>CM074750.1:5353013-5980513 GCA_037367245.1 Phrynocephalus guinanensis
TGCCCCAGTGATCAAGCCATCCAGACCCCGGAGGGTTCATCACAGCTTGTCAATACAACCTCCTCCTCCTCCTTGGGAGGCAGGGTTGTCCTCCAAAGGTGCTTATTCAGCCCTGGGTGTGTGTGTGTGCTCTGTGCATGCTCTGGAGATCTGAACACAAAGAGAGTGACACAGGTGTGCGTCCCTGTGGCCGTGGAGTCAGCTCTCCAACTGCTGCTCAGAGCAGACGATGGGCTACTTTAAGTCCTGGTTTCTTGCCTCCTTGAATGGCAGCCCCATCCTCTAAAACAGGGCTGTCCAACTTTGAGCAGGCCAAGGTCTACTTTTTCCAGCTCAAAGTGCCTGAGGGCTACTACACTAAAACCTCTACTTACGAATTTTATCTGTTCCAAACATTTGTAAGTAGAGCAGCAGTTTCCCATAGGAATGCATTGAAAACCAATTAATCTGTTCTGGAGGGAACAGATTTCAATGCGCCATGGCCCTTGAACTGCCCCGCTCGGCTGAGACAGGGAGGGGTGGAAAACATATCCCTCAACTTTTTTTATTGATGGTCGGTGGGCTACTTTTGAACCCTTTGTGGGCTACTGGTAGCCCACGGTCTACCTGTTGGGCAGGCCTGCTCTAAAAGAAGGCACGCGGGCGCCCAGCACGCAACAGGTCCCCCTGCCAGCGCTGACCGCTGGCCAGAGTTGGCTGCCCTGCCCTGGACGGACGCCAAAGGTGCCGATCGGAACAGGTCTGCTGGTCTCCTTCCCAGCTTCCCATGACGCTGCTTCCGGATCCCCGGTGCACACCTGTCTGGGAGTTTAGCCCGTCTCTAGCTGGTTCCGGGGACGGCGTTGGGAGCTCCAGGTGGCCATTTCTCAGGAGAAGGGCCGGATGAGTGATGGGGTCCGGCTTTGCAACGGCAGGGCAAGAGCCTCTCAGCTAGGTTCTTCCGTGCAAGGCGCCTGCTTCGGCCCGGCAGGCATGTCCAAACTTCAGCCCACCAGATGTTTTGGACCACAACTCCCAGAATTCCAAGCCTGTATTTCCACTGGCAAAGGACTGTGGGAGTTGTGGTCCAAAACATCTGGAGGGCCAAAGTTTGGACATGCCTGGTCGGGCATCAGCAGGAGTCTGTGCCGTGGGGTCGACGAAGTGCAATGTGGTGGCAGCAGGAGGAGGAGGCTTCCCCTGCCTTTCTTCACCATATACCTATTTTTTATCAACCTCACTTTATTTATTTATTTATTTATTTATTTATTTATTTATTTATTTATTTATTTAGCTTGTATGCCGCCCACTACCCAAAGGTCTCTGGGCAGCTCACAATCAAAGTAAACAATTTATACAATTAAAACATCAAGTTGCAATAAAATTAAAACAATAAAACGTTTAAATACAATAAATACAATATATTAAAACACTGCACTAAAATCGCCATCAGGACCCACAGCAATCAGTTAAAAAGACTTCTTGAACAGGAATGTTTTTACCTGGACCTTTCCCCCCCCCCCTCGGTTTCCTTAGCGTAGTTTCAATTTTGTTAGCTGCCCAGAGTTCCACTCTGGAAGATGGGCGGGATATAAATACAACAAATAAATAAATAATAAATAATGTCATCAATGTTGGTGCCAGGTGGGTCTCGTTTGGGAGGGCATTCCATAATCATTTCTCTCCTGCCTGTTGTCCCTTTTCCTTGCTTTTTTCCCCCCCAAAAAATTCCAAACCACAAAGCCGTGAATTACTTTCACCTTTCCGGGCAAGGAAGGCAGACAGGTTTGGCCAAATCATCTGCCTCTCCTTTTCCTGGGTCAGGAGGGCCGACGGCTGACCAGCGCAATGCCACTCCCCCCCCAACCGACCGACCGACAGATTCATCAGCCGGATCCCTGCCCCGCCAAAGCCCGGCAGATCTTCGCAAGACCAAGCCGAGCCTGGCGGTGGTCCTGCCAAGTGGGCACAGGCACGCGGGTGCTGCCCCCCCCCCGACCCTTGGCCTGAGGCTGCCCCTCTGACTTTGAGCCACTCGGCTCATCTCCCAGAAAAATGCCAAATGCATGTAATTCAAAGGGAGCCAGAAATCTAAACCTGGAGCCTTGGTGGTGTGGGTGGCTTTTTTCTTTCTTTCTTTTTTAAAAAAAGAAATAATTATTAGGGGGAGAAGGAAAAATGTGAGGAATATTAGTGCATGCCTGCGCACGTCCTGGCGGCAGGAGCAACGCTAGCCTTTGAGAACGCGCTCTAATGTTTTATGCGCTGGGGATGCTCCCCTCACCTGGATGTCTCCCTGGGATCTCGGGTTTTGAAGTACGTTGGCTTGCTTGTAAAGCAGGGACAGGCATGAGGATTGCAGTGGTGCCTCAACTTACGAATTTAATCCATTCCGAATGCATGCTCTTAAGTCGAACTACTCTTAAGTCGGGGTACCTATCTAAAAAACTGAAAAAACAAGTTAAAAAATGGAAAAAAAAAAGAAAAAATTGTAAGTCGAGCAGACCATATCTAAAATGTGTAAGGCGGCAGTTAAAACGCCAACAGTTTTCCGCTCTTAAATTGAATTGCTCTTAAGTCTAGCTCAGTGATGGAGAATCTTTTAGAGACCGAGTGCCCAAACTGCAATTCAAAACGCACTAATTTTTTTTGCAAAGTGCCAATACAGTAATTTAACCTGTATACAGATGGCTATGAAAGGCTGATGTCGGGTGCCCACAGAAAGGGCTCTGAGTGCCACCTTTGGCACCTGTGCCATAGGTTCGCCATCACTGGTCTAGCTCC
The DNA here is from genome assembly GCA_037367245.1 of Phrynocephalus guinanensis. NCBI lineage: Eukaryota > Metazoa > Chordata > Lepidosauria > Squamata > Agamidae > Phrynocephalus > Phrynocephalus guinanensis. Next base: position 5,355,777 of record CM074750.1, read on the forward strand.
TCTTAAGTTGGGGTACCACTGTATCTCTCTATTTCTGAAATTTCTGAATTCGGACCGAAGGGTTTGGCAGCGACTGGTTGCTTCGGCTTTTGGTGTTACTGGGAATATTTCCACCGTTGGCTCTTCCCCCCCCACCACTCTGTATTTAACAATAATAATAAACCATGGTTGGGCAGCAATAGGAACACAAGCCAATGTGGTGTGGTAGGGCTGGATTAAAACCCGGGGCCTGCTCCACTGCTCTGCCATGAAGCTCACAAGGTCGCCTCAGGCCGGTGGCTCTCCTTCCGTCCGTCCGCCCGACCTCGCAGGGCTCTTGTTTTCAGAGGAATGGTCAAGACCTGCTTGTGTGCCTTCGGCACCTCCCTTCTTTCTTCCTGTGAGATACAGGAAGCTGGACTAGATGGGCCTTTGGCCTGATCCAGCATGGCTCTTCTTATGTTCTTATGTTCCTTGGCAAGGCAGAAGGAACTGGCAAATTAGTGCGGCTGACATGTCAGAAGGGGCCTGGGCTTCTTTGGGGCAAAAAAGGGACAGATTTTGGGGTGAGCGGCACGGAAGGAGACGCACGTGCCGGGTTTGTGCAAAGCCAGGGCAGCCCGCATGGCTGCTTCCCTCCCAGGCCCTGCCTGCCCTGCCTCTATGACATCAAGAGGCCCCGCCCCCTGCCTTTGATTCTGGCCCTGAATTCGTCCGCAGGTGTGTGTGAGCGTGTGCCGGGGAAAACGCGGGAGGAATAGATGCCCCCACACAGCCACGTGGACTACCAAGCAGGTCCGGTCTATTCTGCTTGGCCTTCCACACCCCCTCCATGACAAGAGCACCTGGTAAAGATGCGAGGAAACTGCAGGGGAGGAAAGGTGTAGCAACCTTTGCATGCTCCAATGCCAGGATTAATTTGCAAATTCCTCCAGCGCCGAGCCTGCCTGCGAGGAGGAGGAGGAGGAGGAGGAGGAGGAAGAGGAGGAGGGTGCAAAGCAGGAGGGAATTAACTCGTGGGACGAGCAAGGAGACAGCGGGGTGTAAGGGTTAGAGTGCTGGACAGACGTGTGAGGGAGGAATTAAAATGTGGACCCAAAAGCAGAATAGGAGGACTGGAGTCCATGCCTAGGCGTAACAGGATGGGAACTGTAGTACATAAAACCACTCTGCTTCCTTCCTTCTTCTTTCCTTTCCCGACTTTTAAAAATCTCCAACTGAATCGGAGCCAGACTGCCCTGGAGCCTTCCTTAAGTATCACCCTTTTCCCGTACAGCTTGGAGCAGTGAGACCTAAGAAAAATATCCCTCCACCTGTGCAAGTGTCCAGCCTCTTCCTGAGGGCTGGAAGGAAGGAAGGAAGGAAGGAAGGCAGACCCTGAGGAAGGTTCGCCCAAAGCTTCTGGCTGGTCCTCCTCCAGAGGAAGTGGGAAGCGACTCTTGGCGCAGAAGTGGCTCGTGGCGCAGCGTCCTGTGTGAAGGCCAGCACGCTCTCGGTTTTAGGGAGCGAAACTGAGATGGGCCTGCACCAAGGCAAGAATGGCCAGGAAATCCTAGAAGTGGGAAGACTGCAGGGCGAGTTTTTGCTAATCCACGTGGGAAATAAACATTAAAAGGATCCTTCAAGGTACTGTATGCAACAGTGATGGTGAACCTTTTAGGGCGCTTTTACGCAACTTAAATTCGGAACAGAGATCGTGGGGGTTTGTCGCTCTTCCTGTGTTCTCACCCCTCCGCACTCCATTGTTTCTGTCTGCCTGAGGGGAGGGAGAAAAAAGGGAGAAAAAAATGCAGGCTCACCTCCTGAAGCACCATAGGGATTCCTGTCTCTTAAAGGGGCGGCGGGACAAAAAAACCAAACAGAAGGCGAGGACAGCCCGGAACTCACTGCTTTACAATCCGCATCGGAAGATTTTTTACCTCCTGGAAGCCAGGTACTTGAAAAGTGCACTGAGACGTGCTTAGGTGGGCGTGGTTGTTCTTAATTTTTTTTAAAGTCCAGAGCTGGTGGGAAAACAATTTTAAGCTCTGGATCTGGGAGCCCTTTGCCTCGAATTTTAGGGGTCATGTAAAAGCGCCCTAGAGATCGAGTGCCCAAACTGCTATTGAAATCCCACTAATTTTTTCGCAAAGTGCCAATACAGCCATCTAACCTGAATCCAGGCGGCTGTGAAGGGGCGATGTCAGGTGCCCACAGAAAGGGCTCCGAAGGCCCCCTTTGGCACCCGCGACACAGGTTCGCCAGCACAGTTATACAAGATGTCTTCCTGCCACTGACCGAGAGTCCGCATCTAATTCTGTGTCTCTGTCCGAAGGCGTGCCTAAGCCGGAAAGATCTTATGCTCCCAAAATAAGCCAAGGAGAGGAGTCCAGAATATCACACCTTTAATTTGTGGATGCGTGGGGAAATTATTTTTGGCTTTCTCGGACAAACGTCAGTGGCCAGTATGTACCTATCATTAAGCTGTGCCACCGCCGTCTTAAAATGTTGGCCGGCTGTAGCCACATCACCTTTCTGGTATCCCCCACGTGCCTGGACCCGTGTGGCTTGAAAGGGAGGGGGGTTTGGCCTTCACGGCACCCACTGCACCGGACGCCAGTCCCAGCTGTACTTTGCGCCCCTGATGGGTTAATAATTAGACAAATCAGCCGTCAGGAAACATGCTGAATGGCCAGGGGAAGTTAAAAATACCCATTAAAAAGTTTATGACCCACGCCGGGCTCCAGGACAATCGGGGAGGAATTAAAATATCAGGTCCTAGGAAACCTCAGAGGCAGCAAAGTTCTTGTGGAGAGCCGGCTGTACGGCGAGCGGAGAGAAGGCCAGCCGGGCATGTTTGGAAAGGTGTTATCTCAGCCCAGAAGGGGAGGCTTGGGTCTGCTGGGGGGGCATCAGGGGGGGGCACCGCTGCGCGCTTTCCTCCCCAGCCGACACGCCGGGCACGGGGCTCAGGCCAGTCGGCCTGATTCGTCCTGGAACGTGGCAAGATTTCTAAAGCGCGTGAAGGGCACGGAGAATCAGAGCCGTGGTCTTTTAGGGCGCTTTTACACGACCCCTAAGATCCGCTGGCAACTTAAATTCGGACCAGAGATCTTTGGGATTTTGCTCCTCTTGCTGTGTTCCCACCCTTCCGCACTCCCTTGCTCCTGTCTGCATGAGGGGAGGGAGAAAAAAAGGGATAAAAGAATGCAGGCTCACCTCTGGAGCTGCCCCAGGAAGCATTCCAGTCTCTTAAAGGGGCGGGGGGCAAAAAAAAAAAAAACACAGGCGGGGAGAGCCCAGTACTCACTGCTTTGCAATCCGCATCAGAAATTTTTCACCTTCGGAGACCAGGTATTTGGAAAATGCGCTGGGACACGCTTAGGTGGGCGTGGTCGTACTTAAGTTTTTTTAAAGTCTGGAGCTGGTGGGAAAACAATTTTAAGCTCCGCATCTGGGAGCCCTTTGCCTCAGATTTTAGGGGTCGTGTAAAAGCGCCCTATGAGATGGCTTCCCTCGCAACCTTTTCGGTGGCTAGGCACCCCTGGCCCCTCGAAACAAAGCTCTCTCTGCAATTCTATTTCTTTGGCTTCGCCTGCATGCTGTCCCCAAAAGAAGAAAAAGAAGAAAAACCCACGCGAGCAAAAACCCTCAAGACTCCTACCACCACCACCACCAGGCTCTGACAAAAGTTTCAGGAGGGTTAAGAGCCTGGGTGTTTATTTAAGGAACACGCCGCTGCTGCCGAGGGGAGACGCGGGCTGGCATCACCCTTTTCTTCAAGAAGCCAAAGTCCACGGCGGAGAATGCCTTTCGGTTGGAGGCAGCGCCGGAGGAGTGAAACAATAGCGTCTTTTATGTTCCCTCTTATGCACACCTGCGGGCGGGCGGGCGGGCAGGGGGGAGGGTGGCTGTGCGGCTCCTCTCCCCCTCATGCCACAGACCAGGGCTTTGCGGGAGCATCCCAAATCAGGGGCCATTCAGGCGACCGATGTGTTGCCAAAAGCCAAACCCTCTTGTAGGGAAAACCTCTCCATCCTGTTTGGACTACTTCCCCCATCATCCTGGCCCAGTCAGCAATGCCCAAATTCTGTCTTTTGGAAACGAAATGTTGGGAACTCTGCGCCTCCTTGGCCCGGTGGAGGTAGACCTACGCGCTCCCCCACCCCACCGCTGCGGCCTTAACCACTCCTAGACGGGGACTCTGAGCATGGCTAGGGTGGAGCACATGGGATCATCTGAAAGAATTCATAGACTCATAGAATCCTAGAGTTGGAAGAGACCTCCAGGGCCATCTAGTCCAACCCCCTGCCATGCAGGAACCCCCATCACAATATTTCTGACAGATGTCCCTCCAGCCATTTCTAACAAAGAGTAACTGCCCCCCCTGCTGACCCCGGCATCTGCCTCCCCCCCACACACACAAACCAACACCTTGTCCTTGACATTGTGTGACTGTTCAAGGCTACACCCTTGAGGAATTTCATTCATTCCTAAGTCTGGAGCCCAGGGGCATCCAACTGCCGGTCTCGGTATTGCAGGGACCGGCCTCGCCTGACGCAAAGGGGTTCACCGGGAATGTCCGAATCAAGAGCCCCCCTTCCCCGCGAAACCAGTGACGGGGTCGCAAGGCTGGGATCCCCAATCCCGTCCAAGTTTCGGAAACAAAAACCCGGGGATGATCTTCTCTGCGTAGTAGTAGCAACGCCCCCCCACCCAGAACTCTGTCCCGCAAATCTGCCTCCTCCAGGATGCTGCTGTCGGAGCATCGGAGCATCGAAGCAACAATAGTCTTTTGAAAAACAAATTACGGGCCTCTAGAAGGAGATCAAAGAACAACCACATGCCGTCAATTTTGCTCCAGTTTATGGCAGGCCTCTCCTGGGCTCCCTCGTATCCAGGAGTGGTTTACCCAGTCTCAGGTCTGTCCAGGTTGTCCAAGGTTATACAGGCTGGCTCTTCCTCCCCCGGAGAGGGCCCGAGGGGGCCTCCAACTTCCTCCCTCCCCAAGTACCCCAAACCACTGCTCTTCTCTCATTGTCCTACCCCATGCTCTTCTTTCAGGAACCTGTGAACCCGATGCTTCTGCCTCCCCACCCCCAAATATGGGAGCTTCCTCAATCTCTGCACATTTTATAGAGCTACAAAGCCTGGGACACGAGGTCGTAAAAGGAACTCAATCTGTTACTCATTGCTTCTCAGCTGCTCAGTTCATGACCCTGCTTCTGTTGCTCTGATGTGTTAATACCAACAGGCCAGAAAAATGTCTTTACCAACAGGCTAGGGGGGGAAAATGCACTAGGGTCTTCACTGGTGCCATCTAGTGACCCGTTTTGATATTGCACATTAGAAACGGGGGTGGGGGGGAGGAGGAAACCAACCCAACTCAACTCCCCAAAACCTGAAAAAGTATACCCTAAAACTAGTAATATTAACTGTGACACTTAACAGCACAGAGCGGCAGGTAACTAAGTTACTTTAGTTATTTCCAAGTCCTGCTCTTCTTCTGTTTACAGGATCTATGCATAGGTGCCTCCTCAATCTTTCCTCGCATGCCTTTGTCATTTCATAAACCTTTGCCATTAAGCAGGTCCATATCACGAGGACTAGAACCTTCTCATAATAAATATAAATTGCATAAAAGAAAAGTTGGCTGCTCTTGCTCGTATTTCGGTCCCATGGCAGGAGAAAGGCACCCTCAGTCCCGCCTCCCTCTGAGGCTCACCTTTGGCCCTCTTCGTGGTAAAACATTTGATGCGAATGCACTTGTTGAAACTCTGATGCCCAGCAGACCAATCCGGGCATCGTCCGATCCTCAAGGAGGCCCCTTTACCCCCCTGGGTCTGTATAAAATGCATGCCTTAAACTAGCCAGAGTGTTTACTTGCAGTTGGCTCATTGTTTTGTCGTTGTTATTGATGCTATGGATGCTATGGGCCTTTTCACACGACCCCTAAACTCCGCGGCAAATGGCTCCCAGCTCCGGAGCTTAAAATTATTTCCCCACCAGCTCCGGAGTTTAAAGATAATTAAGTGCGACCACGCCCACCTAAGCGCGTCCCAGCGCACTTTTCAGGCACCTGCTCTTGGAGGGTGAAAATTCCTGATGCGGATATAACAGTAGTGACTGCCGGGCACTCCTTGCTTCTGTTTGTTCTTTTTTTGCCCCCGCCCCTTTAAGAGATCTGAATGCAGTGCCGGGAGCAAAGGGAGATGGCAGAATGGAGGTGAGCGGCATTCTTTTCTTCCTTTTTTTCTCCCTCCCCTCACACAGCCAGCAGCCAGGAGTGTGGAGGGGGTGGGAACGTAGGAAGGGCGACAAACCCCTAAGTTCTCTGGTCCGAATTTAAGTGGCCAGCGGATCTGAGGGGTCGTGTGAAAAGGCCCTAAGTTACTGCTTGGTGCTGACGCTAATTGACATGTTGTGCAAGGGTTCCCGTGTTCCTTCCGGAGGGATGCGCAGCTCTTATGCTTCTGTCTTTGAAAGAAGAGTCTGGATGGAAAATGAAGCCAACGCGAGCAAAAAAAAAAAAATTGAAGCCACCGCCTTGTGGTCTTTGGAAAGATGAAAAGAAGGTTCATGTCAGTGGGAGCTTTCTGTGAAGCACAGATCCAGGTCTGAGGGTGTTCAGGCTTCCAAGGTAGTGAGATATTTAAAGAATGGCGCTGCTGGTTCCTCTCCCCCAGTGAGTTTTCCACGACCAATTGGAGATTTATACCCAGGCCTCCAGTCACTCTGTCCACTGCACCACACTGCGTGTTGTTAGTCTGTGGGACTCCCTGCCACAAGAGGTGGTGATGGCATCTAGCCTGGATGCCTTCAAAAGGGGATGGGACAGATTCCTGGAGGAAAAGTCCATCCCAGGTTGCAAACCAGGATGGAGATGTGTCATCTCCAGGCTTAAAACCGGGGGTATTTCAAGGGCCAGATGCAGGGGAGTGGGATCAGGAGACAGAGATCTAGTCTCATGCGTTCCCAAACGCATCTGGTGGGGCCACTGTGAGATCCAGGAAGCTGGACTAGATGGGCCTTTGGCCTGATCCAGCATCATGGCTCTTCTTAGGTTCTTATGTTCTTATGTTTTTTTCCTGGACAGGCCAAGCTGGCAGGCGAAAGAGGGGCGCACGCTGTCCTGTTTGACATCACAAAATGCCAGAACTAGGGGACCTCCACTCAAATTGAGGGCTGGGAGACTAAAAACAGACAAAGGAAAATATTTTTTCACCCAGCATTGTTAGTCTGTGGAACTCCCTGCCACGGGATGTGGTGATGGCATCTGGCATGGATGCCTTCAAAAGGGGATTGGACAGATTCCTGGAGGAAAAGTCCATCATCCCAGGTGACAAACTCTAATGGAGATGTGTCATCTCCAGGCTTAAAACCGGGGTCCTTCAAGGGCCAGATGCAGGGGAGTGGTATCAGGAGACAGAGATCTAGTCTCGTGCACTCCCAGGGGCATTTGGTGGGGCTCTTCCTATGTTCTTATGGTACCCGATCATGTTTGATACTCATAGGATAGAACAGAGCCTGGGCTGCTGTAGTGCATTCGAGAGACTGTATTATTAAAGAACGAAAGAACATGCTATTTGCTGAGAAAGATACTTCAACAGCACTGCAACCCCCACCCCCACCCCAAATATAAACCCTACTCTTCTGTGCTAAGAAAATCGAACCGTGTGGATTGGACCTGCTGTTTCTGTCTCCTCATCTGCTACAATGGCAAGATGATGAAACAAGTGTTGCTTTTTTGCCATCACAAAAAGATACAGTATTTGATTTCTTTTAAATCAAACCAGTACAGCCCAAAAGCCACTACCCATAATCCATATTTGCAGTAGAGAAACGAGTCCGGACGAACGTTCCCCTTGGCAACCTGCCCTGTCTCCAGAAGTAGCTTGAATCACGGCGGAGTTTCCACTGAGCCTGGCTGAAGAGACTGCGGCCCACCTCAGAAGGTGGAGAAGGGGACATGGACGAGGGACTCAGAGGCAGGCCCACGAGCTCAGGTAGCTCACAAGGATGGAGGAAGGTCTGGAGATGTTTTGGCCTTGAGGCCATTGGGGGCCTACAAAACTCCACCCAACCCTGGGCTAGAAACAGGGTGGGGGTGGGGGGGGGGGCAGTGGAGATGGGGCAATCCCAAAACTACAAGGTAAGTTCTGGTTAATATCCTGTGAGTTAGATTCTGCCCCTCTCTGGCATCCAACAGCGGTCTATAGTGGAAGGACCCCGGTGGAGGCCCCGCAGAAGCCATGAGGGACTGGGACTGGGCAGGGCCATCATGGGCCACCCAAGACCTGGGGGATTGAAGGACGTTCACCAAAAGCTCCTTAAACGACTTAGACATTTGCCGCACTCCTCAAACGACTCAGGGCTTCTAAGAGGCAAAGCCCTTTGAGTTTTCCTTCACATCCTGGAAGCCGATCCTACCTTTGCCCTGAGGGCTTTTGCACAGCAGCTGAGCGGTTTCCATCCCCTGGGGCAGCAGACCAAGCCTTCTTAGCCAGGATGATGGAGACTTCCTAGCCCGCCCCCATGGATATTTCCTGCTTGCATGCAACATGTCTCCTACACCCAACCCATAATTGCTTCCCAAAAGTCATAGGTTCGGACCTCTTCGTATGGTGATCCCTTCTCATGATCATGTTAAGTTGACTTGTGTGCACGCCTGGCCAAGGTGGCGGCTATCAAAAACATAGGGCCTTTTTACACGACCCCTAAGATCCGCTGGCCACTTAAATTCGGACCAGAGATCTTAGGGGTTCCTCGCTCTTCCTCTGTCCCCACCCCCCTCGGCACTTCCTGGTTGCTGGCTGCCTGAGGGAGGGAGAAAAAAGAAAGAAAAGCATGCCGGTTTTACCTCCGTTTTGTTCCGGGCAGCATTCAGATCTCTTAAAGGGGTGGGGCGCAAAAAAAGAACAAACGGAAGCCAGGAGAGCCCCGCACTCACTATCCTTACACCGGATCAAATATTTGTCACCTCCAAAAAGCAGGTACAAGAAAACTGCTGTTTGGTCTTGCTAAAGTGGGCGGGGTCGCACTTAATTGTCTGCAAAGTCCGGAGCTGGTGGGTAAACATTTTTAAGGTCCGGACCTTGCAGCCATTTGCGGCGGAGCTTAGGGGTCGTGTATAAACGCCCATAGACTTGTAGGTCAGAAGGTTCAAAGGAGCCAAAATTGGGCATTCAAAGGGACGCTTTGTCAACTAGGTCAAAACTGCTGACAAGGACCTCCGTGGCACCAGTGGTTTTGTGTCCAGATAGATATTGTTCAAAAATGTCCTGGAACTTGTAACGAGTGTTCATGAGCTAGAACCCTCTGGTTGGTCTGACACAAGAGCAGACGAAAGCACCCAAACGGAGGATTGTGAAAGAGCTTTCTCTTTCGGGGCTCAATGAAAAGTGAAGCGCACGGTGCGATGTGGTGGGTGAATATGCCTCGTTAATAAATTGTGCAAACTCCTTAAATTAGTTCCATTTGTAAGCAGAGGTGGGCACGAATCAGCGGTGTGTTTCTTGGCCGAACAGGGGCTCGGAGCTTCTCAGCCCCACCACCTCTGGTGGGCACCCAGCACTTAGTGGGTGCTGCCTCTGAGTTGGTCTCCACTGGAGGAGGCGGGGCTGGGAAGTGCCAAACACCTGTTGGGCTGAAAAACGAACCAGCACAAACAGCTGGTTTGGCGGTTCGTGCCCATCTAATTTGTAGCGATGACACTTTCTAGTGGATTTCTTTTTTGCTGCACTCCCGAATGAGCTTGCAAACGAGGGAGAATTCTCCGTGCTGTCAGCTTTCGTATTTCCATGTCAGGGTAACTCATTCTGAGACTATCCACAGCCATTCAAAGCAGGACCGGGAACTTGCCACCAAGGTGGTCTGCTTGGTGCAAACACACACCCTGGCTGACCCATGGCTGGTTCAAAGACACGCCCGGTGGAATTTTCTCTCTTCCCTGCCCGAGAGCCGTAAGCTCACCATTTTTGCTTTTTCTGTTGGTCACAAGGCCCACTTCCGAGTTGCAGGGCTACAAACTTTGCCTGACAGCTGCTGTTTGTGAGTCGGCCTCTGATTCTTGCTTAAGGTATCGGCAGTCTGGTCGTCCTTGCTGGAGATGTGGAAAGTGTGTCTTTGGAGTCCCTGTTTTCCCCAGGTAAGCCATTGAATGGGTTCCACTCTGCTTATGGAGTGCATCACAGTGGAACTGCCAGTTTCCACTTTTCCCCACAATGAAGGGTTTTTTTGAAGACTCTCAAAGCTTTGGGCGGTTTTACACGACCCCTAAAATCCGAGGCAAAAGGCTCCCAGATCCGGAGCTTAAACATGTTTTCCCACCAGCTCCGGACTTTTAAAAAAATTAAGTACGACCATGCCTACTTAAGCACGTCCCAGTGCACTTTTCAAGTACCTGGCCTCCAGGAGGTAAAAAATCTTCTGATGCGGATTGTTAAGCTGTGAATTCCGGGCACCCTCACCTTCTGTTTTTTTTTTGTCCCCGCCGCCCCTTTAAGAGACAGGAATCCGAACATCGGATTTTAGAGGTCACCGGATTTTAGAGGTCATGTAAAAGCGCCCTTTGATTACTACCAGCATTTCTTGTTGACTTTGCTGCTTTTGCTACAGATGGTTGAGGGGTTTTGAATGGGAATCCATTTCTACTTAGCCTCTGTCTTGCCACGATATGCCAGCTGAAGTGTCCAGCTCGTTGGTAACTCATAAGTCCAGGGACACCTGGAAGGGCCTCTGTTTTATCTCCCATTACCTACGTATTGGGAGGTAAAGCAGTGGCAAACCTAGATAGCATCCTAAAGAGCAGAGACATTACTTTGTCAACTAAGGTCAGGATAGTCAAAGCTATGGTTTTTCCAGTAGTGATGTATGGAAGTGAGAGCTGGACTATAAAGAATGCTGATTGCCGCAGAATCGATGCTTTTGAGCTGTGGTGCTGGAGGAGAGTCTTGAGAGTCCCCTGGACTGCAAGGAGATCAAACCTATCCATCCTGAAAGAAATCAACCCCTAATGTTCACTAGAAGGACAGATTTTGAAGCTGAAGCTCCAGTACTTTGGCCACCTCATGAGGAGAGAGGACTCCTTGGAAAAGTCCCTGATGTTGGGGAAAGATTGAAGGCAAAAGGAAAAGGGGATGGCAGAGAATGAGATGGTTGGACGGTGTCATCGATGCAACCAATATGGATTTGACCAAACTCCGGGAGGCAGTGGAAGACAGGAAGGCCTGGCGAGCTCTGGTCCATGGGGTCACGAAGAGTCGGACATGACTGAACAACTGAACAACAACAACCTACGTGTACCTTTTGATTGAACACTGACCTATACGAAACGCAGCCAAAATAGAAAGCAAAATGTCTAAGCAAGGAATGAAGATTCTTCTTCTAAAGTGGCCAAGAACCAGCTGGGACACACAACCACCAACACCGAGAACGACATACAACCACATCCCTCTGCTACTACGAAGGCGTACCTGCCATCCCGACGAGACCCAACGGGTAAGGTGCAGCACTTAACGAAAGCCGTAAAATCATTACCAGGTGCCCAAAGCCAACCCCTATTGACCAGATTGCAGACAATGCACCCATAGGCACACAGAGACAGGGAACGGGGATGGCGAAAGATCCAAAGCATATACATTGACTGTGCCTCAACTCTTTGGCTACCCTTGGGACAATCCAGGTTAAAATCAAGGAGAAGGTTCCCCCCCCCCCAAAAAAAACAGCCACAAATCTCAAAAGAACAGCAGAGAGTACCGGGACCCAAAAAAGGAAAGTGAGAACGATCCAGCCCTTACAGGAGATGGAACTTTGTGCTATCCAAGCCACAGAGGGAACTGCATTACCTGGACATTGCTTACTAGTTTACAGGCTGGAGTTGGTAGAACCCGAGTCAGCCTCAGAAAACGGAGGGTCTGCATTGACACAGCCCTCCGCGAGGGTGGAGAGCAGGCGACATCGCACTTCTGTGCACTTTGCGGTCTCCAACAGGTCCCCCAGAAGACCTGAGGCGAGCCGCGCACAGCACTCCCGATGTCCTCCGATAATGGATGGAAATTATTTGTCTCTTTCCTAATTGTACTGCAGGGCTTCTGACGAAAAAGAGAAAGACCGTTTTGGGCTGGCCCACCGTCTTGGATATGCCACAATCCAAACATCCTCTCTGACCTCACCGTGATCTCAGTGCCGTTTCCTGAAACCCGTCTGGATACGGATGACACCGAAGCCGCCCCCTTGACTGGCTGTTCCTGGTGATGACGACGACGACGGCTCGTCCTTGGGAAACCTCATTAACAATGTCTGTGAAGATTCTCAATCATCCAGGTGAGTTTATCTGGAAGTTGAGTCATGGCTACTGGACTTCTTTTTGGAGAGATAGAGACGTTTCGCTGCTCATCCAAACAGCTTCATCGGTCTGAATACAGCTAGTGCAAGTCCTCCATCTTATAGTCAGCTTTGACCATCTTATAGTCAGCTTTGACAAGAGATCAAAGCTGACTATAAGATGGAGGACTTGCACTAGCTGTATTCAGACCGATGAAGCTGTTTGGATGAGCAGTGAAACGTTTCTGTCTCTCAAAAAGAAGTCCAGTAGCCATGACTCAACTTCCAGACCTCATTAACAATGTTGTGATGGTTGCCCTCCTTTCCTCAACCTGCCCGCTGGGTACACTTCTGTGGCCTCCCTGTCATCCTCCGCGTGTGTCTGAGGAAATGGACCGCAATCCACGGCCACTCGCCCTGCAATTTCCTCTGCTAGGCTTCAAGCCGCTGCGCTTCTGTTGCTTCTAATTTTTGTTAGAGGTATTCACAAGAAAAGGTGACTCGGGGCAAGGCATCGTCTTTCTCTCTGTCTCTCTGTTTGACTTGCCTTGCAACAGGGTAGAATCAGCGAGTTGAATCAATGGCCAACCGACGTGTATGGAAATCTCCTGGATTCAACAACAGGTCTACTCTTGTTTCATTGAGCCTCAAGGACCCCTATACACATATCCACCTCAAGGAGGGAGAAAAAGGCCACTAGTGACCTCTGCCGCCCAGAGACCTCTTGGTAGTGGGGCAGCTAAAAAATCTGGTAAATAAATAAATAAATAAATAAATAAATAAATAATAAATAAATACATACATACATACATACATACATACATACATACATACATACATACATACATACATACATACATACATACATACATACATACATACTGTATATACTCGAATATAAGCCTAGTTTTTCAGCCCTAATTTTGGGCTGAAAAAAGGGGCCCTCGACTTATATGCAGGTCAATATTTTAGCCACTGAGGCAAGTGCTTGGGTCGGTGGCTAAAAGTCATTTTAAACATTGCGTGCTGCTTCTCATGACCCCCCTCTGCATCACAGGGGAGTCTACGGTGGGAAATGCAACAGGGCCTGGCAAGTGCTTGGGTCAGTGGCTAAAAGTCATTTTAAACATCACACACCTCTCCCCCAGCTTACAAAGGAGGAGCTGCCAGGCCCTGCTGCATTTCCCACCCTAGGCTTATACTCGAGTCAATACGTTTCCCCAGTTTTGGGGGGTTAAATTAGGGGCCTCGACTTATACTTGGGTCGACTTATACTTGAGTATATACGGTACATACATACATACATACATACATACATACATACATACATACATACATACATACATACATACATACATACAGCAGCATGGAAATTGCCTTCTGTCCCTAACTGACAGAAAGGCAAGAGATAAATCAAATAAAATCAATCTATTAATCCAATAAATAGGAACAAAGCCATACTTATCATTAAGGCTAACTGTGGTGGGTTAGGGTTATTGCCTTCCTTCCTACCTACTTGTATACCACCCTGACAGTTTTGGTTTTTTGCTCAGGCGCTGGTCAAATGGACAATATTGAGCTTCTCTGCTCTATTTGGATCAACGGATCAGCTCTCTCTCCCCCTCCCCAAAATGTCCTATAGGAGCTTGGTTTGGAGGATCCCCATTTAGGCGCAGCGTCCCAGCTTGGACAGCGGTGGAAGTCCTCCAAAATCTCAGCCTCGGATCAGTGAGCCAAGGAAGGTCCTCCAAATGTGGGTATTGCCACCACTCTGCCATGTGTCCCTTCCTCCAAAAAGGTCTCCTGGAACCTCTGACAAAACAGGCCTGTCCCCAACGTCCTGCCAAAACCGCCCCCAGACCAATCCAGCCCGACAGAGCAGGCCACACACACACCTACACATACACACAGAGAGAGAGAGAGAAAGAGAGAGAGAGAGAGAGAGAGAGAGAGAGACATTTGTGACTCCGCGGGGCTTCTCAGTGGCGTTGGCCGGGCTTTGGGCTTCTCTGCCTGAGAACTAGGCCCTTGAGTCATGCGAGGTCTCTGTGAGGTGACTCATGGGTTGCGAGGCAAGACGGCACACGAAGCCCGGCCGGCAGCTGTGCTCCAGGGCCGCCAACGGAACCCTTTGAGGACACCGGATGCAGGGCGCCGGACCTCCCTCTTGGCTCTTCCCGGCGCCAGCCACGAGATGCTCCCGGAAGCATCTCAGGTGAGGCTCTCAGGCAGATGCTTCAGGCTCCCCTGGGGGCTTAGCAGTGTCCCCTGGCCACCACCTCCGAAGGTGGCTCTTTGGGGGCGGGGGTGAGGGGGTGGGCAAAGGCTAAGGTCACCAGGGTGTAGAAGTGACCGTTAAAGGATGAAAAGTACCAGGGGAAAGTAAATGCCAGGGGTCCAGTAGGGGCCAAGGGAGACCGAAATGCACCGCCCAACAGAGAATGCCCCAGATATTCAGCCCCTTGTAGACTGGGCAAAGACAGACAGCTGTTCCCTTGAGGAGACCGGAGAAAGGTGCCTGGGGCCCACAAGAAGGCCCGGCCAGTTCCATGGGGGGTGGGGGGAGTGGGAAAGACGACCCTCTTTGCTAGCGGAACCGCCGGGACCGAATCGAAGCCCTCTTACCTGCAACAGCTTCCCTTCGGCCGGCATGACCTCGGCGACGCTGGCAAAGACACCTTCCAGGGTGAGGGTCTGCAGCTTGAAGGGGACCACCCGGATGATGGCCTTCTGGGCTGCCGAGGACCGCTCAGCCGCCATGGCCGCCACCGCCAGCCGGACCTGCAGCGTGGCCAGGAGCAGCCAAGGCCAGAGGACCGCCAGCAGCTGCAGCCGGGGGCCAGCACTCATGCTCCCAGCGGCGGCCGCGGCGCGCTCCGGCCACACATAGCGCTCGGCAAGGTCTGCGCAAGCCCCTCGGCAGGTACCCAACGGCAGGCCGGACGGGGTTGAGGAGGAGGAGGAGGAGGAAGAAGAAGAGGAGAGAGCCAGAGGGGCCAGGGGCGTCCCGTCCTCCTGGTCTCCCCAAATTAGTTGCCCCTCATTCCCGAGGGCCCAGGCCTTAAGGGTTGCCGGATCAGGTCCTTCTTCTCCTTCTCCTCCAGATAAATCCTCCTGACATGGTAAGCAAAAACCGAGGGGGGATCAACAGCCGCACAGGTCACCATAGATGGCAAGGGTCAACGTCGTCGTCGGTGATGATCTGAGAGCTCCAATTCTCCAGGAAAGACCCTCTGGATGGCTCACATCCTGTTTGGCTTGTATGCCCCTGGATGGCCAAGAAGGCCAAGGGCTTGGCATCCAAATGGCCACGCCAGCACGTGCACACACACACACACACCCCGTTTGGCTCCTGACCACGGCGTGGCCTTTCCTTTATACTTCTGTTTCCCTGCAAAGGAGTTGCGCCTTTCTTGTCACACGCGGAAAAGCTGCAACCATGGTGGAGAGGCTTCCATTTAGAGATTAGAGGAGCACACCACTTCCTTTCCACAAACGTACATCCCCACTGGCTTGTCTCAACAACTTTCCACCCATCTGGTTGTGGATATTAAAACTACTTCTACGTTGGAATTTTCCAGGGAGACCGAATCCACCAGTGGGAGAGGGTAGCTTCCAACATTCATTGAAAGGGGGGGGGGAGTTTATCTTCTCAGATTTTTTTAAAGCTGTCTCGGAAGTTGAAAAGGCCCCAAACAGGAAAAACAACTGCAGATGAGACACCTGTGTGGGTTTTTTTTTTTTAAATTCCATTCCTGTGCAAGCTTCGGAATTAATATATCCGCTTTGAGCCACGAGTTGCTGAAAAACAGAAGCGAAGGCGTCTGAAAAGAAATGCACTCGGCGAGAAATCTTCCTCCCTGTGGACAAGTCCGAGGCACTTTGCTGGAGTTTCTTTTTTGATCCAGAAAAGAAAAGTGGGGACACCGCGTCTGTTCAAAGCGCGCCTGGAAGAAACCCCCAGGGAGCCGCAGTAACAGCTGGGACCTTTTGGACGCCAAAAAAAAAAAAAAAAAAAAAAAAGTTCCTGGAGCGAACCGACCCAAAGGCGCGCCGCGTCCTCCCGTCGGAGGTTGGAGGAGGCGAGGCAGATTTTTTTTCCAGCCCCGAAGCCAGGCAGGTACAAGGTGGAAGGCCGCCCCCACCCCCGCCGTGGGGGGATCAAGAGGAGACGCTGCGGACGCCGGTGCGGCGGGCTTCCTTGCGAGCCGGACGCCCGGGCGAAGAAGGCGCCTCCGGAGGCCAAGGGCGCGCGGGGGTTTCACTCGGCGGGAGCCTGCCGGCGAGGAGGAGGAGGGCTCCTCCGGGGATCGGTGCGCCGCCGGGCAGGGCTGGGGCAGGTCTGCGCTCGGGAAGGTCCCCGCGGGCTCCGTTCCTGGACGGCGGAGGAGGCAGGCAGGCAGGCAGGCGACGGAAGCCCCGCCGTGCGGCTGCGGCGGCGGCTCTTCTCTCGGCGCGGCGCGGCGCGTCCCTCCCCGGGGCTTTGCAACCCGCCCGTGTCTGCCTACCTGCTGACATGTAGGGAGGGTGGGGCAGGCGCGGGCAGGAGTCCCCACCCCCCAACCCCAACAGCCCTCCTCCTCCTCCTCCTCCTGCTCCTGCTTCTGCTTCGGGTGCTGCTCGGGCTCCTCGACTCCCTCTCCTGATCCGCCACGAAAACTGCATCCCGCTTGCGCTCCCGCCTGCTTGGCATCCCTCCTCCCGGGCGCCAGCCCGTGCCCAGGCGGAGGAGGAGGAGGAGGAGGAGGAGGAGGAGGAGGAGGCCGCCAGGGCATCGCCCCCCCCTCCAAAGAACAGCGCTGGGCGGCGCGGGCGGCATCTCTCCAGCCCACAGACCGCGGGGCAGACTCGGAAGGCTGCCCAGCGCACGTTGCCAGGGGCGCACCGCTGGCGCTGCCCTGGCTCAGTCGGAAGGCGGCTCGCCACCCCCAGCCCTCCGTGATCTCCTGTCCGGCTGATGTCCAGCGCTGGAACCCATGCCTTGCTGGCTACCAGCATCCCAGGCAGGCGGCCTGCAAGCTGGCCTCGGAAAGGATGCCCGGGCACACAGTCTCGGCCTTCCTCCAAAGCTGGGCGCACTGTCGGGTGGACAAAAGGCAGCTTTGGTAAGAGGCACCCGCCAAAGGGCTGAAATACAAGAAGGAATTGCCTTCAAGAATTCTGTAGAAGTACAGCATAATAAGCACCCTTGGATGGTATTGAAAACGCTAGATTCTGGATATGAAGGAAGGGAAGTGTGGCTTTAAATTCCCTTAAAGGAGGATGTCACAACTCAAGGGGCAGCATCATACCCCTTTTCACTTTAGGGTGCAGTACACAAATCTATTCTTCACTTCCACTGTGTATTCATAAGGGATTTGACTTAGAATATACCTGACTGGCCCAGTGGTCTTCCCTACTTTCTTCAGTTTAAGTTTGAATTTTGAAACTATGGCAAGTCCTTAAAGGAATGGGAGTGCCTGACCACCTTATCTGTCTCCTAAGAAATCTATATGTTGGACAAGCAGCAACCATCAGAACTGGATATGGAACAACTGACTGGTTTAGAATTGCGAAAAGGAGTAGACAAGGCTGTATTCTGTCACCTTGTCTATTTAACTTATATGCAGAATACATCACGAGAAAGGCAGGTCTGGATGAATCAAGCTGGAATTAAGATTACCGGAAGAAATATCAACAACCTCAGATACGCAGATGATACTACTCTGGTAGCAGAAGGTGAGGAGGAATTAAAGAACCTCTTAATGAGGGTGAAAGAGGAGAGTGAAAAAAATGGGCTGAAGCTCAATAAAAAAAACCCTAAGATCATGGCAAATAGAAGGGGAAGAAATGGAGGCAATGACAGAGTTTATTTTCTTGGGCTCCTTGATCACTGCAGATGGCAACTGCAGCAACGAAATTAAAAGACGCCTGCTTCTTCGAAGGAAAGCAATGGCAAACCTAGATAGCATCCTAAAGAGCAGAGACAACACTTTGCCAACTAACGTCAGGATAGTCAAAGCTATGGTTTTTCCAGTAGTGATGTATGGAAGTGAAAACTGGACTATAAAGAAGGCTGACTGCCGCAGAATTGATGCTTTTGAGCTGTGGTGCTGGAGGAGAGTCTTGAGAGTCTCCTGTCAAACTTATCCATCCTGAAAGAAATCAACCCCGAATGTTCACTGGAAGGACAGATTTTGAAGCTGAGGCTCCAGTCCTTTGGTCACCTCATGAGGAGAGAGGAGTCCTTGGAAAAGTCCCTGATGTTGGGAAAGATGGAAGGCAAAAGGAAAAGAGGATGGCAGAGAATGAGATGGTGGGACTGTGTCATCGATGCAACCAATATGGATTTGACCAAACTCTGGGAGGCAGTGGAAGATAGGAAGGCCTGGCGAGCTCTGGTCCATGGGGTCACAAAGAGTCGGACACGACTGAACGACTGAACAACAACAACAACACATGAAGGGGTCTCTAGACTCAAGTGAAAACGCAGAGCGTTGCTCCTAGCAGGTCTTGCAAAACCAGACAGCCCATTTCACACAGATGCTTTCTCGGACTCGACGCAGCTTAGCAAAAACGGTGGGAACAGGACACGGCCAAAGTTCTTCCACCCGTGAGAGCCACATTCGTACAGTTACTATACAGGTTTCTTCCGATCGCATAAATACTTTTGGCCGTCTTATACTGTATATGCCAAAGCTGTCTAAACTAAGCAACTGTGGCTGTGAATGCCACAAAAGATCTATCTCCTTGGCTGTCTCCCCACCCCCACCCCCGAAATCAGTTTCAGGACAGATGGAAAGACCCTAAATACAACCATTTCCCAACCGAGTCTTAAAAGACCAGGCTCAGGTGAAAGTTCTTCCTTTATTGATCATTCAGAAAGGACTGTTAACAGGTATTTTGCTGCAGTGTGACAAAAAAAAAAGAGAGAGAGAGAGAGCCTTTTCAGCAAGATTAATCTGGATCAGCTGTCAAACTCCTGTTTCTAGGGTGTTATGGGTCAGGGAAGGAATGGGCACAAGTGTTATCAGCCACATCCAGCACCAGCGAGACCCGGTGGGGAAAAGTCCCTGTTGCACTCACACTTGCTTCCTCGTTGACCCACTCATGTCAAACATTAAGAGTGAATGGATAAGGGGACCGATAATGCGGTCTTACAAGAATGACCTGGTGGAGGGGGGCATCTCAAAATATACAGAATATTTGGTGACCTCCTAGGCTATGGCGTTTCAGAAGGAAATGATCCTACACCTATCCTGAAAGGCCTGCTTTGTACGAGGCTCTGGCAGGGTGTGCCCACGGGACTTTGGTTCAACCTGCCATTCACGGGGCCTGCTGGGAAGAAAACAGAGCTAAGAATGGACAAAATAGAGGCGGGAGAACAGATATGCTTTCCCGACGATTCCCTTATACCAGTGGTTCTCAACCGGTGGGTCCCCAGATGTTCCTGGACTGCAACTCCCAGAAGCCTCCGCCACTCGCTGTGCTGGAAGGGGTTTCTGGGAGTTGCAGCCCAGAAACATCTGAGGACACACAGGTTGGGAACCACTGCCTTATACCTTTTTCACCTCTGCAGATAGCAGGCTTCTGAAAATACGAGCGGAAGGTGCCTCAAGCACATTCTTAGCGCGCTGCATTGTTCTCGCATATTCCAGTGCAACATATACAGCTTTACCACATAAATAAATAAATAAATAGATATATGAGTGCAAAGACAGGGCTCTTTAAAAATCTACTGTCAATAAATAAAATTATCTAGAACTAGTTAAAATAGCTTTGTGAGCTAAGAAATAGAAAAAATAACAGAAGCCTTAACCTTTTGTTTTAAAGTATGCCTCCAGAATGAGGAAATTATTAAAACGTAAGAATGCTCTAATAACTTAAAACTACCCAGCTTGCTTTTCCCATAGGTATGCCAGTACTTGTCAGTAAAAAAGATCCCAACCCAGGGGAAGAAACTCAGGGTCCTTACCTAGAAGAGTTGTTTCAGGGTGTCTCCCGTAGAACGGGATTGCCCATTTGGACTCAATCCCCCAATGTGTTTGTGTCGTAGATTAAAAACATCCTCTTTGAAGTGCTCTGGAAACGGGAATGTGCACAAATAGAGGGGTTGGGGGCAAGGAGGTGGTGGTGGCGGCAGGGAAGATGCTTAAAGAGCAGAGACGTCCCCCAATGCCAAACAAGAAACCTCCTTTTGGGGGTACTCCCGGGGGGAGGCCGAACTTACTTTTGTGATCAAGAGGCCAGGGACCTTTGGGCAAGCGATCTCTGACCTCAGATGAAACTGACCTGGAAAAATAATTTAAACCTACTAAAAAAAGACCGGAGTGAAAACAACTGGCGGGGCTATTTACATAGGAAACAGATAATAAGCAGAGAGGGAGAAAATAGGCACTTCTTAATGACAGAAAAGTCCCCCCCCCCCCGAAAGAGCCGAGGGCGCTGTCCGGCTGCTCTTCCCCAGCTGGCCAGGGGTCGGCCTTTGGCGCACACTTTCCACCGACTTCTCACTCCCTTAATTCTTCTTCCTTTGGAAAGTGCTCTTGTTTGCAAGCCACATCCACGAGCAGATGCAGATCTAGGAAGAACCGAGAAGGGGGGGGGCGTTTCAGTGGGAAGGGCCTTGGCAGGCAGGCGAAGGTGCTGCTGCGTCTCCAGGCACAGAAAAGGGGGCCCGACCCTTCCTGTCCCGGTTTGTTGGAGCACCTGGTCCCCTCGTCACTATCGGGAGGGTTCCCCAAAAGGAGAAGGGGGGAGCTCTCAACAGCTTGGTATAGCTGCATCCTACACTTCAGGTCCAGTGGAGAAAATTAGGTTGGGCTACATCCTGTAGGATCCCCTCCCAATCTCTTGACTCTAAGATTATGCCAGGATCAGCTGGAAGTCGTCAGATTCTGGACCACCTTTGGGTGCTTTTACACGACCCCTAAGATCCACTGGCAACTTAAGTTCAGACCAGAGATCTTGGGGGTTTGCTCCTCTTGCTGTGTTCCCACCCCTCCGCACTCCCTTGCTCCTGTCTGCGTGAGGGGAGGGAGGAAAAAAAAGGGAGAAAAGAATACAGGCTTACCTCCACCTGCTCCGGGAAGCATTCCAGTCTCTTAAAGGGGCGGGGGGCAAAAAAACCAAACAGAAGGCGAGGAGAGCCCAGCACTCACTGCTTTGCAATCCACATCAGAAATTTTTCACCTTCGGAGACCAGGTACTTGGAAAATGTGCTGGGACGCGCTTAGGTGGGCTGGTCGTACTTAATTTTTTTTAAAGTCCGGAGCTGGTGGGAAAACAATTTTAAGGTCCGCATCTGGGAGCCCTTTGCCTCGGATTTTAGGGGGCGTGTAAAAGCGCTCTAAGATGATGCCAGGATCAGCTGGAAGTCGTCAGATCCTGGACCACCTTTTGCCACTTCCTTTCCACCTCTGGTGGGGGCCATGAACGTTTGGCACTTAACTGAGTACCCAGATTCCCAAGGGCAGGGGAAATGTGTAGCCTGCATCATTAAGCAGTAAACCATCCAAAGAGTGCTCTCTAACTACTATGGGGTGGCATATAAGCAGCCCACTTTTTGCTTTACTTTTAAAGAAAACATCTCCAAAGGACAGAAGGAAAGCGGGAAAGCCACGTCCTATATTGTCCAAGTCACAGGATTTATCCAATTCATTATTTAATCAATTCTGACCATTCAGTGTATTTATAGATTAAATTAATATTCAGGCCTATACATAAACAAATCAATAGATTGATGGGGTACTTACCAGGAGATTTGCCCTTCTGCGAATTGCTTCTTCTTTCTCGGCATCGGGTCTGGACGGAGGAAATGGAATCCTTGCTACATTTGTTGAGAGGCCCCACCTCCGAAATGAGGAAACCAATTTGCTCTGAAGAGACAACCGACTCAGGTGGGCCCGCCTGACACTTGATGCCCAGAGTCTCCTGCCAAAACGAAACCGGAGTCGTTTTCTAATGGGGCACACAACTGGGGTTTCAACACAAGCTTCAATATTATTCATGTATTTAAATGTTTATCATGCCCATCTAGCGGCCAGTCCACTACTGGGTGGCTTAAAAAAATCACAGTGTTAATATGGAATAAAACTACAATAACCTAACACACAAAGAAAACTAGGCTTCTATATAAGACAGCCATAATGATAAAATAACAATATTTTTGACCCCCTAATACCTCCCTCCAAAACACATAGTTTCTTTATTATATTGAGGACCTACTTTTCTCCCCAAGGATTTCAGGGGCATCAGCAATTTTTCCTGCCTACCACCTCCACACAGGGAGGCTGGGCTGAAGTCACGCAGTGAGGTCTTTCTGGCTGGCTGGGGGTTTGGAGTGGGGGCCCTCTTCATCCTAATTCTAAAGTGAAACCATATTTTGCTCTGGGTATCCACACTGCGCTGTGTGGCATCCTATGGTCAGAATTTTCAGTTCTGGGCGCTTTTACACGACCCCTAAAATCCTAGGCAAAGGGCTCCCATATCCGAAGCTTAAAAATGTTTTCCCACCAGCTCTGGACTTTAAAAAAAAATTAAGTACGACCACACCCACCTAAGCGCGTCCCAGCGCACTTTTCAAGTATCTGGCCTCCAGGAGGTAAAAAAAATCTTCCAATGCGGATTGTAAAACTGTGAATGCTGGGCCCCCTCACCTTCTGTTTGTTTTTTTGTCCCCGCTGCCCCTTTAAGAGACAGGAATCACTATGGGGCTGCTCGGGGCTGCTTCCACCGGCAGACTGAGGTGAGCCTGCATTGTTTTTCCTCCCTTTTTTCCTCCCTCCCCTTACACAGACAGGAACAATGGAGTGAGGAGGGGTGGGAACACAGGAAGAGGGACAAACCCCCATGATCTCTGGTCCGAATTTAAGTTGCCACCGGATTTTAGAGGTCGTGTAAAAGCGCCCTCTCTGCTGGTTCCAAATGATGAATGCTATGAAATCTTTTGTTGCAAAACCAACAACAATTGCAAATATTTGTTTGTTTTTTTTTTAGCCCTAGCCGTAATCTTTGTTTACAACAGGAGTACACCGAGGGCGGAGTGACGTTGAAGTGAGGTGTGAGACGGCCCCCATACCTGCTGGGGGTGGCTGAAGGGAAGTCCCTCCTGGACAAAGACCACGGACGCCTGAGCGGAAGGCGGGTTCAGCGGTTCCTTCAGCTTGGCGGCTGGCGGCTGGGAGGCAACAGGGAGAGCCACCATTTGGGCCGCGGCACTCTCCATGGGTTCGGCCGTGTGGATGGCGTAGATGAACTCGGGCGACTGAGGCAAGGAGCAGGAGATGGCTTGGTCGGATTCCACCACGAAGGAGGTGATCTCGGAGCCCACGGGTGTCAGGGGCTCCAGGTGGCTCTCCTGCCCTGAAGAAGGGACGTCGTTGTTCCCCGGGTTCACCAGCAACTGCTGGCCTCGGTTGGCCTGGGAGGCGGGACCCTGGCTCTCCACGGGCTCCACTTTGACCATCTCCAGCTTTGGGGAGGAGTGCATCTCATCGACAATCTGGAAGACCGCCTCCAGGTTAACTTCGGTCTTCTTGGCTTCATCCGAAGCACTGCAGGACCAGTTGGAAGGCAAAAACTCCACCGGGTAAGAAGACGGCATGGCTGGGTTCTGTAAGGCAAAACCACCCATGAGCGCGGGCTTCCTTGTGCCACTGGCAGGATGACGGCTTAATTCAGGATTGCAAGGCCTAGGGCAGGGCTGCAGAGCCCAGAGCACGTCCAGACGGGCATTGGTCCACTGTTTGGGGCATTAGTGGGACAGACGGATTCACACAAGGGACATTTCAAGCAGCAAGCTTTACATAAGAACCTAAGAAGAGCCATGCTGGATCAGGCCAAAGGCCCATCTAGTCCAGCTTCCTGTATCTCACTGTGGCCCCACCAGATGCCTCTGGGAGCGCACGAGACTCGATCTCTGTCTCCTGATCCCACTCCCCTGCTTCCGGCTCTTGAAGGACCCCGGTTTTAAGCCTGGAGATGACACATCTCCATCATAGTTTGTAACTGGACTTTTCCTCCAGGAATCTGTCCAATCCCCTTTTGAAGGCATCCACGCCAGATGCCATCACCACATGCTGTCAATGAGCAAAGACATCTTACCATACCTTAAAAAAAATGCTGGTCCATGACAGGGACCCATAAGCTGGGATGTATGTTGCCTGATTATCAGCGAAAGGAGCGAATCAGGCCAAATCTACAGCAGACCAAATGGCTGTGTAGTCACCAAGCCTTTCTAAATAAATGAACCCTCTGGCTCAGTTAGGAACCCTAATTCGTTCACTAGCAGGAAGAAGAGAGAGTGCCTTTCAGGATTCATACATCCCCCCCCCCAAATCCACAGGGGAAGCAGTCCCAAGCTAGCCTGCCACAGATACCCAAACCTTGCAGAAAACAGTAAACCCTCTACACATAACATGGTCTTTGGCTCCCTCTAGTGGTCTCTTCTAGTAAGGACTGCATAGAAAAAAAACACATTTTCTGGGATTTTTTGTTTTGATAATTTTAATATTTTTAGACTGTGGAAACGGGGAAACGTAGATATCAAACCCATGGATACTGGGGGCCTCTAATACCTATATATTTATCTTTTACCTTTGATGCCATGAATAAAACAGTTTTCTCAAAGCCACATGTGCTATTAAATTTTATGGCCTTGCCAAGTAAAAGCAAAGTGTTCTGCTTATATTCTGCCCCATACCACTTCAAGTAGTCTCTGGGCTGTTTACAGTTTATTTATGCAGGCTACACATTGCTCCCCCCCCCACAAGCTGGGTGCTCATTTTACTGACCTCGGAAGAATGGAAGGCTGAGTGAACCTTGAGCCTGCTACCAGGGATTGAACCCCAGGTCGTGAGCACAGTTTTACCTGCAGTACAGGCATGTAACCCTTGTGTCAATAGTGCCTAGTTTTTAATTTACAGAGAGCACAGGATCAAAACCCAATGGGATCCACTTGAAATCGTCTGACCTTATTGCTAAATGGTGGGTCAACACTTAAGTAAACCCAACAGATTCAACGGGTCTACTCTAGTGGGGAACGACCCAGCAGGTTCAGGCCCTGAGGCTTCTGTGCAGAGTTTCAAATAAACCTCCTTTCTCAGGGGACAAATCACAGATTCTGGAGACAAAGGAATTCTGCTCGAAATAAGGAATGTTTTCCGTTTCCATGTAGTAAATAGAATGATGAGATGATGAGTAAAGTTTTGAGAAAAGCAGTAATTATTACATGCATACCAATTACTGCAGTATTTTGGGTTTTTTTTAAACATTATGAGAAATGAATGCTTTGCCTTCACAACTCGGAATTAAGCACAGTGTCCTCCTCTTTACTTTTCTCCCCCAGACATTATAATAATAGTAATAAAGTGAGGACCGCACACCTTTATACTCATGGCATTTAATACTGGCAGAACTCTCGTGAAGATTCCATTCAGGCAGGGCTTAATTCAGGGTTTATTTTTCAGAAAGCTTCTATATAGAGAAATCCCTTCATGTACGAACTACTTACATTGCTTTGGAAACAGAGAGCTTGACACAAAGCCACGGCTCCAAAACAGAAATGGCTTAGTGTTTCAATTGACTTGAGCATTTCTTGCAACAACAAAAAAGAAAAGAAAAGAAAAAGAAAAAGAAAAAGAAAACACTTCCAGAATCTTTGGAGGCACATGTCATTCTACAAGAATTGGACAGGAAAAGACAAGTCCTTCCCGTTATCATTTAACTTTGCAAGTAAGTAACTTTTAATGCGCTGGTATGCAGCGGGAGCCATGCCCTGGGAACAAAGCAGATACCTGGACGTACGGGCTGAGAGCCCAGGATTGTGTCCAGCGTGCTCTGCATGACTGAGTGGACACACTGTGCCTCCCCCACGTTGTGTGGTGAACAACGACGATGGCGTTTGGAACAGAGTGGAGGAATGTCAGAAGAATCGGGTGGTGATCCGGCACGTCAGGAGGTTTTGCTTTTCAAAGGAACAAAAGTCGCCTGGGCGTGCCTCAAGTGGCACCTGGATCCTGGCCAGTACATCGCCTTGCAGACTTACCTGAAAATAACTGCAGTGTGTATAGGTGGAGGCAGTCGGGCTGCCACAGCCGCTCAAAGGATCCATGTGGGTCGTTGGAGAACAACACTGCAAGACGGCTGGAAAGAAACAGGGGGAGGGTTTAGAAGCCTTCTCCAATGCAAGGGGGGGGGGAAACCTCCACCCTTTTGGGTTATGCATTAATCCCTAGCACCAGTTCACACAGTATTCAACCAATAACACACAATCTGCAATTCGCTATCCGTGGAGTGGGAACAGCCCTTAAAAATAAAAAGTCAAAGAGTGAGAATGTGCGGACATCCTGGAGGCAGGCCCTGCTGCCTGCAGGCACCGAAATGAAAAGCAAAGGCATCACAACTGGGGAAATGACAGAGGAACTAGCTCTGAGGTTTGCTACTTGTTTCTTTTTAGTAAAAAAAAAACCCAAACACTCCCACACTTCCATTGGAAGAATACTCAGTACCGATAAATACACTTGTTTTGCTTTGCTTTTTGTGTCTGTTGTAAGTTACCAAGAACCAGCATTGTGCTTTAAGGTAAATGAAGCCTTGTCAGGCGTTCATGAGCCGATGGGCAGGGAGTCGGGCTGCTCGTTGCTGGTGCCATTAAAGGCGATGCTTCAAAAGGTGTGTAGCAGCCACACAACCGTGTTTCATGGGGCATTTATGATTGCAGCTGCGGAGCTAGCCAGGTGGCATAAGTTGTATTTTTCCACTCGTGGTGACAAACGGCAGCAAGCAGGAGGCTGGCAAAAGGGTGATGGCCCTTCCTGGGCAACTTCAGATGTTTTTGAAAGCAAGCTTTAATCCCAAACCCCTTCCAGCCGTTGTTTGAGGCTGGGGTTTTGGGAACGAAAAAGCCTCCCTCCCGCCTGGCAGGTGACCTGCTCCAGGAAACAGCCGGGGGAAGTTGGTCCAGACCCGGGGGGGGGGGCAGTTGAGCTGTGGGGAGCCACGGGGTGTCCTTCTGACCCCTCACCACCTTCCCATGCTCGTGGGCGACGTCTGGTCTTGCTTGCTGCATTGTGCTCACATGGGATTGTCCTTGGGGCCAGCAGAGAAGCCACAAGGGAGAGCACAAGGCAGCAGCTAACAAGCTGCTCTCCAGACCGTCCTCCAGAAGCCCTAGGAAAGGGGCTGCAGCACTGCCAGAGGTCACTATGCTTTTAGAGAGCATTCATAGTGTTAGCAATTTGGCTGCAAGCCTTAAACCAGGCCTGCCCAAAGTCCGGCCCGGGGGCCAAATCCAGAAAGAGCGACAAACACCTAAGATCTCTGGTTCGAATTTAAGTTGCCAGCAGATCTTAGGGGTCATGTAAAAACACCCAAGTCTTTCATTATTGACTGCTTCTGATTTACCACTGATGAGGTAACACTTGAGAGTGGATTATTGAGAGAGGGCAACGGATGGAGCAGCCTCCGTCAATCCAGCAAGCCCTTTCTGTAGACGGGCATCTCTGCTCCTCGACCGTGTGCGAGTCCTAGACCACAATGGATTGCTGGGAAAGATCTCATTCTAGAAAACGGAAAGCCGGCAGTTCTTGGTTGCCACAGGATGCTGGTCTGTATTCCAAGGAAAACAGAACTTAAGGAAGGAGCCCTGTCCTGGAGCAGCCAACATGGATCAAATATTTGACGCTGGTCCGAGACTGAGTCCTCTCCTCCGGAACTGGGGGGGGGGGGGTTGACAAGGTTGGGCGCTCCTTCAAGGTGAGTTGTGGCAGAAGACACCACGAAGGTATCTCATAAGAGGGAAGGCCTCTTATGAATTTAAGACTCAGGGCTACTTCACACCATTTTGATGAGAGATCCACCTGCCTCTGCCCGGTCCCCACAAAGGCAGCGTAGACCCACTTCCCAAGGAGGACACCTCACCTGGCACATATTTACCTTTGAGTAAAGGAAACCATTCGAACTGCCTAGATGCCCTAAGCACATCCGATCTTGCCTGATTTCGGAAGCTAAGCAGAGTCAGCCCTGGTTAATACTTGGGTGGGAGACCACCAGGGAATACCAGGTGCTGTAGGCTCCTGGAGTAGGAACTGGCAAACCACTCCAGCATTCCTGCCAAGAGAACTCCATGGACATGGGGTCACGAAGAGTCGGTCACGACTCTCACGACACCACACAACACAACACAACGAAACCATTACTCAGCTAAGGAGCTGCAGAGCGTCTGGTCCAAAGTGGTGCTGCTGAAGAGGGACACCCCCCCCCCCGCTTCTACCAACGGAAGGGGGTCTCCCAACTGCAGTAACTTTTCTGAACCCACAAGAACCGATCTGCCCCTGCTGACATTTCCCCATTATTAGGCAGAATTTATGCATGGAAGATTGAGGCTGAGGCACAGCAGAAACATACCCACATGCTCTGAGGGCCACTGGATACCCTGGCACTTGTACTAGGGGCAGAACTAAGTGTTTCAGACAAGCCATCGGAAGAAGAGTGAATTCCTCAGCACACCGCAGGAACTTTTCTCCGCTCGTATAATTTGAAATTGGCTCGCATTGTGGTGTGACTGGACTACACACAACGTTTCTTTGCAGCCATAGAATCATAGAGTTGGAAGAGACCTCAAGGGCCATCCAGTCCAACCCCCTGCCATGCAGGAACCCCATCACAATATTTTCGACAGAGGGCCACCCAGCCTCTGCTTAAAAACCTCCCAAGAAGGAGACTCCACCACGCTCCTTTGTGGCAGCATCTTCCACTGCCGGACAGCTTTAACTGTCATGAAGTTCTTCGTAATGTTCAAATGGAATCTCTTTTCCTGTAGTTTGAAACCACTGCTGCGAGTCCTAGGGCGTTTATACACGACCCCTAAACTCTGGGGCAAATGGCTCCCAGCTCCGGAGCTTAAAAATGTTTCCCCACCAGCTCCGGAGTTTACAGGAAATTAAGTGCGGCCACGCCCACCTAAGGGCGTCCCAGCGCACCTTTCAAGTACCTGCTCTTCCGTCCTGAAAATTCCTTGATGCGGTGTAACGATAGTGAGTGTGGGGCTCTCCTCGCTTCTGTTTGTTGTTTTTTTGGCTCCCGCCCCTTTAAGAGCTACTTTATAGAGACAGGAATGTTGCTGCACAAGAACGGAGGCAGAACGGAGGCGAGCCACAATCTTTTCTTCCTTTTTTTTCTCCCTCCCCTCACGCAGCCAGCAGCCAGGGTGGGGACACAGGAAGAGTGACAAGTCCCTAAGATCTCTGGTCCGAATTTAAGTGGCCAGCGGATCTTAGGGGTCGTGTAAAAGCGCCCCTAGTCTCTGAAGCCATGGAAAACAAGCCACTCCCCTCTTCAATGTGACATCCTTTCAAATATTCAAACATGGCTATCATATCCCCTATCGGCCTTCTATTTGTAAGGCTAAACATTCCCAGTTCCCTAAGCCGTTCCTCATAAGACATCTCTTCCAGACCTTCAACCATCCTGGTCGCCCTCCTCTGTGCCCGCTCAAGGTTGTCAACATCCTTTTTAAACTGAGGCGCACAGAACTGGACACAAGGACTCCAGGTGGGTCTGACCAGAGCAGAATAGAGTGGTACTATCACTTCCCTTGATCTAGACGCTATGGTTCTGTTGATGCAACCAAGAATCGCATTGGCTTTCCTGGCCACATCATCACACGGCTGACTCATGCAGTCTCAACCCTCCAACATGAAAGTCTGCTTTAATTGCCAATAATTATGTGGTTTCTGCTCAATATTGCTTGTTTCTGACCCCAGCCAGGTCCCTGTATAGTACAATTTTACAGTGGACCTTAGAGAAGCAAGATGGGGCGCAGAAGGCAAAACCTGTTTCTCAGTTGAGTTAGACTTGTTTAGACTGAGTCTATATGCCCTTCTGGCATAAGTGAATTTTTTTCTTTATTAAGCAGACACTGTTTGCTTCTCTAGCCAAACAACTGCAAAGTATTGTCTTGAACACTGTATTTATCAATCCAATTGATCCTATCAATCTCCACTGGGTATATCACAAGCCTTGCTGTGTTCTGCACAATTCTTCTGAGTTTTGACTATCTTCTCTTTTGGCAAAAATCTAAAAATACATCCTGGAAGGCAGCTCAACAGAAGCTTTTCTTCTCTCCTGGAAATGTTCTCAGCCCATATTCCGGAAGATAAGTACAGCAGGATGAAAAGAGAGTCACCTCCAAAAAACTCTGCTAAGCTGTTTTTTGGGTGTTTTTTTTTTTTTGCTCCTTTGTGCTTTCACAAAACAGATGAAGGCAAGAAGGCCAGCTACTAGACCAGCCACAAACAACTAGATTTGGTGCATTGGCCCGATAAGTGACAAAGCCAATTTGAAGAAGAGCAAGGAGGAACTTCTCAAATGCTAGAAGCAAGGAGAACTCTGGGGAGCTCTGCCTCCTTCTTTGGCATGCCAAGAAGCAAGTGTACGACAGGTGCGCTAACCCCTTTCAACTCCTCCGTCATTATGATCTAGATTCACTTTATTTCACAGGTTCTGAGCATGTCCAGCTGTGCCCTGATGAGCTTCAGACCGGCATCCACATTCAGCCTAACCTGGCCAGTGACTCTGGTAAGAGAGCATAGCTTTCCCAGGGGTTTTTGTTCTTGGCTCTGGGCTGCTCCACGTTTGAATGGGCAAATATGGCAGACCCACAAGGAACCCCGGCTTCAGTTGTAATGCGCAGGAGCTCATTTATCCTTGTCTTTTGTCGTATACTGTCAAACAGAGACACTAAGGAGCCTAGGGGGCTCACTGTGTCCAAGGGGTGTGTGACTTTAAAAAAAAAAAAGAAGACCTCTGGATCTGCTTCCGATTGGAAGGAAATCCATGACATGAAACATCTGGAGGCTTTAATCATGAGATGACACATCACCATCCATGTGAAATAGTTAATTCAGTTTGTTGTTGTTGTTGTTGTTGTTCAGTCATTCAGTCATGTCCGACTCTTCATGACCCCATGGACCAGAGCTCGCCAGGCCTTCCTATCTTCCACTGCCTCCCGGAGTTTGGTCAAATCCATATTGATTGCATCAATTCAGTTTAGATGCTTGCTACTCTGTCAGAGACAATGCCATTTATTGGGGGCATTAGCATCATAGCATTATGATCAATCTGGGTGCCGTGGCACACATTTCGTGCGACAAAGGCCCTGAGTCCAGAATGGGGAGAGCCACCTCTGGCTTCTATTGCCATATGGCCTACATGGGGATCAATTGCATAGAAGAGTATAACTCGACTTCCAGAAGGCAGCCGCTATGGGACAGGTTCCACCCTTGACCCCTCACCCTGCTCTCTCCTGAGCTGTCCCTATTCATCCCGAGGGAGCATGGGGCCCTACTGGGATCCCCGTCCTCATTGCCTTTGGAAAAGCAACCACCCAGAAAACTGTTTCTCTTCCAAGAAAATGTAGAAATCCTTTTAAAAACAAATAGGAAAAGAAACACCCCAACCATCCCCTCCCCCATGCTAGGGCTTCTCTGCCAGAGCCTTGCACAGGTTGTGTGTGTGTGTGTGTGTGTGTGTGTGTGTGTGTGTGTGTGTGTGTGTGTGTGTGTGTGTGTGTGTGTGAACCAGAAAAATCAGGAGGGGGGGACAGAAGCGTGGCCCCAGCTTTTGCTTCTGAACATGCGAAGGCGAGCATTGGGGCGGTAGGAAGAACACCAATATCATCAGTGACAAATCAAGGACTTTGGAAGAGCCTTGAGCCGCTGCAAGTCAGGACAGGACTTGGCTGTCTGTTGCTCACCGCGTTAACCAAGTGGGAGGCCCTTCCTAACCTCTGCTCTTCCACCCGGTGATCCATGTCTACCACCTTCCCATCATTTGATGACATATACTGGTGTGCTGGAAGAGGTTACCTGTTGGGTAATAGGCTTGGGAGTACGGCACCGAAGCTGTATAGCTGGTGTATTTCTGGGAGGAGGTGGCCATGGTCGGTGGCCCTTGCTGAATGTGCACGGATGTCGCGCTGGGCTGCAGGGTGTACGTGACCTCTGTCGGAAACCTCTGGAGCATGGGAAATGGCACCCCTTTGTCTGCAAAAGCCGAAGCCTCCACTTGCCCTGGGAGCATCCCGAGGGAGTTCTGCCATGTTCTGGGCGGGAGAGGAGTCCGATCGCAACCTTTCAGCGAGAAACTGTTGGGGCTGTGAGGTGATGGCGACAGGTAGGAATACGGAGACAAGCTGTCTCGTCGGAACGACCGGTGAAACTGTCCTAAGGTCAGCGGTGCTGCATTAGGAGAGGGGAGAGGAGGAGGAAAAGAAAGACCAGGTAAGTGGCCAGAACGAAAGGAGGACCCTTAAGCTTGCAACGTTACAAAGTCACAAAGGGATCAATGTTCGGTTCCCAATTGTACATCCCCCAGGCCTGGCAAGAGAAAAGGAGTGCCATCTGTACATCTCTGAGATGTGCCATATTGGCAGGGTGGAATGCACAACGCCAGGGGTGCATTTGAAAAATGAGTGGTCTGGGATTGAAAATGCTCCCGTGAGCCAAACACACATGACAATTAACTCGATAAAAATGGATACTCAATGTATGTATAGAAATTGAAACCAGGTACACATGGCTAAACTGCCTAGATGCCCTACGCACATCCAATCTCGCCTGATTTCGGAAGCTAAGCAGGGTCGGCCCTGGTTAGTACTTGGATGGGAGACCACCAGGGAAGACCAGGTGCTGTAGGCACCTGGAGTAGGAACTGGCAAACCACTCCAGTACTCCTGCCAAAAAAACTCCATGGACATGATGGAGTCACAAGGAGTCGGTCACGACTGTAATGGTACACAACACACACATGGCTAAAAGGCACACAGAAGCACGTGTGCGTTTCTGTACATGAAAGAGTTGGGAGGAGGACGCTGGGCAACCTTAAAAAACAGACCTAGCCAGAAACAGGAATTCTTGTGGGATTTGAGGGGGGGAGACAAAATTATCAGGGTTCTAGATTCTTATTCATCACCATTCAATTTCCCTAGCCAGTTCCTTAGAGAAGCAACTCCTTTGAGTTACAGCAGTGAAAATTGCCTCCTTGGAGTCAGGGCAGACCGGTAAGCACTGATCCGGGATTTTCTTAATTGCTACGCTTCTCTCCTTGGGGCAACACATCATGATCCCCACAATGGCCTTGCAAAGCTGAACAGGTCAACAGCGACGCAACCCGCTCTTCCAGAATTAAAAAAAAAAAACTGATGCCACCATTGTGGGCACAAGGCCAGCATCTTGGGATGGCAGTTTTCCACCCATGAGTCCGCCCTTTTTTGTGACTGCCCGCCCCAAAAAGCCTCTGGTGAACAATGACACCCAAAGAGAGGGCATTCCACTCCCAACCCAAGTCATGCAAAGCTTCAAAGACTCTTGAACTCTGGGCTCAGAAATTGCTGGACCAGGTAACACTGAATTATAGAAGAGTAGGGCTAAAAGGGACCCCCTCCACCGCCCGCCCCATAAGTACCCCTCACAAGTGCTAGCTGGAGATCCCACCACCCTCTGGGGCAATCGGTTCCCTTTGGATTGGCACTACTGATCGGTACTATGAAGAGAAAACGGCACATTCCTATCTAAAAGGAGGGGAATGGAAACATTATTGCAGAGTTTCCTTGCTTGCTTCCTCCCAAAGGTTACATGATTTGTTTTGTTGCAAAAATACTGTGACAACTAAAGCCTTGTGGCGCAGTGGTTGACCTGGAGCACTGCAGCCTGGCCTCTGCTCACAAACTGAATCGGATCCCAACTGGATCCAGGCCGCTGACTCAAGGTCGACTCAGCCTTCCCTCCTTCCGATCTTGGGAAACCGAGTATCCCATTCACGGAGGGGCCTAGGTTGGATTTGATTTATGATGCAAATCCGCCAGAGAGTGTTTTAAATGCCACGGGGGCGGCAGAGAAGTCAAAGCAACAACTTAAGTCCGGGATGCAAGGATGAGTTTCCATGAGGTCTTGCTGCCACCCTTCTGCAGAGGAAACTCCCCCCCCCCGTTCGGGGCCTCATTTTTAGAGAGGGTTTGTGAAATCTCTTCTAGAGGAATGGGAAAGCTCTCTCGTCGGCTTCAGGGCTGTAATAGGAGGTCTGTAATAGCAGAGGGACAAAGCCTCAATTCTGCGGCATGCCAGGCAAACATTTTTTCCTCTAGCACAAGCGAAAGCAAACTATAGTCCATACATCAGAGCTATACATTTATGGGGCTACTACCCACCCACCAGACTATTTGTGGTCACTGCTGTTCCTGTTTCTCCTCATACGTCAAGGGCACACGTCCTGCTCCTCATACAGAATCCTGTGCATCACCAGACGTTTCCCCTACTGTGTATGGGAGAACGGGGGAGGGGGGAGGGGGGAGCTTCCCGCGTCACCATAATTACTGGTTTTTATTTTTAAGAGAGCGAGCGGTTTACAAGAGGAGGAAGTGCAGAACTGGGGCCAAGATGAGGAGCACTTCAGTTTGTTCCAAACAGCTGCTTGTTTGTCAGCAGCTGATGCTCTTTTTCCAGTGGCAGGTAGTGCCTGAGAAACAATCCCCCTTGCGTGAAACCAAAATGGGGCGTACTAGAGGCTTTGGTAGGTTGTGATGTACCTTTCCCCTCGGTGGTTTGTTTTTTAATGTGGTGCAGATAATGTATCTGTGGGGAGATCAACACAGGAAATTCTACTTGTTTCATTCCGTTTCTCTTTTTGTGGGGCCCTGCACAGTTTTTTTTTGCTTTTGAGCACAGATTCTTTATACAGCTTTTATTATTCATTTTTTCCCCAGTCCATTATAGTGGAAATCACTACAGTGGTACCCTGACTTAAGAGCAGCTCGACTTAAGAGCAATTCGACTTAAGAGCAGGAAACGGTTGGCGTTTTAACTGCCGCCTTACACATTTTAGATATGGTCTGCTCGACTTACAAATATATTTTTTATTCTTTTGATTTTTTTAAAACTTATTTTTTTTTCTTTTTTTTTTAGATAGGTACTTAAGCGTAATTCAACTTAGGAACGGATTAAATGCGTAAGCTGAGGTACCACTGTAATAGAGCTGCCAATATGCTTTAAAAGAAAGGACACAGGGTCCTTTCCAGACCTGCATCATCATCATCATCATCATCATCATCATCATCATCATCATCATCATCATCATCATCATCATCATTATTATTATTATTATTATTATTATTATTATTATTATTATTATTATTATTATTATTATTATTATTATTATTATTATTAAACCAGATGGAACACGATTAGCATACTGGAAATTTACTTCTGGCAGGAATTCTGAGGACTGGACTGGTGGGGTGGGGCCTTATCCTGGACTAACAATGTAGGCAAGGCGATGCATCTAAATACAGTAAACACTACGCAAAGGGAACGGCAGGGGGTTTAGCTGACTTGCAGCTGTTCTGGAACCTGCCTTGACTGACCCGCTACGTTTGAGCATGGATTTCCACCTTCCTTTCATCAGCTTTTAATGTATGCAAGGGGTAAGCGTGCAAGATGCTTTTGTGTTAATAGATCCTGAGGGTGGTGCTTAGCAGGGGTACATTTGGAACAAAGGTTGTGCTTATGTAAATACAGGTAAGTGCAGTTCAGTTTCATTTTGTATATACCATATAGACTCCATGGTCTGTTTGTGCTTTCTGTTTTATTCTTGCTATGCCTCCCCCTGAAATGTTTTGAATCTTATTGACTCATAAATGCCCTTAAGTAAATGAATATTAGGTGAAGCGTTTGGGCATGTGAGCAAGGACAGAAGGACTGCCCACATTTTGGAACCAATGGCACGGAAGCAAGAGGTTATTCGGGATCACCCTGGGCCTTCATTTAAAAAGGGAGCCAGCCAGCGGGGAAGTGTGTGGGTGGGGATGTTATGTCTACACAGGACGAGATGCGAGTGCTTTTAACTTTCTCCACAAACCCTCCAGAGGCGCCCACGTGCCCGGGGGGGGGGGGGAGAGACGTCATCCAACCACCAGACCTTCAGTCATGGAAGATGGTGTGTTTATGCTGAAAGCAAGGGCCTCTACCTAGTAACCGCAGCTCACTGCGCATGTGTCCCCAGTGCACGCTTAGGATCCGTGAGGGAGGCGGTTGAACCAGGATCCTCCTTTGGTCTCAAGCCAGCAGCCCTAAGCGCCCATGACCTGAGCTTTATCTCCAGCTACAGGCTGGCCTTCTGGGTCTGCAGGCTTACAGCTCCCAGAGGGCAGGCACCGGGAAGAATGGCTGTGTGCTGTGTGTGGGGGGGGGTGTCTCCCCTTGTTTTGTTTTGTTTTACCAGGGGAGGGAGGGGGGCAGAATTTGGGCCTCTCCAGATGCTGCTGGTCAGAAATGGAACCAAGTCCAGGATCCCGAGAGGGGCGATTCCACGGAAGTGGACCACCTTCACCCCCTGTGTCACCACCAGGTTTCTCCAGATGCTATGCCGTGTTGATGCTCACAGACTCCTTCCCCTACTTTTGTATTTTCTACCCTATGAATCAACACAGCCTTTTCTCTCTTTTTTTTCTGGTGGTGGGTGGGTGGGTCAGGAAGGGTTGGAGACGGACGCCCAGGAACCCCTGGAGGGCCAGAAGGCTCCCCTGTTGCCCTGGGGGGCTTCTGGACAGAGAAGGGGGCTCCCAGCTCCCTCCTCCTCTGCCCGGAAGGCCACTGGCGAGGAGGCAATGGGTGGTGTAGCCCAAGCGCCTCCAGAGGAAGCCGTGGGTGTCCAGGGAGGCTGCTCCTTGTCCCGAGGCAGGATGGGTGCTGTAGTCCCAAGCGCAGCCGAGGGAGCCCTCCAGAGAGACCCCATCTGCCTCGGATGGCGGCGCTGTCGTCCAAGGGTCCCCTGGGCGTACCCTGCCAAGCCTTGGCTGGGGAGGAGGGATGGGAGCTGCAGTCCGTGGGCTCCAGAGCCCACCTGCTTCCTCCGGCTAATGCAGTGGTTTCTCCACCGGAGGGTCCCCAGGTGTTCCTGGACTGCAACTCCCAGAAACCCCTTCCAGCACAGCGAGGGGTGGAGGCTTCTGGGAGTTGCAGTCCAGGAACATCTGGGGCCCCCTCCGGGGGGAGAAACCACTGGGCTAATGGGACCAGCGGTGGCCTGTGTGATACCCAGGGTGTTTCTGCAGACACTTTCAGGGCGGTGCCTTCGTCGTCCTCCTCCTCCTCCGTCTCACCGGGCTTGGCGTCGCCGCTCTTGGCCTGCCCTGTGGGGTTGTTGTTATTGCTGCTGCTGCTGCTGATGATGGTGGTGAGGATGATTGCTGCTGCTGCTGCTGCTGCCTCCTCCTCCTCCTCCTGCTCCTCCATCATTGGTGCCAGGGCTGAGGCTCCTTCCTCCTCCTCCTCCTCCTGGGTGGGGATGATGATGCTGGGGGTGATGATGCTGCTGCTGCTGCTGCTGCTGCTGCTGGAGGGCAGCGGAGGCGGAGAGGAGCCTCTGGAACCGGTTGGGGGGCCGGCTGGTGACCTCGAGGCCGGCGGCCAGCTTGGCTTTGTTGGCGCTGGTCAGGCGCTTGAGGTGGACCAGCAGCTCCGGCCGGTCCCGGCGGAAGTGGGGGCTGTGGAAGTGGTGCACCGGGCCCGGGGAGGAGGAAGAGGAAGAGGAAGAGGAGGCCGCCCCGCCGCCTAGCACGCCCGAGGACGACGACGAGGAGGAGGATAATGAGGAAGGCGTCGAAGGCGTGGGCGGGGGTCCCAGGACCACCTTCCGGAACCCGTAGAGGTTGAGCTGCCGGATGAAGCTGGTGAAGTTGGTGGTCTTGAAAAGCTCCGGAGGAGGAGGAGGAGGAGGAGGAGGAGGAGGAGGAGGAGAGGGGGAGGCGGCGGCCCCGGTGCCCGGGGATCCCGGGGGAGCCAAGCCTCCTCCTCCTCCTCCTCCTCCAACGCCCCCTTCCCCTCCTCCTCCTCCTCCTCCTCCTCCTCCTCCGTGGCTGGCGCCGAGGAGCTCGGCCTCGAAGAGGGGCTGGTCGACGAGGAGCCCTTCCCCGCGGGCGTCCCACCGGATGGAGCGGAAGCGCGGGCTGTTCACCAGCCGCCACAGCTTGGCCGGGA
The DNA here is from genome assembly GCA_037367245.1 of Phrynocephalus guinanensis. NCBI lineage: Eukaryota > Metazoa > Chordata > Lepidosauria > Squamata > Agamidae > Phrynocephalus > Phrynocephalus guinanensis. The sequence continues at coordinate 5,394,071 of CM074750.1, forward strand.
AGTTGTTGGGGTTGATGGGCGCCGCCGCCGCCGCCGCCGAGAGGAGCAGCGAAGAAGACGACGACGACGACGCCGGAGGAGGAGGAGGAGGAGGAAGAGGAAGAGGGAGAGGAAGAGGAGGAAGAGCGGGAGAGGAGGAGCCCACCGGCCCCGCCGAAAGAGGAGGAGGAGGAACCGGGGAAGACGAAGCCGCCGCCGCCGCCGCCGCCGCCGCCTCCATGGCCGGCACCGGGGAGTGGGAGAGAGAGAGAGAGAGAGAGAGAGAGAGAGATAAGCCGCCCAACGGACTGCGGCGACCCCCCCCCAAAGGCCCCGCCCACTTCTAACGGCCGCCCGCCCGCCCGCCACCCACCCATCAATCACCCGCCCCGGAGAGGAGGAGGGGGGGGAGGGGGAAGGCGCCTCCCGACAACACACACACACACACACACACACACACACACACACACACACACACACACACACACACACACACACACACACACACACACACACACACACACACACACACACACACACACACACACACACGCCCCCCCTCCCGACAACAGGGCTTCTCTCCCCCCCCCGCCCTCAATCACGAAATAAATAAAAAAAAACCTTTTTATCCGAGGCGGTTTTTTTAAAATCCCCCTCACAAGCACCAGGCACCCCCTTCGCCCCCGTTCCCCTCAGCACCGGGGGGGGGGGATTTTCGGGATGGGTCCCTCAGGAGCCCCGAGAGGCGGCTTACTGTCAGATTATCTATCTATCTATCTATCTATCTATCTATCTATCTATCTATCTATCCCCTCCTTCCCCTTTCCGTCCATCCATCTATCTATCCCCTCCTTCCCTCTATCTATCTATCTATCAGTCTGTCTATCTGTCTTTCTGTCTGTCCGTCTATCTATCTAATGTCTTTCCTCCTTCCCATCATCTATCTATCTATCTATCTATCTATCTATCTATCTATCTATCTATCTATCTATCTATCTATCTATCTATCTATCTATCTATCTATCTGTGTATTCCTTCCTTCCTTCCTTCCATCCATCCATCTGTCTGTCTGTCTATCTATCTAATCTCTTTCTTCCTTCCCATCTATCTATCTATCTATCTATCTATCTATCTATCTATCTATCTGTGTATTCCTTCCATCCATCCATCCGTGTATTCCTTCCATCCATCCATCCATCTATCTATCTATCTATCTGTCTTTGTCTGTCCGTCTATCTATCTATCTCATCTTTCCTCCTTCCCATCTATCTATCTGTCTGTCTATCTGTCTGTCTGTCTATCTATCTATCTATCTATCTATCTGTCTGTCTGTCTGCCTGTCTGTGTATTCCTTCCATCCATCTATCTATCTATCTATCTATCTATCTGTCTATCTATCTGTCTTTGTCTGTCCGTCTATCTATCTATCTAATCTTTCCTCCTTCCCATCTATCTATCTGTCTGTCTGTCTATCTATCTATCTATCTGTCTGTGTATTCCTTCCTTCTTTCCTATCTATCCATCTACCCACCCCCTCCTTCCTTTCTTCCATCCATCTATCTAACATCTTGAATACTAAAACAACATACATGGTAGCCAATGTAAAAATCAACCAAGTATCAAATTACACCATTTGAAAAATGCCTAGAATGTTGTGATGGCAAGTCAGTCAATGATCGGAGGCAGCTAGGTCAGACTGCTTTTAAAGTGTCCCTATAATACTTGGTTGATTTTTACATTGACTACCATGTATGTTGTTTTAGTATTCAGGTTAGCTGTGCATTTCATATGAAATGTCTTTGTATTTTGTATGTTGTTCACGTATTGATTACTCTGACTACATGTCTTTTAAATGTTGTTTTTCTATAGTGAAAAGTCCCTGAAGGAGCGTGCGTTTCTCCTGTATTGCTACTGTTTGTGGATGCTCCAGTTTTTTCACCCAGGGTCTCCACCAGCCAGCCCTCTTCTCCACCTCTATGGATTTTGGGAGACTCAGGGCGCTTTTACACGACCCTTAAGATCCGCTGGCAACTTAAATTCGGACCAGAGATCTTGGGGGTTTGCTCCTCTTGCTGTGTTCCCACCCCTCCGCACTCTCTTGCTCCTGTCTGCATGACGGGAGAAAAAAGGGAGAAAAGAATGCAGGCTCACCTCCCTCTGCCGCAGCCCCGTCATCGTCGTGGTTCCTGTCTCTTAAAGGGGGGGGGGACACAAAAAAAAACACAATGCGAGGAGAGCCTGGCGCTCATTGCTTTACATCCGCATCAGAAAATTTTCACCTTCAGAGACCAGGTACTTTTAAAGTGTGCTGGGGCGCGCTTAGGTGGGTGTGGTTGCACTTAATTTTCTTTAAAGTCCGGAGCTGGTGGAAAAACAATTTTAAGCTCTGCATCTGGGAGCCCTTTGTCTCGGGTTTTAGGGGTTGTGTAAAAGCGCCCTCAGAGCCATCCCGGAGAGAGGAAGGGCACCGAAGATCAAGGGACATATCAGTAAGATCTTCCAAGAGAAGGCAGGATCACCACCTTTCTGTAAAGTGTGTGTGTGTGTGTGTGTGTGAGAGAGAGAGAGAGATTGAGAGAGAGAGAGAGAGAACATCCAGTCAGGATGAAATAATACGGCCCAACCAAGCAGCACTAATATAGAGATTTTATTCAACGGTATTGAATTTCTTACAGCACATTGTTTGTCACAAAGCTACTGATCTGATTTTGGAGTTGTTGTTGTTTGCCTGAAGACAGAGACACAAACGTGTGAGAGCTGAAAGCAGTTTTGATTAACCATCATCGACTTGAGGGGGCTTTTTTTCCTCACTAGATTTTCCTTCTTAATTCAGTGGTGGTTCCCCCCCCCCCCCAAACATCTGTGCAAATGAGCTGAATATGGAACCAAGCCCAGACCTCTTCCCCAACTTCTGACACTTGCAACGCAGCTCAGAGTATGGCAACATGAGAGATCCCACCTTTTAAGCTCAAAATGAGGGGTTTTGCCCCTCCCCGAAAGGCAGTTTGAAGGAGATCCAGCATCAGAGGGTGATGACCCAAAAGCAGGGCGAAAGGTGGAAGGTTAACACAAACAGCGAGACAGAACCACAAACCCTGCGGGAAAATGCTTAAGAAGAACAGCCAGTCCGGTTCCTCGGCCGCCTGCCACGTTTGTACCCTTTCCACGTGGGGCACCTTAATCACCTGCTCCAAAATGAAATGGTTGTGAACACGACAAAGGCCTGGGGGGATAGCAGCACCCACACCGCCTCCCTTTTCCTTCCTAAAAGAGCTTGTCTGGATAGAAGTGAAAGCACTCATGCTGGGAGCATGCAGCCCTCCAGGTATTGCTGCGCTGCAACTCCCATCATCCCCAGGCAGCACAGCTGAGTGGAGATTCAAGACAGCTGCAGCCCAGCCTCATCGGGAGGGGCGCACCCCTCCCCTCCCCTCCCTGTACGAGTGCTGCGGGCGCCCACCGGCAAACTGGGAGGAGGAATTTCCCACAGGACTTTTATCGACATGAGAATGAACCAGAAAGGGTTCTTGCAGCAACGGTGGCACCTGGTCTGCGTAGTCCCTTGCACCTTCTTGAGCAACAAGGCCAGGGGCGTGAATCCCTATTTGCCAGAGGTCTCTGTCGTCCGCCCAAACCTGCCACCTGGCATGCTGCCCGCCCTCGTTTTGTTCTACAGCTTCTTAAGTGCAGGAAGAAGAAAAAATAACATTAGCAGCAGTTTGGAGCGAAACCTTCAAGCTCACCAAACAGGACAGTCCCAGAGGTAAAGAGATCCCACGTAGGGGGTCGGGACCGAGAGCGACCAGCAAGAGGGAGACACACAAGGACAGCAGAAGAGAGGGAGGATGCGCCTGGCCAAGCGGCGGGGGTGGTGGTGGTGTGTGAATGAAGCTCCTCTCCCCCAAAAAGACAACTTGCGGAAGAACCCATCTGTCCGGCACCCTCAGCGGTCAAGAAGCGCCAACGGCCCGGCCTGACTCCGTTTTTCCAGATGTCCCGGTCCGGCTTAGAAAAGTTCTTTCGCAGACACAGGAGAAGGAGCAGGGACACCCCCTCTGCTTGATAAGGGCCGACCCTTCCTGCTGCCGGGACCGGCGCTGGCCTCAGGCCGTGTGGCGAAGCAGCTGGCAAGCGGGGCGCGACAGAAACTCAACGGACATAGCTAGGGGCGCTTAGGCACAGAGCCCCCCCCCCCTCTGGGTGCTGCTCGACTCCCTCGCACAATTCAGCCTGCCTGCTTGCCTTTAAGAGGTGGGGAGGAGGGAGCCTGATGTCAGCCACCAATTCCTAGAGTGAGCTTTGAGAAACCAGGGGGCTCCGGAGCGCCCCCCGCTGCTTAACCCTCGGAAGGCAGGCTCCTTCCCATTCAGCCTCAGGCCTTCCTCCAAGACCAGAAACAGTGCCGTAGACAGATCACACTCTTTAATCCAATTTCCTCATCTCCGTTACACAGGGCCACCAGGTTGTGTGTGGGGAAATCACCGACCGTGCAGTATGGCGGGTGGGCAGCCCAAGTGCTGTGCTACTGACCACCTCCTCCTCCTCCTCAGGGGCCGCCCCAGAGGCAGCCCTGCCCCGTCCCTGTCCGCGCAGTCGAAAAGGACAGGCTCCGACAGGTTCCCTCGGCGGCTGGTGCTCAGCTGGAAGCGGTGGCAATGGGTTTCTTCAGATGCTGGCTCATCAGTTCCCGGGCGCGGGAGACCTGGATGTGGTCGTAACAGGCGTTGCAGACGAGGACCGGGTCGTAGAGCTGCTGGTCGGGAATGGGCAGCTTCAGGTGGCAACAGCCGGCGCAAAACACATTCCCACAGTTCCTGAGGAAGGGAGGAAATCAATGACAGAGGCAGGAGGGAGAGCTTGGGTGTGTGTGCAGAGGGGGCCTGTGACGACACCTCCCTCAATTTCTCATCTTGCCAAGTCAACACAGGGCCATCTACTAAGCCCCTGTGCAAAACCTGCCTCTTTTCCATTTGGGGAACCACAAGCCCACACACGGAAGGAGCTCTGGTTGACTGGGGAAAAGGACACAAGCAACCCATCACCTGCTTCTCACATTGACAAGTGCCTCCCGCAAGGCCGCTGCTATCAAAGTCTTGGGAGAACTGTGTAACTCGGAGGAGGCCGTCCTCACTCTCAAACAGGCAAGGACCCTTGCTGATCATTAACCGGGAATATCTCGGTGCCTCACGGGCAAGGAGCAACATTCCACAGTTAAGGGAGGGACAAAGCAGCACACGCTTGTGCCAAGAGAGGCAGCCGAAGGGGCAACCGGCTCTGAGAAAAACATGAGCTAGTTTACACACAGGGGTAGATCGGGCAATGCTACCTGAAGACGGCAGGGGCTTTCTTTTCATGACCTCATGGCAGCTGTTTGTTAAGAGGCCACCATTTAAGATTCACTGTCTTAGAATCCGTTTAGCAAGTCAACAGCATTCCAGACTCAGAGGGAGCAAAACGGGCAAGAGGCGAGGAAGATCTGCTGGCCTTGAAAAGATCATTTCTGGGTCCTCCTCGGAAGCCCCTTGTCTTCCTTATAATGGGATAACAAGAGAGCGACTATCTTTTCATGCCACTTCCTTGCCCAAAGGATGCTTGAACCTCTTGACCACTAATACTGACGACGGAGAGCGTACCTGTCCGTCTCTGGACCTCTCTACGTAGGGGGCGGATGCATACAACTGCCCTGCTCTTTCCTGGGGACTGAAGTCCGACTGAGTTCCCCTTCTGCACAATCCTTTTTCCCTCCAGTTCAGATTTCCCTATCAATATTTGGGATGTGGCCGTTTAAGGCTGGCCGGGGGGAGGAAGCGACCTGAGGACGCCAGTGAGGGGGGAGGCCGAGGGCTCCTACCTGCAGTGATGCCGGCGTTTGGCGAGCCAGAACTCACAGTCACAGCTGAAGCAGTGCGAAGCCATGTGGTCGGGCACCCAGCGCGTGACCTGCGGAGAAACCACAGCGTGGTCAGTGCCGGCTGAGCTCCCTTTCCCTCGGGAGCAGAGTTGTGCATTAAACAGCCGTGGGCCTGGCGTGCCGAGGGAGGTTTCGTTTGGAGTTCTCAGCATGGATTTCTTTTTTTCTAAAGGGTACCTCACCGAGAACTGTCAGAGGATAAACTGTGACTGTTCAAGAGGAACAGGAACGAGGAACGTTTCCAGGGGGGCGGGGTGGTGGTGGAGAGAAGGTCGCCTTGAAGGGCAGCCAGTGACCCCCAACACCACAGAGGCCGCCAGCTGGCAACAGCCACACAAGCCGAACCAAGGAGCTTCCGGGGAGGGGGGGGTTGCCCAGAGAGAGCTGCCCTCGTCAGCAGGAAAGACGGACAAGGGTCTTTAAAAACAAAGGGGGCCACGGGCACGAAGGCCACAGCGAACACGGAAGTCAGCTGGACACCACCTCCCCTCCTGCTGACAAAGGATGTGAGCTCCTCTGGGGGGTGGGATGGGGGCCCAACATACCTCAGTTTCCCTTTTATCCACCGGCTCCCAGCTTGCTTCGGAGAGGCAGTCTTCGCTGTGGTCAAAGTCCTCGTTTTCACTGCTGTCGGACTCCTTGAGGCAAGTCTGCAAGGGGGACAGGGACCAGCTCACTGCCTCCGCGCATCCTTCCCAACCCTTCTCTTTATTATTTATGTATTAGTTTTTATACTTGTCGACGGCCCGACTTTCCCTCGGGAACTCCGGGCGATGTACCACAAATTGCGAAGTAAACAACTTATCCAACTTAAACAACTGCTCTCTCTGCAGCCCCGGCTTCCCCAGATGAGGGACAGGGAACCCTCACGCACAGAGGGCGGCAGGAAGCGCCTCTCCCTCTGCCTGAGAGCCCTGGGGGTGTTGAGCAGCCCTGTCCCCATTTGCCATGGGGGTGGTGGTCTTTAAACATGGAGGCATCCAAGACGCCTGAGCCTTGGCAGTGGCGAGAGGGGGGACTCTGGCGTCCGACCAAGAGCAGAAGGGGACGGGTGTGGGAGGTCTCTGCTGGAAAACAGGGACACAGAGGGAAGTGAGGGGAAAAGGGAGGCACTCGGAATACAAAAGAGAAGCCAAGATGAATGCATCTAGCTTCTGGGCATGTGGTGGTCGCCCGTGTAAGCTGGGTGGGACCCTCGGCCTTCGAGGCTGCCCCGAATGGCCTTGTCAGACCCCCTGAATGACCCGCCTTGTGGAAAGTGGAGTAAACCTGTTCACTCCTGGCTCCAGAGGGCAGGATCCGAATGAAGGAAAGGGTGTGTGTGTGGGGGGGGGAGGCAGAATTACAAGAGGTGGACTCAAGAGCAGAAAGCTTTCTGGAAATAATGGCTGTCCTGCACCAGAACCAGCTGCCTCAGAAGGTGGGCCAGCGTTGGGGACGGCAGGGGTCGGGAGGAAGCCACTCCGTGTGTGTGTTGTGTGTGTGTGTGTGTGTGTCCTGTAGCTGCGGGACCCACAACTGAGAGGGGCTGCGCTCGAAGACCCTCAAGGGCTCCTCTCTGCTGCGCCTCCTCTCTGGGGGAGAAGCCGGGGATGATGCCCCCCCCCCCCCAAAGAGAGGGGCTCGGTGGCGCCACTTACAAAGTCGTCCTCGTAGTCCATGGGGGGCTCCGCGGGCGGGGGGTAGCAATGGCGGATGTCCAGGCGCAGCTGCAGTTCCCGCACTTGCCGGCGCAGCTGCTCCACCTCCTGCTTGTAGGTGGCCTCGATCTGCCGCAGCCGGTGCTGGATCACGTCCGTGGGGAAGGGGAGCCCGTCGTCCTCCAGGTAGGGAGGGCCCCCCGGTGGCGGGCTGCTGCTGCTGCTACTGCTGCTCAGGACCCCGTGCTTGGGCCCCAGGGCCACCGCCTTCCCAGGGCCGGTCAGCCAGGGCTTGCTGGGCTTCCTGGCCAGGCCGTGGGGCTTGCCGCCGTCCTTCGAAGGCCACTGGCCGCTGAGGCACAGTCCTGTGGCCCAGAAGGGCCTCCCGCCCGCCCGCCTGTTGCAGCAGCTGTAGTAGGAGAGGAGGCGGCGAGGAAGAGGAGGAGGAAGAGGAGGAGGAGGAGGAGGAGGGCCGGCGTCACCCCCAGGGAGGGAAGCCCCCAGGGCCTGGAAGCTGTCCCAGTTGGCTCCCAGGAGGGAGAACTCGCTCATCTGGCTCTGAGAGACGCCTTTGCGCCACCACTCGGCAGGGCCCTTCCCCAGCTGGCCTCCCTCCTCGCCGGCCCTGGGGCTTCCCCTCTGGGGTCCCTCTTCCTTCAGGCCCCCGGGTTGGGCCTCTTCCTTGGGGGCGCCAGGCACTGGCCGGGTCTGGCTGGGGCCCTCCAGCTGCAGGGAGGGCGCTGGGCAAGAGGGCTCAACCAGGTCCCGCGTGCCATTGGATTCTGGGATGACCGGCCTGTCCTTGGTGGGGCCGCGGGGAAACCTTTCTGGCGGCTCTTCTGTTTGGGACGAGTTGCTGAAGGGAGTCTTCTCCCCAGAAGCAGCATTTGGGGCCAGCCGGGTGCCATCCAACCCTTCCAGGCAAGCCCTGCTGGTCTCTTCTGCTCCGGTAGATGGTCCGCCAATGGTCCGAGAGAGCCCCTGGTCCTGTGGGGACGGTTTCCCACGGTCGGTGGAATCCAGGGGGTGACCCTCCCGCCACGGCTGCTGCTCAGATGTCCGAGGCGGTTCCTCGCCGGGCAGCTCCCTGGCAGCCGTGGGCTCCTCTTCCTCTTCCTCCGCGCTGGGCAGCCGGGGATCCAGGCCCACCCGGGCCTCCTGGCAGTGGTTGTTCAGATTAGGGTCGCTGGAGGTGCGGGTCAGCAGGCTGCCAGGGTCGCAGGCGGAGAGAAGGTCATCCATGGACCGAGTCTTTGGCAACCTGAAACCAGAGGGGACATGTCAGGTGCAGGGAAAGGGGACAGGGAGGAGGGCCTGCGCTTGGCCCAGCTGACTCTGGACATTCCTTGCTGGCATGCAGAGGGCAAAATTGACTCTGCAGGCCAGGCCTGCCCTCTCAAGGCAGAGATCAAAGCCAGGGAGGCAAGGGGTGGGGGTGGGGGGACACTGATGCCTCCTTCCCTGCCCAACTGGTCTCCCTCCTCTGTTCCTCTCTGGGTCCATTGATGAAACACATGTAGCCACCGCTGTATGTGAGGGTCCCAGAAGGGCTGCTCTTGAACAACGACGTTGCAAAAGCCAGGAAGCTCCAAGAGGGAGATCCCGCCCTTCCGTCCGCCTGGACCCAGCGCTTGGCACCCTCCGCCGTGGACTGAGGAAGGGCCTGGGCTCTCCAGGACAGGCCCCAGCCCCAGCCCCAGCGGGAAGACGGCCGCCAGTCATCCTGGTGTCCCCTACCTGTCCAGGGACCGGCTGCTCAGCTCCTGGCTCTGAGCTCCTGTGGGCAGGTAGAGGTCCATCCCCTCTTCTCCCAGGGGGCACGGGGAGGATGCAGGGAGGTACACGGAGGTCCAGAGGTGGAGGGCTCGCACATGGCACACAGGATGCAGCACCTTGAGGGGGGGGGGAGGAGGAGAGCCATGTCAAGACCAGGAACCGCCCCCGGGCACCTTGCCCGTGCACACCACTCGACTCCACGCCATCCCACCCCACCCCCACCCTCCCGCCTCCGATGCCAGGGGGAAGTCGGCTCACCTGCTCACTGCCAGGCAGGTAGAGAAGGTTATGGAAGTTCTTGTTGCCTGCTCTCAGCAGGGACCAGACCGAGCAGGTGCGCTTGGTGATGTTGTGCCCGTCCCGCTCGCAGGGGCTGTTCCCGAGGAACGTCCCGTAGAGGCAAGAGTACGTGTGTTGCACCAGCTTCACCTGCAGCCCCCCAGAGAAGGACGCTGGTCAGGGACCCATCCGCCTGGAGGCGAACTTCTCCCTGGGGGAGAATGTCCCCTCCCCCCCCCCGACTCTCTGGCTGGCTTTCGGAAGCTCTATGCCAGCCACAAAGGAGTCTCCGGACGGGGTCGGAGGAATCCCCGACGTCTGCTCAGTCCTGGTTCACATCAGTGGGAGAAACTCAAAAGGAAGAGCCGCCTTTCTGTAAGGTTTGAATCCAGGCTCTTGGGGCCTTTTTACACGACCCCTAAGATCCGCTGGCCACTTAAATTCGGACCAGAGATCTTAGGGGTTCGTCGCTCTTCCTCTGTCCCCACCCCCCTCCGCACTTCCTGGTTGCTGGCTGCGTGAGGGGAGGGAGAAAAAGAGAAAGAAAAGCATGCCGCTCACCTCCGTTCTGCCTCTCGTCTCTGTAAAAGTAGCTCTTAAAGGGGCGGGAGCCAAAAAAAACAACAAACAGATGCAAGGAGAGCCCCGCACTCACTATCCTTACACCGGATCAAATAATTTTCACCTCCAAAGAGCAGGTACCTGAAAGCTGCGCTGGGACGTGCTAAAGTGGGCGTGGTCGCACTTAATTTCCTGTTAAGTCCGGAGCTGGTGGGTAAACATTTTTAAGCTCCGGAGCTGGGAGCCATTTGCCCCGGAGTTTAGGGGTTGTGTATAAACGCCCTTGGTCCCTCGTCCTAAGAAGACCTCAGGCATCACGGACCCACAAAAAAACTAGGCTTAGCTCTGGAATGTCCCTAACGAGGCTCTGGACAGAAAGGCTGCATGGGTGATTTCACTTCCTCAAGCAACGTGGGCCTGAAGGGGGTTGCGACTACCCCAAACACAGATCCCACCACGAGAGTCGAGCTAAAGCTTGTTCACAGCCCCTTCTGGTCCGCCCAAGCTGTCCGCCCCTGGAAGGCACAGCCCTGCCTGGTCCGTGTGCTACAAAATAAAGCAGTTCTCCCCCATCATTGTGATGGGGGGTTTCCTGCATGGCAGGGGGTTGGGCTAGATGGCCCTTTGAGGTCTCTTCCAACTCTAGGATTCTATCTGGTTCTCAGACAACGACCGTTCTGCGCAAGCTCTGACTGAGAGGAAAACGCGTGCTCCACAAAATACTGGAAGCGACAAAAACTCGGCCCAACCAATGGGGGCCAACGTTTTCCTTCTCTATGACGAAAAGGAGAGATCTGACTCACACGCATTTCAGCTTGAGCAGCATTACTAAAAAAAAGAAGAAGAAAAAAAACCCCGAACAGGCCAGAAAGTCAAGAGCGCCACAGCATGAAGCATGCCCCAGGTGTGGGCTACCCTACTGCACTATCTCCTGACCAAGAACCCGCAACGCTTTCCCCACGGCTGGGGATCTCCAGCTGGGGGCTTACCAGGAAAGCTTCGTTGAACTCAAAAAGGCAGGGGAACTGCTTGAGCAGCTGGTGGACGGAATCCAGCCACTGCAGGAAGACCGGGCACTGCTCGTTCTGGTCCTCCGCCTTCTCTTGGTGGCCGCAGCGGTCGCCAAACTTGTGGCCAAAATCCAGCCAGTCCGATTCCACCAACACCTGGAAACCCTGGCGATTAAAAGGACACAACGGGCAACCTTGGGGCATCGCAGGGGCTTGGAGGAAGCTGCCCAGACCACAGACCCATCCCCGAGGTGGCTTCACGCACTATAGGGAGAAACACCCCCTGAACTGCCACCCCCTGCTGCCTCCTGCAAATGCCCGGATCTAGCTGCCAGAAGGACCTATGAATGGAACTGAGGATCCACCCTTCCTGCTGTCCTTCAGCTAGCAAGAAACAAACAAAAAAAAACAGCAACACCAACACAAAAAATAAACCCCCTTTTAAAAATTTAAATGGCCTTTTGGCTGCTGGTCACCTCCAGAGGGCGGCCAGGGTTGCCTTCAGATGGTCAGCTTACTACAGTGGTACCTTGCATAAAGGAATTAATTCGTTCAAAATGAAATTATGTTAAGCAAATTTTCCTTTATACAAATTCCCATAGGAATGCATTGAAAACAGAGTGATCCCATTTTTATATTGTACGGATTCTTCCCATAGGCAATTATGTTAAGCAAATTTCCCCTATCTCTGGAATTTTTTATGTTGTACAGATTTTATGTTGTACAAACTGTTTGTTATACAAGGGCCCACTGTACTTTTAGGAATGCCTTTCTATACCCTTGCACGCTGTCCTTTGAATTTATTTCTACTTGAGTTTTCTGTTCTGCGCCTTCACTAAATTCTCCACCTAATTATCGTTAAGTGGGAAGCACCACCGAGTGCGTGGCCCTGTGGCCCGACGGGCAGTATAGAAATCTAATAAATAAATTGGTGGGGAAAGACAGGTTAATCAGCCTCTGCTAATTTCAATCCTGCAAAGTAAGAACAAAACATCCTGAAAGGTTTCTCCCCACTGGGGAGAGAGGGCCGATTCTGTGCTGCTTCACCCCCGACCCCTCATTTCTCTACTTTCTTCGGGTGAAACATTCACAGAAGGATAAGGTTTGTGGTGTTGTACACTCTTGTCTTTTTAAAATAGTTTGCTGATGCTGCAAGTGAAAAAAAGCAGGAGCCGTTTTCATCCTCTCTTGGAGGCAGAGCGGACGCACCAATACGCCTCTTTTCCTTGCAGGAGGGAGAACGTCTCACTCATGTCGTACCTGCGTACCCTTCTCACTCGCCGTACATTTCCCGAGAGCGACGGGTCTGTCCTCCCCCCGCCTCCCCCCCCCGGTGTCCCAACCTGCTTCCGAGGGGCACCCCTACCTCCACCGTCCTGTAATAGGGGTCGAGGAGGATCTTGGCCAGGGCGACGATCTGCGGGGTGCGGTCCCAGCCGTCGGAGCAGTGCACCAGTACGGGGCGCCCCTCGCGGTCCACGGCGCTGGCGACCAGCACGGCGGCCTTCAGCATGACGGACAGGTGCTGCAGCCACTTGGTGCTCTCCAGAGCAGACAGCCAGCTGGGGGGGAAAGGGCACCGGGGGGGTGGGGGGGGGGGGCAGGAGGGGGGGGGAAAGGGAGGCAATGGAGCCCGTGAAGCTTCCGGCTGATGGAAGGAATCCTGCACCAGCCAGAGAGGAGGACCCAAGTCCCCCCCCCGAGGGCCATTTCCGCCGACATCTACACAAGGCACCCCCATCGGGCCTCCTCCCTCCTGCCAAGAGGAAGGGAAGCTGCTGTCTTGGAGCCAGAGCCTCTGTATCGCTCTGAGTCCGGGACTGCCAACCCTGCCGGTGTCCTTCCAGCGGAAGGCGTTTCCCTTATCCGGCCTGTTGCCCAGCATCCCCGGGGCCAGAGGCGAAACAGCATTCTGTCCCACACCCTCCCACCCACCCACCGACGCTGACAGGGCAGACTCACTTGCTGGGGTCGGGCATCTGGCTGCAGACGGCCCGCAAGTACTGGAAGCTGTTGCGGATGGAATGGATGTTGGCCATGCCCATGAAGACCACCTCACAGTTGGGGTAATATTCTGAAAGGGAACGATAAAGGCAGGGCTGTGGAGTCGGTAGATAAATGTTCCGACTCCGACTCCTAAGTTTTTTTGTACTTCCGACTCCGACTCCGACTCCCTGACTCCGACTCTGACTCCTCTGTATTAATATGCGAATGTATTTTAGACATTTTTATACAGCAGTTTTTCCAATGGTTTACAGCTTCAGTCTTGAACTATTGACCCTCCATTCCCTTCACTTATACAAGTGTCTCTAGTCCTGCAAAAAACATATTTACTTAATCCCTTATCAGTGAGAGGCTAGGTTACCCATGGGCGCTGCGTAACAGCAGAACACAACACTATGGAAAGTATAAGTATTGCCGCTCCTAATTGTGCGTTGCGTGCCATATAGTGAAGCACATGAAAAGCATGCTTCTTCACGGTCACTTAACGTGTTTGTTTTGCGGTTATGTGAGGCACTGCATGCATTGGTCTTTATTCTTACAGCAGAGAAGTCATTAATTATAACTTTTTGTGAATTCGGACATTTAACTTGCTTTTTTTAAAATTCCAATCTAAATTTAGTAGGAGTCGGAGTCGGAGTCGGAGCCGGTGCATTGTTTGCCGACTCCGACTCCTCGACTCTGACTCCACAGCCCTGGATAAAGGCGAGAACGCCTGGCAGTTTCAGAGGGAGGATTCTGAGCAGGAGCCTGGACACATACACACCTACACCCACACCCACCTCGTCACCCAAGGAGCTCACTTATCCTACAGGGAACCTCCGGGTTGCAACAACAAAACCCCCCACCCCTGGTCCTTCTGCCCGGCCCCCCTCCCCCTTCAACCTTTCCCTTCAGGATGACTGACTGTACGGAACCAATAAACCCACCCAGTTTCTGAATGTCTTATTAAGCCTAGCAAGAATTTCCAGCAGAGGTGGGTTTTGGTTCCTTCTAGGGATCAGTGTGGCCTCTAGTTCTTTAAAGAAAAAACACACACACACACACACTCCAGTTTCGTTTCCAAAACCATACATTAATGTCCGGTGGCAAGGACATGGGTTTTCCCTGCTCCTCGTCCCAATGTCTTTGTCAGGTAGAAGCCAGAGAGAGGTGTTCTGTTTACCCTCTCCCCCCCCCCCGGTTGAGGCGAGGGGCCCGGTGGCAACCCAGTCCCCCCCCAGTTGGTTCCCCCTCCTTCCCTCCCTCCCAGCTTCTGCCGCCCCTACCTTCGCACTCACAGCCTCCTCCTTTGGCCCGGTTGGCGACGGCAGCTGTGTAGGAGCGGGCGTCCAGGATCAGCAGCTTCTGAGGGGCGGCTGAGCACTCTGCGCTCGAGCACGCCGTCAGGGACGAGTCTAGGAGGAAAGAAAATAAGAATATCAACCCCCCCTGGAATTCTTCCGGCTCACATGGCATTCCCCCCTGCAAACCAGGGTTCTCTTCTGGATGTTTTGAACAGCCTAAGCCAGGCATGTCCAAACTTCGGCCCTCCAGATGTTTTGGACCGCAACTCCCACAGTCCTTTGCCATTGGCAATCTAAGCTTAGAATTCTGGGAGATGTGGTCCAAAACATCAGGAGGGCCGAAGTTTGGACATGCCTGGCCTAAGCCCTCCCGTGAATGGGGCCAGCGGGAAAAAGCCGCGGGACCAGCCCCAAAACATCTGGAACAGGCCGGGCTGCTCAGCACTCTTTGCTGGCAACAACGCAACGCAACGCTCAGGGAACGGAACCCAATCCAAGATCCTGGGAAGAAAGGACAAGCGCTTTGTCAATGAGAAACCTCTGCTAAGGGAGGGAGGCAGGAGGCAAACCCGCCAGTCCTGCCCTCCACAGCCAGATACCACGGAAACCTCTCCTCTCCTCTGTTCTCCCCAGGGCTGCTTTCCCTGCAGAGCCTGGACATGAACCAAGGCCCTGGCCTTTTCATCTGGTGGCAGAACAACCCTCCAGAGCAGACTTTGTTTTCTTTGGCTCTGCTCTTCTTGACGGATTTAGGCCAAGGACAGGCAGCGGGCTTGAATCCGCCGTCCAGTTTCGGCCTTGAAAGAGAGGGAGAAAATCTAAATCGCCAGGGAGCCACTCCTGTGGGGCCAGGAGGGAAGAGCAGAAGAGGGAAAGGAGACGGCTGGCCTCTGCAGATGCCTTGGCAGTGGGGCATGGGGTGGGGTGGGGGGGGTGGGGTGGCGATCTGTTTGGAGACGACTGATGGGGTATCATAGGGTATCAATGGAGGGCGGGTTTCTGTGCTATTGGGTGAGCCAGGGCTCTCAAGTCACAACGCGTGATATTGAGGATTGATTACTGTAACACACTCTACGTGGGGTTACCCTTGACCCTTATCCGGAGACTCCAACGGGTCCAGAGTGCGGCGGGCAGACTGGTGGCGGGTGCTTGTCAATACGATCACATCACCTCAGCTCTGGCCCGCCTGCACTGGTTGCCCGTGGCCCTCCGGATAAGGTTCAAGGTCTTGGTTTTGGTTTTCAAAACCCTCCATGGCTTGGGACCTGAATACCTGTCGGAGCGTATCTCCCAGAGGTGAGCCGAGGCCAGGCCCACTCGAATGTCGCAGGCGTGCTCACTCAGGGTGCCCACACCTAGGGAGGCATGGAGGTCGGCCATGCGCAGCCGTGCCTTCTCAGTGGTGGGCCCATCCTTATGGAACCATCTCCCGAGTGAGCTGCGCCTTGCATTGTCCCTGCCCGGCTTCCAAACGGCATTGAAAACCATGCTTTTCAGGGAGGCATATGGCGACCTTTAATTTATTTTAATCTAAGTTATTTAAATTTGATCTTTTTTTTCCCCGCCCCCTGATGCATCTTGCTTAGGGCTTTCCCCCCTCTTTTTCTTCTTGTTTATTGATGTTTTTAATTTGTAAACCACCCAGAGTTCCTGTTGGAAGATGGGCAGTATAAAAATGAAACAAACAAACAAACAAACAAACAAATGCCCTGGTTGGTCACTGGAGGTGGCCACGTACTGCCCGGGGCCACAGAGGAAGAGGGAAAGGAAGAGGCGACCCACGCTTACCAAATCCAGCGTCGCAGGCCTCGTTCCCATCGGCGAACCCAGAGTGCGGGGTCCCCCCGGCTCCCTTCTGCCCCGGGTTCAAGGCGCAGGCTTTGGCAATGGAGGGGACGAGGTATTCGTCGTCCGCGTTCCGCCAGCCCCACCAGCTGATCTCCGGCTGGCTGCAGCGGGCAATCACGGCTCCGTTGCGCAAGTGCCTGGAAGAGGAGAAGATGGAGTCCTCGCTGGTCCCGAACCCCCCAAAGCTGGTCTCCGGCTTTGCCTTTTGGAGGGGTGGGGGACCACAGACACCTCCCGAGTGGGGGGGGGGGTTTGACCCTCCAGGTCCACGCGTGGAAGACGAGGAAGGATCAAGGGCGCTCTGGGCAGAAACGAGGCTTCCCACATTCGGGCAGCCTCCAGTCCCTGGGCATGCTGGTTGCGGTAGGATGGGAGTTGTAGTGGCCAATTGTGGGGGGGGGGAGAGGAGCTGCGGAATCCCCAGGCAGCATCCACGCGATAAATAGCAAACACGAGTCCTTGTGCCTCGCTGTGGGAAAGGGAGAAGCAGGAGGAGGAAGAGTCCTGGGATTTCCAGAAGACGCCTCTCTCTGAATCAAAAACCAAACGGCTTAGGGAACCTGAAGCTGATCAGAAAACGACTCCAGGGATTTTTTTTAAAAAATAATGCTTCTAAGAGACGCTTCTGAAGCTTTCAAAAAGCAAAGCTTCTCCCGATCTGATTCTGAAAACCATCAAGGAGCCTAAATCTCCCAAGCTCCTGGACAGACTGGCCAGGATTCCTGGCGTCCTCCGTGTCGGGTCCTAGTTTCCAGGTATCCGCTTCAGCCGAAAGCCTCCTGACCGGCTGACCGGGATGGACCCAGGGAATAAAGAGGCCCCAGACGCAGCCCTGGTGCCTGGCCATCTTCGTTAAGAAAACGAGAGAGAAGGGGACGGAGGGTCTGTCAAGAGTCAGGGAAGACCCCACCCCCCGAGGAGGAACGTTTTTGGGTTTTTTGGCAGCTGTCAATGGCTCTGTGACTTTTGTTTGCCGCCTTTGGATACCTGCCGTGCCAGCAGTGGCCGATGGGAGCCCAAGTCCCGAACCAACGCCCGCGTTAGAGAGGAGAGGCGGGTTCTGTTACCTGTACACAACTGCCGGGATTCTCTTCCAAGAGCGGAAGGAAGCCACGTTCTCCAGTTCCTTGTCCGTGATCCAAACCGGCACCAGGAGCTTCTGCGGGTAGCTAGTGCAGAGCCTGGGAAGGGAAGGACGCGAGGAGGGCGGCCGTCACCGCTCGGCCATGGAGTGACAGCCACGGCCGCAGGGTCCTCCGCCCCCACTCCACCCCACCAAGTGGAAGAAGCTTCCAGCAGCCTCTGCTCAGATCCCAGCCAGCAGCAGGGATGCTGAGCCTTCATGCCAGGGATGCAACCCCTCCCGTTTCCCCTGCCTGGAGGGGAGAGCAACCCCTGATCCAAGGCCTTTCTCTGCCTTCTCCGCCACCCCATCATCAGCCGCTGAAGGGGGCGAGAGCTGCTCCAGGGGATGCAGCTGCACCCAAGGCCCTTTGCCCTCCACGGCAGGGCTGACCCATCCCACCAAAAGGTTTAAGAAGGAGGAGGAGGAGGAGGAGGAGGGAGTGCTCCTCTGTGTTGCCTCCGCCTGAGGTCTTGGCCATGGGATGAGGGCACACTGGCATGGGGCAGGAAGGCTCTCTGAGGCCAAAAAGGCCACCGGTCTGCACCTTTGCAACCAGAACGGCAGTAGGTGCCCTGTGCCTCCGTTTGGCCTGACGGATGTGGGAGAGGCTTCTTTGAGTCTGCTGGGAGGACGGGTGTTCCTTCCTAGTGGGGTTTGCCCCTCTCCTCCTCCTCCTCCTCCTCCCCCCCCCCCACCCGAGAAGACCAGGCCACGGGCAGCTCACTTGTAGTTGCTGTTGATGTCGGAAACCCGCCAGGCGTTCTGCAGGTCGAACCCCATCCGGGTCGTCTCTGTCTCAAAGCGGTATCTCACGTGGTCTCCTGTTTTTTGGGAGGGGTGGGTGGAGGGAGGGAGGGAAGGAGGAAGGGCAGCAAACAAACGTCAACAAGGCCAAGAATTCTGGGCACCTCCTGCGGCTGAAAGGCACAGAAGGGATGAAGAATAAGGATGTCGACATGGAATGGCAAGTTTCCGGATCCCAGCAATTCATGGGGTCCTGCCCCCCCCCCCGACCCGGATCTTCCAGGGGACAGAGAGGTGTCCCAGAACAGCAGTGGGGAGAAACACTAGCCAGTGAACCCCCCCCCCCCAAATTCCCTCTGCCTGCTCCCTCCGGCCTATGTCCTGTGCAAGATTAGGTCCGACGGACCTGCCCTGTTTTTGTGGCGAGTGCTCTCCTTGCCAGGACTGGCATGTCCGATGTGGCTGCTCTCCTCAATTTCAGGCTCCCAGGCTGGTCCGTTCCCACTGGAAGCCCCCATCCCCCCCACCCCGTCCCCGTTAACAGCCTGAAAAGGGACCAGCATGGGGATAGCGTAGAAGCCCGCGGAGGACAACCTCGATTCCTGCACAGGATCTAAGGAATTACGTGCGGGATTTCATGCCGGGGAAACGGAAGACGTTTCACCAGCCAGGAAATCTCAGGAGAGCGTGGAACTGATGAAAGGCAGAAAACACAAAGACGGCGGGACCACAGAGCTTCTCCGTCCACAGCCTTAGATGACTGAGCGAAACCTCTGCTGCTCACTCCACCTTCCAAAGACCGGGCTTGTCATAATATGTAGAATTGACAAAAATGTATGTAATGTATATTTAACAGATTGAACAGAGAATTTGTCAAATGGAGTCAGTCAAAAATGCAGTGTCATGATGTTAGCCACAAGTGCAAGGAATTAGAAATCACTAGCAGGTTAAAGTGATTTAGCACAGGTGGAATAGTTTAATGACATCATGGTGTGTCGGGATGTGATTGGGTTAAAATTATGTCTGATGAGTTTCAAATGTGTATAAAGGAACTGGCTGGTGTAAGGTAAATTGGGATTGTTTATGGTGAGAAAACAGTACCCCACACTCTGTTGTATATTTGCTCTGTATATATGATATGCTCGGTGTCATGCTGCTGTTTTTTCTTCTTCTCTACCATATAGATTCACTATAAAAGTTTTATTCTAAGTCATGTTCTTTGTCTCTATGTCTCTCAGTTCCAATAACACTTATTGCAATTATCTACACTTTATCTACATGCTGCTGCTGCTGCTGCTAAGCCAATTTTCTCTGCTATACCCATAAACATGTGCATTTGTGTATTTCTTTCATGATTCTCTTATAAGTTGACAGGGCTGTACCAGGGCTGTGGTGTGGCGCTGGAGTGGTGGCAGCAGGAAGGGTGTGTGTGTGTGTGTGTGTGTGTGTGTGTGTGTGTGTGTGTGTGTGTGTGTGTGTGTGTGTGTGTGTGTGTGTGTGTGTGTGTGTGTGTGTGTGTGTGTGTGTGTGTGTGTGTGTGTGTGTGTGTGTGTGGTGGTCTCCAGGGACTCACCTGGGCGGCAGAGGTGGGCATGGTGGTCTTCCTCATCAGCACAGACCCCGAGGCACCAGGCGTGGTAGGCGAAGGCAAAGAGGTCCTCCGGTTTGGTGGGACGAGCGATGGCCCGGCTCAGCCTCTTCAGCCACTCCTGGCATTGCTTGAAGGTGGAGAAATGGCACCTGCAAAACGGCACAGGTGGGCACATGGGTACGCCTAGATGCCCTAAGCCAGGCATACCCAAACTTCGTCCCTGCAGATGTTTGGGACCACAACTCCCACAGTCCTTTGCCACTGGAAATACAGGCTTGGAATTCTGGGAGTGGTGGTCCAAAACATCTGCAGGGACGAAGTTTGGGTATGCCTGCCCTAAGCACATCCGATCTCGCCTGATTTGGGAAGCTAAGCACGGTTGGCCCTGGTTAGTACTTGGATGGGAGACCGTCATGGAATACCAGGCGCTGGAGGCGCCTGGAGTAGGAACTGGCAAGCCACTCCAGTATCCCTGCCAAGAAAACTCCATGGACATGGAGTCACGAAGAGTCGGTTACGACTGTAACGGCACAACACACACACACACACATGGGAGGGAAGGGGAGGGAGGAGGAAAAGGCCAGTGGATCTCCCAATGGGAGAGGGCCCCAAATGCTTGTAGAAGCAAAACCCTGTCCTTCACGAGGGGCTCACTGTTATGCAGCCCCCCCCCAACTAAGCTAATGAGCAATGCCTGCCTGGCTGCGAGCAGTGGGAGAAACAGAACCGTCCTCCCCGGGGAGAGTCTCTCTCTCATTCTCTGTCTGTCTCTCTGGTAGATAGCAAGGACCCTTTATGACAGGGGTGTCCAAACTTTTTGCAAGGAGGGCCAGATTTGGTGAGGTGAAAATGTGTGGGGGGCCGACCATCCAGCCACATTTGGCCCCCGGGCCAGACTTTGGGCAAACCTGTAGGGCATGCAAGGAGGCGGAGAGGACGCTGCAACAACGGAGCTGGGGGCAGGTAGGCTGGGCGGATGGACAGAGGCACAGAGGGCAGGCAAACTTTAAATCTGCAAGCTGATGTCTCCATCCAGTATGGGGAGGGGCCAGCTGGGGATGCATGACAGGCTGAACCAGTGGGGTGAAGAAGCCGTGGGCTGCTCAAAATGTGAAAACGGGCCGCATTTGGCCCCCCGGGCCTGACTTTGGACATGCCTGCTTTATGAGTTTATGCCTTTGTGTTGGAAAAATTCCGTGTGTATCCATCTGGGCCCAGGAGGAGGAAGGACAGACGTCTTGGTCCAAGGACCTTGGAATCTGTCCCTCATATTGTCCGCAAGAGGTCAGACACCAGGAGGCTGGGGGGCGGGGACTTTGGCCCCCTAGGCCACTAATCTGCAACCTCAAGCGTCCTCATGCTGGGAAGCATGAACAAAGAAGGGGGCACTTGGCACACACACACACATAGGCACGCGCACACACACGTGTGGATGGTGGCCCTTCTTTTCCTCCTACCTGATGACCTTGGAGTCCTTGCAGACAATGTGCAGCTGGAACATGTCCCGGCTCTCCACGCTCTCCATCATCCTCAAAGGCACCTGGGAAAGAGAAGGAGGGCATCAGCGCCAAACCCCCCCCCCCCCCGCACCTGCAGGCCCCTGGCTGCCTCCGAATGACACCGGGCGGCTCAGGGGAGGAGGGGGGGGAGGAGGAGGGGGGGGAGGCACAGCCTGGGCCCTAGGCAAGGGGCAAAGCAGCCTTGTGGGTGGGTGGGTTTGGGAACCACCCCACCCGGGAGGCTCAAGCGGAGGACAAGAGGAGCCAGAGGAGAGGGGCGAGGGCGCTCCACCCAGGCGGCCCCTGGCTTACGTTGATCACGGAGTCCTTGAACTTGATATGGAGCCGGTAGTTGGAGAGGGCAATGATGGCATCGGCCGCATGGCCCAGGTATTCCACGCCTTCTCCTTGCAGGACAGGAAAGGGGACCTACGAAAAAGCACCGTCAGCGCCACCTTCTCCTTCCCCCTGGCCAACAAACACACACACACCCACACACACCCCACCCTGGACGGCCCACTCCGGGTTCCTTGCGGCTCTGAATTTGCTCTGGCCCCTCTTTTGCTTCTTATGGTTCGGTTGATCCAGCTCTGGCAGACTTACTCCTTCTAGATCTCTCTAGATCTATCACCTTTTAATTGGGGAAAGCCACCTTGGCCTCTTCCTCATCTTTAGGTTTTAATCGTGGCTTTTAAGGGTGTCAACGGCACCTTTTTAAAAAAGCCTCTTCTTCTTTTTTTCCTTCAAAAGGTTGGGGGGGGGCTACTCTAAAAAGAGAGCCATGGGGGGATCCTGCAGAGACAGACAGACTGACAGACAGACTGACAGACAGACAGGCAGGCAGGCAGGCAGGCAGACAGACAGCCCTGGCTGCCAGCCTGCCTCTTCCTGAAGCACAAGACGGCCTGGGCCGGTTTGTTTTTCGTGCCGAAGCATCAAAGCAGCATCTTCCTTGGATGGTTAAAAATAGATGTACTTTTTTTTTGTTTGTTTGCAGGTGAGCAAGGAAAGCTTAAAAGTTCCAGGTTTTCTGCAAAACTGTGCCAGGGCTGTGAAACTGTCACATAGCAACTGGGGGTGGGGTGGGGAGATGAGTTTTCTGGTGGTTGCAAGGAATAATCCTGGGTTGCCGCTTCTTCCCATGGGCTTTGAGAGTTTTTATTGTTTTATTTTTTTTAAAAAAAAAAATCTTTTCAGAGCAATGGCTGCCTCGTTGAAAATGCTATGAAATGTGATTTTATTCTCTTTGAGAGAAGACGGAAACAAAATCGTATCGCAGGAGGACTTCGGCCTTGCAAACCACTCCGGGTACCCCCGCCCCCACACCAATGTGGCAAAATGGACCGAGGTCGGAGGTGCTCAAACAGAAGCAAACAGGAGGCCTTCCATTGCCCCCTTCTTTACCTGCGGCCATTTCCCAGGGTTCATGCACATGTTGCATAAGCCCCCCTCACCACCACGCCTGGCTCAAAATAAGACTTCATCTCTCTCTTTTTCCCCTGGCTGGCTGGAGCCCTTTCTCAGATCCAGGATGGTTTTGCAAAGGTCACATAAGCTGGCCATGGGTCAAATCAAGAGAGACAAAAAAAGCAACCTCCAAATTAATATTATTATGTATTCTGGAAGGCTTTCACGGCTGGGATCGGGTGGCTGTTGTGAGTTGGCCGTGTTCTGGAAGTTTTTTTCCCCCCTTGATGTTACGTCAGCCTATGTGGCTGGCATCTTCGGAGGGCAAGGAGCTCAAGGAACTAGGAGTTTCTCTCTGTGCTCTGAGGCATAGAGTGAAGAACACAGGGAGAACTCCTAGTTCCCTGAACTCCTTGCCCGCTGAAGATGCCTGCCAGAGTCTGGCAAAAACATCAGGAAGAAAAACTTCCAGAACATGGCCAAACAGCCCGGAAAACCCATAACAGCTATTATTATTATATTCCTGCCATGCAATAATAATAATAATTTTAAAAAAAAGCCAGCCAGCCGAAGGGGAAAGTTTCAGGGTTCTCCTCCAAGAGGTGCCGGCAAAGCTCTGGAGTGGAAAAAGACCCCCCCCCCTCCAAGAGACAGGGGAAGCTCTGAGCTGCAATTATTTCCCTTTAAGCACAAGGAGGAGGGAAACATGGAATCTGGCCTTTGGGGGGGGGGTCACCTGCAGCCCCCTGAGACCCAGCGGGGTAAACCATCCCCACCCTCCTTTTTGTCAAGGGCCGTTTCCCCATCCTTAGCATCCTTCCCAGTACCTGAAAAACCAACAAGTGAAACTGGAAGGGTCTATTTGGACACTTTTTTTAAAAAAAAAATTGCCCTCTTCAGCATTCCTAGGCTGGGTACATCCCACGGACAAGCCAGGCAATGTTTAAAAAAGCATGGAAGCTCAAGAGCCCAGGACTGGTGGTAGGGGGGATTCTCTTTGAGCTGGTCTTGATTGAGGGAACGGGGTCCTTTGCTTAATAAACCCAGGCCAAGAGAGCAGCCTTCACTCTGATCCTCCTCCGTTCAGAAGCCAACGGCCCCTTTTTTTTCCCTAAGAGGTGGAACGCCCCGCCTTCTAAGCTTCTGGGGAAACCAGAAGGCCAATTAACCCAAATCAATATGTGATATCCTTAAATATCTCCACCAAGACAAGGGAGCCGGAGACACGTTGAGCCTTCGAAGGCCAGGCAGATATGACCCGACACACTTCAAAGGAGTAAATTCAATTCAAGTTAAGCTACAAGAACGGAAGGATAAACAGAGCCCCAAACGGCACTTTCACGCCCACCCTGGCGAAGATCTCTGAGGTGGTTTATGCCGCACAACACTTAGGGTGGCAGAAACAACTAACAGGATTCCAGCCATTATTTGGTCAAATAATTGACGACCGTGTCACCCCTTGTCCTGAGGCGCCCACATGGATTCCTAAGTGATGCTAGGAATCGTGGGGCCGTCAAGTCCATGGTGACTGATGCCTTGGGTGGCCAGGAGGCCACGGTGCGCTTGGGGCATCGCCTGCTGCCAACCGGCTGTTTAACTTTCAGAGTTTCACGGCTCCCGGCAGAGAAGCGTTTGGAAGGAGTGCTCTCTCCAGTGAGGAAAGCGGCCTGTTTGTCACCCCCATGAGATTGTTCTCAGCTCCCTGATGGGGTGGTTGCTGGAGGTAAACGGGTTTAATTTGCAAATCTGATTATCCTGGCTGTGTCTCCGAGGTCCTCCCACTGCAGGACTTCATGGGAGACCCCCCCCTCGTCTTCAGCTTCAGGTTGGGGGTCAGAGAGGAAAGACCCACAGGCACCCCTGGTCCCCTTCTGGGTGCCAGGGCCCACAATGCAAAGAGCACCCCCACCTGCTGGGTTTCCCCACAGGGCAGGGCAGGGCAGGGCGGAGGCGGGGTGGACTTACCTGCAATGAGTCCTCTTCTTTGATCAGCTCTTTGTGGGGGAACAAGTCCTTGGCCTGGATGTACTCCAGGCTTGGGGGCCCTTCCTCACCCTGCAAGGCAAAAGACAACAAGGGCCAGTGCTCAGAGAGGCCCCGTGGCGCGTGCCCGGCAGAGCAAGGTGGAAGGTTCCCCGCAACCCCACCATGGACAAGCCCACCTGGGCGGCCCTCAGGTGAGGTGGCCCCTGGCCACCACCTCATGCCTTTGGGTCTGCGGCTCAGAAAAGCCAGAGAGAGGCACAGAGGGGGAAAAGTCGGAGAAGCCGGGCAAAAAGCATCCCACGGACAGTTTGGAGTCACAAGCGGAGGAGCCCAAAACTCAAAATACAGGGAAGGGAGGAAGGGTCTCTCCTCCTCTTCTCCACTGATCTGGTCTGGGATGGCTGGTATTTTTTGAAAACAAAGTTCATCCATCCATTCAGCATCGCGGCGGTTAAAAGTGTCTATTTTAAAAAATTGCCGACAAAATAAGCAGAAAGGACAGCACAATCCGTTTTGGACGGAAGCCGCTTGGAGCACAGCCACCCACGGCTAGGGAGCAGAGTCCCACCCAATCAGAATACGGCCCTTTCTTTACATGCCTGAAATCTGAGGATCAGGCGAACCACAAATGGAGGGGGAGGTTTGCTCCCCAGAAGGACAGCTGCCACCACCGCCAACCACAAATGCAACCGCGGAGCCGAGTAACTGAGTTCTGTGCCTTTGGGGAGGGCGACAGCCCTTCGAGGAGGGCCAGGTAAACCATAGATAACCTCTCCTTGACAACGGTTGGGTCCGGACTGATCCGTCCGTCCGTCCACCCGCCTTGGGCATCCCCTGCTTAAGAGGGAGCCTCTCTGTCTTTTCCATCCCACCTGGACGTTTTCCACCCTAGAAGGAGCCCGATCGTCTAGCTATCTCAGTGATGACGAACCTTTTGGAGACCGAGTGCCCAAACTGCAATTCAAAACCCACTATTTTTTTTTTTTTGCAAAGTGCCAATACAGTAATTTAACCTGTATACAGGTGGCTGTGAAGGGGCGATGTCGGGTGCCCACAGAAAGGGCTCCGAGGGCCGCCTTTGGCCCCGTGCCATAAGTTCGCCATCACTGAGCTATCTCCTCCCACCCGCACTTCAAAGTTTGGGACGTATCTGAAACTCCATGGAAACAGCGTCATTTCTTTAAAAAGCAAGCTGGTGGGCTTTTGGGTTTGCTTCTATTTTCATTTTACATTTTGTTTGTATTTCCAGGCCCTTGTACTTTTCCTGTTGAGGCTGTCACTGTCTGAGCAGCCTATATATTCACCCACCAGGGACTCTATATAAAGAACGGACTTCTTCTTCTTTCAATCTGTTCTGTTTGGTTAAACCAGATAACAGTTGAAGATATCCAAAGCTCTACCTCAGAAGAGGCAGGTTCCAAACAAGCAAAATCAAAGGGGGCAAACCCTGTTTTCCGGCCTGGGCTTTGGACCGTCCGTGCCAAAGGCTTTGCTCTTACGATACCCCCCCCCCCTCACCGCAGGGATTGAGCCCAAGGGGAGACGGGGCTTTAGAAGCTGACATGGAAGGGACCTGGGCAGGAGCCCCCCCCCATCCCAAAAACACAGCTCCTCCCCACCAAGGAGGTGCCGCTGGCTAGTTCAGAGGTGGATGCTGCGACGTGCCCCTTTCACACACTGGGTTTTCACTCGCTGCCACCACCAGATTAATCTGGACATTTATATGTACAGTGGTACCTTGTATAAAGGAATTAATTCGTTCCAAATGAAATTATGTTAAGCAAATTTTCCTTTATACAAATTCCCCATAGGAATGCATTGAAAATGGAGTAATCCCATTTTTATGTTGTATGGATTTTCGCCATAGGCGATTATGTTAAGCAAATTTCCCCTATCTCCAGAATGTTTTATGTTGTACAGATTTTATGTTATACAAGCTGTTTGTTATACAAGTGTCCACTGTATTTGAGAGACAGAGTCACACCAGGTAATATAGTTTTAAAACAAACATGAAACATTTATTGGTTTACAATTAGATCATCAGTATTTTGATAGTTTTAGCCGATGTTATTGCACGGCATCCATGAAATCTTCTAATGTGTTTCCTTTCTAAACCAGACCCTTTTCAGTGGCAGGATCTCCCACCTGACCAACTGACAATCTAACTGACTCTCAGCTCTCTTAATTGAACTCCTCTCAGTTCTAACACAAACTGAACCCAACCCAACTCAACTTAAAACTGATCTGAACATCCCATTAGGTTCCCATATGTAACATTCTTAACCACTCCCACCTGATTGGTGATTGGCTATTCAAAACAGAGTCATAAATATTCATACTTGTTTTAACCCTTTTCGCGACAGATGCCACCCGGGGACACGTCCCACCTGTGCTCTCCCAATGCAGCCAGCCCAGGGCGCCACAGAGGGGTGGTGGTCTCCCTCTGGTTCCCCTTGATCACGGAAGCCCCTCCGTGGGCATTTTTCATCTCCCGAGCGCACAAACCTTGTGAAGCCGAGACCCTGGCCCTCCGTCTCGCCCGGAGTGGGTTCCAACCATACCGGAGAAATATCAAAGGCACCTCTTTTAAAGCCTGGGTGGAAACGGGTTTCCGAAGCCCCTCCGATCCACTCAGGGACCCACCCGCCTGCCTGCCTGCCTGCCATCTTTCCAGGGCTGAAACCTCTGAGGTCAGCTTCCGGGCACGGACAGAAACCAGAATTTCTTGGGGAGATTAAAATTCTTCCTTCTTTTGGGGGGGGGGAAAAAAGATGACCTCAACCCTCACTGGAAATTCAGCACAAGGAGACGACCAAGTTCAGCCTCTTCCAAACACACCAAATGAGCGGGTTATTTTTTTTTTAATTCCCTTTCTTTCTTTAAAAGATCTCCATTGGTACCTTTTGTTCCACTCCTGACAGAAGGGTGGAAGACGACCAGAGAAGCATTGGGGAGGCTCATCTAGGAAATGAGGGGCCCAAACGGTTTTGGAAAAGGGCGTTAAAGAGCCGGGGCTTAATAACACCGCCCCACACTGGAGCCTCACTTTTCACTGTTTGGCCATGACATGTGGGCACCGGCCCCACCGGGCAAGCCAAAAGGTCCCCGGGTGAGCCAGCTCAGCCAGGAAGGACCTGTGGCTGCAAAAGGGGAAGGAGGACTAAGCAGAGCCTGCAAGGGAGGGGGTCTCTCTCTCTCTCTCTCTCTCTGTGGCCTCAGGGCTGACCATCGGGGTGGGGTGGGGGGGTTAGGGTTGGACACCGAGCCAGGAGGTGCGAAGGGCCCCATCAGAAGCAAAGAGGCCTCAGCATCTGACGACCGAGGTCGAAACCTGAAATACAGGGATGGGTTGACGGGGGAATGGAGGGGAGGGGAGGGGGCACCACAAGGGCTGCAATTCAGCCCCAGCCATGGGACTTTCTTCTTCCTCTCCCCAAGGGGGAACCCAGAGCTCATCCATAGGTAAAAGCACGAGCATGGGTGTGTGTGTGTGTGTGTGTGTGTGTGTGTGCTCTCGCCCTTCTCCAGGGGTGGCTTGGGTTTCCTCCTTTTTGTTTTGTTTTGGCTCCGGTGGAGAGCTTTTTGGACTACAACTCCCAGGATGCCCATCGGGATGCCCACCACGGTTCTGTCCTGGCAAGACCAGGCTCTCCTTCCTCGTTGTAGGAGCTCCTTTATCAGAAGAAGAGCTTTGCCAACCCCCCCCCCCCCGGATGACAGGAAGGCCAAGGAGGCCCGGGTCCAAACTGGGTCGAGTTGCCCCACCGTCCTCCTCCCGACCCTTCCCGCTGCTGGGCGGTGAAGTTCAGGGTGTCACCCACCCACCTGCCTTTCACTGTGGCCCCCCTCAGATCCTCAGATATACACACCGAGTGAACATCCCACCTCCACCAGGCCCTGACCCTGCCACCACCACCACCACCACCACCCCAGCTATGGCTCCTTGGCCCACTGGGCACTGTTTTGCCCATCACGGTGCCCAGCGCTGCAGGGTGAGTCACGTCGCTCCCCACCCTCCCCTCACATCTGCCTGTGTCTGCACAGACCTGGGACGTGCAAGGCCTAGGCCAGGGGAAGCAGGCACCCACGGCAGAAGCAGGGGAGGGGGTGTGTGGATCTGCACCCGGTCCACCCGGGGCCCTTTGCCTCTTGCCAGATGGGGGGGGGGACACGTGCACACACACCCTCCCCTCCTTCCGTCCCCTCGCTCAGATGCTGCTCCGTCTGGCCTCCTCCTCCTCCTCCTCCTCCTCCTCCTCCTCCTCCGGGCGTCTCTGTGCTGCAGGCCTCGCTCAGAGCCCTTGCAGGATGTGTGCTAAGGGGAGAAGGGCAGGATGGAGCATCTGCCCTTGGAGGGGCAGCTGGTCACGGGCCGCCACGGATGGGAAGCCCCCCCCCCAAAGCGCTCTCAGAAGAGGCCCGTTTCCCAGGAGAACAATCCCCCTTCTGTGTGTGTCCCCCCCCCCTTTGGGACCGCAAATGGGGGCCTGCTCCACCTCTCCTGGTCTTGTTCCCCCCCCCACCCAGCTGCAGGCATGGGGGAGGCGGGGAGGGCTGCAACGGACAGGTCGGGCAACCCCACGGCCAAGATCCAAGCACACATCGGGGAGCCTGTGTACCAGAGGAGCGAGGGAGACCAGGTTGGGGGGGGGGAGGGCTCTCTCATGCCAGGTGCCCTCAAACTCAGGCAGGATTGGCTGGTGGTGCCAGCCCTCTCAGTCCGTGGGACAGGCAAACCCGGCGGCCACAGCAGTGACCCCCAACCTCCCAGGGTCAGGGGCGGGGTGGGGGGGGCAGTGGCCAGGCAAGGGAGGTGGGGCGGACCTTAGGAGATCGACCTAGGAAGCAAGGGGTGGTGGTGGTGGTGGTGGTGGTGGACCGTGAGCCCCTGCCAGAGGGAGCCCAAGGGTGGAGGGAGTGGCCTGAGCAGGCCTGGCCCCGGAGGCGGCAGGGAAGCAGGTGGCAGGAAGATCCTTGACCTGCCCCCCCATCCCCCACACGACCTACCCCCAAACCCAGAAGGAGATGCAGCACAGCATCCCGGCAAGGGGAGGAGGGAAGGGGGCGGCCGAGAAAGAGAGAGACGGAGCAGGACCACTTACAAAGCAGTTCAGCATGGAGCAGGAGACGCGGCGGCCCGGCCGAGTCATGGTTGCGGCGGCTTCCCTGGGAGGCGGCGGCAGCCGGCGGGCTGGGGACATGCAAGTGGCATCGCTAGCCCCTGGCCCCAGAGGGACCCAGCAGGCAGGCAGGCAGGCAGGCAGGCAGGCGGGCGGGCCCCTCCCAAGGTGGGCTAGAGCATCCCTGCCCAGCCAGGAGGCAGGTGTGGGCGCGGGCAGGCAGGCAGGCAGGCAGGGCGCAGGGCGGCTTCAACTGCCGACAATGGAGGGGAGGGGAAGGCAGGAGGGGGAGGAGGAATGGAGGCTCCGCCCCCCCCCAAGGAAGGAGGAGGAGGAGGAGGAGGAGGAGGAGGAGGAGGAGAATGGCAGGCAGCATCTCTACTGTGCCAGGGACTCCCCGAGAGCCGGTGCAGAAAATGGAGTCTCCTGTTTGGCTTGCTGGTAGGAGGACTCGGGGGGGGGGGTTGGGGGGGGGGGAATTGGGCAGGATTGATCTCATCTGGCTGCAGCCTCCCCCGCCCCCCCCCCCGACCCCCATGTGCCAGCAAGAGGACAGGCTGCCCCGGCTGTGTGGCTCAGGGTGCACATCCCCGCAGGAGCCTCGTGAGGACACCCAGGACGTGGGAGCCGGCCTTCTCTCTTCTGCAGCAGGGCCAGCCAGACGGAGCCGGGAGCCAAGGCAGAGGCACCTGGCTGCCCTGCACCTCCCATGAAGGAAGACGTGTGTGTGTGTGTGTGTGTGTGTGTGTGTGTGTGTGTGTGTGTGTGTGTGTGTGTGTGTGTGTGTGTGTGTGTGTGTGCGTGTGCGTGTGCGTGCCTGGGTGGCTCCCTGCTTGACCACCCCTCCCTTCCACCCCCCAGCTGGGCCTGAGCCCTGCCAGAGGAAGGGGCAGGGGAAGGCCCCCAGGGGGATGGGGTGGGGGTGGGGGTGGGGGTCCTGCAACAACTGGGATCAGGAGAGGGTTGGGGAGGGAGTGCTGGCGGAGGAAACAGCCCCCAGACCCAAACGCAGGCCCTTTCCCAAAAGGCAGGGGGCAAAAAGGGTACCTTGGGGCTTGGGGCAGGGCAATCAGAGAAGGGCCAAGGGACACGTTGGACAGATCCGCCAGGGTGATGGGGTTTTTTTCTTGGGCCCAGCTAGGATCAAGGGTCCTCTGCCCCATTCACCCCACCACCACCACCACCACCCAAAAAGGGCATCCTCAAATGCCAGGCATGCTGGCAGCAGGGGAGGGATGGCAGGGACAAAACCAAGCCCCCTATACCCCCCCCCCGTCCTCCTCCTGCCCAGAGAACCCTCTCCAGGGTTTCCAGGGGAATCACTGGCCACTGGGCCACCAAAAGGATCTCTTGCCTGGCCCAAGGCTCAGCCAACACCTGCCTGCCACCTAGGAAGAGGCTGGCTTTGTCTCTTCTGACCCTCCATTCCCCCAACTGCCCCCCCTTGGTGAACAGCCCCCCCCTTCTGACCGGAGGGCTGGGGTCTGGAGGACGGGGGTGGGGGGGGGGGGAGCTCTCTGGTGCCACCGGCTCCCGGCTTCAGACACAGCCTCTCCCTAGGGAAGGCAAGAAAAACACCACCAGGGATGCCAAACAGCCTTTGCCGTCCAGTCTTCCAAAGATGCCACAGAAGATCTGGAGCAGCCCTCTCAGTGCACTAGAAAAGTTAAATGTACATCGCTTTCGACTCAGGTGACACCCCCCCCCCCGGTTAAAGAGTTTGGAGGTACGTAAAAAGCCCAGCCCGCAGCTTGCTCCTGACACCCCCACCCCAAATTTCCCCAGCCTGAGTTCTGTTTCCACGTACAAACGCTGGTGCGCGGGGGTGTATGTTTGCATGAAAATAAACAAGTATAAATAGAGTGCCTTGGTAAAACAAGGTGGGAGCAGAGCTTTTGCAGGCTGGCGAACTTATAACCACCCCCAATTAATAAATGCACAGACTTGCGCCGGCACCCTTCCGCAGGCCAGGCCACTGCGCCGAATATCAGCCGCGTTGGAGGCCACGGCAACTCCTGGACCACGTACGGTCAACTGAGTCACGCTGGAAGGGTTTCCCATAGGTGCCCATCCTTGTGGGTCTCTCCCCCCCCCTCCCTTCACAGGTGGATCTGCGGCAGTAAACTCCAGGTCCTTTGCCACCAGCCGGCCACGGGCTTCCTTGAGAAATGTCCCTAGGAGAGGCGCACACGTGGCCAGAACACAATGAGACCGAAGGAATTTTCTAGGTGATCCTTTGGAGCCAAAATGGGACCACACTCTCCGGCCTCAATTGCTGCACCTCTGGGTCATTTCTGTCTCCTAAAAACCAGCGTTAGAATCCGGCGGCCGAACAACCAACCCTGGCCAAGCAACTAAGGAAGGACTCATGACAAGAGGCGCTTGGGAAGCGTTGAGGACGATTGTTTGGGTCCTGACCCACGAACCAAACTGCCCAGGATTTCAGAGAACTGCATATGTAAGATGTAAATATCACCATTAGTAATAAACAAACATACCCCGTGAAGACAGCTAGTCCTCAGTGAAACAGGAGTGGCAGCAGGGCGCAGGCTAAAATCTAAGGAGCACGGACGGAGCTGGACGAGAGCTGCGCACGTTTCCATTCCTCAGGCCTGTGTGACCCAAAAGCTTGCACAGGGCATTCCAACCACCTCTAGCTCCCTTCAGCCTTTGACTCCCCTTTCCTCAGCAACCATTTCGATCCAGGAAGGCCACGGGGACTACCAAATAACTACCCCGTATCTGCCAAGGGTCACACTCCCAAGCCTTCAACTTGTAGATCCTGAAAACCGTGGATAACAACGAAGACTGCACACAGCTTGGCACTCTTGGAAAGGGCTCCCCTCCGTCCCCCTCCCCTCCCCTCCCCTCCTCTTCCAAACCGAGCTGGCTTCTGCCGTGTCTCCTCTGAGGGTCCCTCTTGCCCACCCGCCTGCCCTCTCAGCCTCCGCGGAGCGCTTCCCTAGGTCTCACTGCCAAGGCTCTCCCCTTCCCACCTGCCTTTTTTTCCAACGCCCTTTGATCCGAGCCAGCTCCGAGACCAGAACTAAACCCGACGGGGTTGAGAGAGAGAGAGAGAGAGAGAGGTTATTTGCAACAAGGGGTCACAAATTCCAACCCGACCTGGCCAGTGGGGTTTTGCAAGAGCTAAGCAGGTCAACCGAGGGCAGATTTCCAAAAGTCTTCCTTCACAGGGTCGCCATCAGTCGGGAGGACGAAAACAAACACCCTCCGTCTCCCCTGCAAAGCACCCCGTTCACACCACGACGACCCGGCCGGAAATCTACATCCAGATGCAGGGAGCTTCCATGGCTCGGCAGAGATTAGAAACCAGGCCTGACATCTTCCCTACTTCAAAGCCCTCTCTCTGTCAGCCCAGAGCTGGCCTACACCGCCACCGTTCCAGGGAAACCCACTTCTGCGGGCAGCTTTCAGTCATTCCGCCTCATAATATATGACAGAGCGCCTGTCCCTTAGATTATTGAATGCCCGTCCAACTAGATCTTCTTTAGCATCAGCACTTAGGGTGCCCCACCCCTCAGGAAGCCCGAAAAACTGTTACAAGAAACCGGGCTTTCTGAGTGGCCACCCCTGCTCTTTGGAACAAACGGCCAGTTGGCCTCCGTTCAGCTCCATCTGTGGCCATGCCCCTTTCAAAATCTGCCTCTACGATGAGGCTGATGGCCAGGTTGTACTTTACTCGCCACCTACCTGACTCCCTATTACAGTGGTGGCGAACCATCGGCCCTCCAGATGTTTTGGACCACAATTCCCACGGTCCTTTGACATTGGCAACAGAGGCTTGGGATTCTGGGAGTTGTGGTCCAAAACATCTGGAGTGCCGGAGGTTTGCCATCACTGCCCTATTATGATCTGTTTACTCTATGTGTTTATCATGTTTGCTTCATATATGTCCAATGTTATTTTGATTTTATTGTTTTAACTTTCCTTGTGCACCGCCTGGAGTTGTCCTTTGAAGTAAACCGGGCGGTCTACAAATCCAAAAATGAACAGACAAGCCAACACACCAGACTAGGGCCGGATGCCCTTGTGGGGGAAGCCCCGCCGAGTCCCTCGTCTGCGATGGCCCTTCCGCCTCCAGCAGTGGCTCCCTGTGACCCTGAAGCACAGAACCCGCCCGCTCACCCGGGCCCACGGCTCAGCCAAGGGCTCCATCCTTCCGCTGCGTAGACATCCGAGCGGGAGGGCTCCTTCTATTCCTTGCCTGGTTTCTTTGCCCCAAACATCCACAAAGAGAGGGGAAAGACAGAATCCACACACGGAACGCTTCTCTTGCCAAAGCTTCCGGGGAGGCCAGGGATGGAAGGGGGAGGGGGAACACCTTGCCCACGAAATGCCCCTCGTCTTCCCCCCTCCGATCCGAGGCCAGGAAAAATACGCCTCCCGGCAGCAGCTACCAAAGACAGGGGGCTTCCCTTCCGGCTTGTTCCCCCGAGCACACGGCAAGAACAACTGGGAGCAGCGGCGTGCAGATCCGTGCCCCTCGCTTGTGGCTGGGCCACTCGGGGCATGCTGGGAGATGTAGTCCAACCCTTTGAATACCCATATCCCCGATGACAGCAACGGCGCTGGGCGAGGCATCCCCGATGAGACCCGTCCTGCCCGAGGCTATGAAGGGAGCTGTGCCTGACGGCTTCCTCTGCCATGCCTGGGTGGGCACCCTCTCTCTCTCTCTCTCTCTTCCCTGGCAGCTCTTTCCACTCTTGCAGATGCAGACAGAGGGGCCTCTCTCAGGGGAACACCCTCCCTCCTGCCCAGCATCGCTCAGCTGCACGGCAGGAGACGGAACCCGCCCAGAGCCGAGAGCCAGGAGGCACCTTGGCCTGGATGCAGCCCGGCTGCAATGGCGGCAGCTCAGCAATGCTCCGTCCTGGGTCCACCCCCACCCACCCCCACCTCACCTCACTGCCCTTCAGGCACTGCTGCAGGGAGTAGACACACACACCCACACACCACAAGCAGCCCAGAAGCAAAAGCCTCCTGCTCTCCAGTTCAGAGGCCAAGAGGCAGCGAGGCAAAGCCACAAGCCCCACTCACCATGGTTGTTCTCTAGGTGCCAGCCAGGGGTCCGTCTGTCCGTCTTCTCTGTGGAGCTCCTCCTGATCCACCTGTGGGGGTGGGGGGAGAGGGAAAAAAAGGCTCTGGGAGGCAAGGTTGTCCAGGGAGGGGAAAGGGGGCAGCCCCCACCCATGGGGCATGCTCTCCCTTTTGGGGAGGGGAGGGTGTGTGTGTGTGTGTGTCTCTGCGCGCCCTCGTCTTCTCTCCTCTTTACCGCTGCCAGCTGCAGGAAAAGGGACTCTTGCAGAAAAGTCCGTGGGACGGCTGGCCACGTACAGGCTGGAACGCCTCCCTCCTCAGCACTCAAAGGTGACGGAACAAAGGGCAAAGCTGGCCTCCAGCTGCTTGGAGGAGGGCCGGGAGTCTTTATCTGCCTTGGGGTGGGGGACGGGGGGGGCAAGGCTGCCTGCCCGGTGGGGAGCAAAGGTGGTGAGGCCATCCCACACACTCCCATCTGTACCCACACCCACCATTCATTCCCTAAGTGCCCACCCGCTCGCCCGCCCACACACTCTGCCTGCCACACCTGTTGCCTCTGCAGCCAAAGTCGTCGGCCTGCAGCCTGACTGAAGTACGCTGGAGGGCTGGGCTGGCTGGCTGGAGGACTCCCTGAGCCGCCATTTCCCCCACCCTCCTTCAAGGAAAAGGGCCTCTCTCTTTCCATGGGGAAGGCCGGCAAAGGGTCCAAAAGGGGTCCACTGTCCAGCAAGCCCCCAGTCCAGGGACGGTGGGGAGCAGCATGCTCTAGCACAGTGACGGCAAACCTATGGCACGGGTGCTAAAGGTGGCCCTCGGAGCCCTTTCTGTGGGCACCCGACATTGCCCCTTCATAGCCGCCTGTATACAGGTTCAATTACTGTATTGGCACTTTGCAAAAAAAAAAAAAGTGGGTTTTGAATTGCAGTTTGGGCACTCGGTCTCTAAAAGGGACGCCATCACTGCTCTAGCAGCCTGTGGTGGTGGTGGTGGTGGTGTGGTGGCGGCTGCTCCTGAAAAGCCTTGGCTAGCAGCACCAGGGGAGGAGAGAAAAGAAGCCCCCTGACTTCCGTGGGAGTGGAGGAGAGCCCTCCCCTTGCCCATGTCTGAGGTTGGGGGGGGGGGTCCCTGTTGATCAGAAAGAGCCCCCGCAGCCAGCGAGGCCTAGCAAAACAAGGAAGGCTTGGTTTTAAGCTGAGCTCCTCCCCGGGGGAGGCGGCAGGAGAGGCTCCCATGACACTGGGCGCGACACCCCAAGCGCTTGTGGGAACGATGGGAAGAGCCCCGCGGACAGGCTTCCTGTCCACATAGAAATAGGGGCCACCCCCCACCCCACCCCGCCGCCCAAGAGAGGCAGGGAGATGCGGCTACTTTCCGAGCCCTTCCCTGCTCTCCTCACAGACCGACATAGACCCCCCACCTCCCCTTGAAAGCTGGACAAATCCAGCAGCAGCAGGAGAACAGAAGAAATCTACGGGGACGAGAGTTCAAAGGTGCCGCCATAGGAGAACGCAGTCAAATGCGTGCACAGGGGAGGGGGGAGGAGGCTATTTCATCTCTGCCCTACCAGTGGGCCTCGTCTTGGCCACTGTGGGGGGGGGGAGGAAGGACTAGGGACTGGACCAGCCTTGGCCTGATCCAGAAAAAGGCTAATCTCTGCTTCCAGTGGACACAGAACTCCATACACGACTTACTCTCAACAGCCATTCGTCCTGACGGTTATACTGCAGCTGTTTTTTGGTCATCAAAGGAAAATACCATGTATGTGTGTGTGTGTGTGTGGCTGAATGAGACACGACACCTGCTTGATCTTGTTTCGGGGCTTTCCTGAAAAGGGGAAGTGAAGACTCCTCCGCCTGAGTCAAATCCAAGGGGGACAGAGCAACGTGTGTGTGTGTGTTGTGTTGCGTTGTGTTGTTACAGTCGTGACCGACTCTTTGTGACCCCACGCCCATGGAGTTTCCTTGGCAGGAATACTGGAGTGGTTTGCCAGTTCCTACTCTAGGTGCCTACAGTACCTAGTATTCCCTGGTGGTCTCCCATCCAAGTACTTTCCCCCATCTTAATGCAGCGCCTGGCCGTTCAGTTTCTCCAGCTTCTCAGTGGCCCACAATCCTTTGTGAAAGCCACACCTGCTGAAGGGCGGTGTTATCACTGTCAAGGGGAGATTAAAGACTTCCTCCTCATGTCCTCCAGCTTCTTCTTGCTGGCCGGTCATCAGCCTGGGGCAGAAGCCGTGGGAACCCCAGGGAGGAAGGAGGAATTGTTTAATTACAGCAAGTTCCCACCGCCTGATGATGTGATTGGCAGAGGGGAAAGTTTGGTCATCAAAAACTTCCTCTTTTAGTCCCACGGCTGCTGCGCAATGAAACTGATAACCTGCAAGGTGGAAAGTTTTGAGTATCCAAAATTTCCATCTGCTGGTGACACCAACGCCGCCGCCACCACCCTTCAGCAGGCAAAATATATGCCGCAAGCCTTTGCCTGCTGAGACCACCATGTTTTTTTCCTGCTAAGCTCTTTCAGAATGGAAAGAGAAGGAATAACCAGGAAAGTCAAGACCCTACAGCAGGGCTGACGCCAATTCCAACCCAGGTTGTTCACCACAGACACTGCTGGTGGCATCTCCCGCCGGGGGGGGGTGGCCTACATTATGCACAGAAGACCAGCTGCGGCAGCAAGGTTTCCTCCCCTTGTGATTTGAACACTCAGGCAGCCAGAAAGTATAGAGAATGGGACCCTTTGCACTCCAGGGGGAAAGGACTGAAGGTACTCCAAAGGCTGTTTTCAGAAACTCCACCGTTCTCGGGATGGTCAGTGGTGGTGGCGGCTGTGAGAGCCCTCACCTGTGGCACACGCGACCCCAACACAAAAGAACCACACCCGAAGGCAAATGGAAGGTGGGCTCTCGAAAACAAGGAAGAGGCGTTCTGACACGCCACTAGAATCTGCAGTCGCTCTTGGGTTGGATCCCTATGAATGTAAATGGATCTGTCTGAGAAAAGGGAAAAGCGGTATCCAAGACGCCAGTCCTTTAAAATACCTTGGAAAGGATCGCTCCTCCTCAGGTGGCAGTCCCCGGAAGCCTGCTGGAATCCAACATTTCCCTAAGAGCGGAAGAAAACAGAGGGAAAATCCATGACTCAAGGGGAATCATTGCTGAAACAATTTCTCTCTCTCTTTCTCTCTCTCTCTCATTGCCCTTGCTGTTGCCTGACAGTGTCCGCCACAGGAAGACCCTACGGCCGACCCCTTGCGATCCCAATGCGATTCGGATGACGGGCAACCTCTCCGTACTTCCAACTGCAGTGATTTCCCCGGCACAACCACGAACTTTACGAGGCTATCTCCTCACGTGGCTGGGAGATGTGGACAGGAAGCCCACCCAGCGACCGGCAACATGCAAAGTCCATCAAAATACAGATATATTTTGAAGTTTGTCAACCTTGGCCTCCCTGTGGAGTGACAATGCCTGGCCCTAGAGGGTATATTTAGCAGCAGAGCCGAGGCTGGATTACTTCAGAGTGAGTGCAGTGCTTCCTTCCTGCACACCTACATCTGTGCCGAAGGAATGGGGGCCAAACGGAGAGGGCCAGCCCTCCTGACTCCTCTTATTTCAGAAAGGAGGAGCCCAGGGATCAACCCCCCCTTGGAGTGAGTGGTCATTTGAGGCAGCCCTTCCTTGGCACTGCTCAGGGAGAGTGCACGCAACTCACAGGTCGGGGTGGGGGTGTGTGTGCCTCCCAAGGCACCTGCAGGGAAGAGATTCAGGCTTCAAGGGTCACCAGAGGTTCTCTTGGCCCGAGCCCCTAGACAACTCCAGATGCCACAAGCAGACAACACCGGGGAAGAGAGACCAAGAAACAAGTTGTCCCCCGGGCTTCCAAGCGACCACCTCATTCTCTCACCATGCCAAGAGAGACCAAGAAACAAGTTGTCCCCCGGGCTTCCAAGCGACCACCTCATTCTCTTGCCATGCCAAAGCCCCAGGGCCACCCCACGAGCAGCCAAGAGGAGCCACGAGTGACACCAGGCTGCTTGCGAGGTCACCCAGTCGGCAGCTCCACAGGGCCTGTGCCTCAAAAGCACACTCAAGGCGACACGTGGGGAACCCCCTCTTCCTTCCTCTGCAGGAAAAGGCGCAACGGTCGGGAGTGTCCTATGGGTTGCGGTCCCTTGGAAAGGCTGGACGATGGGGACTCCTGCCAGCTCATGCGCTTCCTCCCCGGAGTTTGCAAAGCCACAAGGCAGACCCTCCAAAGCACTCGTCTGGATAAAAATGAAGGAATGTTGAGAGAAGCTGGCCGTGTTAGGCTTTTGCAATGAAAAGGAATCCTGTGGCACCACAGACGCTAAAAAAATGGCATTATCCCCTTAGTTTGCGCAGAGTTAAGAAAAGTATTATCATCTCTTGTGGAGTCCTCTTATCTGAACCAAGGAGCCTGGGGCTCTGTGATGATTATGGGGTACTTTTGCAACCCTGACCTTATCCACGCTCAGCACCTGCAGAGATCCCACGCAGCCTCTGTTCACCCTCAGGTGAGAAGGTTTATTTATTTATATACAATATTTTTACCCTGCCTTTCTCCTCAAAAGCACCAAAGGTTCTAGACTGTCTTGGTTGGGGAAAAAACAGTGCAGCACCAAGGCCCAAATGCCAGGATACAGTTCTAAAAAAAAAGAGGAGAGCACCTGAAAAACGAAGAAACAAAGCAAAACAAAATGAACTGGGTTCCTTATGTTCAGACAGCTAAAACAGCCATATTGCAGAGTCCTACAAAAAGACAACAAAAAATCCCGGTGCATCAAAGATTAGCCTTACGGCACGGAACGGACAGGCCTCCCTTGTGAGGTGCCAGCTCTCAGCTTTTAAAAGAGGCATCTCCATTTTGTATGCAAACAGAAGGGCTTCTAAGGAAAAGGAATACCAACACTTTATTTAAAAGAAAGAAAAGAGCAGACTTCAAAACAACTGAAAAACACTATCCCATCATTGGAAACTGCTGTTCCACCCAACCCCCAAGTGTTTGTTGTGGGTTACTCTTTTAGAATAAATGCCTAAACACTGCAACCCTCACTATAAACTATTGATTGGCATTGTCAACTGTTTTGAATGTATTGACGCAAGAAGAGGAGCTGTAGCAACAAAGGGGGAAAGTAGATGAAGGTGCCCACAGTGTAACACTGTTTTCCCACCCTGCCTGGTCTTGCTTTTGGTTTGGTGGCTAGGCCTCCATCGTCCCAGGACAACCTTGAAGCCTGGGTGGAAACTCCCAGGGCATTCTCTGGGGGCAACCTTAAAGGGCAGGGCGGACCCAGCTAAGGGTGCAATCTCCCCAAACTCTTCTCTCCCAGACCCCGGTTTGAAAGAAAGGCTGAAGCTCCTTGCAAGCAAGGGATATGTAGTGTGTGAAATCCATGCTAATTTTGCCAAGAAAAGTAGTCATTTAAGAGGGACATGAATCGTGCACACACAAGAGAGCAAACTGCTCAATTATTCTCCTCATCCCACCACATGCAATAATAATGTCTTATTATGAGTGTCTTAAGCTTTCACAGCAGAGCAGTCACGTTCAGTGGCCTTATAAACGCTTTCATTTAAATTAATTTTTTAATTTAATTTAATTTTTTTTTGCCTACTGCCCGCTGATCCATCTTGCTGTATTGTCTTGTATTGTTTTCTTTTTTAATCTTGTGAACCGCCCAGAGTTCCATATCGGAAGATGGGTGGTATAAAAATGAAATAAATAAAAATAAATAAAATGATGTTTTGTGGCACTCTAAAATAAGAGGGGTGGAGTAGGAACTGGCAAACCACTCCAGTATTCCTGCCAAGAAAACTCCATGGACATGGAGTCACAAAGAGTGGTCACGACTAATGACACAACACACACAAAATCACAGATGGGCACAAAAAACACATTACAATGACAAAAAATTACAATGATTTCTGCATCGATGCACAGATTTCTAAAGATTGGAAGCATCTGAGGGGGTTGCTTGCCTGTTTCTTAAATGTTAGGCAGCCTTTTGGCCTTCCAAACAAAGGAAGGCGAGAGCGCCCTGTGGGCAACCCAGCCCTCTGGGCACCTGGGGTTCCCCCTGTGGGTATGGGGAGCCCCAGGAAGGGAAGCCAGGGGGGGAGCGGGGGCTTCGGCCGACACACACACACACACACACACACACACACACTCGGGGGAACCGGGAGGAGTCCTACAAAGCCTATGCTCCCCCCCCCCGTTTCCCCAGCCTGGTGCTTGCAACGTGTGAGGCGCGCGTGTGATTGATTCCCAGGCGCGGTGGGCCAGAACGGAGTTCCGTTTCCCAGGGTGGGCGCAGCGCCTCGGCTGCCCCGGAGCCAGTGCTCGGCGGGGACTTCCGTTCCCATCATCCCCAGCCGAGCCAAAATAATAAAATAAAATAAAATAAAATACACGCGCGCACACACACACACACACACACACGCACACTCAAGGTGCCGATCTCCTTGGCCGCCCCGAAGGGCCCCTCCCTCCCCCCCTTCAGGAGGGGCCGGACTACAACTCCCATCCGCCGCCGCCCTGGCCAGCGCCGGAGGACTATGGGGACTGTAGTCCCGCCGCCGCCGCCGCCTCTAAAGCCCCCTGCCCTGGGAGGCCGGAGTGGGGGGGGGGGAAAGGTCCTTCTGTTCAGGCCGGCGAAAAGGCGCGCGCGGCCCCCCCGAGCATGTGCAGAGCGCCTTCCGCCCAGGGGCGGGGCTGGGGCGGGGCTTGCTTCTGACTCCTCCCCCTGGGCCCGCTGACTGACAGGTGGTGGGGCCGGGGCCTCCGAGAGGGAGGGGAGGGGAGGGGGGGAAGGGCTCGTGGCTGTGTGTGGGGGGGTCTCCTCCTCACCTGCCGCTCCGCCTCCGCCGCGGCTCCCACCGACGACGCCTCCTCCGCCGACTCAGGCGCCGCGTGCCGCTGCCGCCGCCGCCGCCGCCGCCGCGCCCCCCCCCGCGACCTCCGAGGCCCCGCCCCCCACCCCGCGCCCCGACGCCCAATCCTCAGGCAGCTCTCGGCCCCGCCTCCGCGCCTGCCGGGCTCTGGCTGGCCGCCGCTCCTGTCAGTCGGGCGCTCCCTGCGCCGTGTGACGGGGACGAACGGGGGGGGGAAGGGGCGGGGAGAGCGGGTAAGGGCGGGCCGCGGCGGCCAATGAGAAATCACAGCGCGTCCTTCAGGCCAGCCAATCGGGAGGTCGAGATGGGGAGGGAACGGGCCCCCTCCCCAAAAAAAGGTGGGAGGGGCTGGAATGGAGAAAGAGAGAGAGAGAGAGAGCGAAGCGGCGCCCACGTCCGTTTTCCGCTCGGCGCTGTCAAGACGAGGGAGGGAGGGAGGGAGGAGCCAGGCGGCCGCTGATTGGCCGGCGGGAGAGGCGCGTCAGGGCGGGCGCGCGCGCGCACGCGTCCGGGCGGGGCCTTGGCCTCCCAGGCGGCGCCGGGCCCCGCCCTCCCACACACCCCCTCTGGCCCCGCCTCGACAACGCCCCTCTAGCCAGCCAATGGGAACGCGCGAAGGCGAAAGGCGTGGCCCCGGGTGGCCTGAGCCAATCACAGCCCACACAGGGAGAGGGCGGAGCTCCCCGGCTCCTTTCTCTCTCCCCCCCCCGCCCTCCTGACGGCGCTCCCGAAGGGAGGGGCTGCTCCTCCTCCTCCTCCTTAGGCAACCTTTTGATCGCCTCCCAATTAACCCTAATTAACCTGTTCCTGCGAAAGGATTCCCCCCCCCATCACTTTCATTGAACGTGCAAAGAGATCTTCCATAGGAGCCCTGGAGATGAAGAGAGAGAGCATCGCTCTTAAGGACTGTTGCATCCCACCCAGCCTACTCCTAAGGCGCCCTTTAATGCAATGTATCATAGCGTTAATCAGTGATATTAAGAAGTATTCGTTAAGAGTTGCCCTTTGCTGGCTCTGGCCTCGTTAAAGGGATTAATAATATTGTGATTGTTGGTGTAAAACCATTATAACATGGTTACCCAGACGGTTCTTAGGCAGCTTCCACCAGGAGCAGAGGAGCAAGGTACAAAATAAGGCAGGGCATGAGTCAAGTGGATAGAGGGACGCTCTTCTCCCTCTCATAAAACACCAGAACTAGGGGACCTCCACTCCAATTGAGGGCTGGGAGAGTAAGAACAGACAAAAGAAAATATTTTTTCACCCAGCGCGGTGTTAGTCTGTGGGACTCCCTGCCACAGGAGACTTGTCCAAAGTCTGGCCCAGGGGCCAAATGCGGCTGGATGGTCGGCCCCCATACATTTTAACCTCACCAAATCTGGCCCTCCTTGCAAAAAGTTTGGACACCCCTGCTGTAGGATCTAAGTCCCTGCACAGGGAAAGTGGTCTTTTCTTCCCACCTGCCTGCCTTCTCTTGCACTGTATGTACTGGAAACGTTACAACACAAATGTGTACAACCAAACTGAATAAAACCACAAATGAGAACAAGAAAGACACAGTATTTTCACAATGTATTTACCTGAACTCCCTGCCACAGGATGTGGTGATGGCATCTGGCCTGGATGCCTTCAAAAGGGGATGGGACAGATTCCTGGAGGAAAAGTCCATCCCAGGTTACAAACCATGAGGGAGGTGTGGGATCTCCAGGCTTAAAACCGGGGTCCTTCAAGGGCCAAATGCAGGGGAGTGGTATCAGGAGACAAGATATCTAGTCTCGTGCGCTCCCGGATGCATCTGGTGGGGCCACTGTGAGATACAAGAAGCTGGACTAGATGGGCCTTTGGCCAGATCCAGAAGGGCTCTTCTTATGTTCTTAACGAGATAACCAGGAAGTTCCTAATTGGTGTGTGTGTGTGTGTGTGTGTTAGTGTGTGTGTGTGTGTGCGCGCGCGCCTTGTGTTGCATGCAACAAGTTCCATGTTCCTTCCCCGTCCTGAGGATTCTGGGTGTCTGGCTATTAAGAAAAGGGCCTCTTCCAGCTGCCAGGGCAGGCGGTCTGCACCACGGCTCCCTTCCCCCCCCCCCCCGACAGCAGGAGCCACTGACCCCATGTGGGCCCCCGGAGGGAGAGCCGCCAGTTACCAGCAAGTGCCTGTGGGGAGACTGATCTGGCCCCACACGTGTCCTTTCTTGCCCCCCCGCTCCCCCCCACAATCTAAACCTTGCTTAAAGGAGGATAACGTTTCCCACGAGCATCTCCCCTTATCCCGTGCCCCACTGGGACCCTGGGAACTCTGCTCTGGCAACAGGTCGCTCGGTCCGGTGACCCCCATGGACTCAGATTGCCAGCTGCTGTTCAAGGAGCCCCCCCGGTTGCAAACTTCCCAAAAGGCTGCGTCTTCCTCTGGAAATGCAAGAGCAAGGCCTAGAAGGAATGGAAAGCTGCCTGATCCCAAAGTAGGACTGAAAATGCGGATTCTGTTGCCAGGCACTGAGGTTTGGGAAGGGCAATTTGAGCGCTCTTGGCTCAATAGCAATAATAAGGACTCCACAACTTGAAAGGCTGGGAAGATGAAGAAATGGCTAGGACAAGTTTTGTGTGTGTG
Organism: Phrynocephalus guinanensis; assembly: GCA_037367245.1. Classification (NCBI taxonomy): domain Eukaryota; kingdom Metazoa; phylum Chordata; class Lepidosauria; order Squamata; family Agamidae; genus Phrynocephalus; species Phrynocephalus guinanensis. The sequence continues at coordinate 5,438,410 of CM074750.1, forward strand.
TGCGTGTGTGTTACAACACCACTGTGTCATTTTGTCTGGGGTTCCAGTTTATGACGATTCGCCGAGCCTATATGCTTTAGTCACCCATTGATCAGAATTGTTTTGTTTTGTTTTGATTTGTTTTTTAAAATGACAGTCGTCACTTCATAAACTGTGACACATCTGACTCGTACACCCTTCCCAACAAATAAATGCAATATGCTGCATGTATCAATTGGCATAACCTGTGGACTCATCAACTACCAGCCCTGGGGATTTTAGAGCAGCAGAAGCTATGACATCTCACTCCCACCCACCTCCACCCCATTGCAGAATTTAACCAACACCCTGACAGCAGCTTGGAGGAAAAATGGATTTTTCCTTGCATTAGTTGCAAGCAGCCGCAGTTGGGAGTAAAAAATTATGGTAGCGGTTTTAATTCTTAATTGGCAATTAAAAGACATCACCTTTACAAAAGACATGCTCCTCATTCATTGATATGGTTTGACTCCTGTGTATTTGAAATTACTAAAATAGGTATATTAAGAAAAAGCACATCCACAAATTCGAAGAATTAAAAACACACATAGAATTCAAGTAGATTTTCAATGCACTTTGAAAAAAATGGACAAGGAAATTAAGGCTGGAAACATTCATGAAGTTCAGGGCATAACCCCCGCTGGAATGAAAAAAACGTGGACACTGGGCGGCGGGGGGGGGGGAATCCCAAAATGGATGGATTTAGTGATCCCTTCTAAGGGCCTTTTCACACGACCCCTCAGATCCGCTGGTCCCTTAAATTCGGACCAGCGATCTTGAGGGTTCCTTGCTGTTCCTCCGTCCCCACCCCCTCCGCATTTCCTTGTTCTGTCTGCGGGAGGGGAGGGAGGGGGAAAAAGCCTTAGACACGGACAAAAGAAGAAACCCTTACCTCGAAGCTTGCTCCGAGCCCGGGTTTACTTCCTGGTTGCTCTTAAAGGGGCGGAGGCGAAAGAAAAACAACAAAAAGAAGCAAGGAGAGCTCAGGCACTCTCCGCATCAAATATTTTTCACCTCCCAAAAGAAAGTACAAGAAAGTGCAGCTGGGTCGCGCTTAGGTGGGCGGGGTCGCACTTTATTGTCTGCAAACTCCGGACCTGGTGGGAAAACATTTTTAAGGTCCGGAGCTTGCAGCCCTTTGCCACGGAGCTTAGGGGTCGTATATAAACGCCCTAAGTGACAAAAACAACGTCCTGGCAGTGAGACATTTCCCAAAGTGGAAAGGAACACCTCACAAAGTGTGGGATTCTCCTTCGTTGGAGGTGGCCAAGGAAAGGTACCCATCCGTCAGAGGTACCTGAGCTGTGGATTTCCTTGCTTTTGGTGGTGGCGGGGCCAGTCTACATGACCCTTGGGTTCCCTTTCCACCCTACCCTTCCCATTCTCAGGAGGCTGTTGTGATTGCCGTGGAGTCAGCTACTCCTGCCGAGTCCCAGTCTGAGAAAAAGAGAGAAAAGGAAAAAAGTAAACTGAGCACGCACCTCCTGTATTGCTGGCAAGGATGCGGTTCCTACTTCTTGTGAAGAAGTCACTGTGGGCGCTTTTACATGACCCCTAAAATCCGAGGCTAAGGGCTCCCAGATGCGGAGCTTAAAATTGTTTTCCCAGCAGCTGCGCACTTTAAAAAAAATTAAGTATGACCACGCCCACCTAAGCGCGCCCCAGCGCATTTTAAAAGTACCTGGTCTCCGGAGGTAAAAAAATTTCTGATGCGGATTGTAAAGCACTGAGTGCCAGGCAGTCCTCGCCTTCTGTTTGGTTTTTTTGCCCCCCACCCCTTTAAGAGACTGGAATGCTTCCGGGGCTGCTCCAACAGAGGTGAGCCTGCATTCTTTTCTCCCTTTTTTTCTCCCTCCCCTCACACAGACAGGAGCAAGGGAGTGCGGAGGGGTGGGAACACAGCAAGAGGAGCAAACCCCCAAGATCTCTGGTCCAAATTTATGTTGCCAGCGGATCTTAAGGGTCATGTAAAAGCCCCCCCCCCCCCCCGAAATTGCAGCAAAGCATCCAAGCAGGACTCAAGTCTCGGAGAGACATGAATCTGTGGGCTGTAACACTTTTTTAAAAAAATTCCTATAAATGCATCTTGCATTTCTTAGGCTGTTTGTCTTTTCACAACTTCTTCAGAAGGCTATGAGGAGACATTACAAACAGAAGGCAAACTCCGTTTGTGTGTGTGTGCTTTCTTTCTGCAACCCACTCAGTTTGTTTGGCATCTTCCCAGTAAACTCCCCCCCACACACACACACCTGAACCATCAGGTCCTTATTTCGTTGCTCTTTCTGGGATTCCACCCCACCCCCACCCTAAAAACCTGGCCACGGGTCTGAAGGGTGAGCGCAGCCTTCCCTGGTGACATTAGTGTCCTGGGAAAAGGTAGAATTTCTTGCTCAGGGTGGTTCTGTCCTTGGAAGGCATCTGGAGGGGGTGGTTGTCTTCGAAAGCCTGCAAGACCTGCCGTGGGGAGAGCAGAAAGAGCTCAGCCCAGCCCCGCCCCCGCCCCCACCGCCAACCCAAAGGGCCCCCCACCCACCCATGGGCTGCAACACGGGCTGGCCCCAACGGGAGCTTCCAAAATAGGAAACCCCCCCCCCCCAATCTTGCTGTGGATTTGGCAGGGAAAAGTCATCCTGAGCTTATGATGTTGGTGAACTTGCCTGGTCTTATCTTGATATAAGCTGCCCAGAATAGTGCGGGGGGGGGGCTATAAAGGAAGGGAGGGAGGAAAGAAGAAAGGAAGAAAAGAATAATGAATAGAGGGAAGGAGGGAAGGAGGGAAGGAAGGAGATGATGGATAGAATGAAGGAAGGAAGAAAGGAGATGATGGATAGAAGGACGGAAGGAAGAAAGGAGATGATGGATAGAAGGAAGGAAGGAAGGAAGGAAGGAAGGAAGGAAGGAAGGAAGGAAGGAAGGAAGGAAGGAAGGAAGAAGAAGATGATGGATGGAAGGAAGGAAGGAAGGAAGGAAGGAAGGAAGGAAGGAAGGAGATGATGGATGGAAGGAAGGAAGGAAGGAAGGAAGGAAGGAAGGAAGGATGGATGGAAGGAAGGAATGAAGGAAGGAAGGAAGGAAGGAAGGAAGGAAGGAAGGAAGGAAGGAAGGAAGGAAGGAGATGATGGATGGAAGGAAGGAAGGAAGGAGATGATGGATGGAAGGAAGGAAGGAAGGAAGGAAGGAAGGAAGGAGATGATGGATAGAAGGAAGGAAGGAAGGAAGGAAGGAAGGAAGGAAGGAGATGATGGATAGAAAGAAGGAAGGAAGGAAGGAAGGAAGGAAGGAAGGAAGGAAGGAAGGAAGGAAGGAAGGAAGGAGATGATGGATTGAAGGAAGGAAAGAAGGAAGGAAGGAAGGAAGGAAGGAAGGAAGGAAGGAAGGAAGGAAGGAGATGATGGATAGAAGGAAGGAAGGAAGGAAGGAAGGAAGGAAGGAAGGAAGGAAGGAAGGAAGGAGATGATGGATAGAAGGAAGGAAGGAAGGAAGGAAGGAGATGATGGATGAAAGGAAGGAAGGAAGGAAGGAAGGAAGGAAGGAAGGAAGGAAGGAAGGAGATGATGGATAGAAGGAAGGAAGGAAGGAAGGAGATGATGGATAGAAGGAAGGAAGGAAGGAAGGAAGGAAGGAGGATCTTCAGCCCCCCCCCAAGAGGCAAGACCTTCCAAAGCCAATGGCCAAAGGCAAAGCCCCGAAGGTCTTACCTTCCGGAAGATCTCTTCCAAGTTACACTTCCAGGCATGCTCCTTGATCTGCTCGATCAGCTTGACAATGAAGACCGAGCCCGTCGAACGTCTTCTCCAGGACACGTTATCTAGGTGGGAGAAGGGTGACGGGAATGGATGTTCTTGTGGAAGGAGGATGTCCCCTGCCCTCGGCCTTGCTGGGCTCCTCTTGAAATGAGGAACCTCCCCCTGCATCTACCTGCCCAATCCTTAAGGTCTGCCAGTAGCCAAGGGCTCTTCTTGGCCCTATTGCTAAGGCAGGCGTCTTCAAGGCTCTTTAGGACCCCCTCAAAGGATTTCTGGTTCCCTCCAAGCTTAGCCACAGTCCTCTTAGTAGTGGCTGGGAGAGAAATAGGTTCCCACCCTCCTTGCTGCAAGACATCTATTTTTTAATCATGCAAAATACTAGAGCATGGCTTGAGCTGGGATGGGTCATTAAAAGCCATTAGCTTAACAAAAGACCTTCTCATCAAATGCATAGATCTCTCTCTCTCTCTCTCTCTGTGTGTGTGTGTGTGTGTGTGTGTGTGTGTGTGTGTGTGTGTGTGTGTGTGTGTGTGTGTGTGTGTGTGTGTGTTACGTCCTTAGATCTAGTGGCCTGCAAATTCGAACTCCCTTTGTGGGCTGGGGCCTGGGGGAGGTGGTGGTGGTTTAATCAAGCGATGGTCCTTGAGGCAGCCTTTGTTGGCAGAGTTTGTCCAACCTCCATGATCCAACCTGCCCACCGTCTCCCCAAGCTCACTTCGTTGTTGTTTTTTTTTTTTTGCCTTTGGTCCAGAAGCATCACGATTAATGTTCCCTTCAAACGCTCACACCCAACCTTTCTGCTCGAGGCACCCCGCAAGATTCCCCGTGGGGCATCTGCTCCTACCTGGAGTGGTGGAGTAAAGGCAGAGGAAGTCACTCTCGATGTGGACTCTGCGGAGGGCATCAGTTTCCCAGGTGTCTGGGAGCTCCAGAGCTTCGGCGGGAGAGGAGGCGGGAGGCCCCGCTGAGTCGGTCACGTAGGCCGAGCCCTGATTGGCTAGGGAGACAAAACCGGACGTCAGGGACCACGGAAGGGAGGATGCCCAGGGAAGGAGGCAGCAGGAGCCTGTTGGAAGCCAAGAAAGGAGCAGGCTGGCTGTCATGTCACTCTGGGTTTTTTCAACTGAATGGGGCCACCTGCCAGGGACACCCAGCCCGTAGATTTCTGGCTTCACCTTGCAAACCCTGGAACTGGAACTGGCATTGCAAGCTACCCAGTGGAGCCTGGACGACTCCAATTCCAGAGGGACATGGAATCCACTCTAGGTTTTGCATGTAACTTTCCCAAATCAGAAGACACGGATCCTATTTCAGGACACGTATCAGCACCCTGGATAGCTCCCTTTGTCAGCCCAGCCTCCCCCCAAATAGGAAAAGGCTGGGTGAAAATTCAACAGGTGCTGGAGAAGGGAATGCCTTCTCCAGAGCCACTGCAAAATGAAAGAAAGAGCTAACTTTCATGGATGAAACCCACCCCCTCAGGCCCTAAGCCCACCCTCTTCATGGACAGTGAAGAAACATTGCCCAGAAACGGGTGTCACCGATTCGGCAGAGACGGCCGGTTCTTGGGAAGCTGTTTGGAATTTTTGCAGCCTGGATCTTCAGAGCAGGAGGCTACAAATGACCCTCTAATCTGGCCACCATCCCTTCACGTTGCTTGCTGGAAACAAGGCTTCCTTTAGCTAAGTGTTCCGGTGGAACGTAACTCCAAGACAATTTCCCCATCCCTGGGATTTTGGAATCAGAGCCTCTGCAGACCCTGCTTCCTTCTGCGCTGGCCAATTCCACTTCAGTCCTCCTCTTCCTCCCAGATCTAATCCTCCCCAACCCACCCCAGCCCTGTTTGTCACCTCCCTCGTGCCCGGGGGGGGGGGGCTCGGGCCTCCACGCCAGCCACTTACTGCCACGGCAGGCTTGAATGACGATCACTTTGGGTTTCCGCAGCAAGGCCGGGCAGTTCTTGTTGTTGAAGGTGGAGAAGACGGTGTCGACAGCCAGGATGTCCGAGCCTGGGCCCCGGCTGTGGACTCCGCACAGGCCCTCCCGGGAGCCATGAGACATGAGGACTACAAAGGTGCTGTCCGAGTTCTTGTGCTCCGAACGGGAGGCAAAGTGCCGCAAACAACTGGCCATGTCCTGGCGCAACAAGAAAGGAGGCTAGGAAACATTCCCTCCAGCTGTGCGAAGCCTGCAAATCTGCTCCCAGGTTTTTAGTCTAAAAAAAACTTTGGAGAAGCTCTCCAAGGCGCTCCGCCTACAACAAGGCTCAGCTGTAACGTTTAAATAAATTTGGTGTTGTTGTTTTTTAACGGAACGATGGAAGATTGTTCCTTGAAATTAGATCGGAGAAATATTGTAATTTGAAATATTGCCATGAATAGCATTATTTTTAATAGAAAATGATGATGCCAGTAATGCAAAAAAAGAGAGAGAGAGCTGATAATGAATATATTAACAGCAGCCCGATTGCTCATTGCAAAACAAACAAATAAATAAAACAAAAAAAAAACTGGAAGCAAAACTGGGTTTTCCAATTGCATGAATGGGTTAATGATATTTGGAATTATACCATTATACCATTTCAGTTTATCATTAATTGGAGAGATAAAGACCAAGAGATTTAATGACAGATCGGATGAATTTATAAATGCTGTACTTGGTAAAGGAAACAGGAGAAGGAGAAGGAGAAGAATGTACAGTAAGTATTTCTGGAAGGCATATGGGGATAGTTAGAGGGTGGAAAGAAGATCAGATATATGTAAAGAAAAACAGAATTAAGTAAGATATATTGCCCCCCCCCCAAGGTGGAGGGAGCACTGTTTTGTGTTATTTCTTTTGTTGTTGTTTTATGTAACTCGTGTGATTGGAATGTAAGCCAATGTTATATTTGAGTAAACTTAAATAAAATGAAATCAAATGGAAACAATGGAAGATTGCTAAAGCATCTGTCCCACTTTAGAACTAAGACCAAAAGTGGTGAAGAACAAGAATTAGAAAGGGGTGTCTTGAATTCTCCCTCTGTCAAAGGCTGTCAAAATAAGCTGGAGAGAAATGAGGAATCGTGAGGGAGCTCCTTTTAAGGGGAAAGGCACACTTGTGGTTGTGTGTGTGTGGGGGGGGTTTGATATAAAAAAGGAAAATGCAGCCAGCCCCGTCAAGGCCAGGGGACCCCTGCCACCCGCCCAAGTCTTCTTACCTCTGAGCTCAAGTTGGTCTCCGGTTGGACCGTGTACCCCAGCCCTTCCAGCAGGCGAGTCATCCCACCCAGGTCCACCTCGGCCCCCTCCCTCTTGTCAAGATGATCAAAGTTGATGTTGCAGATGATTAAGGCCAAGCGAGTCCGCGTCCTTGGGTCCTTGATGGGGTAGATCTGCCAGGAGATGAAAGCACCACACAGAGCAGTCAGTGTCTTTGCGTGTTCGTACATGCATGTGTGTGTCGGTGGTGGGATACAGCCAAGCGATCTGGATATCTGAGGAGACATCCGTGCCTTTCTGTGCCCGCTCCTTTTGTCACTTCCAAAATCTGTCGCGTAAGGGCACATCCGATCTCGCCTGATTTCGGAAGCTAAGCAGGGTCGGCCCTGGTTAGTACTTGGATGGGAGACCACCAGGGAATACCAGGCGCTGTAGGCACCTGGAGTAGGAACTGGCAAACCACTCCAGTATTCCTGCCAAGAAAACTCCATGGACATGGGACCACGAAGGGTCGGTCACGACTGTAACGACACAACACACACAGAGAGACAAGGCGTCCGGTCCCTCCTGCCCAACATTAGGGCCAGCCTTGGCTTAGGAGGCTGGGACAGGATGTCCTCCACACACCTATGGAGTGTGATTTAAATGCAACAGCACGCCCCCCCTCCCCAATTTCCTTGCCCCTCAAAATTCAAAGTGACCCTGACGGGTTTTTAAAAATTTCTGTGGGAAATGCAAATTCTATCTGAGCCCAGCTTCTCTCCATTAAAGGCAGAGGCTTTTCGGAAAGCGAGATCCAGGCGGTAAAAGGCGTGGGCTGCTCACCTCTCCTGCTTCCTTAGCCTGGATCTCTCGGAACAGTTTCAGGGGGCAGAGCCGGATCCCGTTTCTGCCCTCCGAGGGCTGCGATTCTTCCACGGGGAGAGTGGTACCAGAAGCAGGTGGGGAACCTGAAGCCAAAATTGATATTTTTATGGGGGAACCACGCTGAGCCAAATGACTACCAGAGAAGGGAACATAGAAGGCGGGTCTCCATCGCAGAAACAGAGACCAGGGAAGGGGGACCACTGAAGTCATCCTGCCTAGCCGCCCTGCTATGCTTCCTGGATGGGGTGGTGTGGTGTGGGGGTGGGTAAGCAGAAGGAACCTGTGGAACTCCCTGCCACAAGAGGTGTGTGATGGCATCTAGCCTGGATGCCTTCAAAAGAGGAGTTACAAACAATGAAGTCCATCACAGGTTACAAACCATGATGGAGACGTGTCATCTCCAGGCTTAAAAAAAACCAGGGTCCTTCAAGGGCCAGATGCAGAGAAATGGTGTCAGGAGACAGAGATCTAGTCTCGTGGGCTCCTAGAGGCATCTGGTGGGGCCGCTGTGAGATACAGGAAGCTGGACTAGATGGGCCTTTGGCCTGATCCGGCAGGCCTCTCCTTAGGTTCTTATGTTCTTATGATCCGCCCTCTGCCATGGACAGAGAAAACACACGCGGAAGGGGGAGCGAGAAGCATCTCTGGTGTTTGGCTGAGAGTAAGGGACAAATGTCAACCTCTGGGGGGCCTCTTCCCCATCCTCCTTCACAAAGCAGCCTCCTGAGATCTCTCCATGCTGGATACACGATGGGTGGGTGGGTGGGTGGGTGGGAAGAAATCTGTGGCTGCCCCCCCCAAATCCATTCAAGGCTATAAAAGGGGCTCTCCAGAGAATAAGGAAGAATAAGTAGACACCATGTGGGGTTCTTGAGGTTTCTCTAGAATTGGGATGGGGTGGGGTGGGGGTGAGGCAGGAGCCCCCCCCCCCGAGGGCTTCATCCTCAAGGCAAGGAGGAGATACCCACCGGGAGGGTCCAGACTCAGGCCCAGCTCTTCGGCTAAGAACTGGTCTCTGCTCTGGAGCTCCGCGATGAAGTGGGCGCAGGCCTTGGGTCCTTTCCTCCTGACGTGATCGATCAAGAGCCGCGCCTGGTCACGCTTCCGCTCCTGGGCGCGCACCTCCTCCGCCTCCTCGTCGTTCAGGACCCCCTTGCAGAGCAGGCCGTCCAGGAGCTGGCCGATGACGACTTGGCCGGCTCCTTCCACGAACCCCAGGCGGCCCTTCAGCAACGCCTCGTCTGCAAGGGAAACGGAGCTTGTCCCTCAGTCCCGCCTGACACGGACGTTGTCCGAGTTGGAACCCAAGACTGGCAGCGGGATGGCCTGGACAGCTGGCACATCAGCCTGCTGGGCACGGCCCTGAGTTCGAATCCCACCTCTGCTAGGGACAGGTGTGGAAATGCAAAAGGTCTCTCTCAGAAACACAGAAGGCTCTCTCGAAAGGAGAGGCCTTGCAAGGAATTAGGAGGCCCGGCCCGTTTCACCAAACCCCCCAGGGCACCAATGGAATCCCAAATGTGTCTGGTGTCCTTTCCCGTTGAGAAGCAAGGGCCTCCATTATCGATCCATTCAGGGCCCCTCCGTTTGCCTCGAGAAGGCCGACAGCAGCCTTCTTTGGCCTGGGAAGCAAGGATTCAGTCACCAGGCGATGTGTCGCCCCTGGGGGAACACCTGCGGCTGAAGGAATCGCAAAGGAAGAATGCGGAAGATTATCACGGTTCGTGGGGCCATCAAGGAGGAGTCCCTCTGGGTTCTCGGGGTCTCCAGAGTGGTGGCCTCCCTTCCCTCCCTGGCTATGAGCCAGCCCAGACTGGCACACAGGGGTGGTATTTACAGTTCTCGGCCAGCAGCGCTTGGCAGGGGGCCGAAGAAAGACCTCATCCTTTTGCAGTTCCTATTCAGAGCAATCCACCCTTCCGGTTTTAAGAGCTGGCTTGTCTCCTCCTGGCACAGGTTATATATTTTTTTTAGGGTACCTCATTTTTCATGGGCGACTCACGAGAGGGACGCCCAAGAGCCCTCCGCTTGGCCTTTGGCAAGGAGAGTTCAAGGCGAGGGGACCGGAGGCAAGGACCTGTTCGGCCCCGGCAGGAGGGACTGCGCCAAAGCCTTCGCTTCAAGGCGGGGGAGGGATGCGAACCCAGGACTCCAGAGGCTGTTGGCTCTGACCCTCTAACAATGAGGTTTCGACCAAAATGTTCCCACCCACCCCCTGCTCCGAGGGGGCCCGCTTGGTGGTGGGAGGGGCGGCCTTTGGACCCCCCCTACCCCCCAAATCGGGAGGGCTGGCTTTCACCACAAAAGGTTTGCCCGCTCCCTGCTTGCTCTAAGAAGGGGGTGGGTGGGTGGCAGGGAAGGGATCTTGCAAGAGAACACGCACTTGCCCATCCCTGGGTCAAAAGCACCACGTTGCATCCTTCTCTCTCTCTCTCTCTCTCTCTCACACACACACACACATGCACGCATCAGAGGAAGGCCATTGAAACAAGGGGGGCCCCCATCATCCCAGCGAGGGGGTGGATTAGGTTAAGTAGGGAAGGAACCAAGGGACGCTTTCGTCTTTCTTTCTTTCTTTCTTTCTTTCTTTCTTTCTTTCTTTCTTTTTCTCTCTCTCTCTCTCTCTCTCTCTCTCTCTCTCTCTCTCTCTCTCACACACACACACACACACACACACACACACACACACACACACACACACACACAGCGGGCCAATTTCAGACAGGGCAGTTGAAGAGAGGATGGAGGACAGAAAGGGGGGAGATGAGATATGTTTGGGATCTCACCCGCCATGGCCCCTCAAAGCCCAGGAAAAGGAGGGGCCGGCCAGAAGCTGTGCCCAGGGCAGCCTGCAATTGTGAAAGTAAAACCAGCTTTTTATGGGCACGTGTTTCCTTTTCCTTCTGCGGAGGAAGAGGAGGAGGGAGGAAGAGGAGGAGGAGGAGGAAGAGGAGGGCTTCAGCTGTGGGAAATGGGAGCCCTGAGGGCAGGCAGGCAGGGAGGCGGGTCCACTTCCTGGATCAGGGAAAGGCTCCCTTTTTTTTAACCTCCTTCTATCATTGTCCCTCCAGACAGCTCAGACTTAGCAGGCCAACCACCACTCCCCCCCCCCCGCTCCCCCAAGCCCAGTTTTAAGGGTCAGCAGCAGGCGTTAAGGAGAGAAGGACTCCTTGGAAAAGCCCCTGAGGTTGGGAAAGATGGAAGGCAAAAGGAAAAGGGGACGGCAGAGAATGAGATGGTTTGACTGCATCATCAATGCAACCAACATGGATTTGACTAATCTCCAGGAGGCAGTGGAAGACAGGAAGGCCTGGCGTGCTCTGGTCCGTGGGGTCACAAAGAGTCGGACACGACTGAACAACAACCAGCAGGCGTTGTGATGCAGAGCTGCCTCCAAAAAGCGCTTGTCCCTTCCTGCCCTGCTGCGACCTTGCCCACAACTCGGGGCTGTGGCTTCCTTCAGCCCCATCCGCCATCCCTCTCATGCGCTCGCTGCCTTCCTCTTTTTCCTCCTCCTCGCTCAGCCTGCCCCCAACACGATCCCCTGTCCCAAGGGACTCTCCTTTTCTCACGTGACATCGGAAGTGAGACTGCTGGTTTTAGTCATCCTGGGTGGGAGAGACCCTTCGCTACCTCTCCTCCAGCGCCCAAAGTGGAAGGGCTTGATTTGCCACCCCACCCGGCCAGAGAGGGCACGGGCTAGCTTTCGCATTCACACAAAACAACCGGGAAGAACAGGGCTTGGGTGACCGTGATTCCCACCAGTAGCCTCTTATGGACCTTTTAAAGGTCCTTCGTATTTTTTGCTTCCTCCTCGGGTCCAGCCCTTATTGGATATCTTGGTGGCCGCCTCCAGGGCAGGCGGAGAGGCTACCCTGAGAGCAGAGGCAGAGACTGCTCGTCCTAAGAACATAAGAACGTAAGAAAAGTCATGCTGGATCAGGCCAAAGGCCCATCTAGCCCAGCTTCCTGTATCTCACAGTGGCCCCACCAGATGCGTCTGGGAGCGCACCAGACTAGATCTCTGTCTCCTGATACCACTCTCCTGCATCTGGCCCTTGAAGGACCCCGGTTTTAAGCCTGGAGATGACACATCTCCACCATGGTTTGTAACCCTCCAGGAATCTGTCCAATCCCCTTTTGAAGGCATCGAGGCCAGTTACCATCACCACTGCCTGTGGCAGGGAGTTCCACAGACTAACAACACGCTAGGTTAAAAATAATTCTTTTGTCTGTCCTCTTGGGATGCTCTGGCCAGGTCTTCTAACTCAAGGCCCTGGTGGGATTCCCCTCCATCCTTCACCAGCCAAGCGCCGCCTTGACCCCCCCCCCTCTCCACGTAACACCTTCATCTGTCTTCTGTTTCACGGGGGGAACCTTCTGCTCCTCCACAGATGGAGGAGGTTCAAAACACCAGAAACAGGCAGGACAGGCAGAGACAAACCCATTTGGGCAAAGGGGCAGGGTGGGGAGAACAGAACAGGGGGTGGGGTAGAGATGATAAGTTCAAGATAAGCGCAAGAGCGGGGGTATCATTTTGCTGAGAACATTTGGCAGTTAGGCAGGAATAAGGAACCAACTTGAACTATCAAACAAACTGGGTAATAGGGTCAGGTCATTCTGGCTTTGACGGCCAACTGGCTATGAGCTAATGAACAGGCACGTGTAGGGGCGTACAAAATACGTAAGTCTGAGATCATACTGACCATACAGAAGAGTATATAAATCATAGGAAACCATTTGAACCTTGTCCAGACCAGCAATAATTGATCTCTGCATTGATCAACCCAGGCAGCTCTGAACCCTTAAGCAATAGGCTTAAGAATTTCTGCTAACCATATCTGTGTTTTGTGTACTGCTGGCTTGCTATATACTTTCTATATTTCTGTATTCCTGTGAATGTCTAATAAAGCCCTTGCTATATAACTAACTCTCAGCGTGACAATTTTGAGGAACTACCTAAACTTATCAGTTGGTGCATTGGCAATTTTTAAGAAACATCTTGAACTTATCAGTTGGGAATAGGCAGGGAATAATAAAGCAAGAACCGGGAAGTGGAAACAGAAAAAGCTCCAGGGACGGACCCGATCAGAGCAAGGCAGGGCACAAAACCACCAGGACAGGTCAAGAGAGATTTAGGCCCACTAAGGCCTTGCACCTCCCTGGGAGGAGAGAAGAATTTGACCCAGGCTTTTGTGGGTGCTGCATCAAGCAGTAAAGAGGTGATCCATTAACGTCCCAGTGAGACCAGGGGACATCAACCCCCACCTGTCTGTGTCCCCTTGCACTGCCCTCCCCCTCCCCCTCCCCCTCCCCCACCCTTTCTGAACCAAAGCCCGAATCTTAACGCCGTCACGTTTAATGATAAATACTGTACAGATCGCAACGGTTAACAAGGAGTGACAAGCCGATCGCCAACAATGGGCCGCCTCAGCAAGCGCCTTTGACTTGGCGCGCATTTCCTGGGAGGTGGAAGTGGAGATCGGACCCAAAAGCAGGCAAAACGCTGGAACTGGGGGCCAGGGCTGGAGGAGGCCGGTTCTCAGCAGGGTGCGTGGGCAAAGGAGCGCTTCGACCAGCGAGGAAGAAGCTGCTGTCCACTTCCTTCTTCGGGGAGGCCAGTCCGAGAGGGATCCGGCCCCGAGAGACTACAAGGGAGGCGGGCGCTCCAGGAAACGGCAGAGGGAGGCCAGAAACTGCTGGGGTTGGTCGGCATGAACCCAGTGCCCTGCGTTAGGGACATACTGGACTTCTGCCTCCGGGAAGAGCCGTTCAATTTCGGGGTAGTCCTCCGAGCTGCAGGAAAGGGGACAGAAGGATGCGCCAAGGAAGGGGAAGAGAAACACTGAGCCAGACGGGTCTTTGTAGATCCTCGGATGTTGTTGAGGCTATTTTTACAGAACCATGAGAGGTGGTTTGTGGAACCAAAGCTCAACCCACCCACCCCCTGATTCTGTTCCAGCATTTACTGGAAATCTTCTGCAATGCAGCTGAGATCTGGGAAGAGGCGTTGTTGGGTGGAAAGGACCGCACCGCCCCCCCCCCCCCAAGCGGAGCGTCAATTATTGTCCGTGCTGTACGAATGCCAGGGAATACAAGTCCCTGCCTGGTCACCTCCCAAGTACGTGGGAGCTGCTGTCCAGATCATTGGGGGGAGTGGGGGGCGAGGTTACCTCTTTGCTCCAAAACCTAGCAGATGGCTTGCAGATGCTCACCTGATGTAGCCCGAGTCGGAGCCCCCGAGGAAGAGAGTGGGCCCTTGGTAGGACGTCTGGAAGTCTGGGAAACCCATGACCTCCTTCAGGTGCTGGGAGATGGCCTCCAGGTTCACCCGCCACACAAACCGGTCCTCCGCGTACACGAGGTTGGTGAGCAGGAACTGGCGGATGGCTGGATCCTGGAGGAGGAGGGGGGGGACACTCAACAAGGAAGCACAGAGCCAATGACCTCCTAGTGGAATCCAGCGGCCGGACAGCGCAGGGACCGCTGGCCTATCCCCCTAAATAAGAATAGGGTGGGGATGGGGGGCAAGAGGATACGTGGGCCGTGAAAGAGCTTCCTTACCCGAATATTTGGCTGCATCTGCTCGTCAGCCAGGCGGCGTGCAGTGGAACGAGGAAGGCCCCGGGGAAGCTCCACGGCCTTCATGGCAGCCACAAAGTGCTGGAAGCGGGTGACGGCCGTGGTCTCGCTGGGACTGATGTCCACACACACCAGGCGCTCCACCAGCTCCGGCTGGGATGGAGCCGGGAGGAAAGAGAGCCGGAAGGTCCGGAAAGAGACGAGCCAAAGAGTCAAAGGAAAACCTCAGTTGCTCGAGCAAAGTGGGGGATGCCCCCCACCCCACCCCCGAGTCTAGACTCTCTCTGGGGGACGACAGAGAGGATGCCAGGAAGGACAATGCCAGCCTGGCTCAAGAGAAGACAAAAGGCTGAGCTTTTAGGGAATATTTCAGCTGCTTAGGAAGCCACAAAACTGGGGTGGGGGAGGACGTGGCCCTCCAGATACTGCGGGATTTTAACTGCCGTCGTTCCTCACCATCAGCTTGTCTTGCAAGGGCTTACTGCTCCTGTAGACCCACAATATGTGGATTCGCTGATCTCCAGGAATATCTGTCTCCTGATATCTGTCTCCTGATCCCACTCCCCTGCATCCGGTCCTTGATGTACCCCTGTTTTAAGCCTGGAGATTGCACATCTCCATCATGGTTTGTCACCTGGGATGGACTTTTCCTCCAGGAATCTGTCCAATCCCTTTTTGAAGGCATCCAGGCCAGATGCTATCACCACATCCTGTGGCAGGGAGTTCCACAGACTAACAAAAATATTTTCTTTTGTCTGTTCTTACTCTCCCAGCCCTCAATTTGAGTGGATGTCCCCTAGTTCTGGTATTTTGGGAGAGGGAGAAGAGCTTCCCTCTATCCACTTGACTCATGCCCTGCATTTATTTTGATCTACCCTGGATGGATATTCCCAGCCTTCAGAGAATCGCCTCCCATTTTGCCCAGGGTCTCAGCTGGCTCCTTCCGCACTGCCTGCCCTGGAGGCCCTCCCACCCTGAGGCTCTGGTGACAGAAGAGGGCAGGGCAACCTGCCTGCTGAGACACCTACCCAGCGGAGTGTGAGCACCATGGCCGTCTTGCCGCCCATGCTGTGCCCCACCAAGACACACCTGTGGAGGCGCAGCTGGCGGAGCAGGAGGTGGACGTCGGCGCTCATGGCTTCGTAGGTCATGAGGGGGCTGTGGGGGCTGTCACCGTGGTTGCGGGCATCCACCGTCAGCACCTAACTGGGCCAGAGAAGAACAGCCACCGGTTGGCACAGAGAAGGCCTCAGAGCTGTTGCCAGGGGCCGCACGACTTACCTCGCACTATTGTTTCCCCCAAAATAAGACAGTGTCTTATATTACCTTTTTGCTTTGTTGATGTGTTAGGTCTTATTTTGCAATCGATTCTTATTTTTTCATGAATTTTGATGCGGTAACCGCCCAGAGTTATCTTATTGTGGGAATGGGGCGGTATACAAGCGTAAAATAATAATAATAATAATAAAATAATTTATTAATTTTGTGCTATCCAAACAGATGTGCTAGGTCGAAATTTCAGGGGAGAGTCCAGATTTTTCCGCATGAAGAAATACACTACACACATTTATTGTTATCTTACACACAATTATTATCAGGGAGGCCTTATTTTTGGGGGGATGCCTTATATTTCAGCAAGAGGCAAAACTGTAAGTAGGTCTTATTTTGGGGGGATGTCTTATTTTTGGGGAAACAGGGTAGTACAACATCCCTCTTCAACCTAACCCTTGTACCTCTGCTGGCGTGCGTGGAGTTTCCTCTGCCGTTTGCCTCCTGGGATTCCTGGCTCACTGAGACAAGAGTTTGATCTCATGAAAGCATCAGCAGATACCCAAATGGGCATCGTCCTCCTCCTCCTCCTCCTCCTCCTCACACACCATCCGCTGACCCCGGCGCCTGCTGTCACCCACCTTGCGGCCCGTCTGCAGGACCAGCTTCTTGGCCAAGGAGGCGAAGTTGGCTTTGCTTCCAAAGAGGCCGTGCAGGAAAACGAGTGGAGGCTGGGCGGAGGGTCCGTCAAGCACCACATAGGATAGCGGCACTGGCCTGCAAGCAGAAAAGGTGGGCTAGGAAAAAACGGGAAGCCAAGGAGGGGGCATGAGCTGCCTAGATGCCCTAAGCACATCCGATCTCGCCTGATTTCGGAAGCTAAGCAGGGTCGGCTCTGGTTAGTACTTGGATGGGAGACCACCAGGGAATACCAGGTGCTGTAGGCGCCTGGAGTAGGAACTGGCAAGCCACTCCAGTATTCCTGCCAAGAAAACTCCATGGACATGGGGTCACGAAGAGTCAGTCACGACTGTAATGACACAACACACACAAGGAGGGGGCATAGAAAGGGGTATCCCGAGACAGAGAGAGGGGGTGGTGGGGGGTGGAAGGGGCCACCGCCAAGGGCCTGGGCTCCCACACCCTCCCTTAGCCGCAGCCCCACTGAATTTGACACCCGAGACCGATTCTCCTCCAAATGTACAGGAATTAAGTGTAAAAGATTGGAAGGAAACTGAGTAACAATATATATGAAAACAAACAGAAGAACCAGGACTGGTAAGATTGTATCATGTCATTTATCAGACTCTGCGAACACGGATGCCTAGTTTCCAAGTTTTCAGCCCTGCCTTAAAGAGGTTGCAAATCGTTCTGATCCTTCTTGCTTTGGAATGGCTTTGATAAAGGCTGGGGCTGAAGTCCAGGTTTTAGCCTCGTAAAAACCCTCGCACAGAGATGCCCGCATGAGGCCATCAAGCGCAACACCACCACCACCACCACCACCACCACCCCACTGACTCCAAATCCAAATCGGAGGAGCTCAGCTGAGAAGAGGCGGCTGCCCCAGAAAGGGGGGAAAGGGAAGGTGGAGGCTTTGAGCCCAGCTTGGCAAGGAGGAGGAGGCTTTGCCTGCAGCCCTTGGCACCAGCCGGGGAGGCCTCTCCTCCTCCTCCTCCTGCTCCTCTGCTCCAGGATCCTCCTGCAACTTCCTCAGCATCCAGGAGGGCAGGTCCCATCGATCGAAGGGAGGAGACTCTCTGAGCCATGACCTGCCACCCAGGCCCAACTTCCAGGGACCTTTTTTGGGTGGTGGTGGTGGTGTGTGTGTGTGTGTGTGTGGGAGGACCTCCTTCTTAAGCCCTGAAAAAAGAGAGCTTGCCCTCCAAAGTTCACCACTACTTTTGGGTTGTTGTTTTTCCTTGCAGACGACAAAGGCATCATCATTGTCTCTTGTTGCTTTTAGAAGTATAAAAATAAATAAAAAAATAAATATAAAAGTCAAATAAATAAATAAATAATATATTCTTGCTTTCGTTTTTTTTTTTATGGCTACACGGCTCCAAACTTCTTTTTTTTCCTCCTTAATTCTGCACAGCTCAGCGTTAATTAATGGTCACTTCTTCAAGCCCCTCCCCTTACAGGCATGTCCAAACTTCAGCCCTCCAGATGTTTTTGACCACAACTCCCAGAATTCTAAGCTTAGATTACCAATGGCAAAGAACTGTGGGAGTCGTGGTACAAAACATCTGGAGGGGCGAAGTTTGGACATGCCTGCCCTAGGAGGTACAAAGGGGGGGGGAATTCGAACCTGCAACCTCCATCCTCTGGGGCTGCTCTCTCTTTTCCTATCTCTAGGGTTCCCACATCCGGGCACCGGGAGCCCCCTCGCGGGGGATTCTGGGAAGGCGAGGCCCTTCCCCTCCTCTTCTTCCTCCCCCCTCCCTTCTTCTTGAGGCGCTTACAGGCCGGCGGGGCTGCTGGCGAGGCCGCTCCTCCCGCGGGGCTTTCGGGGCGCCTCCTGGGCCCGGGCCCGGGCCGGCCGGAAGCCTCGGAGGCCGAGGGCGCGGAGCATCGCCAAGGAGACGGAGCCGAGCAGGACGGGAAGGAGGGCCGGCCCGGCGGCGGGGACCCCACTTCCGGTGAGGTCGCTAAGGAGACGGCCGTGCCGGATCCGCCTTTTCCGGCGGCTTTCTTGACAGACAGGGCCGGCCGCACGCGCATGCGCCGCTCGGGGGCGCCCGAGAGCTTAGCGTGGCAGCCTGACGCGCCTGTCCAGCCTCGGAGTTACACAGAGCGCTTCGTCCTTCCCGTCGCCTTGCCAGCCCAGCCTTTGGCAAAAAAAGAAAAGCCGTCGTTGAATACGGCGGCACCAAGTCTTTCGTTTTAAAATAAACTTTTTTTTTTTGCAAAAAAATAAATAAATAAATTCTGTTGCATTTCCTCTTTCCTGCCCACATGCAAAGATGAAAGAAGAACCGACATTGAGGGACCCCCCCCATTAATAGCACAGGAAGGAAAGGCACAAAAACGTAGGGTCACATTCTGAGAACAGCCGTCTCGAAAGGGAATACTGGTTGGCAGGAGATGTAAATTAGCAAACACGGTTAGAAGCAAAACAGCAACTTTTGCACAAACTAAAAAACGTTAAAACAATTAGATGGTTTTGGGACCAGCAGCAGGCTACTTCGACCGTGGGATCGTGGCCTCATAGGAGCTGCAGGCCAGGCAAGGGGTCAACGTCCATGAAATGGATGACTTTGGAGATGAATAATATAGTAACAGGTTCCCAAAGTCCCAAGGAATGAGCTTGTTTGATCAGATTAATCCACCGCTCGCTCTCTTGGGTGGCAAAAACTTGAGGAAACACAGGCTGCCCTACTTGGGGCACCTCCTGCAGAGGCAGAATCCTCGTGGGGAAAAGAACCATGCTAGAAAAAAAAGTGGGAGGCAGCGGGAAATGAGGAGGACCGAAGGCAAGATAGATCCACTCTCTAAGGGAAGCCACAGCCTTGACTCAGGAGGACTCGACCAACTCCGTTCCTGACAGGACGCTTCCGAGGCCGACCGGGTTGCCACGAGTCAGAGATGAGACACGACAAGCAGGCAATGAGAACGAGGAAGGGGGGCAAACGACGTCCCCCCGCTTCGCCAGTGCTCCTTGACACTCGGCCTCTTTTCATCTCCCCCTTTTCACCATGAGGCAGGGCAGAAGACGCTGTAATGAGGGGTGCCCCTGAGCACGGACAAAGTGCTTTCCACTCAGTGGAGGGCAGGACCCACAACCTTAGTTCAGAGGGCCTGAAAGATGGAAACGGAGCCGCCCTGGGAATGCGAGCTGTTTATGGAGTGCTAGAACCCTTCCACAGGGCCTGTGTCTATTTTCTGATGGGGGGGGGACGACACTTGCTGGAAATGGGACGCTAGCTGATCTTGGGAGGTGTTGCCTCTTTTCTAAAGGATACAGCTTGGCTCGCTTCCTTAAGACCCCTGCAGCGCCCGGACGCCGAGCCTGCTGGAAGGGCAGGGAGGTCCCTCCTCTGTGGGGGGACACTGTTTGGAGATGGCCCTGTCTTGAGGACGGCAGGAGGTGGCGGCCTTAGCTTCCTGTCCCTCCGTAATTGGGGAACATCCCTCCTGGGGGGACGGTCACAAGGGTTGAAGCTGTTGTCCAAAACATCGACCCACCTGGAAGCCTCCACCCTGCTTGCCGCTCGGCGCCACGGAGACTGGGCGCCTGGTAGGGCTGGGTGGGCACTGGACCTCGTCCACTTGTGAGAAAGCCCTGACGGTGTCCCTCCCCAGCTGAACCAAGCGCTAGGTGGGCGGAGAGCCCCCCACCCCCCAGCCATCCAGGGTGAGCCTCAGCCACCTCGCTGGCGCGTCCCCCCCCCCCCGCCTCGGAGAGCCCAGGAAGAGTTAAGCCACTGTGCAGATCGGCCCTGGGCCAGGTATCCTGCACGACTGCACCTGTCCGCCCGGTATCGGTCACATGATCCAGGGTGTGGCAGAGGCACAAACCCATCCATTGTTCCCTGCTGGGCTCCTCCGTCTTCCAGGAGTTACACAAGGCCCTGCAGCCTTCCCGCCATCCCTCCCCGCCTGCCCTGTGGCGGGCGAAAGGCCACAGAAATGCCCTCCGCCTGCTCCTCTTCCAGCTGTGTCCCCCCCCCCCGGTGTAGAGGAGGACTGGGGGGGTAAAGGACCCTCGGCTTCTTTTTAAAGCTGCAAGTTGGACGTGCGTTTGGTCCCTAGCGAGCCGGCAGGCACCCCGTTAGCAAAGGAGATGGGAAGGGGACCCCCGAGGTTGCGCAGAGGGCAGCCCAGCCCAAGCTCTCCACCCTGCGTGTGGGAAGAGATTTCCCAACGGAAATTCTTGTTTCCCAGGGGCTTTATTTCCAGAAGGAATTTGCCCTGATTTTCATCCTAAGACAGTCTGAGTAACTGTAAGCGTGTCTTTTCCAACGGGGACCCTAATGCCACTCTGCCCTCTGTCCCTTGCTGCCCGGCTGGCACCCTTTCTCTGCCCCTTCACCTGCTTCTCCTTCACCCGACTGTGCTTCCAAAGGATGGAGGGAGTCGCCCGCCCTGCCATCCCCGAATTAGGGTGACCCCGTACAATGCTGCCTGCAAGTGCCTGGCTCAGCTCTGGCCAACTCTGGCCTGTTGCTGTCTTCCTTTAAGCAGACAGTCCATCTCATACGCAAGGGGCTCCCTCTCTCCCTCTCCTGGCTTCCCCCTTTCTATCTGAGGAAGGTAGTTCTGAAGGTTCGTCCACACGTCTCTCAACTTCCCATGCCCACTGCCCCACTGCCCCACCCCACCCCACCCCGAGCCAGGGTCACGTGGCACATAAGGAGGCCCGTGTGCTAGGCCATAGTTCTGGTTCAAACCAGCACCGAAGAAACGGCTGCCGGCTGCCCTTCCTCGGTTTTTTTTATGGGGTTTTTATTGTCATCGTTAAATGCATCAAACTGGGAACTGAATGTTTTACGAGGTGGGTGGGTGTTTGCCCATCTCTCGCCGCCTGTTTGTTCTCAGCGCGAAAGCTGCTCCTTCTGGGGAGAAGCAGAAGGGGGGTGTCCCTGGGGTCCAACTTTCTCCCCTCCTGGACAAAAATCCCGGTGAGCTCCCAAAAATGGGTTGATGTCCCCCAAAAGCTGGATAAAAAGGGTAAAGGTTCCCCCCACACATGTGTGCTAGTCGTGTCTGGCTCAAGGGGCGGTGCTCATCTCCGTATTCAAGCCGGAAGAGCCAGTGTTGTGCAAGTTCATGGCCTGTGGCCGGCATGGCTGCAAGGAAACACTGTTTTACCTTCCCGCTTTTTACGGCGGTACCAATTTATCTACTTGCATTTACATGCTTTCGAACTGCTAGGTTGGCAGGAGCTGGGCTGAACAGTGGGAGCTCGCTCCACTGCATGGCACCCGGGATTCGAACCACCGAGCTGCTGACTTTGCAGTCAACAGTTTTCGGAGCCTTAGTCCACTGAGCCACCAGTTTTCGGAGCCTTAGTCCACTGACTAAGACTTAAAAAGCTGCGGCATCACGGCCTCCAACGATACCTGTGACCTGACCCGTCGCCTGGACATCTGGTTATCCTCGGAAACCGTCACGCTCTGCCTAAGAGCTCTGGGCGAACCCTTGAGGCTGCAACCTTGCCAGCGATACCCACCGTAAGATCTAGGCGGGCGGCCCACACCAAAACTGCACCTTTGTTTCAACAAAATAAAAGATGGGAAAAGTAGCACTTCAAGGCACCTGAACTGGCAGAGAGCACGCTATAGTTCGTCAAAATCTTTGGATTTTCTGCAGTAATGGGGTGGTGGTGGAGGGGGGGGTCAGACCTAGGAAAAGATGGAGGGGATGTTGCAAAAAGGGGACATGGTTGCCCCCCCCCCAAAAAAAATTAGGAGCAAAGTTTGCCACCAAGAACTTGGCACGAAAGAAGCCGGTGGGCTTTGCCATCCATGGCTCCGTTCTCGGACCCTCCCTGGCCGGATCCTGCTCCAACCCTTTCTGTCTCCGTGCGGCCTCCCTTCCTGCTCTGTTTGGCCCCTGCTTCCAGTGCAGGAGGGGGCACACAGCCAAGCGGGAGGGCGTGGGCGACGGGTCGGCCGGCTGTGCTCTCCGAAGGAAGAAGAGGCGAAAGCAAACATGGGTGATGGGTCAGCCGGTCTGATCCGCTCTCGGCTCGGGCCGAACCGCAGGCATCCCTGTCTGGGCTGCAGGATCGGGAACCCCCACCAGAACCCCGTCCTGCCCTCCAGGTCCCTGCCCATCCCTTGGGAAGAGCTCGGCCCCTTCTCGGGCCGGAGGGGGGGGTGAAGCCGTGACAAAGGGGAGGCTGCCTCTGAGGAAGTGCAAAGTGCACGGCCACAGCCCTCAAGACGGTTTGTCCCAGTGTGGGCTTGCGGGTGGCTCTCTTTAGGGCCCACAAGCCTTGACAAGCAGCCGTGAGCTTCGAACCGAGGCGGCTTCCTTTGGTCCAGGCCAAAAGGGTTCTCCCCAGCACAAACGGATGGCAACTCCCAGAATTTATTTATTTATTTAGCTGCCAGGAGAGTTTTAAGAGGGAAAAGTAACTTACCCACACTCTAGTTCCACCCAAAGGGGTCATAGAATCATACAATCCTAGAGTTGGAAGAGACCTCAAGGGCCATCCAGTCCAACCCCCTGCCATGCAGGAACCCCCATCACAATATTTCTGACAGAGGGCCACCCAGCCTCTGCTTAAAAACCTCCAAAGAAGGAGGAGACTCCACCACCCTCCGCGGCAGCATATTCCACTGCCGAACAGCTCTAACTGTCATGAAGTTCTTCCTGATGTTCAAATGGAATCTCTTTTCCGGTAGTTTGAAACCATTGCCCCGAGTCCTCGTCTCTGAAGTCATGGAAAACATGGTCCATAACAGACCAGCCCCCTTCCCCCACTCTACTGTGAGCCCTGTGGGATTTTTTTTAATTTATCCATTTTCACACGAGTCCTCCTGGGTGACCGATTCACATTCCACTTGTTTACAAATATGAAAAAAGCAGCGAGCAGCCGAAGGGAGCAAAAACGGCTCTGTTCCTCTCTTAAAAGGTGCCCCGAGGACTTCTTTCTCCCCTTTTCTGTGTGAGGCTGAGGCTGAGCCAGCCCCGTCTCTGTTGCTCTCCTTTTTGTTGGGGTAGGGAGGGGGCAAAGACCTTTCCTCTTCAGGCAAAGCCCCCCCCCCCCCGCCAGGGTCTGTATGGCTGAGCCTCACAGCTTCGAATATGCATTTTTGGTAGAGCTTTTGTTGGCTGCCTGTCAACACGGAGGCGGCTTGATGCTTTTAGTACCAGTATATTTATTGTTTCTTTAGCTTTTAATATTCTCTTTTAATCACGCAAGCCCTCATGGATCCTCTTTACAGAGAAAAGGTGGGGGTTAATATGTTATTAAAAATTAAAAAGATAAATAACCCGGCTATGACTTTGGATCACACACGCAGCGTCTGTGCCGCACGCTGGGGCCAAGCCCTGGCTAATCTCCTCTGTACCGTCCTGCCAGCACTGAGCCAACTCGGGTGCAAAGGTGAGAGCAGCAGGGAACAATCCCATGGCTTTGAACCTGGATGCCTTTGAACCCAAGGACGGTCACATGAACCTTGACTGCAAGCAAGCGAACAGAGCCGGTCTTTATTTGTTATTACTGTTTTAAGGTTTCATCGTCTATAGCTTCCCCAGACCGCTTGGAGCCTTCTCTGGACGACTGACAACGTAATTGTGCAAGGAACACTTTGTCTGCCGGCAAGTTTGGTGTTCAGTTTAGTGACCTCAAGAAGGATGGAAGGCTGAGT
Organism: Phrynocephalus guinanensis; assembly: GCA_037367245.1. Taxonomy (NCBI): domain Eukaryota; kingdom Metazoa; phylum Chordata; class Lepidosauria; order Squamata; family Agamidae; genus Phrynocephalus; species Phrynocephalus guinanensis. Next base: position 5,462,410 of record CM074750.1, read on the forward strand.
CAACCTTGAACCGGCTACCTGAATCCATTGGGATCACACTCAGGTCCTGAGCAGAGGCTAGATCAGTGGTTCTCCACCGGTGGGTCCCCAGATGTTCCTGGACTGCAACTCCCAGCAGTCTCCATCACTAGTTGAGCTGGCCAGGATTTCTGGGAGTTGCAGTTCAGGAACATCTGGGGACCCACCGGTTGAGAACCACGGCACTAGACTGCAGTATGGAATTCCACGACAGACACAAACCACCAGGAAAAGAAAGGGCAAAGAGGTAGAGAAATGGTACAGGATGACACGGACACTAATTAACTGACTGTTTCTGAGGGACACTGAATAAATCATCAGAAGTGGCCTGAGGCTCCCGGGGGACCGCTTGCCACGCACGTCTCTCTGCCAGCAGAGCGTGGCAGCGACAAGCGGTGGGCTGGTGTCTCTGATACCAGCCGGCCTTTGCCAGAAAAGAGTGTAAATCGTTTTAAAGACTTCTCGATGGTGTATCCAAAAAAGGGCTGCGGAAAAGGCAGAGGGTTTGATTTCAATTTCATTTTCTGCCCTGGAGGATGAAAAAGAGGCAAAAAGGCTTGCCGAATACACCAGCGGCCAACTCCCTCCCCAGCGACCCAAGCCGGGGGTGCGGGGGTGGGCTTCTCCCGGGCTACTCAAGGAGGCCATTACGAGTCAGGCTTGGCTAAGAGGTCCCGAACAGTATTGGCTGCGGTTCTGAGCCCTAGAGAGTCCAAGTGTTCCCTGGATGGGCGTTGAGCGTAACCAGAACGGCGGATCTAGCCCGGAACCTGGGAACGAAAAGGTTTTCCCCGAAAGGAGGCTGGGAGAGCCAGGATCCATCCCAGGGCAGCTTGGCTCGGCTCCCACGCCTCCCTCGGGAGAAGGCCGTTTGCTGGAACGGCAACCCAAGGCAAGGACGCCAGCACGAGTCGGGTGATGAAGACAAACGTTTTATTTGGGGAGGGGGCAGAGGAGGAGGGGGTAGAGGAAGAGCAGGTGGGAGGGGGAAGGAAGGAGGTACATCACGTCAGGCAGCAGAAAGGGTGCCTCTTTGGGGGTGTTTTTGGGTACTAAACGTTCCCCCACCTCCCCCTGACACTGCTGGGGTCCACTCTCCATCCTGCAACAAAGGGGGGGCAAAAATCCCTAAAACTGCTAAAAACCCCCCCCCGACCGTGGGCCCCGTTGGCTCTTCCGAGAGGCAGCTGCTGGCCTCCGGAAGGGGAGGGCTGGAGACAGGGCGATGCCACGGCCCTCCTGCTGCCCGTTTCCCCTTTGTCCGCGACCCAAGCCAAGGCCACCCAAACACAGGCAGACCCCCGGCCCTCTCAATCCACCCAATCTCTTGGGGGACCCCTGCCCTTCTGGAAAACGCTCACACCCTTTGCTCTCTCTCTCTCTCTCTCCCCCCCCCCGTCCCCTTCCCACCCCACCCAAGAAGGGAGACAAAATGGCGCCCCCGGCATCCATGTTAGCGGCAAAAGACATGACGCTGCAGGGAACAGTTTGCACAGCATCCCTGTCCATTGTCCACCTGTGCTGGCCGCAGGGAGCCTGGCCAGGGCACCTCTTGGGGCACCCGGTCCTCAGCGGAAGTCCAGCAACGGGAGAGGGAAAAGGCCCCGAGTCCGGATGCAAACGGTGTCCACGAGAATGACTGGAAGGGAAGACAGTGCCCCCCACCCCACCCAGGGTACCTCCTGCCCCTCCAAAGTGTTCCCAGGAGAGCTGGGCGCGTGTCTGTCCATTGTGCCGTTGCTCAAGTCCAGTCCTGGCTAGCGGTCCTTTCTCGGAGCGAACGGCAGCGGAGGTGGTGGCTGCGGCGGCCCCGGGGAACCACCGCCTGCCCGGGCGACAGCGCTCCCCCTTCACACGTAGTTCTTCTTGTCGTAGCTGGCCATGGTGGACTTGGGCGCGGAGTAAGCCCCGAGGTGGGCGGGCCGGTACCTCTCGTCCTTGGGCGGGCAGGAGCAGCAGAGCAGGGAGCCCCCGAAGAGGAGGAGGGCGGCGGCGGCCCAGCCGACGTAGAGGGCGGCCCCCAGCTCCCGCTTCTGGCTCTCCACCACCAAGGGGTTGTAGAAGTTGCGGACCACCTGGTTGGCCGACCAGGAGACGGGGATGAGGATGAGGAGGCCGGTCAGGAGGAAGGCGGCCCCGGCGGTGATGGTGACTTTGGCCTTGGTGGGCTCGTCCTCGATACAGTTGGTACAGCGGGCACCCATCAGGAAGACCAGCAACCCCAGGGCCCCCAGGACGATGGCGATGACCGTCAGGGCCCGGGCGGCCTGGATGTCGGCCCCCAGGGCCAGCATGGAGTCGTAGACCTTGCACTGCATCTGCCCGGTGCTCTGGACCACGCAGTCCATCCACAGGCCCTCCCAGGTGAACTGGGCCGTCACGATGTTGGTGCCGATGAAGGCCGTCACCCGCCACATGGGCAGGGCGCAACAGAGGATGGTGCCCACCCAGCCCAGGACGGCCAGGGCGATGCCGCCAATCTCCAGGCCCATCGACATCTCGGCGAGGCGCGCCTTCCCGGGACCACCCCTCGGAGAAGACCCTGCTGCTCTCTCGGTCCCCCGCGGCTGGCTCCCAGCTGAGTCCTTCTGGCACCCGAGGCTCCAGGGCTGGTTTATAAGCCTCTCCGTTGCCAGGGGCGGGGGCCGTGCTGGCTCAGGGAGGGGTGGGGCCTTGTCAACGGACTCTCAACCTGCCCTGCCCTGCCTTTGACCACATCTTCCTCTGTTTGTTTGCCCAGATGGCGTCGGCGGCGTCCTCGTCGCGGGCGAGAGCGGGCAGCGGGCGAGAGCGGGCAGGCTGGAAGTTGGCCCTGAATTCCAGCCGCTCGCTGGCCGTGACGCTCCCCCGGGTTTCCACGAGGAAGCGAGGGCAGGGCTGGCAGCAGAGAACAGGGCGCTCTCGGTGGTGGTGGTGGGGGTGGCGGCAGGGGGTGCTCGGAGACTCCCAGGCCTCCCCAGCCGGAACCTCCAACGCTCAAGGTCCTTCCAGCCTGGGCGTCACAGGCGTTCCTGCCGGGCCAACCTCAGGAGGGGCTGCAAGCCGGCCTCGCCAAGACGCCAGGCCCAGGCAGAGTGGGTTCCTGCAGACTCAGAGCCAGCCCCCCCCCCGAGAGGAGAGGGGTCCAAAGCCTGCGAGTGGAAGGCCCCGAGGCCAGCCTTCCTGAGTGCCTCTCTCGCCATGGGGTGACCCCGTCCGGCCAACGCCCTTTTGGCCCTGGGGGTGCCAGCATGCGCTGCCTCGGCCTGGCTCCTCCGGCACTCCAGCCGGCTCTCTGCCTCCCCCCCTTGACCTGTCGGCCTTGACCCCTCTCCCCTCCCTCTGGAAGCAGGGTCTGCACAGCCAGTCCGTGACATGGGAATTGCCTGGAGGGTTGGATGGGCCGTGCCTCTCCCACCCCCCACCCCCCCCAAAAAGTGATGGGGCTCCATTGGCACCGTTTGGTGGGGTGGCGCAGGGCCTGGCCCCAGAATGAGGCATCCCTGGCAATTCCCTGGCTTTTAAGTGCCAAGGACAGCCTGGCCACGCTGCAGAGGGGAGCTGTGGCAAATCTGGGGGTGTCAACAAGCCCATCTCCATCGAGTCTCAGAGGAATCCTTAGAAGACCCTGCCACCAGCTTTGGTCCCCTTTGGGTCCACCGAGCCCTGGCAGTTGTTTCCAGAGCGGTGTGAGTTTTTCTGGCAGGTGCTGGTCTTCTTCCCCAGATAAAACTGTGCTCACCACCTGGGGTTCAATTCCAGGTAACCGGCTCACAGTTGACTCAGCCTTCCATCCTTCTGAGTTTGGTCAAATGAGTACCCGGCTTGCTGTGGGGGGCAATGTGTAGCCTGTATCCTGTAATTAAACTGTAAACCGCCCAGAGACTACTTGAAGTGGTATATGAGACGGTATATAAGCAGAGCTCTTTGCTTTGTTTTTTTCTGACGGGATCCAAAACCCGCCACTTCTTCTGTGTGGGTGGAATGTCCTTGCCTTAAGTCCGATTCACCCACGTCAGGATTTCCGGCTCAGCTGGACACAGAGCTGGCGGGTTTCCCCCCCCCCAAATCTTTTTGGACTACAAATCCCAAAAGCCCCCTGCTTTGGTCAGGCCCACACAGGGAACAGGGATGCTGTCAGACACAACGGTTGGCAGCCGTCCAGGGCCCTTTCCTCCCTTCTGGCTTACCGCCCCAAAAGCTTCCTACTATCTGAACCGATTCATGGGGGCCACCCCACTTGTCATCACCCCCCCCCCGCAGGTATGAGGGCGCAGGGGCCGCGGGCTTTGAGCGCCATCCTTCTGGCCAGCCTGGAGAGGCCGTCGGCTTCCTGCCTGCTTCCCTGGGGAGTTTATTTAAGCTCAGGCAGGGCCCTTGAAGCAGCCGTGTTTGAATAATCCATCGTCCAGGCCAAGCCCAGCTTGTTTGCCCTGGCGCTTGTTCTGCTCTCGGGCGCACACTCCCGGGCGGGGCCTGATCCACCGTCGGGGTTTCCTGGTCGCCCACGCCACTGTGGCGCTGGAGGAAGAAGCTGAGAGAAGGACATGGAAAAAGATGCCCACCCCCCACGGAGACAGAAACCAGCCCCGGACTCCCTCCCTCATCATCTCCTCCCAGCAGGAAGACAGAGTAGAAATGGAAAAGGTGCAAAAGAGAGCGACTAAAATGGTTACTGGGCTGGGGGACCTCCCTTATGAGGAAAGGTTAAAACATCTGGGGCACTTTAGTCTGGAAAAAAGGCACTTGAAGGGGGATATGATTGAGACGTACAAAATAATGCAGGGCATGAGTAAAGTGGATAGAAGGACGCTCTTCTCCCTCTCACAAAATACCAGAACTAGGGGACATCCACTCAAACTGAGGGCTGGGAGAGTGAGAACAGACAAAAGAAAATATTTTTTCACCCAGCGCGTTGTTAGTCTGTGGAACTCCCTGCCACAGGAGGTGGTGATGGCATCTGGCCTGGATGCCTTCAAAAGGGGATTGGACAGATTCCTGGAGGAAAAGTCCATCACAGGTGACAAACCATGATGGAGCTGTGTCATCTCCAGGCTTAAAACTGGGGTCCTTCAAGGGCCAGATGCAGGGGAGTGGTATCAGGAGACAGAAATCTAGTCTCATGCGCTCCCAGATGCATCTGGTGGGGCCACTGTGAGATACAGGAAGCTGGACCAGATGGGGCTTTGGCCTCATCCAGCATGGCTCTTCTTAGCTTCCTATGTTCCTGACTCACAAAGGGTGAGGACGGGCCAAGCATTTTGCGTAAAACCAACTGAAACTTGTGATGCAGTCTCTCCCGGGGAGTAAAGCGTGTGTTAACAGCAAGGTGGTTACCGTTTTAAACAGCGCGAACTACTTACCTGAGCAAGGATGGCAGTGACCCAGTGACCTGTGCGTGCCTCTGGCTGAATCTGCCCCATCTGGGCAATGCTGCTCAGCGGGGGGTGGAGGGGTGGGCCACTTCGGGGTCCCAGGCCCCACTCCTTCTTTTAAATCCATGTCTTCACCCCAGACTTGGGCTCAGCACCCCTTTTAAGAAACAAATGATGAATTAATATTACATACACGGCATCTTTCTCCCCACCGTGAACCCAAGGTGGCTCACAACAATTAAAAATATGTTGCAGTTTTTAAAAGTTACGATTAAAAAAACCTTTAAAAGACAAACACTTGCCAATATTAAAACTGAGTCTGGAAACCATTTAAAAACATCTAAATGGAACAAATGCAGCTTTCCTGAAGCCAAAACGTGCAGGCAACGCCGTGGCTGTGCACGTGACCACCTCGTACACAGGACAGGTAGCTTCGTGGGTCTACCAGCCACGTGGCAGACCTCCCAACCAGACGCCCTGCTCACGGGGATTATAGCTCCTAATGTCCCCTCACCCAGCAGGATGATGGGAGGTGTGGGGCACAAGAGTAACGCTTCAAACCTCAGGAAAGCCTTTCCTCTGCTTTTCACCAGCAGTGGGGCGCTTCCCCTCTGCTGGCCCCACTGCCTTCTATGATATACCCCAGGGGTCCTCAAAGTTTTTAGACAGGGGCCCGGTTCACTGTCCCTCAGGGTGCTTTTACACGACCCCTAAAATCCGAGGCAAAGGGCTCCCAGATCCGGAGCTTAAAAATGTTTTCCCACCAACTCCGGACTTTGAAAAAAATTAAGTACGACCACGCCCACCTAAGCGTGTCCCAGCGCACTTTTCAAGTACCTGGCCTCCAGGAGGTAAAAAAAATCTTCCGATGCGGATTGTAAAGCTGTGAATACCGGGCTCCCTCGCCTTCTGTTTGCTTTTTTTGTCCCCGCTGCCCCTTTAAGTGATAGGAATCCCTACGACGGGGCTGCTCCGGGCTGCTTCGACAGGAAGATGGAGGTGAGCCTGCATTTTTTTTTCTCCCTCCCCTCATGCAGACAGGAACAACGGAGTGCGGAGGGGTGGGGACACAGGAAGAGCGACAACCCCCCACGATCTCTGGTCCGAATTTAAGTTGCCACTGGATGTTAGAGGTCGTGTAAAAGCGCCCTCAGACACTGTTGGGGGACGGAACCTGCCGCTCCCCAGTGTGGCTCCGAGGGGGGAGAGGGAAGGCCCGACCTGCTTCGCCCCCCCCCCCAGCCCAACACCGCTCTCCACGCCTGGAGCTCCAAGGAGGGCAGGAGAGGGTCCGTCCTGCTCACCCCTGCAAGATGTTATGGGCAACAGCGGGCATTGCTCTCATGTTGGAGGCTACGGTGGCAGCAGCAGCTGCTGCTATGCAGTGAGTTTTCAGCTCAAGTTGGGGAGGGGGCAAGTGGTGGGGGGTTATGCAATGGCTGGCGGGCCAGATTTAGGAGCCTGACGGGCTGGATCCGGCCCGCGGGCCATAGGTTGAGAACCCCTGATATACACCATCATCCCCTGCCTTCTCTCCTCTTTTTTTGTGTCTTTTTTCTACGGTGTAGAAAAAAGGCTATGAGCCTCGTGGCGTAGTGGTTAAATGCCTGTACTGCAAGTAAAACTGTGCTCACGACCTGGGTTCAATCCCCGGTAGCAGGCTCAAGGTTCACTCAGCCTTCCATCCTTCCGAGGTCGGTAAAATGAGTACCCAGCTTGCTGGGGGTGGGCAATGTGTAGCCTGCACTCTGTAATTAAAATTGTAAACCGCCCAGAGACTACTTGTAGTAGTATGGGGCGGTATATAAGCAGAACACTTTGCTTTTTGCTTTGTGTAGAAACACACCTGTCGCACTGTCCTTGAACTGGGGGTGTCCTCTTTCCTTGGCTTGTCTGGAAGGATGAGATTGTGGGGGCCCTCACCTCACGCTGGCGACTCCCCCCCCCCCGGCCCCATGCTTGTAAATCACCAGGCCTTTCTTTCCGTTCGGGTTTTACCAAAGCAGGGAGAGCCAAAGGAGACGCAATCCAACCCAGCCCCTTGCTTACAGCCATTCTTAAGCTGGTCAGGACGGACACGGCTGGGCTTCACCTGCAGTCCGGCCGTGCCTGGCCTCACCCTCTGTGCCAAACGTCCACATCCCTTCCCTGTTTTCCATCCAAAGGATTGTGAAATCCCCCCCCCCCCCCCCCCTGCTCTCTCTCTATTGTCTCCTCTGTATCCTGCTTCAGGGTTGTTGCTCACAACTGACTCACAGGCACGGGTTTCAGGTTGCTTCATGGCCACGAGATGATGTGCTGGCTGGCCAGAAGGACCCGAGCCACTTAATGCTGTGCCCCCGATTCCCATTTCAGAGGGACCAGTCAGGGGGATGCCATGGTCTATACCAGGGGTCCTCAAAGTTTTCAAACAGTGGGCCGGTCCACCACGCCCCAGACACCACTGGGGGCCGGACCACAGTCAAAAAAAAAAAAAAAGGCCAACATGGAAAAAAGGGGGGAGGGAGTGGGGGACCTTGCCGTAGCCCTCCCACTTTGAATGCCCCACTAGCCAGCATGCTAGATCAGGCGGTAGTTGGGGGGAGTGGGAGAAGCGACATAGCCTACTGCTTTGAACTGCCTCAGCAATAGAAGCAGCTGCGGAGGCTGGCTTGCTCGCAAAGCAGGGGGTAGGTGGGGGGGTTGCATTTGGTCCCGGGGGCCAGATTCAGGACCTTGGGGGGCCACATCCGGCCCTGGGGCCTTAGGTTGAGGACCCATGGTCTATACAGTGGACCCTTGTATAACAAACAGCTTGTATAACATAAATCTGTACAACATAAAAAAACTCCAGAGATGGGGAAAATTTGCCTATGGGGAGAATCCGTACAACATAAAAATGGGATTCCTCTGTTTTCAATGCATTCCTATGGGAAATCTGCATAAAGGAAAATTTGCTTAACATAATTTCATTTGGAACGAATTAATTCCTTTATACAAGGGACCACTGTACTAGTATCAAAAGCAGCCGAGAGGTCTAGTAAAACCAAAACGGACACCGATCCCCTACCCTTTTCCCTGCGTAAAGTCATCTGCCAAGGCAACCAGTACAAAGTCGACGGTGGCTGATTTCTGATCCCCTCCCCTCCGTCAAGGCCAGATTGACTGCCTCGTGGTGGGGCCGGCCCCTGGAGACAATGTGGACCAGCCCCCACTGGAACCCATCTTTCCCTCCTGACCTCACAAGCTTCTTGAGAGGGCCACGGCCGTGAGGGGGAACGTCCCTCACCAGAGATGCTCCTGCAAACCTTGGGAAGTGGGGCAGACGGGTATCCAGGACAGCAGAGGGATGAAGGTTCGTCCGAGGGAAAGTCCCTGAACAAAGGAGGGGAATGCGGGGAGAATGGGCCAAAACAAATTTATATGTACTTACTTTCCATGTAATAACTCGGTCTGTGTTTACTTGGCTTTCTCTATGGAGACCTGCCTCCTGGGAGAATGATTAATTATCCCATTGTCAAAAAAACAAAGAATGAGGCTGGGGGAAAAAGCACTCCATCCCGGACTTGACAGGAATGCTCGCAGGGTATCAGGAATGGACCGGCCTTCTACGCCATGTTCTGCCTCACTGCCCAGCTCCTGCGTCACCCCCAAGGAACACCTGCGCCGCTGTTCACGTTTGCCTCTGGCAGCCCTTCGGCACCCTTTTTTTTGGAGGGGGGGGGAGCATTCTGGCCTCTCGCAGCAGCGAGAAGGGGCAGGGTGGTTTCAAAACAAGGGGGTGATGATCAGGACCGGGCGGCCAGCTCAGCGGCACCCCACGCCCGGGATTTCCCCTTTAGTTGGGGTGGTGGTGGTGGTGGCAGATTCTGCCAACGTCTATGGCTGGGATGCAGAGGGGAGGCCACAGCCGCCCGGACCCGGGTAACAAGAGTGTGCACGACGCCCTAGGAGCCAGCACCCCACTCCTTGCCACGTGCCTCCCGCGGTTGCGCCCAAAAGCTAGCTGAGTTTTAGAAGCCGTCACGCACACACGCACGCGTCCGCTGTTGCTCCTCTGGTGCTCGCGGCCCTCCTCGAGGCTTAGAGACCGCCAGAGTGACAAGAGGAGGCGTCAAGTTTTCCCTCCTAGCATTTCTCTTCCTTTAATGGGGTGAACTCTTTTCATCTATTCACGTTACGAAGGTCGGGGCCAGTTGGGGAACTTCCACGGGCAGAGGCAGCCTGCTTAAGGCAGGACCCAAAGCCTTGGGGTGGGGGTGGGGGTCCCCCCCATCACTTCCACTCCTCCCTTGGAGGAGGCTAATGGTGGACTATCCCTCTGCCTAGGTCGCCTGAGATCGCACCAAGCTGGAACTTGGCTGGAGCCGAGGCTGTCAGAGCCTGGACACATGGCGGGGAGGCAGGATTCTCTGGAACACAGACCCCCCCTTGCTGGGAAAGGCAGAAGGCACCGAGAAGGTGAGCAGCCAGGTGGGACGCAGGAGACGGCCCGGCCCAGGGGCAGGGACACTGGTGCAGGCGTACACCTCTTGCACGCGCACGGGCTCCCCTGCCTCTTCCAGGCAGCCTGATTGCTCCTTGGGGCTTTGGCACGAGGCCTCCCTGCCTCCCCTGGCCCCCTGCCCGGCCTCTCCAGGGAGCCGTCCTGCGGTTCGGCTGATGCCCAGGGACCCCTGGCACCAACCGCCACCCTCTGGCCCTCCCTCCTTCCTTCCCTCTCTCTCTCTCTGCCCTCCTCCTTCTCCTCTCCCTCCGCTGGGACTCCTTGCTGACCTGCTCGCTTGCTGAGAGCCACAGAAAAACAAGGCAGGTAAGCGAACCTTCCCTTTGCCCACTTCGCTGCCGCTCCGAAATTCTGCAAACTGCCTGGCGTGCAAGCGGCCCTCTGAAACAAGGGGTGGGTGGGTGAGTGGGGGGCCTGGGATCTGGCCAGGGGATTCCAGGGCTTGAAACAGCGACCGAGGATTTGCCACCGGCCCTCCTCAGCTACTGTCTGGTAAACTGCATGCCCCAGAACCAGCCTGGCACTCACGCCAGCCCTTCTGGGCCTTTGCTGCTCAATGGCACGGCTCGGGAACCGGGCACCCAGCAGTTTCGGTGTGGGGCATCCAGCAGAAGAGTTGGCATCTCTCTGGAGGTCAGGGAGGGAAGGGAGCCGAATTCCTCAGCTTTGCATTTACCCTGGAAGGGGTAGGGAGGGCGGAGAATCCATTTTGCACTTCTGGAGCAGAGGAACCCATGCCTTTCTCAACGGTTTCAGAAAGGGTAGGTGTGTTTTTGCCTGAAATTTCAAGAATTTCAGGCAAAAATCAAAGAAAAACAAAACAAAACAAAACAAAAGACACAAACATGTGGCACCTTAAAGACTTTCATCTTTTAATGTGACGTTTCGTGCATGTGTGCACTTCTTCAGACATATATAGCAGCAGAATGAGGTGTGAGATATAATATGAGCTGAGATATACATTTCATAGCAGATATTCATGGGTTGTGGCCTAGATCTCATAGGCCATAGCAAACAGGGGGTGTATAGGGGAGGGGAGGGAGGAGGGGGGGAGATCCACCCTGAAGGGGTTGTTTTCTTTTAAATTCACAAAACCCTGAGGATCTTGTGCATATATACAATTGAAGAAAACGTGAAATCATTTTCCAGCAAATGGGGAAAAGTATAGTGCACAACAGCACATCCAGTTTGCAAAAAAGCCGAGAGAGAGAAAAAAATTAGGCTCCCAAGTCCTGTCCGGAGGGATTTGGAGATGTCTGACTAGGGTGTTCTGAGTAAGGAAAGGAACAGGTGTTCACCTTCTTCCTCTCGCCCGGGTTCCACCTCGGCAGGGTGGGCGGGCTGCCTTCCAAAAGGAACTTGTCCAGAATGCAGATCTCTCCTTCCACCGGATGCAGGGAAATCGGGCGAGCAAAATCGAGGGACGGACAGGGACAAGGTGGGCATGAAGTTTGAACCTCCTAGAGAGGCTTGAGGAAGTACCTTGCCCTTACAGGGAGTGAGTCAGCCTCTGAGTCAATAATTGATCGACTACTGACTGTTTTTCAAATCTTATCTCCCTCGATATGGCTGTTTGTGTGCGTGAGATAATCAGACCGTGAACATGAAACACCAGGCTTTTAAAAACAATAACAAATGAGGAACCCATGCTAAAAGCATGGCATCATCCCTTTGGAATTGAATGTCCGGTTTTCCGCGGAGAAGCTTTGACCTTATGATCTTTTCCATGATTTTTGCAAGCCTCTGAAAAACTCACTTTCTAAGACCGCTTTTAGCCGGACGGTAATTGCCAACCTCCACTTCTGCAATTTAATAATGGCATGCTTGCCCGTTCTCCAGGGCCATTTGGGCCAGCAGAGCGGATGGTGTAAGGATTTTGCAATTTTCTGGAAGCAAAAGAGAGTAAGGCTGAGCGGCCGGGAAGCCAAGGGGCCCTGCCGTTCGTTCCTGGCCCTTGCCCAAGAGAGAGTACAAAGGGAGGCCTCTCTTTCACAGGCCCCCTTCGCTCCCTCCCTCCCTCCTCCAAGGACACCTGCCTTGCCCTTCACATTCCTTCTCTGAAGGATGATCCGGTTGCAGGTAGCTGGCCCCTTGGCATCCCCAAGGCAAAACCTGCATAACTGGTGAAAAACATGCAGGTAAATTGCTCCGTAGCTGGTGCAGGTCTTCAGAGTGTGAAATAAAATGGCTCGGGTGGCTTCCTGGTCAGTGCCCCATGGGCTCCTGGTGATTTATTCCTTGCACTTGCCTTGAAAGCAGTTTTCATTTCACTTTCTACAGCCAAGGGTACTTTCCCAAAAGAGTCCTCCTTGGAAGACCCTGCCATCTTCCCGCCTGACTTCTTCCTTGGCCGACCGCTTCTCTCTTCTCTCTGTTTTCTCCTGCTCAGGTAACATAGTCCAGGGCCGCTCTTTTGACATCCCTCAGCTTGGCTTAAATTTCTCTAGGATGTCTGGGCTTTCATGGAAAAGGCTTCTTTTTCTCTTTTCAGTTCGGAGTGGGCGGCTGTGGAAGGGAAGGACAGGCAGGCAGTCGGGTGGTGGCGGTGGTGGGGAAATCGCCTGATATCAACCACCGGATCACCTCGGAAGTGTTTCTCTCTTTTTTCGTTCTTTTTAAACAGAGTGGAGGGTTCCAGGAGTCTTTCTTTGGGAAGTTACTTTCCCAAGCTCTCTGGATTAATCCCCTCCACCCGCACGCAGCCTGGCATCCCTGGGGCCTTTGCCAACCGGAAACACACCCAGTGTACGCCCGAAAAGCGTCGGGCTCAGCCTGTCTCTTGGTTAAAGAACATCCATGGGGTTGATCGCGCAAGCTTTCGATGGCAAGCCCAATTCTGTCCCAGGGTCTGAGCGCCTCCTGCCCAGAGATTTAGAGAGCCCAGTGCTGAGTCCAGAGAGAGAGAGAGAGAGAGAGAGAGAGAGAGAGAGAGAGAGAGAGAGAGAGAGAGAGAGAGATTGCAGACTGAGGCCCAGGCAAGGCCGGTGGTTTTCTCCAGCAAAAAGGTGGCTATGGGGTCAGGATGATGCTGGTGCCCTCATTGCCGATGAGCCCAGCAGGGTACATGCACACAAAGACACACGCACGCACACACACCCTTGTTGGACAGGAAGCAAGTCCAGGCACCCCGACGGGTTGGGTGCCTTTCCCTTGCCAGGGAGTGACCAGGGCAGCAGAGGGCGTTTGGACCGCCAGCAAGGATGCCGGGGTGTACCAATGGGTGCCTGCAACGGCTCCTTTGCAGAGGAGGTGAAGAAGGACAGACTTTCATCTGGGACAGGAGCGTCCCGGTCTCTCTGGGTAGCCATGGAAGGCATGGAAAGGAAGGAAAGAAAGGAAGGAAGGAAGGAAGGAAAAAAAGGTTCCTGGCTGATTCAGCTGCAGCGGATGGAGCAATTTCTCACGCCAGTCATCTTGAAGCGCCCGAGGCCAGAGGGACAAGGCATCTGGGCACCGGCAAGGAGGATTATGAGAAAAGGAGCCGCCTCCCAGGGGCCGTCAAGCAGGGCCACGAAATGGAGCCTCCGGGTACAATGGCACTCTACCCTCCCCCACCCCCCAAAGTGCCAAGCACAAGGGGGCTCTACTTTCTGGTGGTCCTGTCTGGCTCGAAACAGGATCTCAGACCTGCCCGGGGGGTGGGGGGGATGCTGGGTGTTGTAGTTCACACATGCAACAACCTCTGATGCTTCGGCGCATGTTGTGCAAGAGGGAACACCGAGCAAGAGCCGTGAAATTGTTCTCGGGGTGCTTCTGCCCTCCCCAGCGGAGGGTCCAGGGCACCCCAACCGCTCTGCTCAGAGAAGGAGTTCAGGGGAAAGGAGCCCCCCTCCCCCGCTCTGCTCCTCCCCAGGGCTGCTCACCCTGTTCTCCTCCAGGACTGGGTTTCCCTCACCCAGTCATGGAGGAATCAGGATCAGGGGCAGGGAGTCAGGATGCAACCCTTGCCGTGGAGAGGCAGAGCAGCTCCATCCCACCTCTGCCAGCCCTTGGGGCTGGAATCTGGGGGAACTGGTTTGAGCCTCCCCCATCTGTGGAGACTGGATGGAGGCCGGGAGGCTCCACCCACCACAGCGGGGTATAAGTTCCCCAAATTTGCTCCCGGCCGCCGCTTGTCAAACAGGATCCGCTCCACCTGCTGCCGTCGCCTCCTTGGCTTTTCTGCTCCGCGGCAGGTGCCTCCCGATCAGCGTCCGGGGCCGGGTGCGAGCGGCAGGCAAGGGAGTACGGGTGGGTGGGGGTCCGGCCGGCCGCCATGGGCTCCATGGGCATCCAGATCCTGGGCATGGCCCTCTCGGTCGTCGGCTGGCTGGGGGCCATCCTGTGCTGCGGGCTGCCCATGTGGCGGGTGACGGCCTTCATCGGCAACAACGTGGTGGCCCAGATCATCTGGGAGGGCCTGTGGATGAACTGCGTAGTCCAGAGCACCGGGCAGATGCAGTGCAAGGTCTACGAGTCCATGCTGGCCCTGGCTCAGGACATGCAGGCCGCCCGGGCCCTGGTGGTCATCGCCATCGTCCTGGCGGTGGTGGGGATCTGCTTCGCCGTCCTGGGAGGGAAGTGCACCAACTGCGTGGAGGACGAGGCCACCAAGGCGAAGGTCATCATCGCCGCCGGGGTGGTCTTCCTGCTCTCCGGCCTCCTGCTGCTCATCCCGCTCTGCTGGACGGCCAACAACGTCATCCGCAACTTCTACAACCCCATGGTGGTGGAGAGCCAGAAGCGGGAGTTTGGCCCCTCGCTCTACATCGGTTGGGCCTCCTCCGGCCTCCTCCTCCTCGGGGGCGCCCTGCTGTGCTGCAACTGCCCCCCAAAAAACGAGAAGCCCTACTCCGCCAAGTACACGGCCACCCGGTCCATGCCGGCCAGCAACTACGTCTAAAGGGCCGGCTCCCCCCCACACACTCTCTCTCTCTGCTGGGGGCTTTCCCACCACAGAGCGGGACCAAAGTGACTGCAAGGGGATTTCACGAGGGTGGAGGAGCCCTGCGTTGCTGCCACCCCCCCACGCCCCCCCAGCCCTTCGAGGGGAACAATCTGGACCTGCAGCCTGGGGGGCAGCTCTCTTTTTTTTTTAACAACTTGCTGAACTGCCACTGACCCACCTTTATGGACTGCCTGCTGCCCACGCTTCCTTCAACCTCCTCCGGGCTCTCAAGGCACCTGCGGACGGCCGCTCACCCAGCCGGACGGGAGAGATTGACAGAGGACGTGGTTTGTCCTTTGGGTCGAGTGTCAGGAGGGATGTGGTTTGGCTGTGGACGGGGCCACGGGGATTCCGGCAAGAGCTCAGAAGCCGTCCCCACGCCTCTGTACTTGGCACGGGTGGGGGGAAAATACAGTGGGGCCTTGTAGAAAGGAATCCATGCGTTCCAAATGAAATTCTATTCAGCCAATTTTCCTTTATACAAATTTCCCACAGGAATGCACTGAAAACGGAGCAATCCCTCATCGCGACCATCTTTTATGTTGTACGGATTCGCCCCATAGGTGGTTCTGTTAAGCCAATTTCTCTGGAACTTTTTGTGTTGTACAGATCTTATGTTATACAAACCATTCGTTGTTATAGGAGGGTCCCCCGTCTGTGCTTCTTAGGCGGCCGGGGGGGGGGGATCCGCACATAATGTGGTCCTTCTCGTGGGCTTGAGGGCTTTAGAGGTGCTTTATGTTTCTTGTAATCAGCCTCGTGGCGCAGTGGTTAAATGCCTGTACTGCAGGTAAAACTGTGCTCACGACCTGGGGTTCAATCCCCGGTAGCAGGCTCAAGGTTCACTCAGCCTTCCATCCTTCCGAGGTCAGTAAAATGAGCACCCAGCTTGTGGGGGGGGGGGAAGCAATGTGTAGCCTGCACTCTGTAATTAAAATTGTAAACTGCCCAGAGACTACTTGTAGTAGTATGGGGCGGTATATAAGCAGAACACTTTGCTTTGCTTTGCTTTGTCCTCCAAGGCATCTTCCTGAGTCTTGGTTTACTGGTCTCAGTGCTTAAATGCAGATATGTTTCTAGGTGCTGATGCATGAACTTGGGACCCTTCGCTCCTTCCCAGCCGCTGCCTCCCTTCCCTCAAAAGGAGAGAAACAATTGCCTCCGCATCCAAAATGTGCAAAACTGGCTGATGGGGTGCTGAAAAGACCAGCTTCCTCGGGAGGAAGGGAGCGTGTGCGTGCGTGTGTGTGTGGGGGGGGGGGAAGGTTATGAAGGCGGGAGGCCTCCAAGGGCGCGGGGTGGTCCTGGAAGGGCAGGAGAGGCGGATGGTTGTTTTGAGACTCGCACCAGCCGCCGCCAGCGACGAAAGGAGTGGGAATTCAGGTTTGCTCCAGCTCTCGGGAGACCAGGTGGTGCCTCGGCGGGTTGTGCAACCGAGGGAAGCGGCAGAACCGCCAGTCCAGCAAGGAGCCAGTTTCACAGGCCGCTTGCATCGCCGGATCCGAGCCCAGGGGCCAGGACCGGAACCAGGCGCCACACCCGAGGCCGGCATGTAAACGTACGTTAGCTGGGTAGCACCAGGAGAGCGTTTCTGGGTGTGCAAAGAGGGACCCCCACTCCGATGCTCTCTGAGCGCAAGCAGAGCATCCCAAAACTCCGGTCCTAGGATTTTTAACAAGGTGGGGCTTGCAAGCTGGTGCTTCTTCCTCCTCCTCCTCCTCCAAGCAGCGCCTCTGAGCACGCGAAAGGCATCCTCTCCACAGCACTGAGTTCCGTGGGACACGCCTCGGTTCCCTTGACCTGCCTTTTCAAACCCTGCAATGGTTGAGCAGATTTGCAAAAAGAGCTGTCCAGAATAAATGATCTTCCCTGAACGTTCTGCGTTGCCTTTTCTTTTTGTTTTACACTGGCGTGAGCTCTGGAATCTTCTTGCCTTTAGACAACATCCTCTGTCTCACTCTCTCTTTTGGTTTACAAGATCCGTCGGTGGCGTGCAGAGTTTGTTAGCTGGTGGGCGCCTGAATCGTGAGCACGGAAGGAGCAGGAGGGGCAAGGGCGAGCCTCCTCCGAGGCATCCCCCTGCGGTTTTCCTTGCATTTTGTCGCCTGCTGTCCAGGGAGATTTCCCTCTCTTTCCAGGCTGCTCTGAGCCAGAGCCTGACGCACGCTTTAAACAAGCCCAAGTGGGTTTTAGAAAGGGTCTGAGATTCTTCCTGGGCTGCTCTCCCTCTGCCCGCCTCTCCAGCTTTCGTGCCGGTCTGGTTTCCAAAGAAACATGCCCAGGGCGTGGCTTTTCCGGGATAAGACCATCCGTCCGCCCCGTGCTCTCGGTTCACCGCATTAAAGGAGCCTTTTTTTGGACCCAGGCGCCTCCAGGGGGGTTGGGCTATGACTCCTGTCACCCCCAAGCCAGCAGTCCCCTGCAGATCAGACCCTCAGTGCCCATGGCGGCACTCAGAGGAAATGAAAGCAGGAAGGTTCTCGTCCTCCACCTCCTCCTTTTGGGACTGACGTTTGCCGATAGACTGCACTTGAAGGGGGAGGTTCCATTGTACAGCCACAATGCCCAAGAGGCAGAGACTGGCCCCATCCCTACAGCTGCCTCTCTCCAGGACAAGTAGTGTCCCGGACAGCGGTGGCTCAGTCAGGAGGGTGACCCGGGTTAGGGTGTTGCAGTAAGACTCGGGAGACCGGGTTCAAATCCCCTCCCACTTGGGTCATGATCTCAACTGGGGCCTTAGCTCTTCGCCCTGCCTTCCTGGCAGGGCTGTTGTGAGAAGCAAAGCAAGGCTGGAATTCGTTGCAGGGACAGCTGGGCCTGCAGGGGACCCCCCCCTCCTTCCTCCTACCCCCCCCCAACAGGGCATGCCAGCACGAGGCTGGGGTGTCCCTCCCTAGACAAGCGAGGGAGCTTGCAAGATGTGAGAGGCAGAGAAGCCAGGTTGTAGGTTTTTTGTTTTGATTTGTTTTGCAATCAGATGGCTTTCAGGGCTGGATCAACTGCCGCTTCCAACAAGGAGCTCTCTGTAAGATGCTGGGTGTGACAGCATCTCGGCAGAAACTATGTGGAGCAGCAGGGAGCTAGAGATGCCTTCTCTGTTGTAGGAGACAGCGGTGGTGTGCCTCCTACTCGGAGGAGATGAGGCTCAACCCTCCACCTGGCAGGCGGTCCGGCAGGAAAAACAGGCTCCAGGATCGCCCGCTGATGTTTCAGGGTGGTTCAGCTCGACCTCTTCCACAATCCCATCTGTGCCTCGCGTCTCTCCCTCCCCACCCCCACCCCCACCCCCAGTCAAGTGAGCTGATCCAGCCGCCGGGGCTCCCCTCGAGACCCTGGCCATGCTGGGAAGACTTTGCCCAGGGCGGCCCGGAGACACCCCTTCTGCCTGGCCCGCAGCCCTTGGGGCACAAGGAAGGTCCGAGGAGGAGGAGGAGGAGGCGGGTTTGGACCTGGATCTCATGTCCATGGAAGCCGGATCTTGATGGGCCCTTGAGGGCAAAGGAGCATGGCTCCCCAGGGCTGCCCAAGATCCTGGGCCGCCTGAGGCAGACAGAAAGTCAGAGATCTTCCCATCCACTGTGTGCAAAAGCCAGCTGGCCCAGATGGCGGCGGGTCGCCTGCCAGGCACGGGGTGGGTGGGCTATGGGGCACCCAGTTCTCCTTGCCCACCGCTTCCTACCACCTGAGATGACACTGCCATGCTGCCTAAAGGCATGGCACAGCCGGTTCTCCTCCACCAGCCGGCCCAGTCCCGTTCAGGCCCGCTTTTTTGAATTCCTGCACCCCTAACGGCTCGCCATGCTATTTCTCTCCTCCCCCCCCCCCCGGTCGCCCATGCAGGTGAAGGCTCCCCATGGCGGCCTTGCAGCTGGGCGGCCTGGCCCTGTCGGCCGGGGGCTTCCTGGGCGCCATCGTGTGCTGCGCCCTGCCCACGTGGAAGGTGACGGCCTTCATCGGCTCCAACATCATCGTGGCCCAAGTCTTCTGGGAGGGCCTCTGGATGAGCTGCGTCTACGAGAGCACCGGGCAGATGCAGTGCAAGGTTTACGACTCCCTGCTCGACCTCCCACCGGACCTGCAGGCCGCCCGGGCCCTAGTGGTAGCCTCCATCGCCACTTCCTTCCTGGCGCTCCTGGCGGCCATCACCGGAGCCGACTGCACCCGGTGCGCGGGGGACCCAAGGACCAAAGGAAAGGTCTCCAGGGTGGCCGGAGCCCTCTTGGTCCTGGCCGGGCTGGCTCTCCTCGTCCCCGTCTCCTGGTCGGCCCGGAAGGTGGTCAGCGATTTCTACAACCCGCTGGTGCCCGAAGCCCTGAAGCGCGAGCTGGGCATCTCCCTGTACGTGGGCTGGGCGGCCAGCGCCCTCTCGGTCTTGGGCGGCGTGGCGCTCGGCTGCTTCCATCCCCGGATGGAGGGCACCAAACCGTACCCCGCAAGATACTGGGCGGCCAAAGCACCGGCCTCGGGCAGCTACGCCCGCAGGGACTACGTCTGAGCACCGCCCCCTTTCCCGAGACTTCAAGGGAGGCTAGGAGAGAAGACGCAGCCCAGCCACGTCAGATGCTCCTCCTCTTTTGCCTCCTCCGTGTGCAGCTTTCAGCATGAAGAGGAACATAAGAACATATAAGAACCTAAGAAGAGCCCTGATGCTGGATCAGGCCAAAGGCCCATCTAGTCCATCTTCCTGTATCTCACCAGTGGCCCCTCCAAATGCATCTGGGAGCTCATCAGACTAGATATGTGTCTCCAGATACCCCTCCCCTGCATCTGGCCCTTGAAGGACCCTGGTTTTAAGCCTGGAGATTACACATGTCCCTCATGGTTTGTCACCTGTGATGGACTTTTCCTCCAGGAATCTGTCCAATCCCCTTTTGAAGGCATCCAGGTCAGATGCCATCACCACATCCTGTGGCAGGGAGTTCCATAGACTAACAATGCGCTGGGTGAAAAAATATTTTCTTTTGTCTGTTCTTACTCTCCCAGCCCACAATTTGAGTGGATGTCCCCTAGTTCTGGTATTTTGTGAGAGGGAGAAGAGCGTCCCTCTATCCCAGGCTAACCCAGTCAGCTTCTCCCTCCGTATCATCATCATCATCATCATCATCATCATCATCATCATCATCATCATCATCATCATCATCATCATCATCAACAACAACAACAACAACAACAACAACAACAACAACAACAACAGAGGAACAAAACTGGCAAAAGCGAGCTCATCCATCAACTGATTTAAAAGGCAAAAGAGGTCTCATTTGGACAGGGAGAAACACCTGACTGTTAATGTAAAAATGGCATTTCTTCCTGTTTGCTTCCACTTTGAGGGCCGGAAGAGAGAGAGAGAGAGAGAGAGAGAGAGAGAGAGAGAGAGAGAGAGAGAGAGAGAGAGAGAGAGAGAGAGAGCATATAGATGTAGAGATAGAGATAGAGAAATATAGATACACCTATATAGATATATAAGAATCACACCTGTTATTATTGCATGGGTGGGGGGGGGGTCACCTACAGCAGCCACAGCAGAATGGCAAACCTCCCTTGAGGGCAGACCTGGAAGACCTAGCAGAGAGACCGTCCTTCTTTTCCCTGCCTGGTTATTGCAGCTTCCCCCCCCCCCAGTGAGCCCTGAAATAATTCTGGGAACCGGTTTGGTGAGCTGCTAAGACTTTTACAGGCTGCCCTGGAGGGCGAAAACTCCCCTGGCCCTGGTGGAAGAGACAGAGCGGCAGCTGAAGAGCCCCCCGAGGAAGGCTGGATCTGACCCGAGACACGTTTGGCTCAACCTCTTGTAGGTTCCAACAGCCAGTGGTTGGCAGGCAGGGCGAGGAGGTTCCCCATGCACGGCCATCGGGACCCCTGCCTCTACAGCTCCTGCCTCTGTTGCCATGTGTTTTGTCTCATCCCTGTGTGAATCTATTTAAGCCGGCAGGACTGGCTGACGCAACCGGCCGGAGGCAGCTGCGTCCACAGCCCGTACAGGCCACCTCAGGGGACGGAAGAGCCGAGCACTGCTGGTGGCTTCTTCGTAACAGCCAGGAAAGCAGGGCTTCCATTTCGGAGCCCAGGTCCTCCCAGGGTCCCGTTTCTAGGGGGAACCCCCTAAAAGGTAGCTTTTGCAACCAAAATTTGATAGGGGGGGAGAGAAAACCGAGGGAGATGGACCGAGGGGAACTGTGACAGTCAGGAAGATGTTACTTCGCCCCTAATCTCTTAAGCATATCCGATCTCGCTTGATTTCGGAAGCTAAGCAGGGTCGGCCCTGGTTAGTACTTGGATGGGAGACCACCAGGGAATACCAGGTGCTGTAGGCACCTGGAGTAGGAACTGATGCGCGACCTCTGTCTCAATGGCCTGTCTCTCAAATGGGGGTCGGTGCGTGGCCTGCCTCCCAAGGCTGTTGTGAAGACTCAAGGCATGAAACCTGGGAAATGTTGCCACAACCCAGAGCTCGGCCCCTTTCTGGCCTCCTCTTCCGCCTCACCTGCCCATTCCCCTCATTTGGTTTGCAAGAGCAGCCACGGAGGCCCTGCCAGCCTCTCTTTGGATCTCCCTGAGAGACGGCATGCTAGCTACTCCCTTGTGCTCCATCGGTTTGCAGCCTCTGCAGCCGCCTGGCCAACCGTTTCACCTTTTCCACAGCTCGGGCAAAAAACAACAACAACAAAACCCCTGCGTCATGTTTGCCGAACACCATAAAACGGACACGGGATTTCTGCTCGCCTGCTTTGGCATTTGAAAACAAACAGGTCGGGCTCCCTGCCGAAAAGAACACAAGGAAGCTCTCGAGTGCAACACAGGCCGAGTGTGATATGCAAACAGACGAAGCACTTTAATGGTTTCATGGAAAACGAAAGAACGGCACAGAGGCGTGCCCAGTGGCCCAGGGAACCCCAAGAATAGAGGTGCAGCAGGGGTGTGGTTTGCGCGGGGCGGGGGGTGGCGGCAGGGGAGCCAGGAAGGCCGTATTTCAGTGGCGCCTGGAGAGGGAAAGTCCGTTCAATTATGGCATGCATTGCGGCCTGAAATACAGAGCCTCACGTACACACTCAAAAGCCTCCTGGATCTGGTTTTATGGCCCTGCTCTCTCTCCCTTCAGGGTAAACCGAGCCTAGTTAAGTCCTTTTTATGGAGGGCAGTTTCCAGGCTGAGCCGCCACATCCTGTTCCCCAGATCCCCCTGAGGATCTGAAGCTGCCTTGACCGCTCTCCTAGTCTTTGTGGCTCAGGGTTCACCTTCCTCAGCTGAGCAGGAGGAGTCGGCAAGGACCCCTCCCCACCACCTCAGCCTCTTCCCTCGGGTGTCCTTTTTTGGGGGGGCGGGTGGGGTGGGAAGGACAGGGAAACGGTCCCAGAATGGAGGGCCTCCCCTGTGGCTCTGGTGTGTCGGGTTTCCTCTTTCTCCCACCCGAGAAATAGGAAAGAGGAACAGGTGTTGGGTTGCATTCAGAGGTAGACTGCCCTGCCAGATGGAAGCGCCATCTCCCTCTACTTCTGGACAGCTCTCTGGGGACACCCCCCACCTCTTCCTGTCTGTGGATCGCCTTCACCCAGCCCTCGGGACCAGCCACCGACACCGTCTCTCATGGTGGGGGGGCTCCACCCGTTCACAATAACACAACTTTTGGCTAACACCAAGAACCGGGACACGAGGATGGAAGTGTTAACGCTTCCGAGTGGCCGGCCTTGTGTGTCCTTGAAATGAATGCTGGGGGTGGGGGGGTGGGGGGTGGGGAGCAAGGAGGACTCCCGCCCCACCGGCTGACCCCGCAAAACCGAACCACGGCTCCTTCGCTCCGGTCCTTTTCGGGAAAGGAGGGAACAGCCCAAACTTGAGGAAAGGTTTTGAGTGGCCAAAGCGTGACCCTGGAAGGTTTGGCAGTGAAAGGGGGAGGGGGAAAGAAAGCCCTCTGCACATGTCCCAAAGTGTGCTTGGATTTATTACTGCTCCACAGGCAAAAAACGCCCTCCTGGCCCCAGGCAGAGGGAGGAAGGCTCATGGAGTCGGACGGAGGAAGGCACCTGTTTTTAGCCGTTATTTGTACCTGGCTGCTTCCGGTACAGGTAGACCGTCCCGGGGATGGTGCCTTGGCCCCGAAGAGATTCTTCCTCTGAAGTCGCCTTCTCCCAGTTCTCGACCTCCTGCACCGCCACTTTTTCGCACAGGCCTCCCCGCTGCAGGTCATCCAGGCCCCGCTCCAGACGAGCCTTGAAAGCCAGGTTGCTCTTATTGCTTCGGGTGGTCAAGCAGAGGAATCCCCCTGCGGCAAGAGGCGGGGCAGAAGTCGTCACCAAACACAATGAGGACTAGCACCATGGCAGTTTCACACAGGTCTCTTCTTTCCCGTCCCCCCCCCTTAAAAAAATATAATGAAGTTGTAAACACCTCACATGATTGTCCATCCGTGTTCTCCCTAGGAAATCTTATGCTCCCTCTTTGGAATAAAAGTTAACCTCAAAGCAGGGGAAATGCCATTTTAAACATTGTTTCCTTCCAGTATTTCAATTTTTCCACCTGTATCTGACAAAAGGGATGTGCCCACGTAAGCTCACATTATAATACAATTGTAGGTCTTTAAGGTACCTTGTGTTTTTGTCTCCTTTTTGCTTGTTTTATTTCCTTTGGGTTTCAGAGCGTATCTCCCAGGCCCACTCGAATGTCGCAGGCGCGCTCAATCAGGGCGCCCACTCCCAGGGAGGCGCGGAGGTCGGCATTTTCTGTTGTGGGCCCCTCGTGATGGAACCACCTCCCGAGTGAGCTGCGCCTTGCACAGTCCCTGCCCGCCTTCAGAAGGGCTTTGAAAACCATGCTTTTCAGGGAGGCATATGGCGACCTTTAATTTATTTAATTTAATTTCTTTCCCCTTCTTCTTCTGTCTCCTGCCCATTAATCCATCTTGCTAGGGTTTTCCCTATCTTTCTGTAATGTATTGTTGTTTTTTTAACTTGTAAACCGCCCAGAGTTCCAGACTGGAAGATGGGCGGTATAAAAATGAAGCAAATAAATAAATAAAATAAATAGATTTGTCTGATACTATACTTTGCTGTCTCTCACTAGGTTCTTCTCTTTCTCTTCTGGGGAAGGGTGGAGGAGGGAGTATTTTTATTTTTTATTTTAAAATGGCTTTGACAAGAGAAATACAGATCCCTGGACCGGGGAAAGGAGGGCAATGAATGAAATTAATTCGGTTCATTAAAGGGGTTCTGGGTGGGAGAAATTACCCAAGGGCTGCTGATGAAACTGAGGAACTGCCTTCGTTAGTTTCCCTGGGGGGGGGGGGAGGAGGGACACCTGGCCACAGACCTATGTTGGCAAACCTGGCCACGGTGTCCTCTCCCCGAGTGCCACACCCAGAAAGGAAGCGAAAACTTTGTAGAAAATGGAAGGAGGGACGCAGCAGTGCGGGACCTCCTCTCCACAGCATCACCAACACCATTCACACACACACACACACACACACACACACACACACAGAGGAGATGGCCATCCTGTCTTCCACCTCCAAACGTTTCAACTACGGGAAAGGCTTCTGGATGCACTTCCATGTGGGTAAAAACGGTGAAGAGGTTCCCCAAAGAACCAGATGCTGGACCGACTGTGCATCGTTATGTTTATTCATTTGTTTATTGGGTTAATTCATACATTGCTTTTCCCCACTAGGACCCAAGCCAGCTTAAAATATAGGTTTTTTTTAAAAAAAAAAAGCATTATGCTATGATAAGCTCCCAGCGGGCAAGGCCTTTTCAACTCCATGTGTCTGAATAAACACGGACCATGGGTTGTGGTGGCTCAGCGGACTAAGGCTCCGAAAACTGTCAACTGCAATGTCGGCAGCTCGGTGGTTCGAATCCTGGATGCCACGCAGCGGAGCAAGCTCCCACTGATAACCCCAGCTCCTGGCAACCTAGCAGTTCAAAAGCATGTAAATGCAAGTAGATAAATAGGTACCGCTGTAAAAAAATGGGAAGGGTAAAACAGTGTTTCCTTCTTTGGAGGCTTTTAAGCAGAGGCTGGATGGCCATCTGTCGGAAATACTGTGATGGGGGTTCCTGCATGGCAGGGGTTGGACAGGGTGGCCCTGCAGGTCTCTTCCAACTCTAGGATTCTATAACTTGCACAACACTGGCTCTTTGGCTTGAATAAAGAGATGAGCACTGCCCCTAGAGTTGGACACGAGTAGCACGCATGTGCAATGGGGGGGGGACCTTTACCGTTACCTTTTTAATCTAGCAAAGCCACCACCAAAATAAGTCTGTTGATTTTAAGATTTTAAAACACTGAGAGGTTCCCCCTCCCCCACTGCCGTTGTTCTTCTTGTTGTTGGTGGTGGTGTTCTGGTTTGTTCTGTTTCTGTTATACCTCCTTCCAGGTGGCTATCTGGGGCTCCTGATCTATCAGCCTACGATGTACTTGGAACGCGACACCAGGAGTGGATCACAGTGCCACCTCGTGGGGCCACCAAGGCACTGGATTAGGAGCTCCACCGCCCAAGGTGGAACTCCAGTCTTCCTCAAGCTCTCTCTTTCTCTCTCCTCATTCAGGGAGCTTGGACTACAACACCCATCATACCCCAACAGGATGGGACCTGTAGCCCAACAAAGCTGGGAGTTGCAGGCTGGGAAAGTTTGGCCCAATCAGCCCAATTTTCTGGGTCTAAAAGTGGTCGGCCTGATGTCTTTAAGCTCACGCCTCGAAAAGCCGTGGCAGCTCTCCGTGTCTTTTCTTTGCTCCTCTATTCTGCACTTAGGGCCTTTTTACACGACCCCTAAGATCCGCTGGCCACTTAAATTTGGACCAGAGATCTTAGGGGTTCGTCGCTTTTCCTGCGTTCCCACCCCCCCCGCACTTCCTGGCTGCTGGCTGCGTGAGGGGAAGGAGAAAAAGAGAAAGAAAAGCATGCCGCTCACCTCCGTTCTGCCTCTAGTCTCTGTAAAAGTAGCTCTTAAAGGGGCGGGAGCCAAAAAACAACAAACAGAAGCAAGGAGAGCCCCGCACTCACTATCGTTACACCGGATCAAATAATTTTCACCTCCAAAGAGCAGGTACCTGAAAGGTGCGCTGGGACGCACTAAAGTGGGCAGGGTCGCACTTAATTTCCTGTTAACTCCGGAGCTGGTGGGTAAACATTTTTAAGCTCCGGAGCTGGGAGCCATTTGCCCCGGAGTTTAGGGGTCGTGTATAAACGCCCTTAGAGGGGGACTGCTCCTAACCATGGACATTCCACTTAGCTGCTGCATCCCAGCTGAAAAACTCGGGTCTGCTTGTCCATGAACCAGTCCCATCTCGTCTAATCTCTTTTCAGAAAGGGTAGCTGGCCTCACGGATGCCACTGTGCTCATATGTTTATCATGTTTGATGCGAATCATGCCTTGCCTTTCTCCTTGAACCCAAACCATTTTACAAGGTTAAAGGAAATCTACATGAAAAAAACAAAACAAAACCAAGCACAAGAAATAAACATATGAGATGCAACAGGAGCCAATAATAATCTCAATGCGTTACTCTATTTAAAACATATTCTCTTGATTAAGGAAAAGGGACTGAGTGCAGGCCTGTTAGAAGCTTTTTCTTCTTCTTCTTAAAGCAGCCACTTAATTGGCGAGAACTCAAGAATTGGTGGAAGGTGGAAGGAATGAGAGAAGGCAGGAAATCTGCTGATGATTATGGCTAACTGCACTGGACTTAAAAGTCTTGCTGTGAATGAAAACAGCACGTGCAGACCTAAGAACCGCTGTAACCCAAGTGATGAGACGGCGGGCCCCTCTCGGGTCTCTCCAACAGCCTGTAAAAACACAACAATCTCACCTGGTTTGGTGACGCGAAGCAACTCCGGAAGGACCTCGACAGGTACCTGTCCCACGCTGAGCGCGCCGACGATCACCACGGCGTCATAATTGTCTGGGCCAGAAGAAGCATCATCAGTGGAGACCGGCGGGTGGGGTGTGTGCGTGCGCACTGCCAATGGGGCCAGCCCCTGTCGGGTAGTGGCGTGAGGTTGTCCTTGCTTGCCACGGCTCATCGGAACAAATGGGTCATGCACCTGGCCACGGATCTGATCATGCCTCCCAAGCACGCCTCAGCAGGGTGACGGTCGGCCAGGATCGGCCACCGCAAAGGACACCAATCTCACGTGGACAGCAATAGGAACCTAACCATCATCTTTATCCTCCTCACTCCCCCACAAGAGAAAGCAGAACAAGGCACACAGTGCTGAAAGCACTTCCTAGCTGGTTTACGATTTTAATGCCCCCTCCCCTATCCACCAATGAACATCTGGCATGAAATGCATACCTCATCACATATATTACACACCTCACACGGCTGCTACAGGTCTGAAGAAGTGGATGTGTGTCCACGAAAGGTTACATCAAAATATGAAAGTTAGTCTTTGAGGTGCCACATGTTTATCGTCTTTTGTTTTGCTTTGTTTTTCTTTGCTTTTGGCCTGCAAGATTTTAATTATGCAGGCTATACTTTGGCACCCTTTAACCCCCCCCCCCAGTAATCTGGGTAACTCATTTTGCCAACCTGAAAACAACAGAGAAGGCCGAGTCTCCTCTGAGCTGGCTACCCAGGTTTGAATCCCAGCTCTTGAGCAGAGTCTAGACTGCAGTACAACAGTTTAACCCCAGCGCCACGAGGCACAGCAGCAGAGACAAGGTGTCCAAACCCCTTTCGCCCCTTCACCTGCCCTGTATCTGTGGAAAGATGCCGGCCCTTGCTGTTTACCTTCAGGGGCCGGCAAGGGCCCTTGGCCCAAAAGGCACTGCTTCAGATCCTGGTATAATCCCTTGCTGCGCGCCAGTTCCAGCATCTCGGCGCTGCCGTCCAGGCCGTGAAAGCAGCAGAACCCCCTGGCGTGAAGCTGAAAAGGGACAGGAGGAGTCAAACCACGAGAGAAACACACGGCTTGGACTCCCCCACCTTCTCCCTCCGCATTGCTTTTTCCTTTTGTGTCATGTCTAACACACTGCACTAGCCAGGGTTGCTGGGACTCGTCGTCCAAGGACATCTGCCCCCCCCCTCAAGCTTGGGGGCCACTTCCTTCGAGGAAAGACAGGGTGCAAAGAAGTAACCGAACTTAGCCGACGGGAGGCTCCTTCCGAGTGTGGGTGGGTCGGCCGAGATCACACCGGGCCACTCACCTCTTGGGCCACGAGCCCCGTCCCGCAGGCCACGTCCAGCACCAGGGCATCCTCGGGCGGCCCCTGGAAGGCGGAGGCCAGGCAGGCCGCTGCTATCTTGGGGGCCTGATACTGCAAATCGTCCACATCCTGCCGGGGGGGGGGGGAGAGAGAGATTTGGGTTGGGAGGTGTTAGAAGAATTTCAATCATCATCAGTCCTTTGCTCTGGTCATCCAGAGCTGGATTAATTAATTAGCTGCTTTCTACCAAGCACAGCCGCTGCCTAGATGCCCTAAGCACATCCGATCTCGCCTGATTTCGGAAGCTAAGCAGGGTCGGCCCTGGTTAGTACTTGGATGGGAGACCACCAGGGAAGGCCAGGTGCTTGTAGGCGCCTGGAGTCGGCACTGGCAAGCCACTCCAGTATTCCTGCCAAGAAAACTCCATGGACATGGGGTCACAAAGAGTCGGTCAGGACTGCAGCGACACAACACACACACACACACACACACACACACACACACACACACACACACACACCGAGCAGGAAGCTGGACCACCCTACTGGAAAGGCTGCTCCCTTCCTCTGCCTGGCATTATGCATGGGGTGGAGGAGGGAGGAGGAGGGAGAGCGGTTTTTTTGGGGGGGGGTGGCCAGTGTCTCCCGCCCCCCCCCGCCCCCCAGAGGTGGCCACCCCCCCCCTTGCAGTGCCGCCCGGGGAGGGAGGGACGAGGAGGGCGCGCTCTGCCCATGCTCCAGGCGCCTCTTGCGCGGCAGCGGGCGGCACCTGCTCGTAGCGGGGGGCCCAGGCGTCGTAGAAGCGCCGCTGGTGCTCCGGGTCGGTCCCGCGGTGCGCCTGGGCCACCCGCCGCTGCACCTCCGCCAGCCGGCCCGAGGAAGGAGCCGCCGACTCCATGGGCGGGCGAGGAGGAGGAGGAGGAGGAGAGGGGATTCTGGGAGGTGTAGTCCCTCCCCTTCCGAGAGAAAGGGCCGGCCCCACCACGCTATGTACGGGGAGGGGAGGGGCGCCGGGCGATGGGAGTTGTATTCCAGCCCCACAACACGCGCACCCCCCCCTCCCATCGCCTCTTGCAAAGGCTTGCCGAGGAGGAAGAGAAGAAGGGGGCGACGTCTGCTCCCCCGGAATCTCAAATCCCATCCGCCTGCCCCGGTTCGGAAACGGCTGACTGGTGTTGGCATGGGTGCTCTCGTGAATTGCAATCCCCCCCCCCCAGAATTAAAAGCCTTTTTAAAGGCGCAGCCCGAAGGAGACCCTCCTTTCAAGCTGGTTTTTCATCCCGTTCCGTCTCCGTTACGCCGCTAGAAAGGAACTCGTTGAGAACGCCGTTCCGTGGGGCATTTGCCGCCCCGCCCCCCCTCATACCTCCAGGCTGCAACGGAGCGGAAGGGAGACCCCGCGAACACAGGGGGCCGCTAAAATCAGCCCTTTTCCCAGAGAGGAAAGCCGGACTCCAGCTCCCATCATCCGCAGGCAGGACAGCCAGCGATTAGGAAAGATGGGAGGGGGAGTGCCAAGAGTATTCGGCGGGTCGCACTTCCCCCGCCGCTGGGTTTAAGCCTCGCTTTTGGGTGCCCCCACCATCTAAAAAAGGGCCATCACTTGCTTTAATTTAGTTATTAGGCGGTCATTTTTGTCCTGATATAGCGATGGGGAAGCGCCATGCACACATGATCTCTTAACATGGTTTGGAAGCTTTTATCATTATCATCATCATCATCATCATCATCATAGCATGACGACTAATAAACAAAACGCTGCTAGCATATCAACTGTTTTAAAAAGTATATTTATTTTTGAAAGCCGTTTGGATCCTTTGCTGTTCTCCCGTGGGTTTTATACACGGTGCAAATAAACAATGCATAAGCAACGAACAAGACTCGGGGCTTCTTCCTTGCAGTTTGGGTGTGTGGGGTGGGGTGGGGTGGGGTGGGGTGGGGGGCACACACACAGCCTGCTTCCCAGTCTTTTTGCCTGCTGAGGAAGACTGCTGGATTTGCACCCCAGGAGCTGTGCCTTGGCCCCCTTTCTTCTGCCCTGGGAAGCAAAATCATCATCATCCCAGGATGTTGATGAGGCTAAGCTCCTTTGTTCCCCCACCACCATCCATTTAAAGCAGAGCAGGCTTCCCAGTTGGAGGTTCTGTTTCAAATTGGGGGGGGGGAGCGGAAGAGATCTGGTTGGAAAGGAGCAGAAAAGGGAGCCCCCCCCTTTCATCAGTCTGATGAAGCTGTTTGGATGAGCAGCGAAACCTTTCTATCTCTCAAAAAAGAAGTCCAGTAGCCATGACTCAACTTCCAGATAAACTCACCTGGCTGACTGAGAATCTTCACAGTTAGTATCAAAAAGACTATGAGTAGGTCCAACGTGGGAGCAGACTCTCACCGGCTGTTCTTGGACCCGTGCGATTCCCCTCTCTCAGGCTGATCGATCCTTCACAGGACGGATTTGAGGATAATCCGGGGAGGGCAACAGCCGGTGGAGGGAAGGTGGCATACGGATCCAGCAGACCCAGAGGGCAGGGAGGAGGCTGTAAGGGTGGGACGGCTATGACATCACCCTGGGGCACCTTCACGGTGACGTCACGGCTGATGCCACAGAGCTGCAAGTTGGCAGCTGGGGGGGAGGGCATCCTGCTTGGGGCTGGCTGGGGCAAAGGGGTCCTTCCGGGCCAAGGAAAGGTTCTTGAGAGCCACCGAATTGCCGCGGCCTGTTCCTGAAACCTTGGAAGGGGTTGGCTTTCTCCTGCCTCCTCCGGTCCACGGAGAGCAGTGGGTAAGGGCCACGTTCCTTCCAAGTTCAGTGGGGAAAGGGTCCATGCTTAGGCCAACTCTGCTTTCCCTGCGGCAGAACCTGGAGGCCCATCCGCTGGCATCCCACTCCCTCTCTTTGTCTGCCGTGCGCGCACAATGTTTTGGAACAACTCCTCAAGGGCTCCCTCCCGAGGGTGTGACAAGGACCCTGGCGGCAGTGGCGGGGTGTCTCTCTCTCTCTCTCTCTGTGATCAACGAGGCATTCTTCAAAACGGGCCTGACAGACCTCCGTGTGCCTTTCCTCGCAGACTCCCACAAAGCGGCGCTTCTCTGCGATGGAGCCGGATGTCCTGCACACCCACCGCGCAGGGGAGAGACCTCTGAGCAAGCCCCGTGGCCCAGTGGCCCCTAAGGCGCCCCGGGCGCTCGGCAAGGGCCTGCAGAAGACGGCCCAAGGGGGACTGAGCACCCTCTACCTGCACCTCCTCTCCCTCCGGATGGGCCTGCTGGGCTGGTATTTCTCCCTCAAGCAGGCCCAGTGGAACCTCCTATGCTGGGCCCACACCTCCTTGGAGCTGGCCACGGACGTCTTCTTCTGCTGGGTCCAGAACGCCCTCGTGGCTTGCGTGATGCTTCTGCTCCTCGCCTGGAAAGCCTGCAGCGTGGCCAAGGTGCGTCACTCGTCATCACTCTGCAAGGGTCAGGTCGGAGGGTGGGTGGGTGGTAAGGGAGCCTTTCTCCGACTCCCCCCCCCCCCCGACCAATACTGGCGGTGTGTTTTCGAGAGCTGGGGCTCTGGCCATTTCCCCAATGATTAGGTTCCGCTTCAGTGACGTGGAGGCAGCAGATTCAGGATGTGCTTCATCTTTGCACAAAAGCATAACCTCCTAGGGCTGGTCCAGGGCCTCTTGCTGCCTGGGGTGGTGGATAAAGTGGCCCTCAAAGGTGCCCCCTGGATCAATCCTGCACCCTGCGGTGCTGTGGAAAGAGAGCCCCACGGCATTGCCAGTCTTGAAGGAGGGACAGTTCCGGATGCGGAGCCATTGGTGCCCCTTTAAAGCATACCCATCCACAGAGTGTTCTTGAACTAACTGGGAACACCGGTCACTTTGCCTGCATGGAATGCAAGGATACTGCCAAGGTGTTCCTTTGCTCTGGGTAGCCACGTCTCTTGGGGAGGCCCTGCTTCGTCTGATCAGCCCTTATGATGGACGAAAAAGGAGGGAGGTTCCCCACCGGCCAGCCGTGCGTTTTGTCGGGCAAGTCCCTTCAGGGATGCAGCACGCGGGCTAGAAGGGCCGTCTGAAGCGCTTGCTTGGGCGACAGCTCCCAGAATTCTGTGCCAGGACTGTGGCATCCTGGGAGTTGAAGTCCCAGGGAGAAGGCATTCCCATGGGGAGCTGCTTCCTCCTGCTTCCTGACAGCCGGCCAGAGGAGCCCCACAGACGAAGGGTACTCCTTCCTCTGGGCTGCCCTTCTGGCAGAGAGTGGGTCCTCTCTTAAGGGAGGCAGGCTCTCCTTGCTCAAGTCCTGCACTGAAGCTGATGAGGGGGGGGGTGTCACTGACCTGGGGCTCAAGGCTTCTCCAACGGTCACTCCGCCACTCTCCCTCGGCCCTGGTCACTCACCTCTTTCCATGTCTTCTCTCCCAGGCCCTGGAGGCGGCCCTGCGCCCGCCTCTGTCTGCAGTGAAGGGCTGCTTCTGGCAGGCAGTCCGGACCGCCTGCGCCCCCGCCTTCTGCGCCGTCTGGATAACCGGGTGCTTCATCCGCCTCCTGGAGGCCAGTTACGAGCAGGCTGCAAAGATGGCCCGAGAGGACGACGAGGAGGAGGGGGACGAGGGAGAGCCCTCCACCTCCAGCACCACGGCCCTGCCTCCGTCGCCCCAGGCCCTTCGCTGAAGGCGGGAGGGTGGGCCTGACTGGGATTCAATAAAGGGTGCTGGACGGGACCTGGTCCTGAAGCTAGTCTTAAAATCACGGCACAGGAGAGGGAGGTGGGACGCCCAGGTCACCTGGCCCAGCGAATCGGCTGCCTGCTGGGAGCCTGCAGGAGGCTTGGTTCAAGGAAGGTCGCCAGGCGTTTCCAGGGGTCCAGACAAGGCCCTTTTCCTGATCCTGTGGCTTCCTGGCTCTGCTCCATCTCCACTTGCAACTGCCTCCTTTGCTCCCTGCTCCTTCTCGACGTTCAGCTTGTGCTCGTTGGCTTCCTTCCACAGGGACCACTGCCAAAATGAGGCATCCCACCCACCCACCCCGTCTCCCACACGTGCATTTCTTTCCTTCCGCGGGGGGGGGGGGGGGGCTTTACAGTTGTCTCTGCGGACATGCAGTTCTCCAGTTTGGGAAGACTCCTCGCCTGAATCAATGTTTGTCCCCCCTCCCCTTAGAAGGAGGGGGGGGACCCAGGACCCCATGGACCAAAAGAAGTAGCGCACGTTCCAAACACCCTGCCTGCGTCAACACACGCACACACTAGCCACTCTCTGTCTGCCTCACTCGGTGGAGGCTTTGAACTCCTGCTCTGCTTCCTTCTTGGCCTCCTGCGTTGTTCTCTACCCTTCCTGCAAGGCAGGGTCACATTCAGGGTTCCCTGCTCT
This sequence comes from Phrynocephalus guinanensis, assembly GCA_037367245.1. NCBI lineage: Eukaryota > Metazoa > Chordata > Lepidosauria > Squamata > Agamidae > Phrynocephalus > Phrynocephalus guinanensis. The sequence goes on from CM074750.1 coordinate 5,495,689, forward strand.
GCTTCCCACACACCTTCGTGCCGATCGCTCCTGGCTGCTGACCTCAGGTGGGAAAGGAAACCAAGCGGCCTTCTGGGAGGGTGCGTGGGCCGTGCTGCCTCGTCCCATGGGAAGGGGGCTTCTCCAGAACCACCTGGGGGGATGGGAGGCCCTGCCGCTTGGACCTGTCTCATGTCGGGGCTCAAGGGCGGCAAACGTGAAGGCCAGACGCGAAGAGGCAAACTCACGGTGTCCAAGCTGCAGCGGAAGCGGGCGTGTGCTCTCCGATGCAACATGCCGAGGAAGAGTGAGGGGTCTTGGCTAAGAACATGAATGCACCGGCTCCTGCGAACTGCCTGCCCCGGCTGGGCTTCCTTCAGTTCTCTCTCATTTGTCATTTTGGAGGGAAAGGTTGGTGCCAATTCCCTGTGAACTGGGACTCCTTCTCTCACACAAGGCGAAGGGCACTCTTTCCCCTTAGGAAGCTCTTCCTTCTCTCTGTGTGCTGTACAGCTCCTTGCTGATTAAACTCTTGCCTAAGCTTTCTTCTCAGACCACTAGCGTCAAAGAGGTTCCTGCTTCTGGGATAGGGCCTGTTGCATCTGCTCCCTGCTCCCACCCCCGGGGCAACCGAAGGCCTCCTGCGTGTGAAAGCTTCCTGGAGAAGGTCTTGCCTGCAAGCTGCTCTCCCGCTCTCAGTGCTAGATTCAAGCCCATTTCAGAAACGACTTCGCCCCGGTCCCTCGTTGCTTCTCAGCCTCCTCAGCCAGACTGAACGTGGCCCCAAGTGGGTCCGCTGGTCCGCTTTCTCCGTCTAAAAGGGTTTGGGTGCTCCCACTGCACGGGCAGTGACTCTGGCTCCCACCCACTCAGGCCCCTCCGAGCGAGCTCCAAACACAGCCTCTCACACATGCTCTATTTCAAATACTTTAATTTTAAAAATATTCTCTTCAGTGCTAAAATATCTCTTTGCTTCCCTGGGTGGCAACCAGTACTTCTTATGGCGGCGGCAGCGGTGACGGGGCCACCTCACTCGCCAACTCAATTCGGCATGCAGAATATGACGAAGGAGGAGGAGGTGGAGGAGAAGGAAGAGAGGGCTGGTCTGCAGAGGCTGGAGAGGGCCCCTGAAGGGTTGGTGGCAACCAGGCGTCAATTGTCCTCCAAATCCTTCCTGACCCTCTTGCCAAGGGGCAGAGCACCCTCTCTCTCTCTCTTTCTTTCTCTCTCTTCACTGCTGGCGGCTTCACCCCACAACTCTATTGCACAGCATCCCAGCTGGGCCCCCAGACGGCTTTCCTTCTGAAAGAGGCCCTCACTCTCATCAGGAGAGGCTCAAGGCGGGGCCTTGGCCCAGTAAGTGCTTATAATGCCTCCTCTTTCCGACAGGGGTGTTGTCCCAAGCCACGACCTCAACGTGCCCCAAAGAGAAGAATTAGACAAGAAGGGCTGCGATGCCCACCCCACCCACCTTAGACGTGCAAGACAGGAGGGTAGGGTGGGCTAGATGCTGTTGCAGAGAGTGGGGAGTGGGCGGCAGCAGCCGGGGGGGGGCACATTTTAGCAGCAGGGGGCAGGGAGGGCAAGCTGGCACCAGAAGGAGCCACGGGAACAGCAGGGCGATCCTTAGATGACAATGCACAAGGTCAGACACTGAGGCAGTACAGAGACGACCACCCTTCCAAAAAAGAAAAGGTGAGTGTTGAAGTGGAGGGTTTGAGCAGACGGACTGTATGGGAGGACCCACATCACAGGGGAGGAAGCGGGCTTGCTAGCTCTCCGAGGCTGTGGGGCATGTGGCGTTCTGATCCGGGCAGAATCTCTTGAGTGGAGGAGCAGCACTGGGATCCTCCTCCCCTCCAGCCACCTGCAGGACAGAGAGAGGAGGAGGAGGAGGGTCTCCTCTGTGAGAGGCAGAGAACAGGCCGGGCCCCATCTTGCTACCCAAACACACACCCTTCTCACAAGGAGGCCCCAGCCTCAGCCCTCAAGGACAGAGCCTTAGTTTAAGCATGCACGAAGTAGCCCCTTCCGTCGCTGCCGGGCTCTCCACAGCCCTGGATGCACCAAGAACATTTGAGAGGGGCCCTGCCTTGAAACTGAGAGGTTTTGTTTGGGGCAACTGATTTGATAACCAGGATGTACATGTGCGCCCTCACAACAACATCCTGATCTAGATGGTGGCGCTTGGACGCCCTTACTAGCACACAGGAAAAGGCATGCATCGTTTCTCCGAAACGTGCCAAGAACCCAAAGTCTCACAAACACACCTCTGCCCTTCCTATCCGTACCGATACAGAAGAGCAACATGGATCTTTTTTCCTCCTCACAAAGTCAAGCATCCAGGCGATGATTGTTGTTTTCTGGATAAGGGGGCAACCTTGCAGCCCTGGCATGTTGGCTGAGCAGCCTCAGGCTGTTAGCAATGGGTTCATGGGCCAGGAGTTTGCAGGAGTCACGGGTCCACAGCAGGTGCCAAAAAGGGCTGAGCTGGCCTGCCACCAGTGGTCTCTGGTGGTGGTGGGGTGGGGGGGGTGGAAAGCCTATGGCCTCCAGGCTCCACCTGCTGCCTAGCCAGAAACATGGCTGAGGAGAGGAGGCCTGCGCCCCAGCCATACACTGGCCCATACACGCATGCCTGCCACCGCTTCCACCTTCCCACACTGCTTAAGGCTCGGTTAAAGGCATGGGGCTCTGCCGCCTGTCCAAAGGCACTCACATGTGACAGCATGAAAGCCCAAGAGCCCCTTGTGCGGAGGAAGGCGGTCTTGGCAGGCCCCTCACCCAACAGGGATTCAAGCCCAGAAGAAGAGAACACAAGTTTCCTGTAAGGAGACTGCAAGAGAAACAACTGCCACATTTCAGTCTGCTAAGACACACACAAAGCTGCTCTAATAGTTGGCAAAATGTACAAGGCCCGCTCCAAACACATCTTCTAAAACCGATCCTGTTTAAGCCTTGCGGCACAGAAAAAAAGTTGGCTGGGTCTTTCTGTGAAATCCCTCAAGGTCTCTCTTGTCCCGCTCATTCCTCGTGATGCGGATCGGTGACCCCTGGGGCCCGACCGGCCGAGGCTGGGGCCTAAGCAATCCTGCCGTCTTCTGTTGTGCTTACCTGAGCCTCGAAGGGGACCGGCTCCTCCTTGGTGAGGGTTGGCGGCTCATCAGTGACTTCCGAAGACGGGAGGGCTGGCTCTAGAAGGGGTGAGGGGTTAGTCAGGGCTTCTGTGAGACCCTCGAGGGCCAGGCTGCTTCCTGACTTGCCCACCTATAAGAGCCCCAATGCTTTGGGACTCTTGTGGCTCACAGCTGGCCCCCTGCCCAGCTCCTACGGCCCCTTCTTTCTGGAAGTCTGGAAGTTGAGTCATGACTACTGGACTTCTTTTTGAGAGATAGAAACGTTTCGCTGTTCATCCAAACAGGTTCATCAGTCTGAATACAGCTAGTGCAAGTCCTCCATCTTACAGTCAGCTTTGACCTCTTGTCACCCTGGTCTCAGGACCAGAATCAGCAGTACACCTCCATTTGAAGGACAAAGGGCACTCTTTCAAAGATGAGGATGTACACATATTAGACAAAGAAGAGAGGTGGTTTGAGAGAGGAGTCAGGGAAGCCATTCATGTGAGCATTGAAAAACCCCTGCCTCAACAGAGGTGGTAGGCTCAGGCATAGTCTATCTGCTACTTATCAGGATGTACTTTCCAAAGTACCCAGACAAATCAAAAAGCCTTCACCACCAAGGCCATAGCTAATAACCCATACTTTATAGGTTCCAGTACCTTAGGCCATTGTTCACCTTAAGGCTATGGATACTATTGTCTCCCTAACGAGCCTATTCAGGCCATTGTTCATCTTATGAGCCTAATTCAGACCAGGGTGACAAGAGGTCAAAGCTGGCTATAAGATGGAGGACTTGCACTAGCTGTATTCAGACCGATGAAGCTGTTTGGATGAACAGCGAAACGTTTCTATCTCTCAAAAAGAAGTCCAGTAGCCATGACTCAACTTCCAGATAAACTCACCTGGATGACTGAGAATCTTCACAGACTCTTTCTGGAAGGACCCACCCCGCCGCCCTCTCCCTCTTCTCCAGCCCATTACTCCCCAACCGCTGCTGGGCATTGCTGGGGGCCAATCCACGTGGCCTCACCTTCCAGGGCCTCCTGCCCCAGCGTAGGCGGCTGCGAGTCCTCCGTGGGATGGCCGGGGCTCATGGACTCACTCTGCTGGGGGCTGGGGCTGGAAGCCGGGCTGCTGTCCGCCTTCAAAGGGTACGCGTCCGACAGTGAGCTTTGGCTGCTGTTCTCATCTGGAAAGCCAGGAGGAAGAGAAGGGAGAGAGAGAAGCGCTGTGGGCAGCCTCCAGGGCAGGAGCCACAGGGCTGGCACCGGCAGGTCCCTTATCCTCAGCTTTTGGGGTGGGGTGGGACCATTGCCTGACGCTGGCCACATCCCCTGCCTCGAGGGGGACAGCTGGAAGGACACTCACCTTGGAATTCCAGGAGGAGTGAAGAATTGGTGCCCGCCTCGGCCGGAAAGCCATTGGGCTTCCGAGCAGCAGTGGCAGCGGCAGCGATGCCTGGGGTGGCTTTAGCCTTTTCTTTCTAGAAGCAGGACCGAGAGAGAAAGGGAGGCAGTGAACCTGGGTGCTGAGGGGCCAGGAGGAGTCCCCTCTGAGGGCAAGGAGCCCCAGATAATGATGGGGCCTGCCATGGGGGGGAGGGAGGGAGGAGAGGAGGAGGAGGAAGCAGGAGAAGGCAGCGAGTGAGGATGCTGCTGCAGCTGCCCCTTGGAAGGCTCTTCTTCCTTTGGAAGAAGGATGACGGCTCCAGAGAATTTCTCCTGAGGAAGGGGTTGTCGGCTAATGGACAAACAGGATACCTCCCCACCCCTTAGTCTGTGTGTATGTGTGTGTGGGGGGGGGGCAGAGCTCTCACCTCTTTGCTGCTCTCGGCCACGGGGACCCACTTGAAGATCCGCAGGGAGGTGTCTCCCACCGTCACCCACTTCTTCTCCCTGCAGGGCGGGACAAGGCAGGAGGGCGGGGATGATGGGAGGGCAGAAGGTCCCCTCGGAGGAGAGAGGAAGGCCCTGCTGCCCACCCTACCCCCCACAGACTCTCCAGACCGGCAAGGGTCCGCCAGCTCACCCTCAGGCTAGGGGCTGAGCAAGGAGGTACAACGTTCTCCCCCCCCTCCTCCTCTCTTGGGGAGGAGTATGGGAATTGTAGTCCCTCCCCACCAAAGAAACCCAGGCTCCGGCTCAGGCCCCTGGACTACCTCGCAAAGCTGTGGCCGTGACTCTCTCTCTCTCTCTCTCTCTCTCTCTCTCTCGTGTGTGTGTGTGTGTGTGTGTGTGTGTGTGTGTGTGTGTGTGTGTGTGTGAGAGAGAGAGAGAGAGAGAGAGAGAGAGAGATGGAGGAAGAAGCAGGGAAAGTGGGCCCTTCTTTTTTCCTTCTTCCTTTTCTGAGGTTTCTCCCTTCAGGAGGTGGGCCCGGGTCCCTACTGAGGGGGGCTGCTTTTTTATTCATTTATTTAGTTGTTTGTTTGTTTGTTGAATTTAGGGACGCGCTCCACCCGGACACGCGGCTTCTCTGGGCGGTGGACAAAGTGACAGGACATTTCAGAGGCCGACTCCCAGGCTCCCCAGGGGCAGCCCCGCTCTCCTGGCCTACCTGGCAGGGCTGTCGTGAGGGCTGAGGGGGGGGGGCTGGTGGGCGTCGCCCCCTCCCTTCCCTTCCCTTCCCTCCCCCCCCCCCACTGGCCGCCCCCTCCCCTTGAAAGAGCCGCCTGAGGCGCCCGCCTCCCCTCCCGCCGGGTCACGCAGCGGGAAGCGTGCGGGCAGTGGTTGCCAGGGCAACGCGACCCCCCACTCTAGAAAGGGATTGGACACCCCCAACGGGCCAATCCAGGCTGTGAGCCGCGACGGGCCGCCGGCCCCGCCAATCGCGTCCTTCCGCGCCGCCGCTCCGTCCGTCGCCGCCGGATTGGCCCCGCTCGGGAAATCCCGCCCCCTACGCGCATCGTCCGCCTCTGATTCGTCGCGCGGCTGTTGTCCCTCGGCCGGGCTCGCCGGGGATTGGCGGCCGTGCCGGCGTCGTCCTCTCCTTCGCCCCCCTCCCGCCCCTCCCCCCCCGTCCCTCACCACTTGCGGACGCGCTCGATGGCCGCCATGACCTTCTTGATGTCATCCTTGGCCCGGCTGCGGGTCTCGGCCCGCACCGAGCGCCCCGACATAGCGCCCGAGGCCCCCGGAGCTCGCCCGCCGCCGTCAAGGCTCTAACCGGCAGCGCTGCGCATGCGCGCGCCTCGCACATTGTCCCCGCCCCCTCCATGCGTAACGCGTCAGTGCCCTCGCCCGGGCAGAAAGGGGGGGGAAGAGAAGTGCGCAGGGCCCTAGTGCGCATGCGCAAGCTTGCCTCTTTCCCCCCCCTCCCCTGCGGGAAGGCAGAGCTAAGCAGCTCCAGGGGCGGGGCCTCGCGTTGTGGGCGGGCTTAGAACTCTGTGTATGGGCAGAGGCACAGTTGCTTCCAGTTTTTTTTTTTAATCCCAGGCCCTGTAAATAAAATGGAGGCCCCAGGAAAGTTTTTTGGTTTTTGTATAGGCAGAGGACACCTCTAGTCTAATCAGGGGAGGCTATGGGCCATGTTGGCTCAGAGTATTTATGACTATTTCCTCAGAACTCTGAGCATAAGGGGCCCAAAGGCTGCAAGAATTAAGCTGCATCTCCAGGGCATGCGCAGGGCACATTTCTTTTACTAGCAAGGCTTCTGGTTGCTAAGAAAATTAAGCGCCCCACCGCTGTCAAGGGGTGAAAGCCAAAGCCAGCCCTCCCTTTAGAGACAAGAGGGGTCAGGTTCAGGCCCCTCCATCTCCAGGCTGGGTAACAACTGATCCTGCTGAGAGCACCGCCCAACCCTTTGGCCGCCTCGGAGCGAGAAGGTAATAAAGAGAAATGATCTCTGCACACGCTCAGAGGCACACTGCTTCAATTAACGCGGCACCATAACTACTGTTATGCCAGAGCAGGATCTCAACCTGAAAAGGGCTAGCTGTGGCTCATTTGACAATTACAACCTGGCCGGGACAGAAGGAAACCCAAATGCCCTCCACCGCACATCTTGGGTGCGTCGCCCTTTGAACGGAAATCATTTTTGAAGGCCAAGGTCATTTCTTGAACATCTCGGGTGCTTCTGCAGGCGCACAGTGTGATTCATCCAATTGTTTTCCAATTATATGCCCTTTTGGCTTAAGTAGCATGGCCAGAACGTTATTCACACACCTCCCACTGTGAGACTGCCAGGCGGCTTGGGGCTTGATCCAGCGACACTTTTCTTGTGGCCTGCAGAGAGAACACGTGGGTCACCTACTCCCTGGAGAGGAAGCCTGCACATCCAAACCCCCAGGCGCAAGTCTCAACCCTGTATTATCTACTCAGGAAGAAATCTCACTGAGCTCAGTAGGACATAATCCTGGGTAAAAATGGAGACTTCTTATCAGACCGGCGTCTACATGCCTGCACGTTCACCCCCAAATTATCCAAAAGTATGTGAGATACCTATATGCAATGAATACAAGTTGATCTAGCATGGTTCTTGGTTTATTTGGGGTGGGTTCTCCCCACCACGACCACTGCTTTCTGATGCTTTAACGAGACCGTGATGGCAAGAAAGGAAAGTGTAAGGCAAGAAGGTGATTCAGGCGATTCTCTTACTTTTGGCATTCAGTCTCTCGGAGGCCCGGAGAGCTCTTGGCATCTTTCTCACTGCCTGGAAAAAGAATTGCCAGGATCCTGCCCGATCCCTGTCCCTGGGAGGCAAAGATCAGTACCAGTGAGGGCGGGACACTGAGAAAGACAGAGACTGAGAGAGGCACCCCCGCGGTGGGCATTTCCAAGCAGCCAGGGCCGTTCCTTGGGGTCTGATCCTGGCCTGACCCTCCTGGCCCCACATTTCTCACCAGGACCGAAATCTACGTCATCTTCTCACTCTGAAGACAATCCCAGAAGGGCGGCAGTTGTGCAGAACTTGTTTTATTACCCATCGCCCTGCCTGATCGCATCCTGGCCCTGTGTCTGCCCGGCGCAACTCCCTCCCTGCCCAGCATGCGCACGGGGGCGGGGGGGGGGATGGGGTGGGAGGTCTCAGTGGGTCTTCCCGTAGATGCTGTCCAGGGCGCTCTGGGCGCTGGCAATTTGCTGCTGCAGCCTCTGCTTGGTGGATTCGTTGGAAGCCTTCTTCAGCAGGGCTTTCATCTCCTCCACCACCGCCCGGTAGCCCGTGGTGTTGTGGAAGACCCGGATGGCCCGGTCCCCGCAGGACACCAGGAAGCGGCTGCTGGTGTCAAAGGCCAGGTCCGTGATGGGCTCCCCGTGGACCCCCTCGAAGCGCTCCTCCTCGTCCCCCTGCCGGGTGTTGTAGACAAAGATGCTGGTCTTGGAGGCGACGGCCAGGGCTCGGGCGTCGGGAGCCAGGGCGATCCGGCAGGGCTCCGTCACCTCACACTTCCCCGTCAGCAACAGGTAAGGGTCCTGCTGCTGCTTGTACTCCACATCGGTGTCCCACAGCTTCCACGTGCCGTCCTTGGAAACCGTGGCCATCCTGCGCAGGAGAGAAAGAAGGAGCCTCAGCACTCCCCCCCCCCGGCCCGGCCCGGTGGCCCAAACACTGAAGCTGGCGGAGAAAAGGGGTGGGGTGGGGGAAATCTGGCCTCTGCCAGAAGGAGACGCCGCCTCTTCTCCATCAAAGGCGGAGGGGACTCCCAGGAGCTCCCCCATGCATGACACGAGTGGCCGAGTGGCACCCCAGACGGGGGTGCATAAACCACGGTGGGGCCACAGATCTGGCAAGAGTTGCCCCCAAAAAAGTTCCTCACCGCCTGGAGTCGTTGGAGAACGAGAAGGAATAGACGCCGGCCGTGTGGCCCTTCAGCTCAAAGGCCCGGGTCACCTCCCGGAAGTCTCCGCTCTTGCTGAAACACACCTCCCAAACCTTCACGTCTGGCGTGAAGCCGCACGAGGCCACAAACCTGGACGGTGGGCAAAGAAAGGAAAAAAGAGGGCAGCTTGAAGGGGAGAGGGAGGGGGACGAGGGTTCCTTCCCAGGCCAGACTTGTGCCAAACACCCGGGCCTTTCTCAACCCACCCGTTCCCCCCCCCAATGTCCTCGGCCCTTCCATGTCGGTTGGGGGGACCTCCAGGGGGATGGTCGTTCTGCCTCTCTGGCGAAGGGGCCCACGGGAATCCACTGCCTGCTGGGAAAGAGGCGCTTGGGATGCCCAGGCCGTACCTCCCGCAGGGCGACACGGCCGCAAAAGTGTTGTTCATCTGGTTGGTGTTGATGGTGGCCAGGACTTCCCCTTTCGGGTCCCAGATCAGGACGGCAGTGTCGCTGGAGGCCGTCATGATGTACCTCCCTGGGGTGAGAGAGGCAGGAAAAAAAATGGGGGGGGTGTCATGATCAACATCAGTTTGTTTTTTCTTCCCAAGGAAGGAAAGTTTGGGATTATTATTATTTTTAATAACCTGTATCGGCAACGCCGATGTTGATGACAGGGGCCTTGTGCTGCTTTGGGAAGTCTTCCGGAGCGGCAACGTACGTGAAGCTGCCGTCCTCCTTCTTGGCCATCTTAAAGAGCCGGAGGGTGTCTCCGTTGGCCAGCCAGACAACGAACGCCCTGAGAGGACGAAAGAGAAGCCTGGTCACAGCGGCCGACAAGCAGCACCAGACTCCACCCGCTCAAGGCCCTCTGCCAAACGCCCTCGATCGGGCCAACAGAACGGGGAGTTTTACTCTTCATCTGGACAGCCGCCAATGGGCACCTGGCGTCAGCCGAGCCGAGACGCCTTTGGGAAACCCGCGTGGTTTCCGCCAACCGTTCCGGGGACTGGAGTCTCCAGAGGGAAGAAGTGACCGGGAAAGAAACAAAGACACCTCAAAAGGAAATAAAATAAGACCCAGAAGTCTTTTATTCTGCTGGCAGCCTTCTTGCTAGCAAGGCATTCTGGGATCTGTGGTCCAAAAAGGTAACTTGATGCTCCCGCCACTAAATCTTATCTGGTTCCGGGAGAGGCGGAACTATGCAAGAGATGAGCTTAAATCCTTAAAGCTTTGCTTTCCCCCCCTTTTCACGTTGTTCAGACCCAAGAAATGCAGCTACAAGGGCAGCAGAAGGCACCACCAGCAAGCAATTCCTTTCTGTGGGGCAGATCCGTAACCCCTCCCAGCCCCCCAGCCCCGGAATTCAGCCAGGCTGCTTAGTCCCTCTCTCCTCGGCCTGAGAGGCGGGGGATTCCTGTGCCTTCATCACCGGGGTATCACTCCACGTGCCCGTGTGTGTGTGTGTGTGAGCGTGTGTGTGTGTGTGTGTGTGTGTGTGTGTGTGAGAGCGTGTGTGTGTGTGTGTGCGAGCGTCCGTGTGCGTCCGTCCGTCCGTCCGTCCGTCCGTCCGTGTGCGTGTGTGTATGTGTGTGTGTGTGTGTGTGTGTGTGTGTGTGTGTGTGTGTGTGTGTGTGTGTGTGTATGTGTGTGTGTGTCCCACCTGGAGTCTGGGTAGAAGCGGACCAGGGTGGCGTGATCCAGCTCCACGTTGGCCCGCATGCACCGGTGCTCTCGCTCCAAGAAGTCCTTCGTGCTCCAGATGCGCACCGTCCGGTCGTCAGAGCAGGACGCCAGGTACTTCCCGTTGCTGCTGAAGTCGAGGCAGGTGATGCTCCCGCTGTGTCCCTGCAGGATGGCAGCAGGGTCAGCCAACGGGCTCTCGGCCAAAAATCCAGAGGGGTGGGTTTTTTGATCCAGACAGAGAGTAGGAGAGAGCAGAGAGCAGGGATCCAGCCTGCAGGCTATGCAGTGCACTGACTCACCCCCATCCCCACCCCACCCCACCCTCAGCAGGCTGGAAGGCTACACAAACCTCGAGCCAGCTACCTGGGACTGAACTCTATATCTATCTATCTATCTATCTATCTATCTATCTATCTATCTATCTATCTATCTATCTATCTATCTATCATCTATCTATCTATCTATCTATCTATCTATCTATCTATCTATCTATCTATCTATCTATCTATCTATCTATCTATCTATCTAGCTTGTATGCCGCCCACTACCCAAGGTCTCTGGGTGGCTCACAATCAAAGTAAACAATTTAAAACAATTAAAACATCAAGTTGCAATAAAATTAAAACAATAAAACTTTTAAAGACAATAAATACAATATATTAAAACACTGCACTAAAATCGCCATCAGGACCCACAATGGTCAGCTAAAAAGACTTCTTGAACAGGAATGTTTTTACCTGGCGCCGGAATGTCATCAATGTTGGCGCCAGGCGGGTCTCGGAGGTGGCCCTCGGAGCCCTTTCTGTGGGCACCCACCATCACCCCTTCACAGCCACCCGTATTCAGGTTAAATTGCTGTATTGGAACTTTGTGAAAAATTAGTGGGTTTTGAATCACACTTTCGGCGCTCAGTCTCTAAAAGGTTCGTCCATCACTGCCCTAAGCTGTGAGCAGAGTCTTGACTGCAGTATTGCAGTTTAAAAACGGCACCATAAATACTCCCAATAGACTGAGGAAACAGACATCTGGGAAGCCCAAAACGGTAGGGGCAGACAGATATTCAAGCGCTTTCCTGCTCCGCCTGTTTCTTCCAGTCCATTCCACAGGAGGGGAAATACAACCAGGTCTTTTGACTGCAGGAATCAAAGCAGGCGTGGAAAAAGGCCCGGCAATTTTAGCAACATAACCCATGGTCAAATATCGACAGGATGCAACTGCCAAGGATTGCAAGAGCTTTCAGGTCGCACCTTGAGGGCCGAAGCCAGGAGCGGGTGTGAAAACGTGTGTTGCTGAGGCTTCTCCTTTCGGATCCGTTGGTGCTGCTTCTGCTTCTTCAGGAGGGAGGTTTTACTGGCCGCTTCGCCGTTCATGCTCTCCTCTAGAGGAAACAAAGAAGAGGGCTGCAGGTCACGAGCCAATGATTCTGCTTTGAGCACCGGAAGACTGCGTTTTTGATGGCCAGGAAGGTTTGCTAGCAAAGGACGGCCTGCACATGGTGGAGTCCTTGTAGGCAATCGGTGAAGCAAGCGGGACTCTTAAAGAAGGTGCCTTCCTGCTCGCCAAGAGAGAAGGACTGGCTCAAGGACACTGGTTGGAGGGATCAAAGAAACACCAAGGGGCGGGGTGGGTTGGAATTGAGCCTGTCTGTTTATTGGGCCAATGCTAGGCTGCTGAAGACCAATAAAACCCTTTGCATGCTGTGGCTCCAGGCTATTCAAATAGCCCCATCTTTCCTATGTGCTCCCCGTGAGACCTAAGGCCCGGGGGAGAGCAGAGCAGGACCCCTTTTCAGCAAGTCTGCTGGCAAGGGGGCATCGCCAACTGGGCAGGACACCAAGATCTTTCCTTCTCCCCACCTCTGGTCTGAACTAGCTGCCCGGGGTCTTTCCATGGTTATTTATTTATTTAGTAAAAATATTTTTATCCCACCCTTCTCCTTAACAGGAACTCAAGGCAGCTTACATCACTAAGAGAGAAAATCTAATAGCAATGAGGATACCAATATGAAAAAGGAATAAACACCACCCTGAGATATGGGAAGCACAGGCAGATTGCCTCACCCACCCGGAAGGCGCTGGTTTTCGAGCCCTATAATGTGGAAAAAAAGTAGCCAAAAAAACTTCACTTATTCATTTTTTATTTTAGAGTATTTTTAACCCAGAACTTCTCCTTTAAAAAGGACTCATGGTGGGCTGCAGTAATGAGAGACAATAAACTGTACAGTGCAATACAATTAAGACACATTGAAGTATTGAGATCAGGGAATTGAAGAACATCTTACACTGCATTAACAGACAACATTACACTAATGCAGTCACAAAGTCTATAACCACAAATTCTATGTGATCCTGTATGGCAAATTTATATAAAAGTCACATAATAGGCAGTCCATCATTCAGGGAAAGATTGTGTGATTATTTCTTACTTAACACTTAGTGTAATTACTTGTCTTATTTAGCTATACAGTAGGACCCCAATATCCGCTGGGGATTGGCTCCAGGCCTTCCCGTGGATAATGAAAACCGTGGATAAGAGAGAACACACACACACACACACACACACAAATCCCCAGAACTGCTGTTTTGTGACAGTAGCTTGCTTTAGGGCTGCTGTTTTATGACAGTACTTTTCTTTACCGCTGCTGTTTGTGAGAGTAGCTTACTTTGTGGCTGCTGAATTATTTATTTAACTTTTCCCTCTGCCAACCGTGGATAACGGAATCAGCGGAAAATGAATCAATGGATACCGGGGCTCTACTGTATAGAGCAGGCATGTCCAAACTTCGGTCCTCCTGATGTTTTGGACCACAACTCCCAGAATTCCAAGCCAGCATTTCCAAAGGCAAAGGACTGTGGGAGTTGTGGTCCAAAACATCTGGAGGGCCGAAGTTTGGACATGCCTGGTATAAACACACACACACACACACACACACACACACAGAGGGTTCTTGTTGGCCATCATCGTACAGATGGAAAGAAACTGAGTCTCCCGTCAAGCCCCGCCCACAGGCCCGAGGGGGCGTGTCCGCAGGAGAGCCCCGCCCACCGGGAGGGAAGCCCCGCCCCCGTACCTTCCGAGAAGGGAGGCCGCGCGGGCCCCGCCTCCTTCTGGTCGCCGGGCTCGGCCTGCCCGCCCTTCCGCCGCAGGAGGAGCAGGAGCAGCCCGAGGACGAGGCCGCCCAGGAGCAGCGAGAGCGCCGCCAGCGGAAACCCTCCGGCCGCCGCCGCCGCCGCCGCCGCCGCCTCCCCCATCGCCCTCGCCTTCGTCGTCGCCACCTCAGCGGGGGAGGCGGGGCACCCGGAATCCCGCGCAGGCGCAGACGGCGCAGGGCGGCCCGCCGCCCAATCAACTCCCGGCTCGCGGCGGGCCGGCCGGCCAATCAGCGGGCCGCCCCTCGTTGGGCGGGCGACGCGGCCGGCTCGCCGTCGCGCGGCTGTGACGTCAGAGCCGGGCCAAGATGGCGGCCTGCGGGAAGAGGCCGGAGCATCGTGGGCCGCCCGAGCTGGTGAGGAAAGAGGCGGGGGACGGGATTTCGCGGCGGGGAGTGGGGGGTCGGGTGGGGGGTGGGAGAGAGAACCGGACGACAGGGAGGACACGGGTCTACGGTTTCCCAAAGTTACGCTTTCTAGTACTACAACGCCCAGCATTCCTCGGCCCAATGCTGGTAGCTGTAGTCCAGAAAAAGTAACTTCTCCGTCTTCCCGTTATAAGTAGTTCCCTCCTCGTTTCATTTTTGCCCCCTCTCCCCTCCAGCGAAGCTGGACTACCACTCCCATCATTCCTTACCGTTGGCAAGCCAGGGCTGATGGGAGCTGCAGTCCAAGGACCTCCGGAGGGATCTTACAGGTTCAGCTCCAGCAGAGCCTGTGAAAACTCTCCCTGGGTAACGGCTCCCAATCAGCCACCTCCCGAGGCTCTGCTGGCTGGGGGATTCTGGGAGTTGTGCTCCTTTGGCCTCACCGCCCTTGCCGGTCGTTGCTCCTGTTCACAGCTCCCGAGTCCCTCGTTCTGGGGTGAATGCCAGAGCAGGTGAGGTCGGGAAGTGGGCGTATTGATCCTCACAGGTATAAAAACTCCCAAGAGTGCAAAATATTTGCCAGTTGCGAATTCACAAAATGTACAAGGTGTTCAGTTCAGCAGAACCCTTTGTCAGGGTAGTTGGCTGCCCTTCAAATTGGTAGTGTTTGGCGGCCTCCCTCAGCCTCCTGCCCTTCAGAGAGGTTCCCTTAACATCTGGAGGGGACAAGGGGAGGGCAGGATGGAAGTAAAGGAGACAGAACGCCTCGTGCAAAGGCACAGCTATTGGTCTAAGAAAACTGCTCAGTTGGAGCTCATCGGAAATCTGCTGTTTTACACAGACACTGTCAGGTGGCTTGTGCAGAAAAACAGGAGAGGATCTGTAAAGTTTACATAGAATGGGCTGCAAAGCTAATCCAGCAAGGCTCTTGCAAGGGTCATTTTAAAGCTAGATTGTAAAGGTCATGAAGAACAGGAAGACGCTGATTCCCATCAAACATGGTAGCCAAAGGGCATCTCTGTTTCCCTGTAGTAAGTAGTCTAACCCTGAGTGGTGCACTGGGGGAGAGCTGTCAGGACTGCCTGGCCTCTCTACTGCAGCATCTGTTCTTATTTCTCTTCCCAGTTCTACGATGAGGCCGAAGCCCGGAAATACACACACAAGTAAGCCTGCCTTCCAGGGAATAACTCTTTCCTTTATTTTATTTTCTCGCTAGCAGTGTTTGGAGTTGTATTTTGGTTGGCTTCTTTTTCCATACAGGGTAGACGTGTGAAATAGCTAACAGAGAAAGCTAGCAGATATAGGAAATGTGGGGGGCTCTGTGTGACTTTAGATCCCATCATGCCTGGGCAGTGGTAAGGTAGTGCAGGAGCTGAAGCTCAACAGCTTTATTTTGCCGGGGGTTGGGGGGGACACCATGGATTCCCCACCCTTAAAAGACCCTTCTATTTCACTGTGTTAGGCTGTGCTGCTTCTCCTGCTGCAGCTGGGGTTGGGGAAATGGGCTGGAACCAAGTCTGATGCTGAGCAGAGCAGTGCAGAAAGGCGTGCCAGGAGGGCCAATGGAGACAGCTTGCTTGCCCCTTTAAGTGTTGGAAAGGCAGTTCCTGAGCTGTGCATCATTCTCCAGTGTATGGGGCTGGTGGTATTTGGGGGGGCGGGCGGTCCTATTGTCCTGTTGCACCCTAATTGTCTATGATTTTTGTTTTGTTTACTAAAACATCACAAGGGTAATACTTACATGTCCACCCACTTGAATGCACGGTTGCCCCTGCCTTGTCCCTTTTAGCGTGGCAAGCATGTTCCTGCTGTCAGAAGATGTGGAACCAAGGGCGGGAGGGAAAACGTTGATTCGACATACTTGGACCCATCCGGGTTCATCCCTAGAGGCCGAGGCGGCTCACCACCCGTTTCTGAATTCTTCCCCCTTTGCAGCTCTCGGATGATCGAGATCCAGACGCAGATGTCGGAACGGGCTGTGGAGCTGTTGGGTCTCCAGGAGGACCGTCTCTGTTTCCTACTTGATGTTGGGCAAGTGCACTGGACTGGGTTGTCAATCCCAAGGTTTTCTAGTTGGGACTTTGGGGGGGGGGAGGGGGCAGGGTTTTTGAAAGTACTAGTTCCAGAAAAGGACCGTTCCCAGATAACTCAGCCCCATAATTGTAACGATTGTATTACTTCCCGGTCTTAATCAGCAGTCGAACGTTCCCCTACTGTCTGGGGCTGTCCTGTTCCATCGGATTAAGCAGTGGCACCTGTCCCCACGCCTGGCTGTTTGGAAGAGAATAAAGCCCACCTGGGGGTGGGGTGGGGGGTTAATGTGGTTTTGACCCGTGCTGCTCCTTTTCCTTGCAGCTGTGGCTCTGGATTGAGCGGGGATTACCTCTCTGAGGAGGGCCACTGCTGGATCGGGATGGACATCAGCCCGGCAATGCTGGGTGAGTAATTCTCATGACACCGTCTCTCCTGGGGCCAGTTTTGGCCTCAGGCCGGTGCCTTGAGGGAGCGGAAATGGCAACCCTCATGGTTCCCCCCCCTTCTTCCTTCTGAGCAGATGTGGCCATGGAGAGGGAAGTGGAAGGAGACCTGATGCTGGCAGATGTGGGGCAGGGGATCCCCTTTCGGCCCGGAACGTTTGATGGTTGTATCAGGTAGGCGGAAGCTGACCATTGAAAGACAACATGCGCCTCCCCCCATCATCCCTCATAGTGCTGGCTAGAGACTCATGGGAGGTGGAGCCCAGCCACCACTGGAAGGCCGCACCCTCTTCCTTTCATTATTGGTGGTTGCAAGTGTAGGTTGCATTAGGGAGCTAAGGCAGAGGGCAAGAGGCTCCCAGGGGCCAAACCCCCTGGTCCCTGGGGCTGACGGAATGGCGTGCCCCTGCTCTAAAGGATAACCCTGGGAGCCTGGCCTCTGACAGGCGGCCCTCGTCCGGTTTCCCCTTTGTAGCATTTCTGCAGTGCAGTGGCTGTGCAATGCCGACAAGAAGACCCACAGTCCTCCAAAGAGGCTGTACCGGTTCTTCTCAATGCTCTACATGGCTCTGGTAAGTCCTTCCCTTCCCGTTGCCTCCCCCACTTCTTCTGAAACATGGCTGAGCAAGGGAAACAGAGGGCTACAGCGGAGGCAGCTCCTTCCTCAGCCTCTGGATGAGGGCTCAGGCAGGGAAATTAAAAAGAGTGGATTCATGGAAGGAGTGGCAGGCCGGCTGGCCTTTAGCTGTCCCTCTGGACGGTTGCTAGCAGGAGAGGATGGGAAGCAAGGTGGCAGCTGAGATCAGTGGGACCGGGGAAAGGGGTTGCCTGTGGATTCTTGACTTGCATCTCTCTGTGTGTGTTTTGGGACAAGGTCGCTTCATGCGAGTATCGTTTGCCTTACTCTGCGGCTGGGGGTTTCTTGCAGCCGTGCTGACGACTAATCTTCCCTTCTCTAGGCTCGAGGGGCCCGAGCTGTCTTGCAGCTGTACCCAGAAAACTCTCAGCAGGTGTGTATCTGCATGGTTGGCAGGAAGGGGGAGGCAGCCTCAGCACCACCCAGCTCTTCTCCTTCTCACAAAATACCAGAACTAGGGGACATACATCCAAATTGGGGGCTGGGAGAGTAAGAACAGAAAAAAGAAAATATTTTTTTTTTCACCCAGCGCGTTGTTAGTCTGTGGAACTCCCTGCCACAGGAGGTGGTGATGGCATCTGGCCTGGATGCCTTCAAAAGGGGATTGGACAGATTCCTGGAGGAAAAGTCCATCACAGGTTACAAACCATGATGGAGATGTGTCATCTCCAGGCTTAAAACCAGGGTACTTCAAGGGTGAGATGCAGGGGAGTGGGATCAGGAGACAGAGATCTAGTCTCATGCGCTCCCAAACGCATCTGGTGGGGCCACTGTGAGATACAGGAAGCTGGACTAGATGGGCCTTTGGCCTGAGTCAGTACAGAACAGGTGCCTGGTGGAAAGGCAGGCCAGCAAGCCACAGGAGAGGGGGATCTTGCTGTTCCTTTCTAGGAAAGAGAAAGAGGAAAAATGCTGATAAAAGCCTTAGTGCTGTTTCAGCAGAAGGAGCCGCCTCTAAAATAAGTTTCGAAGTTCCCTGGGATTTCTTGCCTCTGGCTGAAGGCAAGACAAAAGAGACTGCTGCCTTCACTTCTGTGCCGAGAGAGAGGGAGATGGGGCGGAAGAGACGAGCCGGAAGGGAAGCAGAGCTGCTTGGACCTGGGTTTGAGTTTGAGTCTCATTTACAAAAAGTATCGTGATGCTTCTCTGGAGATCCACTTTGTGCGAGTCCAGCTGAGCTAGCGGGTGAAAGACCCCTCGGGGACATTGCCTGTGAGGCCGGGCGTGAAATGGGCTCACTGCAAAGGCTTGAAGGCGTGGGACGGTGGCCCGTCGGCAGGGACTCCTCTGACACCCTTCCTCTCCCGACAGCTGGAGCTCATCACCACCCAGGCCATGAAAGCGGGCTTCACCGGCGGCATGGTGGTGGACTATCCCAACAGCGCCAAGGCCAAGAAGTGAGTTCTCTTCGTTCTGGGGAAAGCCCCCCCCCCTCCCTCAATGGCTGGGGTGGAGGCAGGGAAGGCTAAGAGCCCAAGCTAGGAGAAGTCACCAGGCAGACCCCCCCCCCTCAATTCACAGACTTGGAAGGATGAAGAACCTTCCCCTCGCCCTGGGAGAGAAATTCTTAAAAGCTCTCCTCTGTCTTGTCTGAGCTGACTGGCGAGAGAGAGAGAGAGAGAGAAACATCTTAACTCTTAAAAATCATTTCAAATAATGGCAATGAGTAATGAAAATTATGTTTCCTAATTCTCCCGTGCAGCTGGATATCTTGAGGCTCCACCCCCTTCGCAAGTAGTTTGTGCAGAAGCATGCTGAGCTGCGGGGGGGGGGGGGGCTTCTGGGAGGGATGAATCCCCATTTGAAGAGGTGATAGCAGGCAGACCAAGCCGTGGGTGGCTCCGGTGGCAATTCTGTCAAGGCCCCTTTGGGGGAAGGTTGCCAGGATGAGAGCAAAAACTCCCCCTGCTGTGTAGAAGGCCGTCTGCCATTGTTGGAAACCATGGTCTCCAAAGCCTGGTACGGAAAGGTTCCCCATCCTCAGCCGTTTAGGCCTGAACGTCCATCGTGATCTCTTTCCTTTGCAGGTTCTTTCTCTGTCTCTTTGTTGGCCCGAGCGATGCGCTGCCAAAGGTAAGCGATGAGGAGGTTCACCTAATGTAGAGATGACCTCCTGGCCTCCAAGAGAGTTAGCTGAGCACTCTGGGGCCTTGTTGACTCGCTTGCAGGGTCTGGGTACCGAATGCAGCAGAGAAGAGGCCACGCAGGCAAAGTTCACCAACGCAAGGTACGTGTTGTGGAGCAGAGGGGTGGGGCGGGGTGGGGCTGCAGCCAGGGAACGGACATGGCAGATGGCGAGCTCAGGGGAGAAAGAAGGCTGGAGCACATCTGTGCCTCTGGCTGAACATCGCAAACACTGCCATTTGTAAAAAGCAGTTGTTATGTTGTTGTTTTTCATGCCTCTCCTGCCGCAAAGTGGACGTTCTTAGAACAAAACATTTTAGTATCTGGGAACTTCAACGTGGAGTTTCTTTCCTTTCCTTGTTTAAAAGGTTAGAAGTAGGAATAGTGGACAGGGTGGTTTCATTTTGCCCTGGGAGCCCTTTGTCCTCCCGTTTCAGTCCATGGGCCGCTTGGGCCTCCGTCCCCCTAGGTCCCCACCCCCCGGGGCCAAGGGGGAGCTCAATCCACAGGCAGCCTCCACTTGAGTGCCCTCCTTCCGCCCACAAGGGCCAGGCTACCCTGTCTCCCCCACCTCTTTGCTGTGCAAGGGCCACGCCTCCCCCGTCACGGCTGGTGGGAAAGACAAACAGCAACTTGCAGAGGTTGATCGTCACGGCCGTCGGGAGCTCTCGGCCACTGTGTTTTCCGCCCTCTGACACCTTCCAGCCTCGCAGAAAAAAGCCGCTCGGGGTGATTCCTTTTAACAGCTGGAACTGGAGGCGAGGAAGCAATGGCCGTGCTATTTGTCCAAGGCTTCGTCTCTCTCTCTCCCCCCCCCCCCGTTGCATGGCTGTGCTTCCCACCAGCACCAGGCTGTGTGGGGTGGGGGTGGGGGTGGGGATCTGGAGCCCAGTCATTGCCAGTGGGGGTGGGGCAAGGGGACCAGTTTCCCTCTCCTGTAGTTGGGGGATGGGCGTGGGGGTAAGGCGTGGAGTATAACTTGCCACCCTCTCTGAAGACCATGCAGAGACCTCCCCGCGAGCCGAATCCAGTGGAGGTGGTGGCAGCGGATGGGGCCCCTTTTGTAATTTTGCTCTTGATCCCTTTTCAGGACCCGGCTCAGGAATGCCAAAGGGAAGTCGGTGAAGAAGAGCCGGGACTGGGTGATGGAGAAGAAAGATCGAAGGCGGCGGCAGGGCAAGTAAGTCTCTCTCCCACGGCCTGAGGCACTCTGGCTTCTTGGCCTGGAGAGGGTGGGGAGGGGGGACACACCTCCTGCTGCCACTGCCTTTCCCAGGGCGTTCTCCAGAATGCCTTAGACCAGGGGTCCTCAAAGTTTTCAACCAGCGGGCCGGTCCACCACCACCCAGACACCACTGGGGGCCGGATCCCAGTCCAAAAGCAGCTGCGGAGGCTGGCTTGCTCACAAAACGGGGTAGGTGGGGGGGTTGCAATTGGTCCCAGGGACCGGATTCAGGACCTTGGGGGGCCGCATCCAGCCCCGGGGCCTTAGGTTGAGGACCCCTGCCTTAGACGGAGCCAGGCCACACCTCGGGACACCTTGTTGGAACAAGCAGCCATGCCCGTTGATCACGCTGACTCAAAAGCACCGATCGCCTCCTCTCCTCTCCTCTCCTCTTCTTTCTGTCTCTCCCCGCCCCCACAGGGAAGTGCGAGCAGACACAAAATACACAGGCAGAAAGCGTCGGCCTCACTTTTGACACTCCTGCGTGGCTTGCCCTGTGGATTCTTCCTCCTGGTGGGGCGCCAGTGCTGCAGGAAGAGATGGAGAGCCCCCACCACCACCACCACCAAGGGCTTGGATGGGAAGAGCAGGTTTCCTCCAGTCGGGGGTGGGTGGGTGGGTGGGTGGGTGAGTGTAAATTGCCCACCACCAGTAGCAGCTGCTTCAGCCTTGATGGGCGTGCGTTCTTTCGGACTTTAAAGAGACCACGGGGATCCTCTTCCGTGCGCCAGGTCGGCATCACAACGGAGGCCAAGGGGTTCCCCCTGCGACCAGGTTCCTCGTCTGTTCTGTACTGACTCCGGTCACCCGCCCCCCTTCCCCTCTCTCATTAAACGAGGCCTTGCCAACGAGCGCATGCGGTGTTTGCGTGAGAGGAAGGTGTTGCCCTTCTGCTCAAACATGTCCCGGGGCTTCAGCTTTCCGCAAAAGGGCACAAAAAGAACCCCGAGGGAACCCCCGGCAGTGTGGAGTTGAAATGCTTTTGTGTCAGAAGGCAAGACTCTCCAGCAGCCAGGGCGGTCTCTCCACTTCCTGTGGAGTTAAGCTTTCTTTCCTAGCACACCCTCGAGGGTCGTGGTTTGTTCTCGTGCCAGGTAGGAAAAGGGAGGAGAAAAGGCTTGCTTTCAACTGAGAAGAGCCGTCGCCCACAGAACCTCGATTTCCTCTTTGAGCAAAGCATTGAAGTCTGGAGTTGCAGCCGGGAAGGCGGCTGGACATTCATCAAGGGACCCCTTCTTCAAAGGCAGTGAAAACCTGTGAGCCTGCTTGCCAATCTCTGTTATCCTTCTGACGTTCTTCGCCCGGCAAATGAGAATGCACTGCCTGAATACAGAGGCCCCAGAAAAGCAGATTGCTCTGGCCACAGTTGGAGGGAAGGGCTTTCTGTTTCCCTCTGAGGAGTAGCAAAACCTCCTGGGAAGGGAGCTACACAGGACAGGAAGAGGCGTCGCAAAGAAGGGCAAATAAAGAGGTTCAGGATTCTAAGGCTGGGGTGCCAGGCTACGCATGCGCGCACTCCGCCCACCCAGCGCAGTTCACGGAAGAGTCCGGAGATGCTTCACAGATGTAAATACTTTTTATTCTACATAAAATTCCATCCAGAAAAGGAAGCTGTTCTTACTCTCCCCCCCTCCTCGCCTCCAAAGCATTGGGGAGGGGGCTGAGTCTGAGTCAGCCAAGGGGAAGAGGAGGCAAAAGACAGTTCCCGATCCACAAAGACAGAAGAAAGCAAGGCAGGCTCGGACTGGAGGGTCACATGAAAGACAAGGGCACTTGGGTCACAGAGCACGGCGACGTTACGACTCCAAAGGGGGCCTCCCCCTGCCTGCGAGAAGGCTGAATACTGCCACAGGAGGGGTGGCGGCGGCGGCATGAGAGGATGGCCGTGTGAGTAAGGTGGGGTGGGGTGTGGGTGAGAGAGAGGAGAAGGAGAAGGCAGGATGAGGTTCACTGTCGGGGTTTGGAGAGTGGAACAGAAACCGCTCCCCAGAGCACAAACACATACCACCAACGGCTCAGTTTCTGACGTGCAGCAAAGGCAGGTTGTGAGTGCAGGGAGGGAGGGGGGCCCGGGGGTCGCAGCTGCCCCCCCCACACTGGTGGCAGGGCGGGTCCCCCTTGCGCCGACTGGAGGGGAAAGCAGGAGGGCCAGCAGATCCAGAGGAAGGCAGACAACCCCCCCCCCTTTAAAGAGGGAACTTGCCACCCTGACTCGGATGTAGACAGGGGAAGGAGGGTGTTTCTGTCACTCCCAAGATTCAGGTTGGGAGAGTTCCCACACCAGTCCCACCCACAGCCAGGAAGCTTGGAGGCTTCGTGGGTCTCACCGGAGGGAAGCTCACCCCACCCCACGAGGGTCCCTTCCAGGCTGGCCGTGAGGAGACGGCACCGGCCGGCGTGGAGGAGACGCAGCGCTCGGAATGGGAAGGCGCCTGATTCTGCCCAGTTTAGGGGAGCTCGTGGGGGAGGAGAGGGGAGCCTTGGAGAAGGGGGAAGCTGGCTGTTCTCATAGTCGTACCGCTGGTGTTGGAAGGAAGGCAGGCAGGCAGCTGGAAGCGCTGAGTCAGAGGCAAGGCCCAGACCGATTGGCAGTGCTGGCATTGCATATAGAACCACAGGCACGGCAGGGGACCCTGGGCACCCTTGCCTTTAAGGGGCAGCAGGTGTGAGAAGGCTGAATCCCATCCCTAACCCTGCTCTGCAGCCAGAGACCACCACCCCCCTGGTCTCTCTCCCCTGGGTGTTTGGCGGAGGGGGAAGGCAGGCCAATGGGCATCGCATGTTGGCCACTGGGTTGAGCGCAGGCAGCCACCAGCGTCTCCGAGAAGATGATAAAGAGGCACCGACACTCGGGGGGGGGGGGAGTTTGGTGTAAGCCTGGATATTTTCCACAGGTTCCCTTCTCTTCCTCCCTCCCCACCCCCCAGAAAAGGGAAAGGACAGGCTAGAAGTCAGAGGGTAACCATTTAAGGTGCCGATGGCTGAGTAGGGGGCTTGGCTACCCCTGTGGGTCTGAGCCTCTTGCCCCCCTGGCTGATGGAGGCAAGGGGCCCTTTTAATTAATTGATAAATAAAAGGGACACTGCTGTGGCTTAATTAATTGATAAATAAAAGGGACACTGCTGTGGCTGCCCCCCCTTCCCATGGTTCTTCTGGGACAGAGGGAGGGGAAGGTGAAGGGCCTTGGGGGGTGGAGGTGGGGGTGGGGGGAATGGGTGCCGAGGGAAAGGATCGCAGTCGCCAAGCAGGGATCCCAAAGGGGGAAGGAAGACACCCGTTGAGTGGCAGGCTGGACGTGTGACCCTGCTGGCCGCAGATCCGGCACTGAGACCATCGCCATGGAGCATGGTGGGGGTGAGAGACGGGCCAAGGCAGGCTCGAACAACAGCTGCAGCAGAGACGCAACGCCAGAGATGGGCAGTGGCAGCAGCTCAGCTACTCTCCGGGGCCATCCTCCCCAGCCTGGGTGACCTCGGGGACAAGGGGAAGCGGAGTCCAGGGACCAGTGGATTCCTGGCAACTCCCAGGATGGGCAGGGGCTGGGAAAGTCCCTGAGGGGTGCAGATTCCTGCCTTGGGACGCCTGCTGCTGGCATTCCGGGAATGACCATCCACAGGCCCTCTGGGGAGCCCCTGGGGGGGGATCTTCGCCCCTGCCTAAAATGCAGAGCCCTGCCCCTGCCCGAGGCTTGGCACGGTTCAGAGTGACTCCGGAGAGAGTTCTCCCCTTCTTTGCCCCCTGCAGGGGAGGAATCACCACAGCCTTTGTGGAATGTTCCCTACAACCCTGCCCCTTGGCCCGGCTCCTTTGTGGGGAAAGCAGAACGGAATCAAAACAGAGAGTGGGAGCCTCTGTCCCTCCACGCCTGGGGAAATGGACTGGACTTTGGGATCTGGCAGGCATGAGATATATATTTGGGGGGGGGGAATGACTGGGGGGGGGGGAAATGTAACCTGCGGCTGCAATGCATGCCCACACTTTGCACGCATGCACACACACCAGCCCTCCCTCGCACACACGGCACCAACGCACAAGAGGTCATGCATAGGAGACGGAAGCCCAGGCCCACCCCTCTCTCTCCCCCTCTGCGGCCGTCGGGGGGTGGTGGTGGTGTTTAGGGGCAGGGGCGGCCGGCCAGCCAAGACTGGGTTGCTCTGGGGGCCCCCCCTCCTCCTCTCCTCCGCCGGGGCCCTGCGGAGTCCCCAAAGGCCACGGGGTCCGGGCGGCCTCCTCCTAGCCGAAAATGCCACCCACGGTGGAGGCGATGACGATGCCCAGCACCACGCAGCAGATGATGATCATGATTTTCTTCTGAAAGGAGAGGGAGGAGTCACGGCTGCGGCAGGGGTGCCAGCGAGGGCACTCCTGAGCATGCAAAGAGCGCAAGGGGGAGGGGAAAACCCACCCACCCCACACCCTTCCTGTGTTTCCCCTGAAGGGGTTCCTTGCCCGCTCATCCACTTCTAGGGCCTGGGCCTGTGTTTCCTCTTTTTTCCTCTTCCCTCCTCCTCCTGTTTTCCTTTCCTGATGGGTCTTTCAGGGGCAACCCCTGGTGGGCAGTGGGCAGGGGTCTTCTCAGCTGGCCGGTAGACCTGCTGGGAAGCATGGTCAGCATGGGAGCATAGCAAAAACATTTTAACTGACCGCAAGCTGATTTCTGCAGGTCCCCCCCCCCCGTGGCTTGCCCCTCCAAGGAACAGGATTCGGGCATCTCCTTGGGCTAGCCCTCTAATTTTTGAGCCGGGAGCACCATGAGTGAGCCACCGGTGGCCTAAAACCATCCCGCTCACTGCTTGAGTCCAGAGTCTTGCTGCAGAAGCGCCATCTGGATCCCTAGCAGGACCAGCCCCTGTTCCCCCTGCCCCCCCCCCCACCCCCACCCACTCTGCCTCCCCTTGTCCATGGGGCCAAGGGCATGGCCACCCAAAGGGCACTCCTAAGCATGCAAAGACCATTACAGGGGACAGGACAGAAAAGCGGAAGCGGGGGGGGGGGGGAACAGGTGCCGAAGCAGTCCTCACCCACCGAGCGAGCGGGCGGCAGGGTGGGGGGAAAGCCCGGCCCAGGAGACTCACCCGCCTGGCCTTGCTCTGGTACTTGACGGCTTTTTTGGTATCGGAAACCGCCCTCTCGACGTAGTCCACCGCGTGTTCCACGTTGTATTCAATGCGGTCAATCATCTCTCCCTGGGCGGAGGGGGAAGCCACAGATTGGGGGGTGGGGGGTGGGAGGGTGGATCAGCTGGGGGCCGTTTCCCCTGGTACCTGGCCGCTCTTGAGCACCAGAAGGGCTGGCTTCCTCGGAGGCCACCTTCCGCAGGGCTCAGCGCTGGATCTGCCACACAGGTGGAGTGGAAGGAAGAGAGAGAGAGAGAGAGAGAGGAGGAGGAGGAGGAGGAGGAGGAGAGGCAGGTGAAATTCTTGTCCAGGCTGCACCCCTTGGAGCTGAACAGGGTTTGGGTTTTGGTGAGAGCAAACACTGAGGATGGGGAGGGGGAAGGGGGGCTCATTTCAAGACCAGCACCGAGAAGTCCCCCCCCCCCCGCCCCTCCCTTAAGAATGCCTCGAATCACAGAAAGCCATCCTGACCACTGTTTGAGATCTTTCTCTGCTGCCCTGTTCTGGTGAGTTCTTGCTTTGTCGCTCTCTTGCTCCTTTGGGGTACAACAGCCAAGGTCGGAAGACTTTGGGCGGGGGACGGAAAGCGCCTTGGTTTGGCTTTCTAAAACAGGGGGAGTTCTGGCTGGAGAAAGAGCAGAGAGCAAAGCCACGGGGGGGGGGGGGCAGAAATGTGGGCTCTCTCCAGAACACGGAACCACCAGATAGAACAAGAAAGCAGGGGAAATCCTCTGGGAGAAGGACCCAGCAGGACCCCAGGAGAGCAGTCACATACAGAGGGCCAGGACGTCATGTGGGCATGAGGGACTCTGCCCCCCTCCTCTGCCACACAAACACACCCACACTGACGCATGCACAAAATGTGCCTGCCTATTTGCTTTACAGATAGTGGTGGAAAGGGGAACAGACTGCTTCTGTTTGGCTGTTTGGAGTGTGATGCTGTCCTCCAAAGACCCTGGAAACGGCCAGAGGTTCAGCACCAGGGACAGTTCCGCCAGGCACTGGGATGGATCCACAACCCCCCCCCCCCCCCCGGAGGCACCACCAGCCTTCTGTGCACTAAGAATAAATTCTGAGCGCTTTGAGGCCTTGGAAAAGGACCACCACCTGTGCCCATCTGGCTGCCTCTGGAACGCCCCTCTCAGCAAAAGGGAGGTCAGAGAAGCAGCAGGCCCTGAGCTGGTGAGCCAGGCTGGGTGAGCTGGTGCCAGGTCCGGTCCAGGCCAAGCTTCACCCAGCCCAGCCTTGCTAAAGTCCCTCATCTGGAATGGGGCCACTGGTAGAGAGAGATCCTTCAAGAGAGACCTCGAAGCAAGCTGAGGGGTGGCAGAAGGGGTCAGGGAGTGGGGGGGGGCACACAGGAAGAAAGCGACAGGCCCAAATTTTGCTTCCTGCCACCCAAAATGTATTTTCTGGTGACTGGGCTGGTGGGTGCCATTCCCCCTTTGTTTATGAACACTTGCTTGTTCCGGCCCAGCTCTTTGCTTGGCTGGTCACCGTCCGATGAGGATCCAGCCTTCTCCCCGACCCCTTCTGGCCTCCAGAACATGGTCTTGAGGTGGGGGTGGGGGGAGCATGCAAGGACGCGGACTGGCCATGCAGCACAAACAGACAGCCAGGGGTGGGGAAGGCGTTACCTACCAGCGCCTGAATGCTCTTATGGTCCAGGTACGTGCGGCCACCGCATGAGGGAAAGGGACAGAAAAAGTGGGGGGTTGGTGAGGAGGGGAGAGAACAGGACCCCCCCCTCCTCGTTACGGCGATTTTTAAAAAAACAAATGTAAAACTTCAGCACCCAATAACTGCAAGGATGGCGCTGATGTTTGTCAATCATAGGGCTCCCAATTTTTCCTTTTGGAATTAAATTCCATGAGATACAGAAACCCAGCAAGGCTATCAGGTGAGAGTTATGAGGTCAGAAACAAAAGGTAGAGGGAGGGGGATACTTTTCTTAGGCACTAAAGTTATAGGCTGGCAAGCTTCCGAGTCCCACAGGGCTCTTTGTCATGCCAGGCATTGGAAAGGTGGCATGTGAATCAGTGGTGGGGAGGGAGGTAGACATGGAGGGCTAAAATAATCACCATAATAAGCATCATCCTGGACACTGCTGGAAACTGCAGGATAGATAGTTACAGTAAAGTTCTAAGGCAGAGGCCGAAAACGTATAAAACGGAAGGAGGTGTGTTGCTATCAGATTCTGGCATGAAATTCAGTCCCTTAGACTTTCTGTGGGTGGTTCCAGGCCCTCCGGGGCAAGGTCCAGCCCAAAGAGGCATCCCGCAGGAGTCACAGGCTCACCCGTTGTCTCGTTTTGGCAAATCCAATCAAGGGGTCAACATTAGCCTCCCCTCTTAATATGTACAACGTGTGCAATGAAAACAGGATGCTGGCCCCCCTTCCCGGCGTGTGCTGCAATGGAGCCAAACGGGGTTCAAGGCACGAGGCCTGTTTGATCTGCAGAGACGATGAAACCACCTGCCACCTGCCTTAATGCTTCCTGAGAGCTGCAGTCCTCTCGGTACATTGGAGAGGAATGGGTTTCCCACGACCCCTTGTTGAAAGCAGTTCTAATGGCAGTGCAAGGCACTTGGCAGTCTTTGGGTCTTGAATGGGTAATCAAGAGCCATTGACCCGACAAGTGACCTGTTCCTCAATGGTTGGGACAGTGCTGGTGGCCAGTTCCATGGGTTACGTTTCCATGGGGTTTTGTCGGGAGATATTCTTGCAGAAGGCCACCTGCCTTCACCAAGCCTGTAACGGTCCTCCCTCCTGGTCCATCCCTCCAGCCGCCCCCTTGCCCCCCCCCTCACCTGGCTCTCCACCAGCATGGCCATGTCCATGAACATGTCGTGCAGCTCCCGGATGCTGTTCTCTAGCTTGATGATCTCGCTGTGCCGTGTCTCAATCTCGTTCAGCGCCTGCTTGGAGATGCTGGAGTCCATGATGATCTGGGCAGAGGGAGGCGGGCGTTGAGCCGACGGGGGAATGGGGCATAGTCAGGGCTGGTGCTAGGGTTTTTTTGCACCCTAGGCGAGGGGTGGGGCGGCGGCTGGCGGGGGGCGGACGGCGACAGGCATGGGGAATGGGGAATGGGCACGGGGGGCGGCGGGCAGACGGTGACGGGCGGCTGGCGGGCGGTGGGGGACGGATGGCGATGACCAGTGGTGGGGACAGCGGCAGGCTGGCCAGCGCCCCCTCTCCATTTTGGCGCCCTAGGCAACTGCCTAGTTATCCTTAATGGAAGTGCTGGCCCTGGGAATAGGGGAGGGAAGGAGGGAGGGGGACTTCCCTGGTAGGTAGGTAGGTATTTGTGTGTGTGTGTGTGTGTGTGTGTGTGTGTGTGTGTGTGTGTGTGTGTGTTTCCCCTTGTGCACCTGTGGCAGAAAGGCCACGGCTAAAGTCCTGCCAGGGCAAGGCAGAGAGCCTTCTGGCAAGGGGAATACATCTTCTACAAGAGCCAGATCCCAGCTCAACCTTAGAAAGAACTTATGGAGGGCAAGAAAGGCTGGACGGCGGACTTGCCTCCCTTGGTGGCTTTAAAACAGAGGGCCAGAGGTCTTCTCTCAGGGGACGCCCCTGCTGTGGATTCCCGCCAGTGGCAGGAGTTGGGCGGGATGGTTCCTTAGGGATCTTTCCCACTCTACGATTCTGTGATTCCATCAGCGGTCATCAAGTCCTGTCCATTTTCTTCCAGAAGCCTCAGAGGAAGTGGCTTCTGCACTCCACTCTCAGTCAAACCTCCGAAGAGTCACCAGACTTGTTGCCTCATGTCTTATTGAAATGAACCAAGCCCCTTCCACTTGGGGTTTCTATATTTCATCCCAACAACCCTGAGAGGTAGCTTAGGCTGGCAGAATGTGACTGGCATGAGCTGACCTACTGAGTTGTGTGGGGATCTGAGGCCAGCACCGGGGATCACAATCTCCCTCCCTCCCTCTCTCTCTCTGCTACTGCAGCCGCTGCTGCAGATTCACATCCCTTCACCTAGAGTAGGCAACAAAAGGGCTCCTGGCCATTAGGCAGGTGGCAATTTCCCCAGGGGTCTTAACAATGCAAGGGGAATCTAACATGGACCCCTGGGATGAGCCAAAGGGGTCGGAATCTTAAGCAGGACAAGGATTGTTCAGTGCCAGGGTGTGAAACCACCTGGGATGCACCTTGGATTCCAAGGAAGAAAAGTGGGTTGCACACTGAAACAACCAGGCCATGCACAGACCATTGGCAGCATCTGAGGTCCCTTTGTGTGGGGTGGGCGGGCGGGTGGGCTGACTGGTCCTTTTGCTCTGCCCTGAGATTCCTCAACTGCCACCCCTAACCTGAGGTTTACGGAGGCAAGATCACCGAGCAGAGGGAGAGACATTACCCCGGAGGAGAAGATGGCTGGATTCCCACTCTCCAACATGTCTTCCAGTTCCTCGCTGGTGGTGGTCCTGCCGGCTGCAAAAGACACCAGGAAGCCAACAGTTAGCCATGGGATAATGGGTGGGTGCGTGGGGCTGTCCATCCAAACCCCCTCCCTTGGCCCCCACGTTCTTTTCTGCTGATTCCCACCGGATCTTCCTTCTGCTAAGGCCTTCCGCTCCCTTGGACGCCCATCTCCTTCTGAGGCTTGATCTGCTCAATGCCTTCACTGGTCAGATTTTGAGAGCAGCTGGGAAGCAGTTGGTGGGTTCGTATCATTTTGTAAAGGTTTTAGCTCCGTGTCTCCCCCCCCCCCAATCTGGTTGTATTGCTTTTCAAAAGAGTTAAGCTGCCTGGAGCACTTGTATCCACACAGCCGCGGTCACAGGAGAGCAGCTCTCGAAGCTGCCGAGAAAGGGGGCGATGGCCCAGAGGAAAGGGCAACGTCTCCTGAGGGCTGTAAGGCATGAGCTTAGCTCACCAGGAGAGAGAGAGGATGAGAGGGAGAGCCCGGTGCATTAGTTCTCCCGGGCAAACTCCAGTGGTGAGTGGAGGCACTGCAGAGCGAGAAGCGAGAAGCTTAAATGAGCAGCTTCAGCAGATCTCATCGGAGGTGGCACTCCGGGTTCCGTTTTTTCCCCTGCTGGCATCAGAGGACACGCTCCCTCCCTCCCCCCCACACACACACACAAAGGAGGCACAAGAGAAGCCGCTGCCTCAGGTAGTTGATTTGCAGTATCACAAAAAAAAAGTGTCCAGTTCTTCCCAGTTAGTCTGTGAAGATTCTCAGTCATCCAGGTGAGTTTATCTGGAAGTTGAGTCATGGCTACTGGAATCAGCAGTACACCTCCCTTCGAAGGACAAAGGGCACTCTTTCAAAGATGAGGATGTACACATATTAGACAAAGAAGAGAGGTGGTTTGAGAGAGGAGTCGGGGAAGGCATTCATGTGAGCATCGAAAACCCCTCCCTCAACAGAGGTGGGGGCCTCAGGCATAGTCTATCTGCTACCTATCAGGATGTACTTTCCAAAGTACCCAGATAAATCAAAAAGCCTTCACCACCAAGGCCATAGCTAAGGACTAGACATGGGCACGACCAGAAAAAATGACGTTTCGAGTTTTCGTTTGTTGGAACGGGTCCGTTTCGGGTCATTTCCATTTGTCGTGAAATTTTTCAAACATTTGTCGTTTTGTCATTTCGTTTGTCGTTTCCACCGCGATTTAGCGCGATTTGACTTCCCAGAGCATAGGGGCGTCCCGTAATCAGGGCCGGCGCTAGGTGTTTTTGCGCCCTAGGCGGCGGGGGGGGGGGAGGTGCGGGCGGGGGGGCGGGGGGGGAGGTGCGGGCGGGGGGGGGGGGGGGAGGTGCGGGCGGGGGCGGGGGCGGGGGGCCATGGGCAGGCGGCTATGCGGCGGGGGAGGCGCGGGCGGACGAGTGGGCGGGCGGCAGCGCGGGCCGCAGGCGGGTGGCGGCCCGGGCGGGCAGGCGAGTGGGCAGTTGGGATATCACTTAGGATAGAGGTTCTGTTCTTGGCTTGCACCCCAAATGTGTGTGTGTGCAAGCAAATTGAAGTTGGGAAAATAGAAAATAAATGGTAGTATATAATATATTTTTAAAATAAATCCACACCTCCCACTCCCAGTCGAACCTCCCCCTTTATCCAATATCAGAAAAAATCCTCACAAACTGCCAGAGAAGAAATAAAGAAACTGCTATTCCCTTCAAGAGACAAAGCTGCAGGGAATCAAATAAATTATTTTCTAAATTCAATTCCCTCCCTGCCTGCCTGCCTAACTTAAATCCTAAAGCCTCCAGCCTCCCTCCTCAATCTCGATCGGATCACACCAGCACCAGCAGCCGGCCCTCCTCCCTCAACCACATCCATACACCCGACTGCGATTTCTGGAAGGTGCCTCGGCTTTTTATGCCCTCCGAGACATCCAGAAGTGTCAGTCAAATACCTGACGATGCCATTTGTGGAATGGTTCAAAAAATTTGCATGGTCCCATTCCATGCCCAGCCCAAATGGGCAGGTCTAAAAAAATAAAAAATAAAATAAAATAAAATAAAATCAATACGTTTTATTGCTATAAAAAAACCTACTGCTGCTACTAGTAAAATTCAGGCATTTAAAATAAATAAATTTCACATGTTTCTGTGGTGATTTGGTGTGTTTTTTGACCACGATTTCAAAAGAAAAATTGTGGTCGCCATTTTGGATCCCCCTCACCGTATGGCATGGCGAGACGACGAGGATTCCCCCCCCCCTGCCTGGTGCAAGCAGCCCAGGACAGGAGAAGAGGGGAGAAAAGGCCGGGGACCCCCCCAGAAACCACCCCTCTGGTAGGTGGCAAAGCCTCAGGCAGGCATATTTTCGCCTGCTTTTTTGGCCGGGAATTGGGTTTTTTAAAAAAAAACTTAAAAACTTTTTCTGTGCTTCGCATTGCGCGATCGCCGTGATGCCACAAACGAAAATGAAAAACCCGACCAAATTTTTCTTTTTTCGGTTCGAGTTCGAGTTCTGACGGCTTAGTTATCGTTACCGTTTCGGTTACGTAATGGAAACGGAAAATGGAAAAGAAAACGAAAATTTTGCTGAGTCGTGCCCATGTCTAAAGCTCATGTCCTCTTAAAACACTACTTTAATCCATAAACATGGTTAGTGATCAGTTATTTTCATCTGCACAAGTTCTAAGAGTCATGCCAATATTGCAAAACACCATGCCTAACCAATTTTTGGAGTATATAAACAAGCAAATTTTCTTAAGTGCAAATTAATATATTGGGTAATCAATGGAGAATTTATTTTTGTAACATAAGCCAACATGTGTTATGAATTCTTTGTAATTCTCATAGTTGTTCTCTTTCAGTCTGCCAAATTTAATTTAGTCAAATGGCAGAAGAATTATAGTGTGTGAATTGTTCAGGACTGCAGTTTGCCAGCATGAAACCAATAATTATTATTACATAATAAAGAGACGCTGGTTAAGAAATTATTGATTATTACAGACAAACTAGTCTACAGGAGTGGTTTCTAATCTTGGGTTTCCAGATGCTCTTGGACTACAGTTCCCAGAAATCTTTGTTAGCACAGTGAGTGCTGAAGGCTTCTGAGAGTTTTAGTTCAAGAACATCTAGGGACTTAAGGTTGGACGACCATTGGTCTAGAGCAGCCATTCTCAACGGGGGCCATATGGCCCCTGTTGCGTTTGAACAAGACCATAGATTGGAAACAGTTATTCACACTAGAGATGGGCATGAAATGAAAATATAGTGTTTCATTTCATTAGTAGTTTTGTTTTGTTAGTAATGAATTTTTTTCAAAATGAAACAAAATGATTCAGAGCTCTATGAGGAGGAACTTTCTTGGACTGTTCCCTAGACGCTCCCCAAATTTGGAATGGTTTGGGGTTCAGTATTTTGGATGGTAAGGGGAAAGGTAGCAGGCTGTAGAGAGATCCATCGGCTGGAGTAAAGCTGCACCCTATTGCTACCACCACCCAGGTGGTTTTGACAGCTTGGACTGTGGGAAAGACTGTGGCTTTACTCCAGCTGATGGATCTCACTGCATCCCATTGGCTGAAGCAAGATCCGTCGCCTGGAGTAAAGCTGCTCCCTCTCACCACCGCCACCCAGCTGGTTTTGACAGCTCGGGCTGTGGTGAGGGGAGCGGCTGCGTCATTACTCCAGCCAACAGATCTTGCTGCAGCCTGTTGCCTGATGCAAGATCTGTCAGCTGGAATAAATCTGTGCCCCCTTCTCCACAGCTTGAGCTGTCAAAACCAATTGGGGTACGGTGGTGAGGGTGTGTGTGCAGATTTACTTCAGCTGAAGGATCTTGCTGCAGCCCACCACCTTTCCCCTTACTGACCAAAACATGGAACCCCAAACCACTCCAAATTTGGGAAGCTTCCAGGGAAGAGGCCAAGGAAGCTCCCCCGGTTTGGTTTCCGAACTGGAAAAAAAAGGTTCATTTCGTTTCAGGCCAACAAGGTTTCTTTCATTTCATAACAAAATGATGAAACAGTGTGTCATTTTTTGTTTTGTGGCCATCTTTAATTCACACACCAGCTTACAGTATAAGGTTCATTATGTGACTTATGCAATCCTGATTTGGCCTTTTTGTTGTTGCTGTTGTTGTGCCATACAGTCATGACCGACTCTTCATGACCCCATGTCCATGGAGTTTTCTTGGCAGGAATACTGGAGTGGCTTGCCAGTTCTTACTCCAGCTGCCTACAGCACGTGGTATTCCTTGGTGGTCTCCCATCCAAGTACTAACCAGGGCCGACCCTGCTTAGTTTCCAAAATCAGGTGAGATTGGATGTGCTCAGGGCATCTAGGCAGCTCGATTTGGCCTGTACGTCTTTCATATTGTGTTTACGGCTGTGCTCCGCTCCGCCCCCCCCCCCAAAAGGTTGAGAATGACTGGGGGTCTAGAATGCACAAAAAAGGAAAGAAAAGAAGAAACAATATCAAGATCTCCTAGCATCCTTAAAGGAGGATGAACAGGAGCTTAAAAAAAGACCCTCAGCTTCCAACCTAAAAAATAAAATAAACATTCTACAACACAAAATCCATTTGCTGGAACAAGAAGAGATGGCAAAAAAAAATCAAGTTTGCAAGGCAAAATTGCTTTGAAAACACGAATAAACCAGGAAGATGGTTAGCATATAAAATCAAAAGAGAGAGAGAAAAAACAAGGATTGGCACATTAGAAAACAAAGAAGGCCTGGGAACACATAAGCAGAAAGAAATCGAAAAAATAATACAAGACGATTACATAAACCTGTATAAAAGAAAAGAAATTGAACTGGAAGATGAGTGGAAATATTTAGACAAGATAGGGAGCTAGAAATTCAGTCACCAACACCTAGAGATGTTAAACCAGGCCTGCCCAAAGTCCGCCCCGGGGGGGGGGGGCAAATCCGGCCCGCCAGGCCATTCTGAGTGGCCCGCGGCTGGCTGGCCCACCCCTCCCTCCCCCTCCTTGACCCCATGTTTTTTTAAAAGAAAGTGGGTGGGGCTTGCAGTGGGGTGGCAGGGTTGGGGAGCAACCGGCCCCTGACACATTCTCAGCCACCAAATCTGGCCCTCCTTACAAAAAGTTTGGGCCCCCCTGTGTTAAACAATCTGATAGCAACTTGTGAAATTATGGAGCCATGGAAAAAACAGAAGAAGGGGAAGGCTCCAGGACCGGATGGTCTCCCGATGGAATTTTATCAAGGACTGGAGGGAACTCTAGCCCCACAATTTAAAAAACTAGTGGAATACATTGGAAAAAACGGCACAATCCCAGACTCATGGAAAGAAGCACACATATCATTGATACACAAAGCAGGAATGAAAAAAAAAGAAATTAAAAATTACAGGCCAATCTCTCTCCTAAATATTGATTATAAGATTTATGCAACTATCTGGGCAGCAAGACTAAGGAAGGTGCTTGCAGAAATGATACATGAAGACCAAACAGGATTTATCCCAAAATGAAAACTAACATCAAATATAAGAACAATAATAGACATCTTGGAACACTATGAACAACACCCAGAGAAGCAAATGATGTTGATCTTCCTAGATGCGGAAAAGGCTTTTGATAATTTAAATTGGGAGTTTATGCTCCTGCAGTTAAAGAAGATGGGGGCATATGGACCTTTTCTACAAGCAATTAAAAACTATTTACACTGAGCAGAGATCAAAGTGAACAACCAAATGACAGAAAATATCCAAATCATGCAAGGCACAAGACAGGGGTGCCCACTTTCCCCTCTACTATTTTGTTTTAACCCTTGAGTCTCTGAATAGACAAATAAGAGGGAATAAGGAAATTAGAGGCCTTAAGATCAAGGGGGAAGAGTATAAATTGCAAGCATATGCAGACAACCTGGTAGTAATATTGGATAACCCCCTGCACAGTATTGAAAAAGTATTAGAAGAAATAAAAGAATTTGGAGCAGTGGCAGGCCTAAAAATAAACTATACAAAAACAAAATTTATGACTAAAAATATGCACAAAAAGATGTGGATGAGCTCAGCCTCAAAACAAATTTTAAGGAAGTCCAAAAAATAAGATATTTAGGGATTATGATCACAAAAAAACAAGTAATTTGATGAAGGAAAACTACCTCTCAATGCAGAAAGAAAGAAAGAGAGATCTGGACGACTGGGACAAGCTGCAAATATCAATGATGGGTCGAATCGCAACAAGCAAGATGTCAGTCTTCCCAAAATTGTTATTCCTTTTTCAAAACCTACCAATTATACTACATTTTAAATACTTCAAAGACCTAGACACGCTGATCTCAAAATTTATTTGGAAAGGAAAAAGACCAAGAATAAAACTCAAAATATTACAAGATTTAAAAGAAAGAGGAGGGACGGGGCTGCCAAACGGGTTACTATATTATAAAGCCTGTGCCTTGGTTTGGATAAAAGAGTGGATAACACTTGGAAACCAAAGAACATTAAAACTTGAAGGCCATGATTTAAGAATGGGTTGGCACACATATGTGTGGTACGGGGGAATCAAGGAGCAGACACATTTTTCAAACCATATAATAAGGAAAGCACTTTCCTTAGTCTGGCAAAAGTTTCAAACGCAGACTTATAAAAAAATTCCCGAGTGGGTAGCACCTATAGAGGCCTTCACGTTAAAAACAACAAACCCAAAGGGGTTACTACTTACCTATCAAGAATTGTTGACTAAAGAGGAGATGAAAGATAAAACAGAACTGGAGAAATTGGGTTTAGCAACAGATTGGTGGTCAATGGCAAAACTGGAATCAAGATACAAAAAAGATAAATGTATGGGTTTCTTTAAAGGGAGAACACAGGTGGATGAACTGTGGATTTATTTGTGTAATTTGTTTGTGCATATTATGTGAAATAAATATTTAAGGAAAATAATAATAAAAAAGGCACAGCACGAAATGAGCACCAGGAACTGTCTCATCAGTGAGAAGAAGGTTGCAGCTGGGTGTTAATATTGTTGAATTTGAGGTATAGTTTGCCCATCCCAAAGTGGGGCGGTTTTAGGCAACAGTGAACAATATTTAATGGCAAAAGTCTGTCCTCAAACACTTGACATGAAGATAGGTGGGAATCATTCGTGTTTGTTTTGTTAGGCTATGTTAGTGGTTTTATTTTATTGGTTGCATCTTGTCTTTGTCTTTTTAATTGATTTTAGCAATTACTATGTTTTCTCCTTTTCAAAAAATTGTTCCTCTCAGAGGCATCTCAGAGCCCGAGAGGTGAGATACCAATTTTTGATGTGTATATGAAGTTAACACAGTGTTATCACTTCTGCCATTTTCCTTCGGAATTTTGCTCTCCCAGCTGAGGGGGCAGATATCTGATACATCACAAAGAATCACCTGGCAACAGGCTGCTCATAATGTTCCCTGAGATGATCCAGTGACAGTTATTCCTAACGCCTCCAACTGTTACACCTAGTCCAGTTGGGGTTACTCGTAGGAGGAACTGCACACCATGCTGTTGTGTATTACCTACTTTGTGGCCCAGTGCCTCAGAAAACTGTGGCCACATTATGGAAAAAATGATGGCACCGAGGATGAAGGGAAGCCGTGTGACCCCTTTCGGCCTTTGGTAAAATACTCCAAATGCCATGAGATCTGGCGACCTCAACGCAGGAGCTTTGACAAATGCAACCGCTCTCTGCAGCGGCGGAAAGGAACTGAGGCTCTAGGCAGGAAATTGGGAGCATGTGCAGTGGGAGGAGGAGATCCTGGCATATTTCGAAGATTTAAAACTGGCCAAACTTCTGCACAGGTGCAAAGACCCATTGGTCTGAATCCACAGTTGCACACACAACGAACTAGAGTTACAAGGAAGAATATCCCCCCTCTTCCCAGACGCCCTTTCGTCACCATGGAGATGCTAATCCCCATCCTCAAAAAGGTGCAAGAGATCTTCAACATGGTGGGGGATGAAGTCATTCAGCTGCCTCAGATTGTGGCCATTAGTTCCCAGGTGCCTGTTGGGCATCAGCCACTGGATATTGAGGTGCAGGTCCAAGATAGGATTCTGTCCTACATTTCTAACCGAAACTGCTTGATCCTGGTGGCGACTGCTGCCAATACAAACATGGCTACATCCGAGGTGCTGAACCTGACTCGAGACGTGGATGCAGATGGACGAAGAACACTGGCTGTGATCACCAAGCTGGATCTGATGGATGCTGGGATGGATGCCATGGATGTGCTGATGGGCCGAGTTATTCCCGTCAAGCTGGGCATCATTGGGGAGGTCAATAGGAGTCAACATGATATTAACAGTGACAAAAGCATCAGTGAGTGGCTACAGGATGAGCAGAGTTTTCTGCAGAAGTACCCATCACTCGCCAACCAAACTGGCACTCCCCATCTAGCCACGACCCTCAACAGGCTTTTGATGCACCATATTTGGCGCTGCCTGCCTGAACTGCAAACCCGGGTGAACGTGCTCACGGCCCATTACCAGTCTGTGCTACAGAACTACGGGCAGCCCACTGAGGACAAGAAAGCTACTTTGCTTCAGATCATCACCAAATTTGCCACCGAATACTGCAATGCCATCGAGGGCACGACACGCAGCCTCGAGACATCTGAGCTGTGTGGCGGAGCCCAGATCTGCTACATTTTCCACGAGACTTTTGGTCACACCCTGGAGTCGTTTGAGCCTCTGGCTGGACTTACCACGCTGGATATCCTGACAGCCATTCGGAATGCTACCGGTCCCCGCCCAGCTCTCTTTGTCCCCGAGGTCTCCTTTGAGCTGCTGGTGAAGCGCCAGATCAAGCGCCTGGAGGAGCCCAGCCTCCGCTGCGTGGAGCTGGTTCACAAAGAGCTCCAGCGCATCATCCAACATTGCCCTAGCTACAACACGCAGGAGCTGCTGCGTTTCCCCAAGTTGCGTGAGGCCATGGTGGAGGTGGTGACTGGGGTCCTTCGCAGGAGGCTGCCCGTCACCAATGAGATGGTGCACAACCTGGTGGCCATGGAGCTGGCCTACATTAACACCATGCATCCGGACCTCATTGACACGTCACTCGTCTCTGCCTCAGGGAGCGGTTCTAAGCCCATGCCAGCAACTCAGAGACTGAGCCAGCGTGAGCAGAGAGACTGCGAGGTCATCCAACGCCTTGTTGAATCTTACTTCCTTATTGTGCGCAAAAGCATCCAGGACAGCATCCCCAAAACGATCATGCACTTCCTGGTCAACTACGTCAAGGATCACCTCCAAAGCGAACTGGTTGGCCAGCTGTACAAATCCCAGCGGCTGGACACCCTGCTTGCCGAGTCCGAGGATGTGGCTCAGCAGCGCAACGAGGCGGCCAATATGCTCAAGGCACTCCAGAGAGCCAGCCAGACCATCTCAGAGATCGGGGAGACTCCGCTGTGATAACCTGCACCCAAAGTCATGCCAAGGCCCCCATGTCACGGAAGACCACTCATCTACAGCTGCACAAGATTTCTTTGTTGTTGTTGTTTCAGCACTTTCCTTGCTCAAGAAGGAATGTATTTATTTATTTTTAATGTTGTTAATTAACATTTATTTATTTCCTGGTTAAAGGACATTACAAGGAACAAATTAGGAAAGAAATTTAGTTGTAGTAAGGATAGAAAGGGAGGGTAGGGGTAAAGGGAAAATAGGGGCACATTACAATTCCGCACTTTCATTTTAGATAGATAGATAGATAGATAGATAGATAGATAGATAGATAGATAGATAGATAGATAGATAGATAGATAGATAGATAGATATCAGTTAGGAGGACTAGTATAGATAGTATATGTTACAAAATAGTTTCTGGCTGTTTACATATTTCAAATGCAAGCTCTTGATTTATTTGTGTTTTTTGTATAATTATCTTTTTTTAAACTACAAATAAAGCTTTTCCCAATTAAAAAAAAAAGCTATTGGAAGTACGACTCTTTGTGTGTTTCTTTTTTCCCCCTCCTCGTTTTTATAGTGTTTACCAGTATTTTAGTGACCATTTTTAGTCCAAAAATAAAATATTTTCTTTCCATTATAATTTTAGATAGTTAGGAATGCCTTAAGTGTCCCAAGGACAAATTAGTTTAACTGCATTTTAACTCTTTCACTGCAAACACTAGGGGTGGGTCCTGCAGAATAAATTTAGGCAGCAGCGCTGTTGCTCTGTAAACTGTACCACAAGGACTAGCAGAAACCCTTGCCTAATCAATGCCCAGCGCAAGGATACACTTCATTCTGAAATGCAGTGAATGAAACACCGTTAGGCATGGGCAATTCGTTTTGGAACCTACTGGTTCGGAAACTACCCGTGCAAGCTCAGGTGGTGTCCAGAAGCTTCTGACACACAAGCAGCCAATCACTTACCTTGTTCTGTGCCCACAAGGAGCTGAGCTCCAACAAGGAAGCAGGCTCAGATGTCATCTTTGCTCCTCCGTGGTGCTGATCAATCAGATAGGGAGGCAGGATGATGCCTGTCCCTGCACAGCTCCTGATTGGCCAGCACCACGGAGGAGCAAAGATGGTGTTGGAGCCTGCTTCCTTGTTGGAGCTCAGCTTGGTGCAGGCACAGAACAAGGTAAGTGGCTGTTGTGTGTCGGAGGCTTCCGAACACCACTTGCGCTTGTGTGGGTTGTTTTGGAACCAATAGATTCCAAAACAAATTGCCCATCCCTAAACACTGTGCAACACACACTGTGTGGTGCCTTGTTTTGCAAGAAGCATTTAGCTGGAATTTAGTTCCTTTTTCATACAACGTTCTGATGCTAAGACACAGAAAGCCTTTCTCCTTGCCAAAAAGAGTGTCTTCCACTTAAGCAAAGCAGCTGGTTAGATGTGAATTAGAAGAAATTGGGTTTTTCAAAATGACTTTGTAAGATGTTTAGGGATTATGATCACGAAAAACCAAGTAATTTGATGAAGGAAAACTACCTCTCAATGCAGAAAGAAATAAAGAGAGATCTGGACGACTGGGACAAGCTGCAAATATCAATGATGGGTCGAATTGCAACAAGCAAGATGTCAGTCTTCCCAAAATTGTTATTCCTTTTTCAAAACCTACCAATTATACTACATTTTAAATACTTCAAAGACCTAGACACGCTGATCTCAAAATTTATTTGGAAAGGAAAAAGACCAAGAATAAAACTCAAAATATTACAAGATTTAAAAGAAGGAGGAGGGACGGGGCTGCCAAACGGGTTACTATATTATAAAGCCTGTGCCTTTGTTTGGATAAAAGAGTAGATAACACTTGGAAACCAAAGAACATTAAAACTAGAAGGCCATGATTTAAGAATGGGTTGGCACACATATGTGTGGTACGGGGGAATCAAGGAGCAGACACATTTTTCAAACCATATAATAAGGAAATCACTCTCCTTAGTCTGGCAAAAGTTTCAAACGCAGACTTATAAAAAAATTCCCGAGTGGGTAGCACCTATAGAGGCCTTCATGTTAAAAACAATAAACCCAAAGGGGTTACTACTTACCTATCAATAATTGTTGACTAAAGAGAAGGAGATGAAAGATAAAGAAATTGGGTTTAGCAACAGATTGGTGGTCAATGGCAAAACTGGAATCAAGATACAAAAAAGATAAATGTATGGGTTTTTTTGAAGGGAGAACACAGGTGAATGAACTATGGATTTATACAAATGAGGGAATCATCAAAAATGTACACATACTTATTAGAATATGAATTGGAGGATGAAAGGGTGAAGGAGGGAATGATTAAATGGGCTCAAAATTTTAATTATAGTATC
This sequence comes from Phrynocephalus guinanensis, assembly GCA_037367245.1. NCBI lineage: Eukaryota > Metazoa > Chordata > Lepidosauria > Squamata > Agamidae > Phrynocephalus > Phrynocephalus guinanensis. The sequence goes on from CM074750.1 coordinate 5,537,484, forward strand.
GATATTGATGACTGGACTAAAATGTGGAAAGACAGTCACAAATTAATTAAACCTGTTAGTCTTAAAGAAAATATATTTAAAATGTTTCACAGGTGGCATCTCACTCCGGTAAAACTAGCCAAAATATCAAAAGGGTCAAAAAATGTTTGTTGGAAATGTAGAAAGAACCCAGGGACTAACTATCACGCATGGTGGTCATGTGACGAAGCTCAGACGTTCTGGCGACAGACTTGGAAAGTGGCACAAGAAATTGTACAAACTAAATTGAACTTTAGACCAGAAACGTTGTTGCTGAATATAATGCCAGAGAATATTGACAAAAAAATAAAATATATTCTCTTGTACATATATACAGCAGCTAGACTGCTCTGGGCTCAGAAATGGGGGGAAAGTGAAATACCAACTAAGGTTGAACTCCTGAAAAAGTTACTGGTCATTGCAGAACTGGATATGCTCGCAGAGGCGTTGTGAGACTACCCAAGACATTTTGTAAAGGAGAGCTGGAAGATGCTATATAATTGCGCCCAGAAGCAGACAAATGAATAAGGGGCAAAATAGACATAAAGACGTTTAGATAGTGACTCCAAAATCTGAAAGTTTTGTAGATGACTGTTCAAGTGTGGAATCACCAATACCTTTGTATTAGCAATAGATAAGTGGACAGGTATTGTTCACCATAGACTCTGGTTTGTATTAGTATTCTAAAGTGGCTCTTAACATTGCTGAATTTGTTTGTGCATATTATGTGAAATAAATATTTAAGGAAAAAAATAAAAAAAAGGCACAGCAAGAAATGAGCACCAGGAACTGTCTCATCAGTGAGAAGAAGGTTGCAGCTGGGTGTTAATATTGTTGAATTTGAGGTATAGTTTGCCCATCCCAAAGTGGGGCGGTTTTAGGTAACAGTGAACAATATTTAATGGCAAAAGTCTGTTCTCAAACACTTGACATGAAGATAGGTGGGAATCATTCGTGTTTGTTTTATTAGGCTACGTTAGTGGTTTTATTTTATTGGTTGCATCTTGTCTTTGTCTTTTTAATTGATTTCAGCAATTACTATGTTTTGTCCTTTTCAAAAAATTGTTCCTCTCAGTGGCATCTCAGATCCCGAGAGGTCAGATACCAATTTTTGATGTGTATATGAAGTTAATACAGTGTTATCACTTCTGCCATTTTCCTTCGGAATTTTGCTCTCCCAGCTGAGGGGGCAGATATCTGATACATCACAAAGAATCACCTGGCAACAGGCTCATCATAATGTTCCCTGAGATGATCCAGTGACAGTTATTCCTAACGCCTCCAACTCTTACACCTAGTCCAGTTGGGGTTACTCGTAGGAGGAACTGCACACCATGCTGTTGTGTATTACCTACTTTGTGGCCCAGTGCCTCAGAAAACTGTGGCCACATTATGGAAAAAATGATGGCACCGAGGATGAAGGGAAGCCGTGTGACCCCTTTCGGCCTTTGGTAAAATTCTCTAACTGCCATGAGATCTGGCGACCTCAACGCAGGAGCTTTGACAAATGCAACCGCTCTCTGCAGCAGCAGAAAGGAACTGAGGCTCTAGGCAGGAAACTGGGAGCATGTGCAGTGGGAGGAGGAGATCCTGGCATATTTCGAAGATTTAAAACTGGCCAAACATCTGTGCAGGTGCAAAGACCCATTGGTCTGAATTCACAGGTGCACACACAAATAACTAGAGTTACAGGAAAGAATATCCCCCCTCTTCCCAGACGCCCTTTCGTCACCATGGAGATGCTAATCCCCATCATCAAAAAGGTGCAAGAGATCTTCAACATGGTGGGGGATGAAGTCATTCAGCTGCTTCAGATTGTGGTCATTAGTTCCCAGGTGCCTGTTGGGCATCAGCCACTGGATATTGAGGTGCAGGTCCAAGATAGGATTCTGTCCTACATTTCTAACCGAAACTGCTTGATCCTGGTGGCGACTGCTGCCAATACAAATATGGCTACATCCGAGGTGCTGAACCTGACTCAAGACGTGGATGCGGACGGACGAAGAACACTGGCTGTGATCACCAAGCTGGATCTGATGGATGCTGGGATGGATGCCATGGATGTGCTGATGGGCCGAGTTATTCCCGTCAAGCTGGGCATCATTGGGGAGGTCAAAAGGAGTCAACATTATATTAACAGTGACAAAAGCATCAGTGAGTGCCTACAGGATGAGCAGAGTTTTCTGCAGAAGTACCCATCACTCGCCAACCAAACTGGCACTCCCCATCTAGCCACGACCCTCAACAGGCTTTTGATGCACCATATTTGGGGCTGCCTGCCTAAACTGCAAACCCGGGTGAACGTGCTCACGGCCCATTACCAGTCTGTGCTGCAGAACTACGGGCAGCCCGCTGAGGACAAGAAAGCTACTTTGCTTCAGATCATCACCAAATTTGCCACCGAATACTGCAATGCCATCGAGGGCACGACACGCAGCCTCGAGACATCTGAGCTGTGTGGCGGAGCCCGGATCTGCTCCATTTTCCACGAGACTTTTGGTCACACCCTGGAGTCGTTTGAGCCTCTGGCTGGACTTACCACGCTGGATATCCTGACAGCCATTCGGAATGCTACCGGTCCCCGCCCAGCTCTCTTTGTCCCCGAGGTCTCCTTTGAGCTGCTGGTGAAGCGCCAGATCAAGTGCCTGGAGGAGCCCAGCCTCCACTGCGTGGAGCTGGTTCACGAAGAGCTCCAGCGCATCATCCAACATTGCCCTAGCTACAACACGCAGGAGCTGCTGCGTTTCCCCAAGTTGCGTGAGGCCATGGTGGAGGTGGTGACTGGGGTCCTTCGCAGGAGGCTGCCCGTCACCAATGAGATGGTGCACAACCTGGTGGCCATGGAGCTGGCCTACATTAACACCATGCATCCGGACCTCATTGACACGTCACTCGTCTCTGCCTCAGGGAGCGGTTCTAAGCCCATGCCAGCAACTCAGAGACTGAGCCAGCGTGAGCAGAGAGACTGCGAGGTCATCCAACGCCTTGTTGAATCTTACTTCCTTATTGTGCGCAAAAGCATCCAGGACAGCATCCCCAAAACGATCATGCACTTCCTGGTCAACTACGTCAAGGATCACCTCCAAAGCGAACTGGTTGGCCAGCTGTACAAATCCCAGCGGCTGGACACCCTGCTCGCCGAGTCCGAGGATGTGGCTCAGCAGCGCAACGAGGCGGCCAATATGCTCAAGGCACTCCAGAGAGCCAGCCAGACCATCTCAGAGATCGGGGAGACTCAGCTGTGGTAACCTGCACCCAAAGTCATGCCAAGGCCCCCATGTCACGGAAGACCACTCATCTGCAGCTGCACAAGATTTCTTTGTTTGTTTGTTTTTAGCACTCTCCTTGCTCAAGAAGGAATGTATTTATTTCTTTTTAATGTTGTTAATTAACATTTATTTATTTCCTGGTTAAGGGACATTACAAGGAACAAATTAGGAAAGAAATTTAGTTGAAGTAAGGATAGAAAGGGAGGGTAGGGGTAAAGGGAAAATAGGGGCACATTACAATTCCGCACTTTCATTTTAGATAGATAGATAGATAGATAGATAGATAGATAGATAGATAGATAGATAGATAGATAGATAGATAGATAGATAGATAGATATCAGTTAGGAGGACTAGTATAGATAGTATATGTTACAAAATAGTCTCTGGCTGTTTACATATTTCAAATGCAAGCTCTTGATTTATTTGTGTTTTTTGTATAATTATCTTTTTTTAAACCACAAATAAAGCTTTTCCCAATTTAAAAAAAAAAAGCTTTTGGAAGCACGACTCTTTGTGTGTTTCTTTTTTTTCCCTCCTCGTTTTTATAGTGTTTACCAGTATTTTAGTGACCATTTTTAGTCCAAAAATAAAATATTTTCTTTCCATTATAATTTTAGATAGTTAGCTATACCTTAAGTGTCCCAAGGACAAATTAGTTTAACTGCATTTTAACTCTTTCACTGCAAACATTAGGGGTGGGTCCTGCAGAATAAATTTAGGCAGCAGTGCTGTTGCTCTGTAAACTGTACCACAAGGACTAGCAGAAACCCTTGCCTAATCAATGCCCAGCGCAAGGATACACTTCATTCTGAAATGCAGTGAATGAAACACCGTTAGGCATGGGCAATTCGTTTTGGAACCTACTGGTTCGGAAACTACCCGTGCAAGCTCAGGTGGTGTCCAGAAGCCTCTGACACACAAGCAGCCAATCACTTACCTTGTTCTGTGCCCGCAAGGAGCTGAGCTCCAACAAGGAAGCAGGCTCAGATGTCATCTTCGCTCCTCCGTGGTGCTGATCAATCAGATAGGGAGGCGGGATGATGCCTGTCCCTGCACAGCTCCTGATTGGCCAGCACCACGAAAGAGCAAAGATGGTGTTGGAGCCTGCTTCCTTGTTGGAGCTCAGCTTGGTGCAGGCACAGAACAAGGTAAGTGGCTGTTGTGTGTTGGAGGCTTCCGAACACCACTTGGGCTTGTGTGGGTTGTTTTGGAACCAATAGATTCCAAAACAAATTGCCCATCCCGAAACACTGTGCAACACACACTGTGTGGTGCCTTGTTTTGCAAGAAGCATTTAGCTGGAATTTAGTTCCTTTTTCATACAACGTTCTGATGCTAAGACACAGAAAGCCTTTCTCCTTGCCAAAAAGAGTGTCTTCCACTTAAGCAAAGCAGCTGGTTAGATGTGAATTAGAAGAAATTGGGTTTTTCAAAAATGACTTTGTAAGATGTTTAGGCTTTCATAGGGATTATGATCACAAAAAAACCAAGTAATTTGATGAAGGAAAACTACCTCTCAATGCAGAAAGAAAGAAAGAGAGATCTGGACGACTGGGACAAGCTGCAAATATCAATGATGGGTCGAACTGCAACAAGCAAGATGTCAGTCTTCCCAAAATTATTCCTTTTTCAAAACCTACCAATTATACTACATTTTAAATACTTCAAAGACCTAGACACGCTGATCTCAAAATTTATTTGGAAAGGAAAAAGACCAAGAATAAAACTCAAAATATTACAAGATTTAAAAGAAAGAGGAGGGACGGGGCTGCCAAACGGGTTACTATATTATAAAGCCTGTGCCTTGGTTTGGATAAAAGAGTAGATAACACTTGGAAACCAAAGAACATTAAAACTAGAAGGCCATGATTTAAGAATGGGTTGGCACACATATGTGTGGTACGGGGGAATCAAGGAGCAGACACATTTTTCAAACCATATAATAAGGAAATCACTCTCCTTAGTCTGGCAAAAGTTTCAAACGCAGACTTATAAAAAAATTCCCGAGTGGGTAGCACCTATAGAGGCCTTCATGTTAAAAACAATAAACCCAAAGGGGTTACTACTTACCTATCAAGAATTGTTGACTAAAGAGAAGGAGATGAAAGATAAAGAAATTGGGTTTAGCAACAGATTGGTGGTCAATGGCAAAACTGGAATCAAGATACAAAAAAGATAAATGTATGGGTTTTTTTGAAGGGAGAACACAGGTGAATGAACTATGGATTTATACAAATGAGGGAATCATCAAAAATGTACACATACTTATTAGAATATGAATTGGAGGATGAAAGGGTGAAGGAGGGAATGATTAAATGGGCTCAAAATTTTAATTATAATATCGATATTGATGACTGGACTAAAATGTGGAAAGACAATCACAAATTAATTAAACCTGTTAGTCTTAAAGAAAATATATTTAAAATGTTTCACAGGTGGCATCTCACTCCGGTAAAACTAGCCAAAATATCAAAAGGGTCAAAAAATGTTTGTTGGAAATGTAGAAAGAACCCAGGGACTAACTATCACGCATGGTGGTCATGTGACGAAGCTCAGACGTTCTGGCGACAGACTTGGAAAGTGGCACAAGAAATTGTACAAACTAAATTGAACTTTAGACCAGAAACGTTGTTGCTGAATATAATGCCAGAGAATATTGACAAAAAAATAAAATATATTCTCTTGTACATATATACAGCAGCTAGACTGCTCTGGGCTCAGAAATGGGGGGAAAAATGAAATACCAACTAAGGTTGAACTCCTGAAAAAGTTACTGGTCATTGCAGAACTGGATATGCTCGCAGAGGCGTTGTGAGACTACCCAAGACATTTTGTAAAGGAGAGCTGGAAGATGCTATATAATTGCGCCCAGAAGCAGACAAATGAATAAGGGGCAAAATAGATATAAAGACGTTTAGATAGTGACTCCAAAATCTGAAAGTTTTGTAGATGACTGTTCAAGTGTGGAATCACCAATACCTTTGTATTAGCAATAGATAAGTGGACAGGTATTGTTCACCATAGACTCTGGTTTGTATTAGTATTCTAAAGTGGCTCTTAACATTGCTGAATTTGTTTGTGCATATTATGTGAAATAAATATTTAAGGAAAATGTTTTTAAAAAAGGCACAGCAAGAAATGAGCACCAGGAACTGTCTCATCAGTGAGAAGAAGGTTGCAGCTGGGTGTTAATATTGTTGAATTTGAGGTATAGTTTGCCCATCCCAAAGTGGGGCGGTTTTAGGCAACAGTGAACAATATTTAATGGCAAAAGTCTGTCCTCAAACACTTGACATGAAGATAGGTGGGAATCATTCGTGTTTGTTTTATTAGGCTATGTTAGTGGTTTTATTTTATTGGTTGCATCTTGTCTTTGTCTTTTTAATTGATTTCAGCAATTACTATGTTTTGTCCTTTTCAAAAAATTGTTCCTCTCAGTGGCATCTCAGAGCCCGAGAGGTGAGATACCAATTTTTGATGTGTATATGAAGTTAATACAGTGTTATCACTTCTGCCATTTTCCTTCGGAATTTTGCTCTCCCAGCTGAGGGGGCAGATATCTGATACATCACAAAGAATCACCTGGCAACAGGCTGCTCATAATGTTCCCTGAGATGATCCAGTGACAGTTATTCCTAACGCCTCCAACTGTTACACCTAGTCCAGTTGGGGTTACTCGTAGGAGGAACTGCACACCATGCTGTTGTGTATTACCTACTTTGTGGCCCAGTGCCTCAGAAAACTGTGGCCACATTATGGAAAAAATGATGGCACCGAGGATGAAGGGAAGCCGTGTGACCCCTTTCGGCCTCTGGTAAAATTCTCCAACTGCCATGAGATCTGGCGACCTCAACGCAGGAGCTTTGACAAATGCAATCGCTCTCTGCAGCGGCGGAAAGGAACTGAGGCTCTAGGCAGGAAATTGGGAGCATGTGCAGTGGGAGGAGGAGATCCTGGCATATTTCGAAGATTTAAAACTGGCCAAACATCTGCGCAGGTGCAAAGACCCATTGGTCTGAATCCACAGTTGCACACACAAAGAACTAGAGTTACAAGGAAGAATATCCCCCCTCTTCCCAGACGCCCTTTCGTCACCATGGAGATGCTAATCCCCATCATCAAAAAGGTGCAAGAGATCTTCAACATGGTGGGGGATGAAGTCATTCAGCTGCCTCAGATTGTGGTCATTAGTTCCCAGGTGCCTGTTGGGCATCAGCCACTGGATATTGAGGTGCAGGTCCAAGAGAGGATTCTGTCCTACATTTCTAACCGAAACTGCTTGATCCTGGCGGTGACTGCTGCCAATACAGACATGGCTACGTCCGGGGTGCTGAACCTGACTCGAGACGTGGATGCGGACGGACGAAGAACACTGGCTGTGATCACCAAGCTGGATCTGATGGATGCTGGGATGGATGCCATGGATGTGCTGATGGGCCGAGTTATTCCCGTCAAGCTGGGCATCATTGGGGAGGTCAATAGGAGTCAACATGATATTAACAGTGACAAAAGCATCAGTGAGTGCCTACAGGATGAGCAGAGTTTTCTGCAGAAGTACCCATCACTTGCCCACCAAACTGGCACTCCCCATCTAGCCACGACCCTCAACAGGCTTTGGATGCACCATCTTTGGGGCTGCCTGCCTGAACTGCAAACCCGGGTGAACGTGCTCACGGCCCATGACCAGTCTGTGCTGCAGAACTACGGGCAGCCCACTGAGGACAAGAAAGCTACCTTGCTTCAGATCCTCACCAGATTTGCCACCGAATACTGCAATGCCATCGAGGGCACGACAAGCAACCTCGAGGCATCTGAGCTGTGTGGCGGAGCCCGGATCGGCTCCATTTTCCACGAGACTTTTGGTCACACCCTGGAGTCGTTTGAGCCTCTGGCTGGACTTACCACGCTGGATATCCTGACAGCCATTCGGAATGCTACCGGTCCCCGCCCAGCTCTCTTTGTCCCCGAGGTCTCCTTTGAGCTGCTGGTGAAGCGCCAGATCAAGCGCCTGGAGGAGCCCAGCCTCCGCTGCGTGGAGCTGGTCCACGAAGAGCTCCAGCGCATCATCCAACATTGCCCTAGCTACAACACGCAGGAGCTGCTGCGTTTCCCCAAGTTGCGTGAGGCCATGGTGGAGGTGGTGACTGGGGTCCTTCGCAGGAGGCTGCCCGTCACCAATGAGATGGTGCACAACCTGGTGGCCATGGAGCTGGCCTACATTAACACCATGCATCCGGACCTCATGGACACGTCCCTCGTCTCTGCCTCAGGGAGCGGTTCTAAGCCCATGCCAGCAACTCAGAGACTGAGCCAGCGTGAGCAGAGAGACTGCGAGGTCATCCAACGCCTTGTTGAATCTTACTTCCTTATTGTGCGCAAAAGCATCCAGGACAGCATCCCCAAAACGATCATGCACTTCCTGGTCAACTACGTCAAGGATCACCTCCAAAGCGAACTGGTTGGCCAGCTGTACCAATCCCAGCGGCTGGACACCCTGCTCGCCGAGTCCGAGGATGTGGCTCAGCAGCGCAACGAGGCGGCCAATATGCTCAAGGCACTCCAGAGAGCCAGCCAGACCATCTCAGAGATCGGGGAGACTCCGCTGTGGTAACCTGCACCCAAAGTCATGCCAAGGCCCCCATGTCACGGAAGACCACTCATCTACAGCTGCACAAGATTTCTTTGTTGTTGTTGTTTCAGCACTCTCCTTGCTCAAGAAGGAATGTATTTATTTATTTTTAATGTTGTTAATTAACATTTATTTATTTCCTGGTTAAGGGACATTACAAGGAACAAATTAGGAAAGAAATTTAGTTGAAGTAAGGATAGAAAGGGAGGGTAGGGGTAAAGGGAAAATAGGGGCACATTACAATTCTTCACTTTCATTTTAGATAGATAGATAGATAGATAGATAGATAGATAGATAGATAGATAGATAGATAGATAGATAGATAGATAGATAGATAGATATCAGTTAGGAGGACTAGTATAGATAGTATATGTTACAAAATAGTTTCTGGCTGTTTACATATTTCAAATGCAAGCTCTTGATTTATTTGTGTTTTTTGTATAATTATCTTTTTTTAAAACCACAAATAAAGCTTTTCCCAATTAAAAAAAAAAGCTATTGGAAGTACGACTCTTTGTGTGTTTCTTTTTTTTCCTCCTCGTTTTTATATTGCTTACCAGTATTTTAGTGACCATTTTTAGTACAAAAATAAAATATTTTCTTTCCATTATAATTTTAGATAGTTAGGAATACCTTAAGTGTCCCAAGGACAAATTAGTTTAACTGCATTTTAACTCTTTCACTGCAAACATTAGGGGTGGGTCCTGCAGAATAAATTTAGGCAGCAGTGCTGTTGCTCTGTAAACTGTACCACAAGGACTAGCAGAAACCCTTGCCTAATCAATGCCCAGCACAAGGATACACTTCATTCTGAAATGCAGTGAATGAAACACCGTTAGGCATGGGCAATTCGTTTTGGAACCTACTGGTTCGGAAACTACCCGTGCAAGCTCAGGTGGTGTCCAGAAGCCTCTGACACACAAGCAGCCAATCACTTACCTTGTTCTGTGCCCGCAAGGAGCTGAGCTCCAACAAGGAAGCAGGCTCAGATGTCATCTTTGCTCCTCCGTGGTGCTGATCAATCAGATAGGGAGGCGGGATGATGCCTGTCCCTGCACAGCTCCTGATTGGCCAGCACCACGGAGGAGCAAAGATGGTGTTGGAGCCTGCTTCCTTGTTGGAGCTCAGCTTGGTGCAGGCACAGAACAAGGTAAGTGGCTGTTGTGTGTCGGAGGCTTCCGAACACCACTTGGGCTTGTGTGGGTTGTTTTGGAACCAATAGATTCCAAAACAAATTGCCCATCCCTAAACACTGTGCAACACACACTGTGTGGTGCCTTGTTTTGCAAGAAGCATTTAGCTGGAATTTAGTTCCTTTTTCATACAACGTTCTGATGCTAAGACACAGAAAGCCTTTCTCCTTGCCAAAAAGAGTGTCTTCCACTTATGCAAAGCAGCTGGTTAGATGTGAATTAGAAGAAATTGGGTTTTTCAAAATGACTTTGTAAGATGTTTAGGGATTATGATCACCAAAAAACCAAGTAATTTGATGAAGGAAAACTACCTCTCAATGCAGAAAGAAAGAAAGAGAGATCTGGACGACTGGGACAAGCTGCAAATATCAATGATGGGTCGAATCGCAACAAGCAAGATGTCAGTCTTCCCAAAATTGTTATTCCTTTTTCAAAACCTACCAATTATACTACATTTTAAATACTTCAAAGACCTAGACACGCTGATCTCAAAATTTATTTGGAAAGGAAAAAGACCAAGAATAAAACTCAAAATATTACAAGATTTAAAAGAAAGAGGAGGGACGGGGCTGCCAAACGGGTTACTATATTATAAAGCCTGTGCCTTGGTTTGGATAAAAGAGTAGATAACACTTGGAAACCAAAGAACATTAAAACTAGAAGGCCATGATTTAAGAATGGGTTGGCACACATATGTGTGGTACGGGGGAATCAAGGAGTAGACACATTTTTCAAATCATATAATAAGGAAATCACTCTCCTTAGTCTGGCAAAAGTTTCAAACGCAGACTTATAAAAAAATTCCCGAGTGGGTAGCACCTATAGAGGCCTTCATGTTAAAAACAATAAACCCAAAGGGGTTACTACTTACCTATCAAGAATTGTTGACTAAAGAGAAGGAGATGAAAGATAAAGAAATTGGGTTTAGCAACAGATTGGTGGTCAATGGCAAAACTGGAATCAAGATACAAAAAAGATAAATGTATGGGTTTTTTTGAAGGGAGAACACAGGTGGATGAACTATGGATTTATACAAATGAGGGAATCATCAAAAATGTACACATACTTATTAGAATATGAATTGGAGGATGAAAGGGTGAAGGAGGGAATGATTAAATGGGCTCAAAATTTTAATTATAATATCGATATTGATGACTGGACTAAAATGTGGAAAGACAGTCACAAATTAATTAAACCTGTTAGTCTTAAAGAAAATATATTTAAAATGTTTCACAGGTGGCATCTCACTCCGGTAAAACTAGCCAAAATGTCAAAAGGGTCAAATAATGTTTGTTGGAAATGTAGAAAGGACCCAGGGACTAACTATCACGCACAGTGGTCATGACGAAGCTCAGAAGTTCTGGCGACAGACTTGGAAAGTGGCACAAGAAATTGTACAAACTAAATTGAACTTTAGACCAGAAACGTTGTTGCTGAATATAATGCCAGAGATTATTGACAAAAAAATAAAATATATTCTCTTGTACATATATACGGCAGCTAGACTGCTCTGGGCTCAGAAATGGGGAAAAAGTGAAATACCAACTAAGGTTGAACTCCTGAAAAAGTTACTGGACATTGCAGAACTGGATATGCTCTCAGAGGCGTTGCGAGACTACCCAAGACATTTTGTAAAGGAGAGCTGGAAGATGCTATATAATTGGGCCCAGAAGCAGACAAATGAATAAGGGGCAAAATAGACATAAAGACGTTTAGATAGTGACACCAAAATCTGAAAGTTTTGTAGATGACTGTTCAAGTGTGGAATCACCAATACCTTTGTATTGTAGAGTCATGGCGGAAAATAAAAATTTACAGCCCGCTCCTCCACCCCCCCCTTCCTATTATAATGTATCTCAACAAAAGACAGCCAGCTCCTCCGCTCCTTCCCCCTCCCTTTTCTGTCTCAATGCATCTCTATAGGCAATGTTTCTCTATGAGGACTCTGCTTCATATTCCTTTATGGAAGCGAACCGCTTTTTCAAAAACCTAACACAATGACCGGTTTATGGCTGGGGCTTCAAGCAGGTCTCTCCAGAATTCATTAACCCCTTTCTGCCTCCCATTTTAACCTTTTTCCTGCCTTCCGTTTGACTTTTTCCTGCCTATCCCCGTAGGTTTTCCCATAGTGTGTTAACTCTTTCCTTCCCTCCTCTCTCAGCCTGACTCAGGGCCCCGGTTGAGATTTTATTCCCTCTCTGCTCTGGTTGGGGAGGAGAATGGTTACCAACCTCATTCTCCAGAGCCAAGGGACTTCCCTACCCACAAAAACCCGGTCCCACTGCCCACGCCTGGCACAAGCCAGAAGGACAGAGGGCTCCCCTCTTCTCCCCCTTCCCCCTCCCTTCTTCTATCCCTATCTTCCATCTACTCTTCCACCATCTCTCTCTCCTGGGCATGCTTATACGTGTCAGAGCATGGGGAAGAAGATAGCAACTTCGCAGGCTGGCAGAGGCTTCTGGAAACCTCCATAATCACCAGGTATCTTCAACACGTATCCCAGTAGCTGCTCTTCAGAGAATCAACATTCCTGTCTGCCTACCCAGATTGTCATCAAAGCCTGAGGACACTCTCCATTGTTTCATTCACACACCTTGAAAGGACTCGTATTCTCATGTTCCTAGCCTCTGTAACCACTCAAACACTCATATGTAATCCTGTAAGAGTTCGCATTCTTGTGCCTTCAAATTCTTGTATTTTTCCAAACACCTGTATCTAATCTCATAATGGCTTGTATCCCTGTGCACCCAAATCATTGTGTCTCCCAAATGCCTGTGTATGCGATCCCATCAGCCCTTCCTGCCCCCCCACTGGTCCTGATAATTGCCTTCTCTCAGCCACTATTGACTTACTGATTCCCCTCAGTTTACCTGTGCCCAAGAACAATGTCACGCTTCCCGGCCCCATTGTGTTACCCTGTCTGGACCCATTAACATTTGCATAAGCCCTGGCTGCTACCAGGGACCACCCAGGACTGCCCCCAACCGACCCCCAACCCCTTCTGATTGGATCATTTAAACTTTCTCCAACCAATCTCTGGGCTGGCGCCGCCTGGGAGAGGAGGGGAAAGATAATCAATAAAAGTTGGAACTCCTGGTGTGTTCAGGGTCGAGCATCTTAGCCCGGTTGGAAGGCGGATGTTCACCTACTGCTATTTATTGGGTCCAATAATTCAGTATTCCTTGGATTTCTCGCGCTGAATCTTTATTGGCTTCTGTTGGGATTCAGCGAACTTCAGTGGGGCTTGTTGTTGTTGTTGTTGTTGTTGTTCAGTCGTTCAGTCGTGTCCGACTCTTCGTGACCCCATGGACCAGAGCTCGCCAGGCCTTCCTATCCTCCACTGCCTCCCGGAGTTTTGTCAAATTCATTTTGGTTGCATCGATGACACCGTCCAACCATCTCATTCTCTGTCGTCCTCTTTTCCTTTTGCCTTCGATTTTTCCCAGCATCAGGGCCTTTTCCAGGGAGTCCTCTCTTCTCATGAGGTGGCCAAAGTACTGGAGCCTCAGCTTCAAAATCTGTCCTTCCAGTGAGCATTCAGGGTTGATTTCTTTCAGAATGGATAGGTTTGATCTCCTTGCAGTCCAGGGGACTCTCAAGACTCTCCTCCAGCACCACAGCTCAAAAGCATCAATTCTGCGGCGATCAGCCTTCTTTATAGTCCAGCTCTCACTTCCATACATCACTACTGGAAAAACCATAGCTTTAACCATCCTGACCTTAGTTGGCAAAGTGATGTCTCTGCTCTTTAGGATGCTATCTAGGTTTGCCATTGCTTTCCTCCCAAGAAGCAGGCGTCTTTTTATTTCGTTGCTGCAGTCGCCATCTGCAGTGATCAAGGAGCCCAAGAAAATAAACTCTGTCATTGCCTCCATTTCTTCCCCTTCTATTTGCCAGGAGGTGATGGGACCAGTGGCCATGATCTTAGTTTTTTTGATGTTGAGCTTCAGCCCATTTTTTTCACTCTCCTCTTTCACCCTCATTAAGAGCTTCTTTAGTTCTTCCTCACTCTCTGCTATTAGAGTAGTATCATCTGCGTATCTGAGGTTGTTGATATTTCTTCCGGCAATCTTAATTCCGGCTTGAGATTCATCCAGACCGGCCTTTCTCATGATGTACTCTGCATATAAGTTAAATAGGCAAGGTGACAGTATACAGCCTTGTCGTACTCCTTTCCCGATTCTAAACCAGTCAGTTGTTCCATATCCAGTTCTGACGGTTGCTGCTTGTCCCACATATAGATTTCTTAGGAGACAGATAAGGTGTTCAGGCACTCCCATTCCTTTAAGGACTTGCCATAGTTTGTTGTGGTCTACACAGTCGAAGGCTTTGGCATAGTCAATGAAGCAGAAGTAGATGTTTTTCTGGAACTCTCTGGCTTTCTCCATAATCCAGCGCATGTTGGCGATTTGGTCTCTAGTTCCTCTGCCCCTTCGAAATCCAGCTTGTAGTTCTGGAAGTTCTCTTTCCACATACTGCTGAAGCCTGCCTTGTAGAATTTTGAGCATAACCTTGCTAGCATGTGAAATGAGTGCAATTGTGCGATAGTTGGAGCATTCTTTGGCGTTTCCTTTCTTTGGGATTGGAATGTAGACCGATCTTTTCCAGTCCTCTGGCCACTGCTGGGTTTTCCAAATTTGCTGGCATATCTTATGCAGCACCTTTACAGCATCCTCTTTTAAGATTGTAAAGAGTTCAATTGGAATGCCATCACCTCCACTGGCCTTGTTGTTTGCAATGCTTTCTAAGGCCCACTTGACTTCACTTTCCAGGATGTCTGGCTCCAGGTCAGCAATTACGCTATCTTGGTTATCAGGGACGTCCAGATCTTTCTGATATAATTCTTCTGTATATTCTTGCCATCTCTTCTTGATCTCTTCTGCTTCAGTTAGGTCCCTACCATTTTTGTCCTTTATCATATCCATCTTTGCACGAAATGCCCCTTTAATATCTCCAATTTTCTTGAACAGATCTCTGGTTTTTCCTTTTCTATTGTTTTCCTCTATTTCTTTGCACTGTTCATTCAAGAAGGCCGCCCTGTCTCTCCTTGCTATTCTTTGGAAGTCTGCATTCAATTTTCTGTATCTTTCCCTTTCTCCCTTGCATTTTGCGTCCCTTCTCTCCTCCGCTGTTTGTAGGGCCTCGTTGGACAACCACTTTGCTTTCTTGCATTTTCTTTTCTTTGGAATATTTTTCATTGCAGCCTCCTGTACAATGTTACAAGCCTCCATCCATAGTTCTTCAGGTGTTCTGTCCACCAAATCTAGTTCCTTGAATCTATTCTTCACTTCCACTGTGTATTCATATGGGATTTGACTTAGGTTATACCTGACTGGCCCAGTGATCTTCCCTACTTTCTTCAGTTTGAGTTTGAATTTTGAAATAAGAAGCTGATGATCTGAGCCACAGTCAGCACCAGGTCTTGTTTTTGCTGACTGTATAGAGCTCCTCCATCTTTGGCTGCAGAGAACATAGTCAATCTGATTCCGGTATTGTCCATCTGGTGATGTCCATGTGTAGAGTCGCCTTTTGTGTTGTTGGAAAAGAGTGTTTGCAATGACCAGCTTGTTCTCTTGGCAAAACTCAATTAGCCTTTGCCCTGCTTCATTTGGAACTCCAAGGCCAAACTTGCCAGTTATTCCTTTTATCACTTGACTCCCTACTTTAGCATTCCAATCCCCTATGATGAGAAGAACATCTTTCTTTGGTGTCAGTTCTAGAAGTTCTTGTAAGTCTTCATAAAATTGGTCAATCTCAGACTCTTCAGCACCGGTAGTTGGAGCATAAACTTGGATTACTGTGATGTTCAAAGGACTGCCTTGGAATCGTACCGAGATCATTCTATCATTTTTTAGGTTGTATCCCAGCACTGCTTTTCTCACTCTATTGTTGACTATGAAGGCTACTCCATTTCTTCTATGGGATTCTTGCCCACAGTAGTAGATGTGATAGTCATCTGAACTGAATTCACCCATTCCTGTCCATTTAAGTTCACTGATGCCCAGGATGTCGATGTTTATTCTTTCCATCTCACGTTTGACCACATCCAGCTTACCCTGGTTCATAGATCTCACATTCCAGGTTCCTATGCAGTATATCTCTTTGCAGCATTGGACTTTCCTTTCTCTTCCAGGCACGTCTGCAGCTGAGCGTCCTTTCGGCTTTGGCCCAGCCACTTCATTAGCTCTGGAGCTACTTGTACTTGTCCTCCGCTCTTCCTCAGTAACATGTTGGACACCTTCTGACCTGAGGGGCTCATCTTCCAGCGTCATATCTTTTAGCCTTTTGTTTCTGACCATGGGATGTTCTTGGCAGGGATACCGGGGTGGCTTGCCAGTTCCTACCCCAGGAAGTCTTATTACAGGCCTCATTGTCACCAGTGTAATTAGCCTTACAATGATGAAAGCAAAGTTCAGCCTGTTTTATTTTGTAGCCTCACTGATCAACTGGGACACAAAAGTAGAAATGTGCCCCATTTATAAGATATTCCAGACTGAGGCACTCAGTGGGGCTAGCCCATCTGAAAAATAATTTCTAGGCTGTTTTTTTTCGGTCATTACAGTATTAGCAATAGATCAGTGGACAGGTATTGTTCACCATAGACTCTGGTTTGTATTAATATTCTAAAGTGGCTCTTAACATTGCTGAATTTGTTTGTGCATATTATGTGAAATAAATATTTAAGGAAAAAAATAAAAAAAAAGGCACAGCAAGAAATGAGCACCAGGAACTGTCTCATCAGTGAGAAGAAGGTTGCAGCTGGGTGTTAATATTGTTGAATTTGAGGTATAGTTTGCCCATCCCAAAGTGGGGCGGTTTTAGGCAACAGTGAACAATATTTAATGGCAAAAGTCTGTCCTCAAACACTTGACATGAAGATAGGTGGGAATCATTCGTGTTTGTTTTATTAGGCTATGTTAGTGGTTTTATTTTATTGGTTGCATCTTGTCTTTGTCTTTTTAATTGATTTTAGCAATTACTATGTTTTCTCCTTTTCAAAAAATTCTTCCTCTCAG
Source organism: Phrynocephalus guinanensis (assembly GCA_037367245.1). Lineage (NCBI taxonomy): Eukaryota > Metazoa > Chordata > Lepidosauria > Squamata > Agamidae > Phrynocephalus > Phrynocephalus guinanensis. Next base: position 5,554,610 of record CM074750.1, read on the forward strand.
TGGCATCTCAGAGCCCGAGAGGTGAGATACCAATTTTTGATGTGTATATGAAGTTAATACAGTGTTATCACTTCTGCCAATTTCCTTCGGAATTTTGCTCTCCCAGCTGAGGGGGCAGATATCTGATACATCACAAAGAATCACCTGGCAACAGGCTGATCATAATGTTCCCTGAGATGATCCAGTGACAGTTATTCCTAACGCCTCCAACTGTTACACCTAGTCCAGTTGGTGTTACTCGTAGGAGGAACTGCACACCATGCTGTTGTGTATTACCTACTTTGTGGCCCAGTGCCTCAGAAAACTGTGGCCACATTATGGAAAAAATGATGGCACCGAGGATGAAGGGAAGCCGTGTGACCCCTTTCAGCCTTTGGTAAAATACTCCAAATGCCATGATATCTGGCGACCTCAACGCAGGAGCTTTGACAAATGCAACCGCTCTCTGCAGCGGCAGAAAGGAACTGAGGCTCTAGGCAGGAAATTGGGACCATGTGCAGTGGGAGGAGGAGATCCTGGCATATTTCGAAGATTTAAAACTGGCCAAACTTCTGCACAGGTGCAAAGACCCATTGGTCTGAATCCACAGTTGCACACACAACGAACTAGAGTTACAAGGAAGAATATCATCCCTCTTCCCAGACGCCCTTTCGTCACCATGGAGATGCTAATCCCCATCATCAAAAAGGTGCAAGAGATCTTCAACATGGTGGGGGATGAAGTCATTCAGCTGCCTCAGATTGTGGTCATTAGTTCCCTGGTGCCTGTTGGGCATCAGCCACTGGATATTGAGGTGCAGGTCCAAGAGAGGATTCTGTCCTACGTTTCTAACCGAAACTGCTTGATCCTGGCGGTGACTGCTGCCAATACAGACATGGCTACGTCCGGGGTGCTGAACCTGACTCGAGACGTGGATGCGGACGGACGAAGAACACTGGCTGTGATCACCAAGCTGGATCTGATGGATGCTGGGATGGATGCCATGGATGTGCTGATGGGCCGAGTTATTCCCGTCAAGCTGGGCATCATTGGGGAGGTCAATAGGAGTCAACATGATATTAACAGTGACAAAAGCATCAGTGAGTGGCTACAGGATGAGCAGAGTTTTCTGCAGAAGTACCCATCACTCACCAACCAAACTGGCACTCCCCATCTAGCCACGACCCTCAACAGGCTTTTGATGCACCATATTTGGGGCTGCCTGCCTGAACTGCAAACCCGGGTGAACGTGCTCACGGCCCATTACCAGTCTGTGCTGCAGAACTACGGGCAGCCCACTGAGGACAAGAAAGCTACTTTGCTTCAGATCATCACCAAATTTGCCACCGAATACTGCAATGCCATCGAGGGCACGACACGCAGCCTCGAGACATCTGAGCTGTGTGGCGGAGCCCGGATCTGCTCCATTTTCCACGAGACTTTTGGTCACACCCTGGAGTCGTTTGAGCCTCTGGCTGGACTTACCACGCTGGATATCCTGACAGCCATTCGGAATGCTACCGGTCCCCGCCCAGCTCTCTTTGTCCCCGAGGTCTCCTTTGAGCTGCTGGTGAAGCGCCAGATCAAGCGCCTGGAGGAGCCCAGCCTCCACTGCGTGGAGCTGGTTCACGAAGAGCTCCAGCGCATCATCCAACATTGCCCTAGCTACAACACGCAGGAGCTGCTGCGTTTCCCCAAGTTGCGTGAGGCCATGGTGGAGGTGGTGACTGGGGTCCTTCGCAGGAGGCTGCCCGTCACCAATGAGATGGTGCACAACCTGGTGGCCATGGAGCTGGCCTACATTAACACCATGCATCCGGACCTCATTGACACGTCACTCGTCTCTGCCTCAGGGAGCGGTTCTAAGCCCATGCCAGCAACTCAGAGACTGAGCCAGCGTGAGCAGAGAGACTGCGAGGTCATCCAACGCCTTGTTGAATCTTACTTCCTTATTGTGCGCAAAAGCATCCAGGACAGCATCCCCAAAACGATCATGCACTTCCTGGTCAACTACGTCAAGGATCACCTCCAAAGCGAACTGGTTGGCCAGCTGTACAAATCCCAGCGGCTGGACACCCTGCTCGCCGAGTCCGAGGATGTGGCTCAGCAGCGCAACGAGGCGGCCAATATGCTCAAGGCACTCCAGAGAGCCAGCCAGACCATCTCAGAGATCGGGGAGACTCAGCTGTGGTAACCTGCACCCAAAGTCATGCCAAGGCCCCCATGTCACGGAAGACCACTCATCTACAGCTGCACAAGATTTCTTTGTTTGTTTGTTTTTAGCACTCTCCTTGCTCAAGAAGGAATGTATTTATTTCTTTTTAATGTTGTTAATTAACATTTATTTATTTCCTGGTTAAGGGACATTACAAGGAACAAATTAGGAAAGAAATTTAGTTGAAGTAAGGATAGAAAGGGAGGGTAGGGGTAAAGGGAAAATAGGGGCACATTACAATTCCGCACTTTCATTTTAGATAGATAGATAGATAGATAGATAGATAGATAGATAGATAGATAGATAGATAGATAGATAGATAGATAGATAGATAGATAGATAGATATCAGTTAGGAGGACTAGTATAGATAGTATATGTTACAAAATAGTTTCTGGCTGTTTACATATTTCAAATGCAAGCTCTTGATTTATTTGTGTTTTTTGTATAATTATCTTTTTTTAAACCACAAATAAAGCTTTTCCCAATTTAAAAAAAAAGCTTTTGGAAGTACGACTCTTTGTGTGTTGTTTTTTTCCCTCCTCGTTTTTATAGTGCTTACCAGTATTTTAGTGACCATTTTAGTCCAAAAATAAAATATTTTCTTTCCATTATAATTTTAGATAGTTAGGAATGCCTTAAGTGTCCCAAGGACAAATTAGTTTAACTGCATTTTAACTCTTTCACTGCAAACATTAGGGGTGGGTCCTGCAGAATAAATTTAGGCAGCAGTGCTGTTGCTCTGTAAACTGTACCACAAGGACTAGCAGAAACCCTTGCCTAATCAATGCCCAGCACAAGGATACACTTCATTCTGAAATGCAGTGAATGAAACACCGTTAGGCATGGGCAATTCGTTTTGGAACCTACTGGTTCGGAAACTACCCGTGCAAGCTCAGGTGGTGTCCAGAAGCTTCTGACACACAAGCAGCCAATCACTTACCTTGTTCTGTGCCCACACGGAGCTGAGCTCCAACAAGGAAGCAGGCTCAGATGTCATCTTTGCTCCTCCGTGGTGCTGATCAATCAGATAGGGAGGCAGGATGATGCCTGTCCCTGCACAGCTCCTGATTGGCCAGCACCATGGAGGAGCAAAGATGGTGTTGGAGCCTGCTTCCTTGTTGGAGCTCAGCTTGGTGCAGGCACAGAACAAGGTAAGTGGCTGTTGTGTGTCGGAGGCTTCCGAACACCACTTGGGCTTGTGTGGGTTGTTTTGGAACCAATAGATTCCAAAACAAATTGCCCATCCCTAAACACTGTGCAACACACACTGTGTGGTGCCTTGTTTTGCAAGAAGCATTTAGCTGGAATTTAGTTCCTTTTTCATACAACGTTCTGATGCTAAGACACAGAAAGCCTTTCTCCTTGCCAAAAAGAGTGTCTTCCACTTAAGCAAAGCAGCTGGTTAGATGTGAATTAGAAGAAATTGGGTTTTTCAAAAATGACTTTGTAAGATGTTTAGGCTTTCATAGGGATTATGATCACAAAAAACCCAAGTAATTTGATGAAGGAAAACTACCTCTCAATGCAGAAAGAAAGAAAGAGAGATCTGGACGACTGGGACAAGCTGCAAATATCAATGATGGGTCGAATCGCAACAAGCAAGATGTCAGTCTTCCCAAAATTGTTATTCCTTTTTCAAAACCTACCAATTATACTACATTTTAAATACTTCAAAGACCTAGACACGCTGATCTCAAAATTTATTTGGAAAGGAAAAAGACCAAGAATAAAACTCAAAATATTACAAGATTTAAAAGAAAGAGGAGGGACGGGGCTGCCAAACGGGTTACTATATTATAAAGCCTGTGCCTTGGTTTGGATAAAAGAGTAGATAACACTTGGAAACCAAAGAACATTAAAACTAGAAGGCCATGATTTAAGAATGGGTTGGCACACATATGTGTGGTATGGGGGAATCAAGGAGCAGACACATTTTTCAAATCATATAATAAGGAAATCACTCTCCTTAGTCTGGCAAAAGTATCAAACGCAGACTTATAAAAAAATTCCCGAGTGGGTAGCACCTATAGAGGCCTTCATGTTAAAAACAATAAACCCAAAGGGGTTACTACTTACCTATCAAGAATTGTTGACTAAAGAGAAGGAGATGAAAGATAAAACAGAACTGGAGAAATTGGGTTTAGCAACAGATTGGTGGTCAATGGCAAAACTGGAATCAAGATACAAAAAAGATAAATATGGGTTTTTTTGAAGGGAGAACACAGGTGGATGAACTATGGATTTATACAAATGAGGGAATCATCAAAATGTACACATACTTATTAGAATATGAATTGGAGGATGAAAGGGTGAAGGAGGGAATGATTAAATGGGCTCAAAATTTTAATTATAATATCGATATTGATGACTGGACTAAAATGTGGAAAGACAGTCACAAATTAATTAAACTAGAAAATATATTTAAAATGTTTCACACGTGGCATCTCACTCCGGTAAAACTAGCCAAAATGTCAAAAGGGTCAAATAATGTTTGTTGGAAATGTAGAAAGGACCCAGGGACTAACTATCACGCACGGTGGTCATGCGACGAAGCTCAGAAGTTCTGGCGACAGACTTGGAAAGTGGCACAAGAAATTGTACAAACTAAATTGAACTTTAGACCAGAAACGTTGTTGCTGAATATAATGCCAGAGATTATTGACAAAAAAATAAAATATATTCTCTTGTACATATATACAGCAGCTAGACTGCTCTGGGCTCAGAAATGGGGGGAAACTGAAATACCAACTAAGGTTGAACTCCTGAAAAAGTTACTGGACATTGCAGAACTGGATATGCTCTCAGAGGCGTTGCGAGACTACCCAAGACATTTTGTAAAGGAGAGCTGGAAGATGCTATATAATTGGGCCCAGAAGCAGACAAATGAATAAGGGGCAAAATAGACATAAAGACGTTTAGATAGTGACACCAAAATCTGAAAGTTTTGTAGATGACTGTTCAAGTGTGGAATCACCAATACCTTTGTATTGTAGAGTCATGGCGGAAAATAAAAATTTACAGCCCGCTCCTCGACCCCCCCTTCCTGTTATAATGTATCTCAACAAAAGACAGCCAGCTCCTCCGCTCCTTCCCCCTCCCTTTTCTGTCTCAATGCATCTCTATAGGCAATGTTTCTCTATGAGGACTCTGCTTCATATTCCTTTATGGAAGCGAACCGCTTTTTCAAAAAACTAACACAATGACCGGTTTATGGCTGGGGCTTCAAGCAGGTCTCTCCAGAATTCATTAACCCCTTTCTGCCTCCCGTTTTAACCTTTTTCCTGCCTTCCTTTTGACTTTTTCCTGCTTATCCCCGTAGGTTTTCCCATAGTGTGTTAACTCTTTCCTTCCCTCCTCTCTCAGCCTGACTCAGGGCCCCGGTTGAGATTTTATTCCCTCTCTGCTCTGGTTGGGGAGGAGAATGGTTACCAACCTCATTCTCCAGAGCCAAGGGACTTCCCTACCCACAAAAACCCGGTCCCACTGCCCACGCCTGGCACAAGCCAGAAGGACAGAGGGCTCCCCTCTTCTTCCCCTTCCCCCTCCCTTCTTCTATCCCTATCTTCCATCTACTCTTCCACCATCTCTCTCTCCTGGGCATGCTTATACGTGTCAGAGCATGGGGAAGAAGATAGCAACTTCGCAGGCTGGCAGAGGCTTCTGGAAACCTCCATAATCACCAGGTATCTTCAACACGTATCCCAGTAGCTGCTCTTCAGAGAATCAACATTCCTGTCTGCCTACCCAGATTGTCATCAAAGCCTGAGGACACTCTCCATTGTTTCATTCACACACCTTGAAAGGACTCGTATTCTCATGTTCCTAGCCTCTGTAACCACTCAAACACTCATATGTAATCCTGTAAGAGTTCGCATTCTTGTGCCTTCAAATTCTTGTATTTTTCCAAACACCTGTATGTAATCTCATAATGGCTTGTATCCCTGTGCACCCAAATCATTGTGTCTCCCAAATGCCTGTGTATGCGATCCCATCAGCCCTTCCTGCCCCCCCACTGGTCCTGATAATTGCCTTCTCTCACCCACTATTGACTTACTGATTCCCCTCAGTTTACCTGTGTCCAAGAACAATGCCACGCTTCCCGGCCCCATTGTGTTACCCTGTCTGGACCCATTAACATTTGCATAAGCCCTGGCTGCTACCAGGGACCACCCAGGACTGCCCCCAACCGACCCCCAACCCCTTCTGATTGGATCATTTAAACTTTCTCCAACCAATCTCTGGGCTGGCGCCGCCTGGGAGAGGAGGGGAAAGATAATCAATAAAAGTTGGAACTCCTCGTGTGTTCAGGGTCGAGCATCTTAGCCCGGTTGGAAGGCGGATGTTCACCTACTGCTATTTATTGGGTCCAATAAATTCAGTATTCCTCGGATTTCTCGCATTGAATCTTTATTGGCTTCTGTTGGGATTCAGCGAACTTCAGTGGGGCTAGCCCATCTGAAAAATAATTTCTAGGCTTTTTTTTCTGTCATTACAGTATTAGCAATAGATCAGTGGACAGGTATTGTTCACCATAGACTCTGGTTTGTATTAATATTCTAAAGTGGCTATTAACATTGCTGAATTTGTTTGTGCATATTATGTGAAATAAATATTTAAGGAAAAAAATAAAAAAAAGGCACAGCAAGAAATGAGCACCAGGAACTGTCTCATCAGTGAGAAGAAGGTTGCAGCTGGGTGTTAATATTGTTGAATTTGAGGTATAGTTTGCCCATCCCAAATTGGGGCGGTTTTAGGCAACAGTGAACAATATTTAATGGCAAAAGTCTGTCCTCAAACACTTGACATGAAGATAGGTGGGAATCATTCGTGTTTGTTTTATTAGGCTATGTTAGTGGTTTTATTTTATTGGTTGCATCTTGTCTTTGTCTTTTTAATTGATTTTAGCAATTACTATGTTTTCTCCTTTTCAAAAAATTGTTCCTCTCAGTGGCATCTCAGAGCCCGAGAGGTGAGATACCAATTTTTGATGTGTATATGAAGTTAACACAGTGTTATCACTTCTGCCATTTTCCTTCGGAATTTTGCTCTCCCAGCTGAGGGGGCAGATATCTGATACATCACAAAGAATCACCTGGCAACAGGCTGATCATAATGTTCCCTGAGATGATCCAGTGACAGTTATTCCTAACGCCTCCAACTCTTACACCTAGTCCAGTTGGTGTTACTCGTAGGAGGAACTGCACACCATGCTGTTGTGTATTACCTACTTTGTGGCCCAGTGCCTCAGAAAACTGTGGCCACATTATGGAAAAAATGATGGCACCGAGGATGAAGGGAAGCCGTGTGACCCCTTTCAGCCTTTGGTAAAATTCTCCAACTGCCATGAGATCTGGCGACCTCAACACAGGAGCTTTGACAAATTCAACTGCTCTCTGCAGCGGCGGAAAGGAACTGAGGCTCTAGGCAGGAAATTGGGAGCATGTGCAGTGGGAGGAGGAGATCCTGGCATATTTCGAAGATTTAAAACTGGCCAAACATCTGCACAGGTGCAAAGACCCATTGGTCTGAATTCACAGGTGCACACACAAAGAACTAGAGTTACAGGGAAGAATATCCCCCCTCTTCCCAGACGCCCTTTCGTCACCATGGAGATGCTAATCCCCATCCTCAAAAAGGTGCAAGAGATCTTCAACATGGTGGGGGATGAAGTCATTCAGCTGCCACAGATTGTGGTCATTAGTTCCCAGGTGCCTGTTGGGCATCAGCCACTGGATATTGAGGTGCAGGTCCAAGAGAGGATTCTGTCCTACATTTCTAACCGAAACTGCTTGATCCTGGCGGTGACTGCTGCCAATACAAACATGGCTACATCCGAGGTGCTGAACCTGACTCGAGACGTGGATGCGGATGGACGAAGAACACTGGCTGTGATCACCAAGCTGGATCTGATGGATGCTGGGATGGATGCCATGGATGTGCTGATGGGCCGAGTTATTCCCGTCAAGCTGGGCATCATTGGGGAGGTCAATAGGAGTCCACATGATATTAACAGTGACAAAAGCATCAGTGAGTGCCTACAAGATGAGCAGAGTTTTCTGCAGAAGTACCCATCACTTGCCAACCAAACTGGCACTCCCCATCTAGCCACGGCCCTCAACAGGCTTTTGATGCACCATATTTGGGGCTGCCTGCCTGAACTGCAAACCCGGGTGAACATGCTCACGGCCCATTACCAGTCTGTGCTGCAGAACTACGGGCAGCCCACTGAGGACAAGAAAGCTACCTTGCTTCAGATCATCACCAAATTTGCCACCGAATATTGCAATGCCATCGAGGGCACGACACGCAACCTCGAGACATCTGAGCTGTGTGGCGGAGCCCGGATCTGCTCCATTTTCCATGAGACTTTTGGTCGCACCCTGGAGTCGTTTGAGCCTCTGGCTGGACTTACCACGCTGGATATCCTGACAGCCATTCGGAATGCTACCGGTCCCCGCCCAGCTCTCTTTGTCCCCGAGGTCTCCTTTGAGCTGCTGGTGAAGCGCCAGATCAAGCGCCTGGAGGAGCCCAGCCTCCGCTGCGTGGAGCTGGTCCACGAAGAGCTCCAGCGCATCATCCAACATTGCCCTAGCTACAACACGCAGGAGCTGCTGCGTTTCCCCAAGTTGCGTGAGGCCATGGTGGAGGTGGTGACTGGGGTCCTTCACAGGAGGCTGCCCGTCACCAATGAGATGGTGCACAACCTGGTGGCCATGGAGCTGGCCTACATTAACACCATGCATCCGGACCTCATTGACACGTCACTCGTCTCTGCCTCAGGGAGCGGTTCTAAGGCCATGCCAGCAACTCAGAGACTGAGCCAGCGTGAGCAGAGAGACTGCGAGGTCATCCAACGCCTTGTTGAATCTTACTTCCTTATTGTGCGCAAAAGCATCCAGGACAGCATCCCCAAAACGATCATGCACTTCCTGGTCAACTATGTCAAGGATCACCTCCAAAGCGAACTGGTTGGCCAACTGTACAAATCCCAGCGGCTGGACACCCTGCTCGCCGAGTCCGAGGATGTGGCTCAGCAGCGCAACGAGGCGGCCAATATGCTCAAGGCACTCCAGAGAGCCAGCCAGACCATCTCAGAGATCGGGGAGACTCCGCTGTGATAACCTGCACCCAAAGTCATGCCAAGGCCCCCATGTCACGGAAGACTACTCATCTACAGCTGCACAAGATTTCTTTGTTTGTTTGTTTTTAGCACTCTCCTTGCTCAAGAAGGAATGTATTTATTTATTTTTAATGTTGTTAATTAACATTTATTTATTTCCTGGTTAAGGGACATTACAAGGAACAAATTAGGAAAGAAATTTAGTTGAAGTAAGGATAGAAAGGGAGGGTAGGGGTAAAGGGAAAATAGGGGCACATTACAATTCCGCACTTTCCTTTAGATAGATAGATAGATAGATAGATAGATAGATAGATAGATAGATAGATAGATAGATATCAGTTAGGAGGACTAGTATAGATAGTATATGTTACAAAATAGTCTCTGGCTGTTTACATATTTCAAATGCAAGCTCTTGATTTATTTGTGTTTTTTGTATAATTATCTTTTTTTAAACCACAAATAAAGCTTTTCCCAATTTAAAAAAAAAGCTATTGGAAGTACGACTCTTTGTGTGTTTCTTTTTTTTCCCTCCTCGTTTTTATAGTGCTTACCAGTATTTTAGTGACCATTTTTAGTCCAAAAATAAAATATTTTCTTTCCATTATAATTTTAGATAGTTAGGAATACCTTAAGTGTCCCAAGGACAAATTAGTTTAACTGCATTTTAACTCTTTCACTGCAAACATTAGGGGTGGGTCCTGCAGAATAAATTTAGGCAGCAGTGCTGTTGCTCTGTAAACTGTACCACAAGGACTAGCAGAAACCCTTGCCTAATCAATGCCCAGCACAAGGATACACTTCATTCTGAAATGCAGTGAATGAAACACCCTTAGGCATGGGCAATTCGTTTTGGAACCTACTGGTTCGGAAACTACCCGTGCAAGCTCAGGTGGTGTCCAGAAGCCTCTGACACACAAGCAGCCAATCACTTACCTTGTTCTGTGCCCGCAAGGAGCTGAGCTCCAACAAGGAAGCAGGCTCAGATGTCATCTTTGCTCCTCTGTGGTGCTGATCAATCAGATAGGGAGGCAGGATGATGCCTGTCCCTGCACAGCTCCTGATTGGCCAGCACCACGAAGGAGCAAAGATGGTGTTGGAGCCTGCTTCCTTGTTGGAGCTCAGCTTGGTGCAGGCACAGAACAAGGTAAGTGGCTGTTGTGTGTCGGAGGCTTCCGAACACCACTCGGGCTTGTGTGGGTTGTTTTGGAACCAATAGATTCCAAAACAAATTGCCCATCCCTAAACACTGTGCAACACACACTGTGTGGTGCCTTGTTCTGCAAGAAGCATTTAGCTGGAATTTAGTTCCTTTTTCATACAACTTTCTGATGCTAAGACACAGAAAGCCTTTCTCCTTGCCAAAAAGAGTGTCTTCCACTTAAGCAAAGCAGCTGGTTAGATGTGAATTAGAAGAAATTGGGTTTTTCAAAAATAACTTTGTAAGGTGTTTTGTGGGGGGACAGGGAACTCTAGTTTTCTAAAATTCCCCTTCTAATTTGACCAGTCATAGGGCGGTGGCGGGCGATCCGGTCGCTCCGCGCGGTCCTCCCACGCACCCCCGAGAAGCCTCGGGGCCACGCGGGCGGGTGGCGGCGGGATCGGGAAGTAAGATCCCCCTGCCATCGCCGGCGTGCCGCGCAATCACCCCCCGCCCCCACCCCACCCGCTTCTACATATCGTGGATTTTCGTGCATAACGGGTGGGGTGGGTCCCTAATCCCCCGCGATCGGTGGGGGGTTACTGTATGATATGTGCATATCTCTGTAGAGTTTAAGTCCATCAGTTGTTGGTGCTTGCTTTACAGTTATGAAGTTGATAGTTGTGAAGGCTGGCGTTTCATTGTTTCTGATGAGACTGTCTCAAAAGGAGTTAGGCCATCATATCCTTCCATATAGTTTGGAGGATTGGTATGTTTGCCTCTGGGTAGCTGGACATAAGTAATGATGGAAAACCAAGCTGCATCAAAGAGATCAAGATGTCTTGTGCTTGCCTGAGTTCTTGAATTAAATATACAGACACACTATGGTTGTCATAGAACAATTTCAGCTTGTGATGTCTCCTGAGATCAACCGGGTGCTTGACTGCTGTTAGGGCTACTGCAGCCTCCCTAGATCCTTGTCTAGCCTGGCTTCTAAAAACTGCCAGGCCAATAACAACTGAATGTCAGTCCAAAGAAATAGAGCGTAGTTACTGTATATACAAGCAGTAGCTGGGCCAAGAGAGGACATAAGGCCCAAAGGAAGATGACTAGGAGCTAGGCTTTCTTGTCCCTCATACCCACTCCTGGACATCGACCTGTCCCCATCGCTGATACAATTTTAAAAAAATCTCTAAAAAGATGGCTGTTTTAGACAAGTATCAATGGAAATCCACTGAAATTACCATCCTCAAGACAATTGCATTGACATTTAAGTATATACAGTACTTATTCAAGTGTTACTTATTGGACCTCTGAAAAATTGAACAACTTGCAAGCTTCATGATTCTGTTTGGTGGCTACACAGGACAAGGCCTTCTCTCTTCCTGCTTGAAGACTTTGGAACCCTCACCCACAGGCAGCTATATATAAAGGATGCTAAGTTATACCTTTTCGAAAGAATGCTCATAGTGTTTTGTGTTATGTGAGCTAATTTTAAAGGTTTTAAGTGTCAGCAGCAATACAAATTAGTTGTGGTTTCTCTCAGTGCTTACTGTAATTGATCAAAATTGATCAAAATGGCTTCTGATTCCAAATTGTGTTCTGAGCCTATGGAGATGGGCTACCCTTTGCTGTAGGCGCCTGGAGTAGGAACTGGCAAACCACTCCTGTATTCCTGCCAAGAAACCTCCATGGACATGGAGTCACGAAGCATCGGTCACGACTGTAACGACACAACACACGCACACCCTTTGTCAGGCCTCTAAGTAATTTTAACTCCAGTGATGCTATAGTTGGTTTCCTACAATATTTTCCTGCAATATAGAGGATAATCTACATTTTGAAGTGGTTGAATTCTATGAGATTTTTAAAGCAGATGTTTTGTTTTTAAAAATATCTTTCACATGAATAAAGTGTAGGATTTTATGTTTTTTGAAACCAAGTTTAATTTAGTTTAGGGCCTTTTTACATGACCCCTAAGATCCGCTGGCCACTTAAATTCGGACCAGAGATCTTAGGGGTTCGTCGCTCTTCCTCTGTCCCCACCCCCCTCCGCACTTCCTGGTTGCTGGCTGCATGAGGGAGGGAGAAAAAGAGAAAGAAAAGCATGCCACTCACCTCCTTCTGCCTCTCGTCTCTGTAAAAGTAGCTCTTAAAGGGGCGGGAGCCAAAAAGCAGCAAACAGAAGCGAGGAGAGCCCCGCACTCACTATCGTTGCACCGCATCAAAGATTTTTCACCTCCAAAGAGAAGGTACAAGAAAAGTGCGCTGGGTCGCGCTAAAGTGGGCGGGGTCGCACTTAATTGTCTGCAAACAGGGAAACATTTTTAAGCTCCGGAGCTTGCAGCCATTTGCAGCGGAGCTTAGGGGTCGTGTATAAACGCCCTTAGTTGCCGTTGTAGTTTAGTGTTGATTTGTGCCTTGTTATTTCAGTGGGAGCAGTTGGGATATTTGAAAGGCATCACTGTGTTCCTCTATATCTGCTCTACCAAGCCCATGCTTGTCAGTTGATAAACCACCTTAATGATTTTGATACTCTGGGCTTGTTTTTTTTTTTGGGGGGGGGGGAATCTTTATTGGCATTGGCATTGGCATTGGAATGGAATGGGAATGGAATTTATTGTCATTTTTTCCAGTTTTGAGGGGGAAGGGGGGAAATTTAAATATAAATGTTTTTAAACAGTTTTCTAAGGAGGTACATTTTAACTGCAGCAATTAAACCAATAAAGATTCATTTCCCTCTGTCGGGAAAATAGAAAATAAATGGTAGTTTATAATATATTTTTAAAATAAATCCACACCTCCCACTCCCAGTCGAACCTCCCCCTTTATCCAATATCAGAAAAAAGTCTTCACAAACTGCCAGAGAAGAAATAAAGAATAAACTGCTATTCCCTTCAACAGACAAAGCTGCAGGGAATCAAAGAAATTATTTTCTAAATTCAATTTCTTCCCTGCCTGCCTAACTTAAATCCTAAAGCCTCCAGCCTCCCTCCTCAATCTCGATCGGATCACACCAGCACCAGCAGCCAACCCTCCTCCCTCAACCACATCCATACACCCAACTGCGATTTCTGGAAGGTGCCTCGGCTTTTTATGCCCTCCGAGACATCCAGAAGTGTCAGTCAAAAACCTGGCGATGCTATTGGTGGAATGGTTCAAAAAAATTTCATGGTCCCATCCCATGCCCAGCCCAAATGGGCAGGTCTAAAAAAATAAAAAATAAAATAAAATAAAATAAAATCAATACGACGTTTTATTGCTATAAAAAAAACCCACTGCTGCTACTATTAAAATTCAGGCATTTAAAATAAATAAATTTCACATGTTTCTGTGGTGATTTGGTGTTTTTTTTTAGCACAATTTCAAAAGAAAAATTGCTGTCGACATTTTGGATCCCCCCCCCACTGCATGGCATGGCGAGACGACGAGGATGACCCCCTCCCCCCAGCCTGGTGCAAGCAGCCCAGGACAGGAGAAGAGGGGGGGGGAAAGGTCGGGGACCCCCCAGAAACCATCCCTCTGGTAGGTGGCAAAGCCTCAGGCAGGCATATTTTCACCTGCTTTTTTGGCCGGGAGTCGGGTTTTTTTTAAAAAAACTTTTAAAAACTTTTTCTGTGCTTCACATTGCACGATTGCCGCGATGCCACAAACGAAAACGAAAACCTGACCAAATTTTTCTTTTTTCGGTTTGAGTTCGAGTTCTGACGGCTTAATTATCGTTACCATTTCCGTTACGTAACGGAAACGAAAAACGGAAACGGAAATGAAAATTTCGCCGAGTAGTGCCCATGTCTACTAAGGACCCATTCTTGATAGGTTTCAGTACCTTAGTCCATTGTTCACCTTAAGGCTATGGATACTATTGTCTCCCTAACGAGCCTATTCAGGCCATTGTTCATCTTATGAGCCTAATTGAGACCAGGGTGACAAGAGGTCAAAGCTGACTGACTATAAGATGGAGGACTTGCACTAGCTGTATTCAGACTGAGGAAGCTGTTTGGATGAACAGCGAAACATTTATATCTCTCAAAAAAGAAGTCCAGTAGCCATGACTCAACTTCCAGATTCTTCCCAGTTAATCTCCCCCCCCCAATGAATGCCCCAGAACAAGGGCACAGTCTGTGTGGGGTTTCTTTCTCTTTTTTGGCCCTGGGTGCCAGAATAACCCAGGAGGCTTTGAGTCCCGGTGGAGGGAGTGTGTGCGTGTGTGTTGGATGTGTGTGTGTGTGGGGGGGGGGGTCTGCAGGCTGCTCTGCGTGGCCAGGCTCCACTCCACCCTGGGCCTCATGCCGGTCTTGATTACTTAATGAGCGCCAACAGCAGCCAGGGAGCCTCAGGGCCAGGATTTGGGATATCCTTTTGCCCCTGAAAACCTCAGGCAACTTCTCCTCCCCCCTCTCTCCACCCCTCTCTCGGCACCCCAGGGGCATGATGGAGAGGAGCAGCCTGGCTATTGTTCTCTGTTGGGGGTCCATGGGTTAGTGTGATCCCCTGCCCCCTCCCCCCCACCCCCGAGGGAGGAGGAAAGCTCCTTCCGGACACCCTTTCAATGGCTGTGCAGCCAAACTTGGGCCAACTCTGAGATGCCTCACACTGCCTCCACTTATCTACGGGGGGGGGGGGGGGGGCAGGCTGCACGCTCACGTGCTGGCCCACCGGCTCCCTCCACCCCCATCCTCTCTGCGCACCATCCGTTCTCCTCCTCCTCTTCCTCTTCCTCCTCCTCCGTCTCCACTTCTCCCACTCAGCCCTTCTATTCTCATCTCTCCCCGCCTCACCACCGCCCCCTTACCTGTTCTGGCTGCTACTCGCCCCTCCACCACACCGCTCCTTCACACTGGGAGCTCAAAAAAGCCACACAAGCCCCGTCTCCCACCCACCCACCTACCCAGAGCCCTGCCAAAATGCTCTTGCTTCCCTTCTCTGCTTCGTGGCCAGGCACGGAGGTGAGCTCTTGCCTCCTGCCCCAGGGCACGGGTCCTTCTGCCAGGATCGAGGGCACAGAGCGTTCTCGGCCAATGGGCAGAAGCCGAGCTGTGCAAGTGTATGGACGGTGGGCGGGGGGGGGGGGAGGACAGCTTTCCGCTCCCCACGTGAAATCATTTCGAGGGCTTTCCAGGGGAAATAAGGCAGCTCCAGGGACATAAAATAGACCAAAGTGGACATTTGGATGGGAAACCTGGCTTAATGGCGCTGGAGCAAAGCAGGAGCTGTCCTGGGTGCTGGATCCTATGTCCAGTAAAAAGTTCAGCACCACAGACAGTTCCTGTAAAGGGCGGGTGTTGAGTGACCCCTTAATTCTGCTCCTTTTGTTCTCTTTTTGGAGGGGCTGTGACTAATTATTTCCCTTCCACTCTTTTCCTCTTGTTTTCCTTTTGCAACAAAAGAGCCCTCCCCCACCCCCGCTGTCCAAAGGAAAAAAGCAGCCAGATAGAAACCACCATAGAGCCTCCCTCCAGGGACCAGGTCATCGCTAACCCTCCAGCTATGCTGAGCCGGAAGCTTCTAATTAAAAGTGCAAGAGCTCCAAGGAGCTTTGGCAGCGCTTTGGCTCTCATCACCATGACAGATGGCCACAAACCGCTCCTGAAAATGACCAGAGGGACAGAAGGGAGGCAGCCGCCTTTAGCTAGAACCGGTTGGGGCTCTGGCACCAGTCAGCAGCAATGGCACCCACAATTTCCCTGAGAAGTTCCTACAAGTGGACAATGGTTAAAGCGGAGTGTGAAGCAGAGGCTCCCAGTTCTTAGCTCCTCGCGCTCCACCTTGTCTCACGAGTCACCTGTGGACACAGAGAAGGCCGCCTCAGAGCAAGAGAAAAACAACTCACTGATTTCTAGCTGCCTCTGGATCCGTCCCTTGCAACGTTCCCGGTAGTCGGACTGGGTGGCGTTATACTCGGACATCACCTCCACGAACTTCCGAGATAAAGTGGAGTGCTGGAATGCAGAGAAGGACACGGTTGCCACCCGTTGACTTGTGGCACCCCGAGAGGCAGGTGGTTGGAGGCGGAAGCAGCTTTATTCACCTCCCAGGCAGAACAGGCCTGTGCTCTGCTAGGACGGTCAGGGTATAAACGCACAGGTTCACTGGGTCTCTAAAACCCATTTGTTTTGGGGGATACTTTCTTGGCTCTCCCACTTGCCTCTCTCCTCATCCACAGCCATTTTCAAAGAGGTTTCAGCATGTCCCCCCCCCCCCCCACCCCCACACACAAAGCAGAAAGCCCCAAAGGCTTGTGGCAGTGTGAAGACCTTCAGATCAGTCTTTGAGTTTTGAATCCTTTGGGGTGATTTTTGTTTTGCTTTGTTTTTTGTCTCTTGGAATTTGTTATCATTCCGGCCACGGAGACTCATAAATTTGATTCTGAGGTGGAGGGACAGGATCACAAGAAGATGCAATTCATGTATGCAATTTTTTTTTTTTTTTGGCCAGAGGAGCTGAGGGAGGGTCAGTCCCTGAGATGGAGTCAGGAAGGAAAGAGGTGTTTCATTAGTTACTTTTTTTTCAGAGCCTCCCCATCCAGGGGCAGTCTGCCTTTGGACAGTGCCTGCCAGAGGGGCCACTGGAGGGGACCATGCTCTCGCACCCGTGCCTTGCTTCTGAGCTTCTCAGAGGCCTCTGGCCAGCCACGGAGGTGAGTGGGCCACTCGTCTAGAAAGGTGCACCACCACTGCCTGCTCCTCATGCTCTTATGTAAAGCAAAGGGGGGGGGAGGCGCCCAAGCGCTGTGAAGGAGCATCCCCTCCCTCCTTCCCTCTCTCCCTCCTTCTGGCACATGCCTTTCTCGATGCTTCACACTTGATTCAGGAACGGGCTGTTGCGTGCCTATAATTTCCCTACTCGCTCTCCACAGCCCATTGGCCATCTGCTCGTTTTTTTGGGGGGGGGGAGAGATGGTGGTCGTGGGGAGCTGAGAAAGGTGCTGTTGAACCAGCTTTGCTTCTTGGATCTGGAGAAGCAGGGGGCTTGGACGTGGCTTTGTCTGCTGCAAAGGAAAGCTGCCAGCACCCCCTTTAGCCACACCTGGAGGCTGGGGAGGCCGAGGAGCCAAGGAACCCCCCCCCCAATGGCTCGCCTCACCCATCCGAACCATGGCTGATGGCCCTGGCCTTTTGTCCTTTGAGAGAGTCCAGGGCAGGAGGGGACCGGGGACAGACATCCAACCCGATCAGGGCCCTTCCTCCCAGTATTTTCTTCCTTGACGGTGACTCCCACAGCCCCACAACCAGCATCTATCTCCACACAGGCCTTTATGTTTCTGTCTTTTTACTCTTCTCCCTTCCAGAATCTGGTGCTTCAAGTCCTATCCACCGCCCCCCCCCCAGGGGCTTGCTCCACCTTCCCTCTAGAGATGGCTCTTGTATCCCCTCGTCTCTCTCTCTCTCTCTCTCTCTCTCTCTCTCTTGTCTCTGTTTGTCCAAAACCTGGGCTACACGTGCCCCACACCCTCAGCCCTTTTTCCCAGGGTTCGGTGCTTAGGATCTGGGCCCCTGGGCCTCCTTCCTCTGGACGGTTCCCTATTTTATCCCTACCCATGCTCACCAGCACTGCTTGGCAGCAGGCACTGAACTCCAGGTGGTATCAGCCAAACAAAGGGAGATGATTGCTTTTCCTGGGTCAGCAGCACCTTGTATGCCTGCTGGCACAGCCTGGTATTAGCCTTTTTTTTTCTCTGCCACCATGCCACACCTGTAACTCGCAGAGGTCTCCGGCAGCTGGATAAGTTCTCACTAGGCTTTCTTCAACCAGCGGCCCCTCCCCTGGACCCCGCGACTGGCTGCAGTGAGGAGAGTTGCTATCTGACCCAGAGGGCACCACGTTTTGGGAGGCAATCTTGGATGCTGGAGAATGGCACCCAGGGGGGGCACCTCAAAAAGCAACAGCCGATGGTTGTGTTTTGGGCCACGTGAGATGCTAACGTCTACAGAGGTGCCCTGGTGGTGAGCACTGGCCAGTCTCTGGCTCCCACCACCACCCTCACCCTTGAGAGGGGCACACCTGGGTTTTCCTTATTCGCAGATCCGCTGACGATCGGTTCAGTCCTTCCTCTTGTTCAATACTCTGTTCAATACCTGTGAGGAAAGAATAGGGGTGGGGGGGGGAGAGAATATAAATGTTGGCTATTTTTGTAGGAGGAGAGAAGTTGGCGGGGGGGGGGCGATGGGGTGAAACTGAGAAGCAGATGGGTCTCCATTTCATTCTCTTTGCCTCTTCTCCACCCCACCCACCCCCAGCCTTCCTTGCCAAAGGCACATTTCACTCTGGACTAAAAATACCTCTCCAGAACACAAGGGACCATTTAGAAGAGAGGGTTGTTTGGCTTTTAATGGGAGAGCTCCATTGCTTTCCAAAAATGCACCTTGGACACACCTGGTAAAAGTCCTCACCTGCAGGGCAGGTAGTCTCTGGATGCTGTGAGGAGGGGAACAGAACGCAAGGCTCCCTTGGCTTTCAAAGGCATCAGAGCCTGGGCCAAGCAAAGGGGAACCCTCGGCAACCCACACCCCACAAAGTCCCCTCTGCCTTCTGCAGGCATTGCATCTTCCCTGCCAGCTTTGCTCCTCTCACAGTATTGCAGAAAGAAAACAAGAGTCTTCAAATCTTGGAACTGGGGAGTTGAAGGGATACCCCAGGGTGTATCTAGACCAAGCCCCTGACAAAAGAGCAATCCCCAGATGTTAACAGACTGACACAGCTGGGTCTTTGGCTGGCGTATGTGTAGAAGGGAACAGAAGGAAGGAAGAGAGAGAGAGAGAGCATTCATTCTGATCAGAAATTATTCACTAGTTCCTTAACAAACTTTATCGAACTGGAATGCAGATTAAAGGAGTTCTAGTCCAGCTATACACCAACACAGGAATGTGTAGGGACTGAAAGAATTTGAGGTGTGAGGGGTTTTTTTTTTAATGGAAGAAGTGGCAAAATGAAATGGTCATCCAGCCTCAGAAATATGTCCCTCTTAAACACATGGCTTGGAAGCATTTTCAGCCACTTTAAATGGCTGAATTAAGCCCCCCCCTCTCTCTCTCTCTCTCTCTCTCTCTCTCTCTCTCTCTGTTTTCTCTTTTGGAGAGGCTCTCCATCTTTAACACCCAGATGACAGGCTTAAAATGCTTGCACCACTTGGACTCCACCAGCACAAAGGCTGGAGAAGATTGTTTCCATTAATTTCTTTAACGAACGTTGCCAAGCTGGGCAAATCCAGAGATCAGTCAAAGTTTGGACTTTCCTCCCCCTTCTGCCTCTGGACGGTGCCACGACCTATCCAAGCCCCACAAGGCCAGCCAGAAAGCCTGCTGTCCGCTGCTACGACCACCTTCGACCAATCTGGACAGGACTCCTTCCTTCAAGCCTGCCTCACGTCCTTTGGCATGGTCAGAGTGAGGCCTGGGGGTTACTCCTGAAATTCTCACTCTCTCTCCCCACTCCTTGGGGCTCCAGGAACGAACACTCACTCTTGAGCTTGGATCGGACTTTGTTGGCTGTCTTCTTGATGCCAGACATCAGGTCCTCTAGTTCTTCCTTGGTTTCTGGAAGGGAGAACCAAGAGGAGAAGGGCTGAAGGGGGCTCCCTCCTCCCTCGACGTCTCCTGTTCTAAGCATTCTGGAGCAAGCAGCCCGCCCGCCCACCCGCCCGCCTTTTCCTTTGCCCACCCTTGTCCCATAGATCACTCTTCTGATAAAAAGTGGTTCAACACGCGGAAGAGCCAACCCTTGGGGAGGAGAGGTCAGTTGCCTGCAAGGGGCCTGAGGCCACCACAGCCTCAAGGGGACAAGGAGGAAAGGTTCTCCTTGAAACAATTCCTCTTGAGCAAGGGGGCCCCCAAACCGACATCATGGCGGCTGGTTTGCTGGCTCTTTGCTGGGAGGTTGGCTTAGGCAAGGCAGACGGACCACAGCAGTGCATTAGAAGGCAAAATCCCTTCAGTTCTTTATGCCAGCATCCCGACACGCACATCTGGCAACAATCACAACTGGCAACTTGTTAGACAGGGGGGCAATTTGTCACTTAAAACCAAACCCAAACAGGTGCCTTGTGGCCTTGCTAGTGAAACAGGACCAAGAGAGATGAGGCAGGAGCCCCAAACTCGGGGGACGTAAATATTCTTGGACTTCATTTCTCAGCAAACCCATCTAAGGGCGCTTTTACACGATCTCTAAAATCCGGTGGCAACTTAAATTCGGACCAAAGATCATGGGGGTTTGTCCCTATTCCAGTGTTCCCACCCCTCCGCACTCCATTGTTCCTGTCTGCGTGAGGGGAGGGATAAAAAAAAGGGAGAAAAAATGCAGGCTCACCTCCGTCTGGCAGTCCAAGCAGCCCCGAGCAGCCCCATAGTGATTCCTGTCTCTTAAAGGGGCAGAGGGAAAAAAAACAAAAACAAAAACAGAAGGCGAGGGAGCCCAGCATTCACAGCTTTACAATCCACATCAGAAGATTTTTTTACCTCCTGGAGGCCAGGTACTTGAAAAGTGCGCTGGGACGCGCTTAGGTGGGCGTGGTTGTACTTAATTTTTTTAAAAGTCCGGAGCTGGTGGGAAAACATTTTTAAGCTCCGGATCTGGAAGCCCTTTGCCTCGGATTTTAGGGGTCGTGTAAAAGTGCCCTAGGAAAACCAGCAGGTGGGGCTTCTGGGTGTCGCAGTCTGAGAGAATCCAGGAGCCCTCCAGGTGAGCTGACCTCCAGGGAAGAATAAGCTCTCCCCACCACCACCACCAAAACCATCACTGTAACAAGAGAGGAAAAGCCACCAAGCGGTCTTCTCTCTCAATCTTTCTCTTGGAGGGAGGGAGGGAGGGAGGGAGGGAGGGAGGAAAACATTTGCATCTGCTTCCTTCAGCCCAAGAGCAGATTTGAGCAGGATAAGCCCTATCCTGTGTTTGTTTTCTTGGCTCTTTCCTGTTCTTCCCTGGTTCCCTGCCTTCCCTTTTGCTCATCACGACTCAGGAGCTGCAGCATTTGCCACATTTGTGTGTGAACAACTCAAGATACCCAGTAACCTTTTTCCTTGCTGGGGAGGTTCTTCTCCACACACACACACACACACACACACACACACACACACACACACACACACACACACACACACACACACACACACACACACACACACACACACACACACACACACACACAGCTGTCCTTTCTCCTTGTGGGGTCCTTACCTCTTTAGCAAGGGGGCAGGCTAGCACTGGGGGGGGGGGCTGGCAGGTGCTCTGCTGTGTTTGCCCCCCCCCCATTTGCCCTCCACCCCACCCTAGCCAGGAGATCATTGCCACCACCTGGAATGTCAAATGTTTCCAAGTATCCAAGTAACAGCGGCACCTGCAACCACCAGGGAACCCAGGAGCCTGGGAGAAAGCCATACGGACATGGCTGCCCCAGTGCCAGCCTGTGAGAGCAAGGCGATGGCTACAGTTCCTTGTGCAGCTCCTGCAGAGATGGGGTTCCAGATGCCCACCCCGTGGCCAGTGGGGCTTCAAGGCCAGAGGCCGGCCAAATCTCCAGGCCTTTCCAAAAGGCAGAGAGAGGAACCCCAAATTCACGGATTCCTCAGCCCCATTTTTGTTTTAAAAAAATCACAATACAGGAGGTGTAATCTTGAGTACTAGGATGAAACATGGAAATTAGTGTTCACCATTCTCAAACTGGGACACAGTCAAAAGGACAGAAGATGGGAGCTAGCCTTGTGTCCAAAACATTGTTGACCTAAATCTGGATGGATCCAGATGCCATGAGGTGGGGAAAATATTTCCCTGGGTAGGGCAGAGGGAAAGAGAGAAAGCTCACCTTACACCTCTTATCTTTGCAACCTCTGACTACCAGAAGCGCAGAGAGTGGGAGAAGGAAGGGATTATGGTTTGCAGATAAACAGGAAGAGGTTGAGGAACTTTTTTTATGGATTAATGGCAATAAAAGGCAGGGGATTAGATCTAAATGCATGTGTACGTTATCGAGGCCGCAGCGCCCATGGCCAAAGGTCTGGAAAAACAAATTCCGTCACGTGGATGGGCCAGGGAATGTTTTGCCTGCAGAAGAGAAGACCGAGCAGGGATGCATGGCTCCCATTAACAACTATTCAAAGCTTTCGGTTGTTCCAGAGAGTAGGGCCCTTTGTACACGACCCCTAAACTCCGCCGCAAATGGCTCCCAGCTCCGGAGCTTAAAATTGTTTCCCCACCAGCTCCGGAGTTAACAGATAATTAAGTGCGACCACGCCCACCTAAGCGCGTCCCAGCGCACTTTTCAGGTACCTGCTCTCTGGAGGTGAAAATTCCTGATGCGGATATAACGTAGTGACTGCCCGGCTCTCCTTGCTTCTGTTTGTTCTTTTTTTGCCCCCCGCCCCTTTAAGAGATCTGAATGCAGTGCCAGGACAGCAGAACGGAGGTGAGTGGCATTCTTTTCTTCCTTTTTTTCTTCCTCCCCTCACGCAGCCAGCAGCCAGGTGTGCGGAGGGGGTGGGAACGCAGGAACAGCGACAAACCCCTAAGATCTCTGGTCCGAATTTAAGTGGCCAGCGGATCTTAGGGGTCGTGTAAAAAGGCCCTGAGATGTGCATCAGGGGGTCCAAATAAAAAGAAAGGAGCTTCCAGTAAAACCCTGTGGAAAAAGTTTTCCATTGTCCTTAGAGCTGCTCAACAGTCACAAACACACCGAGAGAGTGTGTGGACACCTGCCTTCATCCAGCCTTCCTGCCTGGCCAAGGAGCCCACTTTGGGACACCACAGTTTGCAGCCATCTTCCTGAGGCATCTGTGGATTGGCAGCCGTGGACGGCTGGGGACCTTGAGGGCGCCACGCTCACCATCTGCCTCCCAGGCAAGACTCCAGAGAAGCCACCAGCCTTCCCACGCCACGCTGCGGGATCGAGCAGATGGCTGCCGTCAAAAAGCACAGGGTGGCCTTTTGGGCTGCCGAGGGAAGAGGTGGCGCAGGCGTTTGGCAAGGGAGGGCCTCTGGATTTCAAGTCAGAGATGGGATTTCCAGTCCCAGTTCTGTTTCGTGGGGCCTCTGGTACGCCTCAAACCTCCAGGTTGCTTTTCGTTGCGAGCATCTTAAGAGAGCAGGAAATTGCCAGTTGGAAGTGGCCACGGCACCCTCTTGGGGGGAACAGAGTCCTCCCTTTGAATATTAATCCAAGACTAAGGTACGGGTGATGCGTTTATAGGCCACTAATAAAAATGAAAAATCTCTGTTAATAAAGGTATTTCGCTTTCTGCAAATCTCCATTGTTTGTGTTTCCATTCTGGGTAAGGAACACACATAACAATTGCACACTCTCATGGACAAGATCTACTGTATTTCTTCAAGGCAAGTACCAAAAGTCCAACACTGGCAAGATGTGGTTTATCAAGAGGTTAATCTCAGATGTAAAGTTCTTGGTCTGCCTCAGGTGAGGCAGGAGGCAGCAAGGCTGTTGCTTCTGAAGCAGCGGGTTAGTTTTCACACCCCAGTCCTTCAAACAAAAAGAGGCCTAGCCTTGCATTTGTATTTTGCAATGGCCAGGCGGCTCCTTTTTACTCCCTTGGAATGTTTTACGCAAGGCATCGTTTTAATGTGTAATACAGGCATGTCCAAACTCTGGCCCTCCTGATGTTTTGGACCAGCAACTCCCAGAATTCTAAGCTTAGATTGTCTATGGCAAAGAACTGTGGGAGTTGCAGTCCAAAACATTTGGAGGGCCAAAGTTTGGACATGCCTGGTGTAATACATTTAACTGCGTGTTTTTAAACACTGCAATGGGCTGGTGCATGTTGGAGAATGCTGTTCGCCACCCCTTGTTGTGACCTCCCAGGCACTGTTACACACTTCATCCACCCACAAATCTGGTGGTGGGATCGCGCAGCCATGGAAGCAGGGCACTGCCCATTCTACCTCACGTCATCTCGGATGTGCTGGGGGCCTTGTTGCTGCTAGACAGGCAGGAGCCCCGCTCGCTCTGCTGCCTCAATGGGTGCAGGGATAATGACAGGACATTTTGCTGCGATGTGTTTGCCGGGCATCGGGAGAGGGAGCTAATGGGTGTTTACGTGGCCTACGCGCTTGCCACGGGGAAAGAATCCTCCATTGTGTAGAGCCGCAGGAGGGAAAGGAGCAACTCTCTCGGCTGTGGAGGCGAAGGAGCTGACAAGGCAAGCGAAGGAGATGATCTGACTCAACGGAGCCCTCGCCACCCCCCACCCCCCACCCTGTAAGAAAGCCGGAGATGGGCCTCAGCAAACTCAGGCCCAGGGGAGAAGGAAGAAGTTTTTGTCCTGAAGCTCTCCTACCTGTGTGTTCCTATATGGATCCCCAACGCACATGCACGCACGCACACGCACACACACACACACACACTTCAGAAGGAGATCCATGCACCTGCTGACCATAAAAGATCCCACCAGGAAGCAGAGCTGAAAGGACTGCCTGCGGTCCTTCCGTGAGCAAAAACCCAACGGAACTTTCTCAAGCCACTGACAGGAGACAGAGAGACAGAGAAAAAGAAAAGGAAGCCTTACTCTCATCGGGGTTTGGGGAGGCCAGGATGGCACTGTGTTTCCGTTTCACCTCTTCCACATTCTCCGAGAGATTCTCTATGAAACCCCGGATCTCCTCCACCTAGGGGAAGGGAGCGCAGAGTCCACTGAGACCTCAATGACTGCTTTAGAAAAATCACCTGTTCTAAACAGAGTACAAGTACAAACTGAGACCTAGCGACTCCCACGGAAGTCCCCATGAGTTCCAGCGGCATTTAGGCAAGCAACGTAGAAGACAGAACTCTACAAAAGCAGCTTTAAAGAAACATATCCCCAGATGTTGTTGATGTGTGTGTGTTGTGTCATGACAGTCGTGACCGACTACTGACACTTTAAATTTAGGTTTTTCTTTTTACTATAATGTTTGGGTTGGTGTAGCAAAATGTTGTTTGTGTTGTTATATGGCAGTGGTGGCGAACCTTTGGCACTCCAGATGTTTTGAATTCCAAGCCTATATTGCCAATGACAAAGGACTGTGGGAGTTGTGGTCCAAAACATCTAGAGATCTGGGAGTCTTGGTGAACCACAAATTGAACATGAGTCAGCAGTGTGATGCGGCGGCCAGGAAAGCCAATGCGATTCTTGGTTGTATCATCAGAACCATAGTGTCTAGATCAAGGGAAGTGATAGTACCACTCTATTCTGCTCTTGTCAGACCCCACCTGGAGTACTGTGTCCAGTTCTGTGTGCCTCAATTTAAAAAGGATGTTGACAACCTCGAGCGGGTGCAGAGGAGGGCGACCAGGATGGTTGAGGGTCTGGAGGAAATGTCTTATGAGGAACGGCTTAGGGAACTGGGAATGTTTAGCCTCTCTAAAAGATGACTGAGAGGGGATATGATAGCTATGTTTAAATATTTGAAAGGATGTCATATTGAAGAGGGAACAGGTTTGTTTTCCATGGCTTCAGAGACTAGGACTCGGGGCAATGGTTTCAAACTACAGGAACAGAGATTCCATTTGAACATTTCAGAGAACTTCCTGATGGTTAGAGCTGTCCGGCAGTGGAAGATGCTGCCACAAAGGAGGGTGGTGGAGTCTCCTTCTTTGGAGGTTTTTAAGCAGAGGCTGGATGGCCATCTGTCGGAAATATTGTGATGGGGGTTCCTGCATGGCAGGGGGTTGGACTAGATGGCCCTTGAGGTCTCTTCCAACTCTAGGATTCTATGATTCAATGATTCTATGAGTGCTGAAGGTTCGCCATTACTATTATATGGGGTTGTGCTGCAAGTGGTCGGGGGGGATGCGTTTGCAGTCTTTATTCTGTAATTTGCCCAGAGGGGTGTGCGTTCATTCAAGGGGCGGCTTTCAAACCAAATCAAGCCAAAGCAACCAAATAAATACAGCCCAGCAAACAAGGCAGCCCTCGCCTGCCTTGTGACATGAAACAAAAGAAGAACGAGGAGGGCAGGGCTGGTGATGGCCAAAGAACTTGGCTATGCTTAAGTTCCTTTTGTTCTGTTTTAATTTCATTTTACTATTTTTGTTCCCAAAGGCTCATGTTGGCATTGCAGGATTAAAAGCCAATGAGGAGAACTGTTCAGTCACTCACACAAAGGAATTTAATGGAAATCAAGTTACACATTGTATTAATTCCAGGTAGTTCCCCCCACCACCACCACAAGTGGCTAAATCCAATATTTCACAGAAATACTGCAGTTAACCCTCTTGCTTTCATAATTTGTGAAATACCAAGCCCATTTGTGATTAGAGTATTGTTTTTGTTATTGTCATAACCCACATCCCCACACTTCTGCTTCTGGGCAGCATCCTTCGGTTTTTCTCTTTAGGGTGAGGTTGGGCAAAGAGCAACCTTCCAGATGTCATGGACTACAAACCCCATCAGTCCTAACCAGGGCATCTTCTGCCTCTTCCAATGCCAGGGAAGCTTCCCAGCTGAGGTGTTTGTGAACACATGCTCCTGGCAGTACAGTACTTTTAAAGTGAGCACCGGATGCGACAAACCCATGGATTTTATTGCCAGGAGCCCAAGTTGAAGGAGCAGAAAAACCTCCCTTTTTAGATGGCAAGAATCAGAATAGCCTGGTCAACATGAGGGTGCTGGGCATTGTTGTGTAAAACAGTGGCATTCCCAAACCTTGGGACGCCACACTCCAGATCCACAGAGACCCCGCTGCCTCCAAGCTGCAGAAATATTGGACTCCTCCTGGCACGTTCCAACTCCCAAAGAGATTTTTTTTTTTGCCTCACCTGCTCGAAAAACTCATCCATAAAACGATCGCGATCCACCCCCACGGTCACCTCGTCGTCGTCATCGCTGTCCTTCGCCTGGGAACACAAGCCAAGGTACAAGTGAAATTGCAGCCGATGACCCAAAAGGAGGAAAAAAAGATCTGACCCAGGCTTCAAACAGCCACCTGAGCAAATGAGCTGGAAGCCATCAAGCCTCACATCAAGGGCGCTTTTACATGACCCCTAAAATCCGAGGCAAAGGGCTCCCAGATGCGGAGCTTAAAATTGTTTTCCCACCAGCTCCGGACTTTTAAAAAAATTAAGTACGATCACGCCCACCTAAGCGTGTCCCAGCACATTTTCCAAGTACCTGGTCTCCAAAGGTGATAAATTTCTGATGCGGATTGCAAAGCAGTGAGTGCCGGGTTGTCCTCGCCTGGTTTTTTTTTTTTTGCCCCCCGGCCCCTTTAAGAGACTGGAATGCTTCCCAGGGCAGCTCCGGACAGCAGAGGGGAGGTGAGCCTGCATTCTTTTCTCCCCTTTTTTCTCCCTCCCCTCACGCAGACAGGAGCAAGGGAGTGTAGAGGGGTGGGAACACAGCAAGAGGAGCAAACCCCCAAGATTTCTGGTCTGAATTTAAGTTGCCAGCAGATCTTAGGGGTCATGTAAAAGCACCCCAAGTTCCATTCGTTGTTTTTGCCACCTTCTGCCATTTGCATCCGGTGGTCTCCGAGGGAGCACCTACTGGACAGAACCCGGGACGACAGAGGCAGACAAACAAGTTCACCTGGGTTGTCTCTTATCCAATTCATTCATTTATTTCCTCCTGATTTTTCCCCATTGCGGGAATGGATCCAGGTGGACAGATTCCCCACTTTCCAGCCATCATGAACAAATGGAACCACAAGTGACTTTCTACTTGGGTGATAGGAAGCGCCTGACAAGTTCACCCCGCATCCCGTAGGCCCAGTGGGTGGCCAGTCTGTGTCATGTTTGAGTTTGGCAGATTGTATCTGTTTGTGCAAAGCCAGGAATCATAATTTGGATTGGTTAGAACGTTGCAGAAATCAAAGCCACTGATTCATTTCTTCTCCAGATCATTTCAAATAGAACACTAATCTTCCACTGATTTACACACACACACACACACACACACACTTCTGTGTTTCATATTGACTGTTCTCTTTTGATTAGAACTAACTAGCAAAGTTGTCCAAGGGGATAAAGCAAAAGAAGAAAGTGACTGATATATATGTAATACTGTACTAAAAGGAATAATTATATTAAGTAAAGCAGTGTTGTTCACTGAATTTGTAGTGTACAAACTTTGTCAGCCTCATTTCCCTTCAGTTACGTAAACACGACGCGGCATCCCATCCATCTCACACTCTGGTTAGTTACAGCCCAAGCTCAGAAGAGTTGCTTATGGACTACAAAGCTGAGAATCCCCGCCCCCACCACACTCCCTTCACTGGCCACACTGGCTGGGGGATTTTGGGACAAGGGACGTGGTGGCTCAGCGGGCTACAGTGCTGAAACTGTCAGCTACCAAGTCGGCAGCTGGGCGGTTCGAATCCCGGGTGCCACGCAGCGGAGTGAGCTCCCGCTGTTAACCCCAGCTCCTGCCAACCTAGCGGTTCGAAAGCATGTAAAATGCAAGTAGATAAATAGGTACTGTAGTCAAAAAGCAGGAAGGTAAACATGTGCAGAAATGTGTTCAGGCATGCTGGCTACATGACCACAGACCTGCACAGCACTGGCTCTTTGGCTTGGAAATGGAGATGAACACCACCTCTGGAGTCGGGTTGCTGGAGTTGGGTAAAGGACCTGCCCCTCATCCCCTGCTTGTCTTTCCCATACCGTATCTGGACAACCTAACCCATGGCGAAGAAACGCCAAGTGCTGCAGTCCACTAACGCTGGCGATTCAAATCCTCCTGCTGAAACTTAGCTTGAATCTGGACTCAGCAGACTCAGGTTTCATCGAGTCCTGCCAGACCTTCTGTTGTTAGAAGGGAGCCCCCAAGTCCAGGAACAGCTGCTTGGAAGGCTCTCCCAGCTGAACTGCAGGCCTCGGCACACGGGGGACCTCTGGGGTCTTTTCTCCCGTGTTGCCATCTGAGCCCCATGGAGGGGGAAAGGATCGCAGAGCTCCAAAAGGCCTTGCCTCTTGCTCTCTCTGGATGCCACATGTGCAACCTGTGTGGGGGGGATGCTGCTCCCGCTTGCCTGTGTGTGTTGTGTCGTTACAGTCGTGACCGACTCTTTGTGACCCCATGTCCATGGGGACCCCATGTCCATGGGGACATTGGCAGGAAGACTGGAGTGGTTTGCTAGTTCCTACTCCAGGTGCCTACAACACCTGGTATTCCCTGGTGGTCTCCCATCCAAGGACTAACCAGGGCCGACCCTGCTTAGCTTCCAAAATCAAGCGAGATCGGATGTGCTTAGGGCATCTAGGCAGCTCGCTTGCCTGTATCCTTTCCTAAACTGGGTTGCCCACCGGTGGACATGTGCCCAGGGAAAGACCAGCCCCAAGCAGGGCCCAGTGGGAGCCCCGGAGCAGGCATTTTGTGTCCGAACCCTCCTTCGGGAGGAGGCTGGGCCACAGAGAATGGAGAGTCAGAGCTCCAAAGGACCCAAGAAGAAGCAAGGGGAGAGAGCAAAGAGGGACACGGCCTCGTCATCGGGCTCTCTTCCTCCTCCTCCTCCTCCTCCTCCTCCTCCTCCTCCTCCTCCTCCTCCTCCTCCTCCTTGTGAAAGCAAATAACGTGTCCTGGGGGCCTGGGTGTCAGCAGAGGCTGAGCTGCTGTGTGCGTGCTCCCCACCACTGCCGCCACCGCCACCCGGCTTGCCTCTTCCTCCTGAATGCTAGAGTGTGTGTGTATGGGGGGGGGGGAGGACCAGCCACCTCCCAGCACCACAGCTGACAAGGCAACGCCATGGCAACCTCTTGCTTAGAAGGCACTGGGGAGGCTTGCAAGAGGTCCTCCCCCTCCTCCCTCCCACTCTCCCTCCTCCTCCTCCTCCCCCCCCACCCCGCCCCCTGGAAAATTGATGCTCTGAGGTCACTCCTTAGCCTGTTGCACAGAAGCATCATGGGCAGGAATCAAGCTCCACCAGTCTTTGACAAAAGAGGGGGAAAACAGCCCGGGGGTTGGAGGAGGAGCAGAATCTGACTCGCTGGGTGCTACAATGCAGCTGGTGACATTTGAGGGGGGGGGGTGGCGGGGGGGGGAGAGAAATGGACATCCCTTGATAAGGGCATACAGGTTGGGAGCTCTGCCTTGAGCATTTCAGATGAAAGGCCAGATAGGAATGGAAGGAAGAAATGAAATAAGCGTTCAGACATTGCAGGAAAAACAAACGCCATCATTTCTCCAAAAGCAGCTGCTAAACTTCTAATCATCTCTTGCCTTTGGGAAATCCCTACACGAGACCACCTTGGCATGGGTTGTGATGGAGAACTATGAGCACAGCAGCTGGATTTCCCCCCACCCCCGCGGGGGACTCCTTGCTAGAAGCTGAGGGTAAGGAAAGCCCTCTTGGCTGCCTGGCTGCTGTTGGACTCCAACCCCCATGAGCCCCAAGTGGGACGGCCAACAGTCAAGCACTGTGGGAGTGGTTGCCCCTCGACACCTGGAAGCTTCCTCACCTCGGAGCCAAAGTGTGTGAGTGGAAGGAGAGGCCTTCCTGCATCTCCAGCCTCAGAAGGTGGAAGTGGAACCATTGCTTTAGCACCCAGCACCCCCCTCCCCTTCTTCCCTCTTTGCTCCTCTGGGGGCGCTTTTACACGACCCCTAAGATCTGCTGGCAACTTAAATTCAGACCAGAGATCTTGGGGGTTTGCTCCTCTTGCTGTGTTCCCACCCTTCCGCACGCCATTGCTCCTGTCTGCTTGAGGGGAGGGAGAAAAAAAAAGGAAGAAACGAATGCAGGCTCACATCCACTCTGCGGAGCAGCCCCAGAAGCATTTCAGTCTCTTAAAGGGGCAGGGGGCAAAAAAAAAAACACCAAACAAAAGGCGAGGACAGCCCGGCACTCACTGCTTTACAATCTGCATCAGAATTTTTTTTTACCTCCGGAGACCAGGTACTTTTAAAATGTGCTGGGGCGCGCTTAGGTGGTTGTGGTCATACTTAATTTTTTTTAAAGTGCGCAGCTGGTGGGAAAACATTTTTAAGCTCCGGATCTGGGAGCCCTATGCCTCGGAGTTTAGGGGTCGTGTAAAAGCACCCCAAGTCTCAGTACAGAGGTTCATCGGGAGAAGACAGCACTCCCGGAAAGCTGGTTAGGAACAATCCCAGCCTTTCTCACCTCTGAGCCTAATGGAGCAATAGCTATCCAAATTCACACCCATCATTCAGCTAGAAAAGGGCTTGGTCTTTCAGGCCCCTAACCCCCCCCCCACATTGAGGTTCTTGACTGCCCCTTCTTGCATATGGATTGGGAATCTCTCTTCTTCAACAACAACAAAAAAAACACAAATCTTTTGAATCAGTGGAGGACAGTGACACTGGGCGCTTTTACACAACCCCTAAAATCCGAGGCAACGGGCTCCCAGATGCAGAGCTTAAAATTGATTTCTCACCAGCTCCGGACTTTAAAAAAAATTAAGTACTACCACGCCCACCTAAGCGCATCCCAGCACATTTTCCAAGTACCTGGTCTCCGAAGGTGAAAATTTTCTGATGCGGATTGCAAAGCAGTGAGTGCCGGGCTCTCCCCGCCTTCTGTTTGGTTTTTTTTGCCCCCCGCCCCTTTAAGAGACTTTAAGAGACTGGAATGCTTCCCAGGGCAGCTCCCAACAGCAGAGGGGAGGGGAGCCTGCATTCTTTTCTCCCCTTTTTTCTCCCTCCCCTCACACAGACAGGAGCAAGGGAGTGCGGAGGGGTGGGAACACAGCAAGAGGAGCAAACCCCCAAGATCTCTGGTCCGAATTTAAGTTGCCAGCGGATCTTAGGGGTCGTGTAAAAGCGCCCACTGGTTCTTCCCAAGATGGGGAATTTAGACCTCTCCAAGACACTTAACCTTAATCTGAAAATGGATGCCATGCCCAGGACAGTTTTGTAAAGTTCAGACCAAAACCTGAAGCAAAGCCACCATCTCTCCCTCCCCCTCTCCCTCTCAATCTCTCCTGATCTTTCAAGAAGCTTCCCCTTCATGAGAGGGGCACACAGCCTTCCTCCGAACGTGCAAAGACTGCCCACTACCACAAAGAGGCCCTGGCAATCCCTGGGGGAAGAGACTGCAGGAGGTGAGGTGAGCCCCCTCTTCCAATGTGCTTGGCCGACCTTCCCTGGTCCCTAGAGCCTAATTCTGACCTCTCACAGCCTGGATCCTCTATTTGGAAAGCTCAGGGGAGTGGCTTTTGAAAAGAAACAGAACAAGAGATGACAGAGTGCCACAGAGATTTGGAGCACAGCCAGGCCCCCAAAAGAGCAGCAGCGAAGCAGGACGTGAGGAGGGAGGGCCCCTCTTTCGACACCCCTGAGCAAAAACACACTTGCCTGGAGCCCTTCACCACCACTTCCTCTCCCTCTCCCTCTCCCTCTCTCCCTCTTTCCTGCCACGTCCTCTCCTCTGGAGCCCTTTTTAGCTCCTATTGTGCCATGCCTGGGCTGGCAGATGCCACCTCCTCCCCCTGGAAGCCTCAAAACAAAAGGCCACCAAACAAAAGGACAGGAAGCCTCTCAACAGAGAACATCTCTTTCCAAAGATAAATTTTTTTGGGGGGGGGGTGGAGGTTGGGGGAGCAGACCGCTTTTTGCAACCTGAGGAGCATTCTGGTTTTTACATACTGAACTGAGGCCAGGTAGTCAGCCACTAACTCTAACAGAACTGTGGTTGGGCAGGTGAAATGCCCCAATGCCACCCCGGTCACTTAGGTCTGGGGGGGGGGGTTGTCAACGGCCTCCTTCCACACCACCCGTAGGTCTTCTTGGCCCCTGTGTGCTCATGGTAGGGCCAGCCCTGAAAAGGGAGGGTTACAAAGGAAGCAAATGTGTACGACTCAGATCTGGTGCACAAACTGAAACCGTTGTGGAGGGCAGAGCACATTATTTCAACTGGCCGTTGTTGGGATTTTTTTTTTGTCTTGTTTTGTTTTTAAAGCAAAAATTCAAAGGGAGCTAGCTTGCAAACCCCTGAACGGTTGGGCACTTGGTGTCATCCTTCCCTCTTTAGGGTGTATTGTGTCTCCAAATTTCACACCCAGTCAACACAACCACCAGGACGCTGCAGCCTGTTTTTGATTTTCCAAGGCAACACATCAATTTTGTAAATGTGCAAATCAAACCAAGCAGGCCTGACATCACTTTTGAACCAGATCAGGATGCATTCCCATGCCCTGAACAGGTTCCAAATTGAAGGAGGGGAAATGTTAAAGGGGTCTGATGACCAGGGTTTCATCTAGTTTTCATTCACAAGATGTCCGAGGACATGTAGGGAGACCAAGGCCCTTTGTACACGACCCCTAAACTCCACCGCAAATGGCTCCCAGCTCCGGAGCTTAAAATTGTTTCCCCACCAGCTCCGGAGTTTACAGATAATTAAGTGCGACCACACCCACCTAAGCGCGTCCCAGCGCACTTTTCAGGTACCTGCTCTCTGGAGGTGAAAATTCCTGATGCAGATATAACGTAGTGACTGCCCGGCTCTCCTTGCTTCTGTTTGTTCTTTTTTTGCCCCCCCCCCCGCCCCTTTAAGAGATCTGAATGCAGTGCCGAGATGGCAGAACGGAGGTGAGCGGCATTCTTTTCTTCCTTTTTTTCTCCCTCCCCTCACGCAGCCAGCAGCCAGGGGTGCGGAGGGGGTGGGAACGCAGGAACAGCGACAAACCCCTAAGATCTCTGGTCCGAATTTAAGTGGCCAGCGGATCTTAGGGGTCGTGTGAAAAGGCCCCAAGGGGAGTGACAGAGGAGGGGGGTGCCTCCCTGGAAGAGAAAAGGCACACAACAAACAACAACAGCATCACATGCCCTCAGTGCCACCTTTGGCCGAGCCAAAAGCAGACACTTCAAAGCCTGCTCTTTACCCCCTCAAATGTGCTGCAGGTGTTTCTTGAAAGAGGGGTGTCTTTCCCAAAGCAGAAACACATCCTGGGTGAGAGTGTCTCTGAACCCACAAGGCTCAACCCCTCGCCTTCGCATTCCAGAGACCAAGGCTGCTCCTTCAGAGATAAACAAGCTCCTCGCTGGAAGCTGACGTTGCCCACTGAAAGGAAGGCGGGGAGGAGAGGCAGACAGAGGGAAGGAAGCTGGAGGGGAAAAACCCAGCTGGCAGACGCAAAATCAGCAGAACCAACTTCTAAAGCAAGCTGCTCCCAGAGCCAGCTAATCCTCATTTGAAGGTTTGATTGCAAAATTCAGAGGCTTCACAATTAAAGAGGCTCCCTCTTTGTCTGGGGGTGGGGGTGGGGGTGGGGAAGATGGCTGAGTAAAGGGAATATAACGGAGGCTGACGGGATTATGCACGCTGAGGAGAAAATGGCTTCTCCCCTGATGCAAGAGTTCCAGTTGCCGGAATTGAAAGTGACTGCCAGAGAACCAGAGTTTGCCACTCACAGCCAGACAGAACCTCCACCACCAGGAGAAGTCTACCACAAGGCTCAAAATGGACCTTTTGAGAAGGGGCGCCTTGATATTCAAGTGAAGACTAGAAAACTGCACCCCATCCCCCCAAAAAACTGACTAGACTGTGGCTTGCTGGATTCCAAATTCTGAACGGGATTGGCCTGATCTGAAGTGAAGCATCTGAGGCACGTTCCACTTTGGCTCCAGGAAAAAGTGAGGAGGGGATTACAGAGCAGAAAACAAATCAAGCCAGGGGACCAACTTGTGGTTTCTTTAAAAAAAAAAACATGTTCAAAGGCACGCAGACCCCTGAGGCTAGGTGTCAGGGGGCGGAGTCACACATTACTTTATGACCTATCATTTCTCTAAATGTAGTGCAGCAATTGGCGGGGATGGGGTGGGGGGAAATGACATCCGTTGTGGTTTTCTGATGCAGGTCAACCCATCACATTTGCTAATGTGCACATTGGTCCAGATGTGGGGCATCAATCCAGTCAGGGCAGGTTTCCCCTGATCACTCTGCACCAAATGGAGATCCATTCTGGCCTTCTAAGCAAAAGGTGGTGTTAGGGAGGAGGGACCCAGGCCCAGCGTCAGTACGGAGCAGGAGGGAGCTCTTTCAAGTGCTGCGTCTCAGTCTGAGGGTGGTTTCAGCACCCTGGAGAGCTCCGTGAGGCCAAAAGACCTTCCTGGAGCAGGGAGAGGGCTGGGGGGGGGGGTTCCTGTCCTGAATAGCCAGACGGACAGGCACCACTGAGAGGGCCAGGAAGCAGGCCTGCTA
Organism: Phrynocephalus guinanensis; assembly: GCA_037367245.1. Lineage (NCBI taxonomy): Eukaryota > Metazoa > Chordata > Lepidosauria > Squamata > Agamidae > Phrynocephalus > Phrynocephalus guinanensis. The sequence goes on from CM074750.1 coordinate 5,590,134, forward strand.
TTCTGCCCCCCTTCCCATGGAAGCTTTGCTCTTAGCACTGGCCATTGCTCTTTTAAGGATCGCCCAGACTTTGCCCCTCGTCTTCTGATGGTTAACGTTAAACCTTGTTCTGTAATGCTGTTTCCCCGCCAGTCTTCTCTCCTTCCTTAAGGCACAAGGGGTGCAAATAATAAATGGAACATGGTCAAACAGCCCAAAAACTCACAACAGCTATCAGATCCTAGCCCTGAAAGCCTTCGAGAATACAATAAATGCTAAGTTCTTCCTGATCATCCTTTCCGGCTGCTTTAACAAAAAGCAGATATATTAAAGACCCAGTGAGACTATTTGTCTTCAGTGCGACATGTGAGACAAAGTGGTGTTTTGTCGTCGTCATTGTTGTTGTCGTTTAACCAGCACCATCTCCCTCATTTCCATGCGCTCTTCTGTTTCTGATCACCAGCTATGGGTGTGAGAGCTGGACAGCAAAGAAAGAAAATGTATTTGCGTGAAACATGACGTCAGAAGAGAGATTTGTGGATGGTGCGTACCCTGCTGAAAACTGGATCCAGGATCTTGTTGCAGGACCCAGTGTGACCGTCTTACTCCGCTACGTTTCCACCATGCCATTTTAACCGCTGGGCCCCCATCCGACAGATCCTTGGGGTTCATAATAGGGGAGAGACTTTGCTTTTGCCACTGCCATTCAGGAGAGGGCACTTGAGCACTAGTCTGCTCTGTCGTGTTTAAAGCCCTTTCCAGACAAATGGCCAAGAGAGAAACAGCAGGCTTCAGCCTGACTCACTTTCCAGAGGAAGCCTGCAAGGCTGCTGGCAGTGAGGTCTCAGACACACTGCCCTTGGCCTCCCATCTGCCCAAGGGCTCGGTGGGATGGTAAACCCTCCCTGCAACTCAGTCTGACCCAGCAGGGCTCTTCTCATGTGCCTAAAAATAACAGCCCATGCCCATCCCCATTAGACATTGGCATGGCATGCATCAGAAGAGTCCTATATGACAGACAAGTTGCCTGTTTCCAGTGCAAAGGAAACCTTCACCACCAGCAGCAGCAGGGAAACCATCAGCAGAATGCTTCTCCTTAGGTGACGCTCACCTATTATGGTAAGCCATAGTTTCGGTGGGAGAAAGACAGTTGCTTTGGCACTGAATTTACCAATGGAAAACGAAGCAAAACCTGTTTTGTCTGCTCTATTTCTGATCTGTTTCTCTCTCATCTGTTTGAATAGCTCCCAGCCAAGGTTCGGAAACTGAGGAATGATGCAAGGCAGAGGCAAACCCAAGTTCTGAGCTCAAGGAAAACATCGAGCCATGATTGGAAACAAACCAACAGCCACTCTTCGCTTCTGACTGTGGTTTGTGACTGGCTAGCAAACCAAGGTTTATTGTGAGGGAAAGTCTCAAATATATCAACAAGCTATTCAGCAAGGGACCAGGTGATGGACCATCACAGGAAACATAAGCTACTGCATGCCATTTAATAAGAGATCACACCCAGATCTGTTACTCTGAACTACTGTTGCCTCTAAAGGAAAAAAAGAGCACCAGCACACATCTGATCTTGCAATTTACAGGCCAGAATCCTTCAAGGTAAGTGTAACTGATTTAAGACATGGCGGAAAATCAAAGACGTCAGGAAGCTCACTCCATGCCAGTCCAGAAAAAGGGTGCCCAACCAGCACACAATGGAAACTTTGGCTGCCATTAGCTGCCATGATCAACGTGATTTCTTTTACTCTGGTGTAAAAGTGCTATTATTTAAAGTGCTATTTTGGTAATAAAGTATCACAGGCTTCTCTGACATCCTTTGTTTTGCTCTGTTTCGGCCGACACCTAGAGACAAATTCCTTGATGCTCAAACACTTCACCACCACTTTGTGTCACAACAATTCTTAAATATTCAGTCTCGGTGCACAGTGTCCCCCACCCTGCAGATCCCCGGTTTCATGAGCTGAGATACTAAAGCTTCCCGCAAACAGCAAAGAGTGGGAGCCCCCATCTAGGAAGCCTGGAGAATCACCACTGAATATTCAACAAGGCCAAAAGCAGTGCTGGAGAAATCAAAATCCGTTCCAGTGCCTGGGGTGCTGCTCCTCCCTTTGCATGTGAGAAGAGGATTAGCTGTCTAAATTTTAAGCACGGGGCTTCCATCAAGACACGGGGTCCCTCTTCCTCCACAGTCAGGGCAACCACAGGCTGATTTCCTTTGGCGATGGATGGGTGCCGGCACGGCATCCGCGTCTCCCTCTGAGCTGCAGAAGGGCCTTGGCTGCTCACAAGGCCAGCAGGCAACACACGTTAGAGAGAGGGAGGCGACGGGGGGGGGGGGAGTAGAGCCAGCCACTGCCTCCAGCCTCAGCCGCATCTCTCTCTCTCTCCCCCCCCCCATAAAAACCAACTCAGAGCATCCCCTTCTTTTGTCATTTCTTTCCAACCAACGGACATGACACCCACACACTAAATTTGCAGACCTGCCACTCAGAGCGGCCTCAAGACGGAGGCAAATGCAGAAGCATTTTCCTCTCGCAGGACTAACTGAAGCGTGGCTTCATTTCCCCACAAATCTCTATCTGCGGCGGCGGCGATGCTTTAGGTTTGAAGGACAGGGTGGAGAGGAGGAAGCTTCCTGGAATGAACAGCATCGTCTTTCTGTCTCTCCTGGAAGACCCTGCAAAGGACTCTCCATTGCCACTCCCAGCGTCTGTGGCTCAGAGACCTGAGGCCTCTAAACAGGCAGGTCTGTTTGGCTCTTTCTTCCCTCTCGGATGACAGTTGCCAGAGGTGACTGGCCCAGTGTTTTTGTTTCATTTTGGGTTTTTTTTAAAGTCATTTCTGTTTCTGGCAGTGTGAGTTTCTGAAAACGTAGCCCTTTTTTCTTCTTAGGTGTCCTCAAGTTGATTGCAGCTTAAGGCAATCCTCCCCTGGACTTCCAGGGTGTAATGCCCTCAGAAACAGTTTGTTGGTGGTGCTCTGGAAGCCCCATGCCACTTGCCCACAAGCCACATAGGTGGCCGGGCCCGGCAGTCGCGCACACAAAGCCTGCTGCTTATATACAGCCCCATAATGTTTACAGCACTCTCTGGACAGTTTGCAATTAAATTATGCAGGCTATACATCCTCCCACCCCGAGATGGCTATTCATTTTACTGACTTCAGAAGGTCGAAGGCTGAGTCAAGCTTGGAGCTGGCTCCCTGAGCCCATCGGGATCAAACTCGGCTCCTACGCAGAGACTTGACTGCAGTGCTGCATTTGAACCACAACACCAGGAGGCTCCATGCTTTGGATGAAAGTGGCTGGCCCTTCTCCTGCTAGCTGGGGAGGGGATTTGAAGCCCCTGGCCCTGGCGGCACAGCCGGGTGCGTCAACCACAAAGATCTACCTGCTCAAGTGGACAACATGATAAAGGCCCAGAAGAACATAATGGCAAAAAGCTCAGAGCACCTCGCAGCTGCGGCCTGGGGAGCTCACCCACTGCTAGGGGAAGATCTGTCCACCAGGGAGGAGCCACCACAAAGAAAGACCGTGAGTGGAACTCAGAAAAAAGGGGATGCTCCTGGAAATCTCAGCAGCATTGGCCAGGCAGCTCTCTGGGGCCGGGATGCTTTGCCCATGGGTCCCTGCATTCTAGGAAGAGTAATGCGAAGGGGTGGGATTCCAAGGCCCAGGTTGGAGTGGGGACAGGCACCCTCTCGATGCTGTTAGACTATAGGTCCCATGGTCCCCCTCTGCCTATGCTGGGGAGAGCAGATGGGAGCCGCTGTTCAACAACAACTCATTGGGGCCAGACGTGTCACAGTACTGAATGACATGCCCCTCTGTGCGCGTAGCTCTACGACACGACACACAAGGGAAGCCGAGTAGGAGGGAAAAGGAAAATGTAGCAGCAGCACCACGGCTGATTCAGTTGCTCCGTTGGATGGGAGCTGCATGCAGGTTTTGTGCTGCATTTATTTAATGATTCATATCCCCCCTCCATGGGCCTTTCTCCTTAAAAAGACCCAAGGCGGCCTCAGTTGGGGCTGCCTTATTCCTCTGTCTTTCTCCTCTGGTCCCTCTATGAGTGTGTGCTTTGTCTACTTCTCCTACCCTCCCTTCAGGGACAAAGGGCTCTTTGGGCACTTATACACAACCCCTAAGATCCGCTGACAACTTAAATTTGGACCAGGTATCTTGGGGGTTTGCTCCTCTTGCTGTGTTCCCACCCCTCCGCACTCCCTTGCTAGTGTCTGCATGAGGGGAGGGAGAAAAAAAGGGAGAAAATAATGCAGGCTCACCTCCCCTCTGCTTTTGGGAGCTGCCCCAGGAAGCATTCCAGTCTCTTAAAGGGGTGGGGGGCTTTGCAATCTGTATCAGAAATTTTTCACCTCTGGAGACCAGGTACTTGGAAAATGCGCTGGGGCGCGCTTAGGTGGGTGTGGTTGAACTTAATTTTTTTAAAAGTCCGGAGCTGGTGGGAAAACAATTTTAAGCTCTGCATCTGGGAGCCCTTTGCCTCAGATTTTAGGGGTCATGTAAGAGCGCCCTTTGTGATGCCCTTCTGGCAGGGCCTGATCCAGGAGGCAGACACCCCCCACCCCCACACACTACTAAGAAGGAGGAGGGTGACTGTTCTCAGCCGTGCTTGCCCCTTCCTCTCCCATCCCCTCGAGGCAGGATCCAACCCCCCAGCTTCCCCACTCCCAGAGCCAGGCAACTAACTGCTCATTCCTTCCCAATCACCGCCTGGGGGCATACACGGCATGGAACATCTCCCATGAGAGCCAGCCAGCCAGCCAGCCGGGTTTGGGTTGCACTTCAAGAAGGCAGCAAGAAAACACAGCCTGTGCACATAATCCCAACAGGGAAAGTGGGGCTTATTTAGCCCTTAATTGGGGAGGAGAGCTTTGTCTTTATTATTCTGGGGCTGACAGCCAAGACTCCTCTCCAGAGAAGGAGGCAGTAGGCCCCCAAAGAGAGGGAAGGCATCCGAACATTCGTCTGAAACGTCTATTCTATTCTACTTCACCGCCAAACACCAATTTTGCCAACACCAATTCTGGTTCCCTCCCAACTCCAGGCAAAAGATTGTCGATGCCTGGACTGCTCTGGCCAAACAGGTGTTGCAGGCCAGTGGGCCAAAAGCCTGCCGAACCCGTTGGTTGAAAATAAATCTGGAAGAGAAGTGCAGCTCACCAGCTGTCTTTGAACTGCCTTTCGGATCTTTCTGGAAGACCAACTGTCTGGCTTTTATGCTTATTTTACATCCCCACCCCCAAATCAATTCACAGTCTGAAAAACAGACTGGGCACATCTTAGTCCAAACCCGGAGTCATAACTGTGACCCTGCAAAGCCTTCTGTCGGACCAGGTCGATTTGCAATGCCAAGCCTACAGTTTACCCTCCAGTGACCAATCAGAAAACAAAGCAATTTAATTGGCAGAACAGGGAAGTAAGAAAGGACAATCAGATGCCTCTCATGAGGTAAGGAATTCCCACTTCTGCTGATGTGCAGTCTGTAATGTTGAGTTTGACACCCTGACAGAAACACTCACTGAGCAGGTCCTGTGATCTTTGGCTGAGGGAAAAGTGATGTTTGCAAACCAGGCCACAGAGTTTAAACGTTTCATGGCTTAGGGGGTGCTAAATGGGGTTGAACTAGAAAGCCTTGGGTGTAATAGTCAAAAGTGACCAAGAAAACTGTTATTACAGCACATGGCAAAACAAAACAAAACACAACCCACTGGCCTTAGTGGACCAAGAAACTGTGCTGCTGAGGCTAAGTATCGCACACTACACCCAGGCCAACACTGAAGAAACAGAGGGCGCTTTTACATGACCTCTAAAATCAGGTGGCAATTTAAATTCGAACCAGAGATCATGGGGGTTTGTCGCTCTTCCTGTGTTCCCACCCCTCCGCACTCCATTGTTCCTGTCTGTGTGAGGGGAGGGAGAAAAAAAGGGAGAAAAATGCAGGGTCATCTCTGTCTGCGTGGAAGCAGCCCTGAGCTGCCCCATAGGGATTCCTGTCTCTTAAAGGAGCAGCGGGGACAAAAAAAAAAAGAAGGCAAGGGAGCCCGGCATTCACAGCTTTACAATCCGCATCGAAAGATTTTTTACCTCCTGGAGGCCAGGTACTTGAAAAGTGCGCTGGGACACGCTTAGGTAGGCGTGGTCGTACTTAATTTTTTTTAAAGTCCGGAGCTGGTGGGAAAACATTTTTAAGCTCCGGATCTGGGAGCCCTTTGCCTCGGATTTTAGGGGTCGTGTAAAAGCGCCCAGAGTCCCCAAAGCTGACTAACTTTGGTCCTCAAGGCAGCAAAATCCTACAAGCTCCTCCCCTGCCCTACCCCACAGCCCAAAACAAAAGAACCCCCAGTGATAAATGGATCTGACTCACCTCTCATTTGTTTCAATGGGCCTAGCATAAGTATATAGGGCGCTTTTACACGATCCCTAAGATCCGCTGGTCCCTTAAATTCGGACCAGAGATCTTAGGGGCTTGTCGCTCTTCCTGTGTAGGAGAGCCCCGCACTCACTCTCGTTGCACTGTATCAAAGATTTTTCACCTCCAGAGAGAAGGTACAAGAAAAGTGCGCTGGGTCGCGCTAAAGTGGGCGGGGTCGCACTTAATTGCCTGTAAACTCCGGAGCTGGTGGGGAAACATTTTTAAGCTCCGGAGCTGGGAGCCATTTGCGGCGGAGTTTAGGGGTTGTGTATAAATGCCCTATGGCTAAATACAGGCCCAGCCCAATCGATTAATATTGGCTGCCTCTCTGTGTCCCCACCATCCTCCTCATGGCAGGGCCAGGTCAGCATAAAAAGTAAACGTGAACTCAGGCTGTGCTCTGAGTTATCTTTTAGCACAATCGGATGAATGCTGAAGCACAGGTAAGTTTTACTGAGCTCTGTGGCGCTTCTTCCTAAGCAGGTGAGGAAGACTACCATCCACTGCAAGGTGTTTTTTTGGTCGGGTGCACCCTGCATGCATTCTGTTCCCATAAGATCTCTAGCAATGTATTACACCCTCCTGGGCATGACTGTTCAGCTCTACGCAAATACATTCATGAAGACAGGCCTCGGTGGCCAACCCAGTTTGGAAATTCTGCAGAAGGAATGCCCACTACCGAGCAGCATGAGAACAAGAGGTCACACAGGGTGATTTTCCTCTTTGCATCAGGCCAAAGCCACAAGAGCGATTTTCGTTCTTTCCGAGTGGCAACCCTTGTATTTCAGACATTTCTCCCTAGGGCGTGGGAAGCAACTACAGCAGATCCAGAAAGGTAAGCAGGCCACCCCAAATACTTTCCCCTCCCGGATATAAAAAGTGGACCCACAAAGGACCAGGTGTCAACTTCCAGGTTTGCAGCAAGGACCTTTGGGGACGAGGTGGCCAAATGTTGCCAGTGGGTGGGTGGGTGGGTGAGCTGTTGAGCAGAGGATCACCCCAGCCCTGGAGGTTTCCTGGGGCTCAGTTCACCTTTGATTCCCCACCACCACCACCACCAGGAACTGGAAGGGATCCACTTTGGCCAAACCTGCCCAGCCCCTGATGCCACCCTCTGTTATTTTTTCCATGCAACTGGAGTCTAACTAGCATTTGCCTGAGGCTGAATTGAATATTTCCCTGAAGACACCAGAGACAAGCCTAATGATCATTTCTCTTTTGGTGGCTCCAAAAATTTGGGGGAAAAGAAAAGAAAGGTAGGAAAGCATTGTGGCCTTTAAAAGTAATGCCTACTGAGCTATTTATACAGTTGGCCGCATGGAACAAGCTGAGAAAACAAAAACAAATTTCTTCATTAAAAAATAACTACAAAGCACCAATACTCTGGATCCCTCCCTGCCTGTAAACGCTGAGGAGCAGGAAGGGAGGCTGGGGTCCGAGGGCACTGCCCAAAGCCATGCGGCCCCTTGAGTGGATTGGGAACAGCAGCAAACTGGGCAGCCATTTGTCACATCTGGGGACAGTTGTGATGCTCTTAGGACAGCCCAGTTTGGCCCATCCAACTTCACCAAAGGATGCATTCTGTGTATGCTCAGAGCATCCTCTGATGATCTCTCCTCAGAATTGTCTTGGTGCATCCTCTCCTTTATGAAGCCTCATGTCTGAAGGCAGAAAGGAAGCTTTAAAATCCACCTACACACAAGTTTCCGGAAGGAGGTGAATGTCTTAGAGCAGTGGTTCTCCAAGGGTGGGTCCCCAGATGTTCCTGGACTGCAACTCCCCGATGTCTTCATCACTAGCAGAGCTGGCCAGGGTTTCTGGGAGTTGCAGTCCAGGAACATCTGGGGACTCACTGGTTGTGAACCACTGCCATAGATCATGGCACCACCCTGGGGAGAGAGGGTGCCCCGCCAGTAGAAAAGCCCTACTTCCATCACCTGAAAAGGCCAACCTCTTCCAAAAGGCAGCCCCCTTGGCTTAGATTGTCTGGGAGGAGAGTCAGGAGGGTGGCGGCGGGGGAAGCAGTAAAACTACCCCTCCTTTCTGTATTTTGAGGCTGCTCCAAGGAGATGGGAGGGGAGGGGTGACTCCTGGGTCTTCTGCTTTTAAAATCCCCCCTTGGGGGAATCATCCAGTCTCCCCCAGTGGTGAGAAGCAAGCACGCCGTCAAGCGATGGGACCGAGCATGGCGTGCATCATAACCTAACCCTTGGCCAGGCGGGGCTGCGGGGACCCAAAGACTGGCGAACGGGCGAGCGAGGGAGGGGTCCCCGACTCCTTCTCACCCCACCCCATCAGGCAGACCCCATTGCCCCGCAGACACACGCGCGCACGCATGCACGCGCGCACACACATGTCGACGCCCGCTGGAGCCGCCGCCGCCCGATCAACAGGGCACTCCCTGGAGAGGGACGCCGGGGGAAGGGGGCCGGAGCGCCTCCTCCTTTCCCTCCTCCAGGCTTCCGCCCACCTGTGCCGGGAGGCTCATTCAACGCGCCCCCCCTCCTCCGTCTCTGGGGAGGGAGGATGCTCGGCGCCCCCTTCTTCCTGGGGGTCCGGCCCCCAGCCCTAGAGAGGGGCACCCCCAATACACCCAGGCACACCCTGAAGAAGCCCCGGGCAGGAGGGAGGGCGCAGCCTGTGCGCGCTCCTCCAGCCCCCCCCCAGTGCTCCCCCGGGGGCTCCCCTCCCTCTTCCCCCCCGAGGGCGCGTCCGCCGAGATGGGCGCAGAGAGGGCGGCTGGCGGAAAACGGGGGGGGGACCCTCGCCTCCCTCCTCCCCCCCCCTCACACTCCCCTTCCTGGGCTGCCTTCGCCCAGCCCTTCGCCTCGCCTCCTTCCTTTCCCTTCCCTTGGGCGGGCGCTCACCGTGCGCAGCTCCTGCGTCCGATCCTTCATCGCGGCTCCCTCGCCTGCGCTCCGGGTGCGAGCGGCCGCCGCGATCCGGGGACGGGCGGCCAGGGAAGGAGGGGGGGGGCGGCGGCACATGCGCTGGAGCAGGCGAGGAGGAGGAGGAGGAGGAAGGAGGAAGGGAGGGAGGGAGGACGAGCAGGCAGGCAAGCAGGCAGGCGGGGAAGCCGGGAGGAGCGCCCGCCCGCTCGCCCGCCTCGCCTCGGCCCACGCGGGGATGCCGCCCGTGGGGATGGAGGGGGGCACTTCCAGGCGTCTTTCGCAGCAAAGAAGAGGAGGTGGGAGACGCCCCCTGAATCCCGGGATGCTTATGCAACGTGCAACGTCCACCCATTCCCCAAACAGTGGGGAACCCCCCGGGGAAGCCCTGCCTAGGTAAAGCCAAACGTCGCCAGCTTCCCAGACGCACGGGGCTCCTCGGCTGTTCCCCCTGCCCGGGGCCAGGAGTTGAAGCCACGCTCCCCAGCTGGAGGCTGCAGAACCCAGGGGCCCAAGGCTACGGACGCGGACTGGTCGAGTGGGAGGGGATCTGGGGGGTCATCTAGTCCAGCCCGACGCGGAGGCGGGCAATCCGCCAGGGGAGGGGGGGGGGAAGGCTGCGGCCCGTGGCACCTCTAGGTCCCTTCCCTGGCTGGGCGAAAGTTTGTGCCGCTGGCCGGCCTGGAGCGCCGGAGACTGGCGGCCCCTCCTTCTTGTTTCTGGGCCTGGCGGACCTGACCCCCCCCCCCCCGGGAGGGCTCTTGGACTTCGCTCTGCCTCCTCCGCGCCTCTCGGCCCACTCCTCGCTAGCTCGCCAAGGTTCACTCGATTATCATTCCTTTCTGCTGTTTCTCCAGTTCCCCCAAATTTTGTCCCAAGTTTTGGTGAACCGGAAAGTGGCCTTTTCCACTTTTTCAGGGATACCACAGAGGTGTTGCTCGGGGGAAAATCTTATTTCTACAGGGCTGGAGAGCTTCCGTGGTTAAGGTCCCCGGAGTTACAGAGGTTGGGAGTTCAGGATGGACACAATGGTCCATATGGGGTCCCTTCCAGCTCTGCAGTTCTGAGATGCTTGTCCTCATGTTGACCACCGTTGTGTTTATTTTTAAAAAACAAAGTGATGCATTTCAACCGCATAGAGATATAAAAGATGTACACTCACCATGTGGCCGACGCTGGACTCGATGACCCAGGGAATTCCTTTGGGCTCTGCGGTTCCAGGATCATAACTATTACTGGCTCGTAAGCAGTGGCCAACTGGGCAACTGGCAACCTGGCCCGTGGACCCAGGAGGGCGAACTGGACTGCCACCTGGAGCCAAGAGCCTGCCAAAGCCAAGCAAACTGTTTCATGAACGGCAGCGAGTTCTTCTTTCTGCTCTCATACTCCTTACCCCCCCCATTTATTTATTCAATGCATTTATACCTCTCCCTCCCACTTGGCCGGAAAAAGTTCCTAGGGAGGCAAATCATCATCAGTCATAGCCATCTGTGCTGTCAGGGTTGAAATCTAAAGCCATGACACAGGAGGAAGAAGAGGTGTGGAGGAGGATGGAAAAAGTCAGCAGAAGCCCTACATCTGAGGACCGGAGCCAAACCTAGACAAGCCTTCCAGCTGTTGTTTTTTTCAAGCCACCTTCTCCATGGTAGGCACAGCACCGAGGAAGCCAACTGGTCTCCTGAACGGGCGTGGTCTGTGGCTGTTCTTATGTCCCACATGCCCTTCCAGATTTCTTGAGGATCCCTGGGCCTGGTTACAGCTGAGTTCTGTTTTCTGGAGAACACTTGCCTTTTTGTAAGGTCGTATTGTGCAACTGGCGTATTCCTGTTGAGTTCTCCTTCCCACCTCCGAGGGCATCTTGAGCATCTCGTAACTATGCCCCTTGGCTTTGCTGGAGGTTTTGTTCCAGGGTCACCCTTTGCCACAGAGTCTCTCAGGCTCCTTTGGTGTCCTGCTTAAATGCCGGAGAAGCGTGGAAAGCCCTTCGGGCATCCGCTCATTCGGTCTGTCCTCCTTCCTCTCCTGGCCTGGGATCCCAGGTGCCCTTAAGTTCCATCCATCGGCACTTTCCGTCTTCTGAATCCCTCAGTGCCAGGGGTGTTTCCGCCTTGGACTCAGAAAGGTTGACATGCAATTCTACAGCCTCCCTCCCTGGCTATGAAACTACCATAGTTTTCGCTTTTGAAGCTTAACCCTTTCTCCCTGTTCTATCCACTGGATGTCCTAGTACATGGTTGGCGAACCTATGGCACGGGTCATCGCCCCTTCACAGCCACCTGGATTAAGGTTAAATGGCTGTATTGACACTTTGCAAAAAAAATAGTGGATTTTGAATCGCAGTTTGGGCACTTGGTCACTAAAAGGTTCGCCATCACTGGCCTAGTAGTTCTAAGCTGAGCTGCCATGTCTGACGGCTCTTGCCTTGTTTCAGGATTTGGGGCCCCAACAAGGCTCCTCTGGATGCCCCTCATCACAAAACACACAGGCAACAGGCATGCGGTGGGGGTGGGGGTGGGGGTGGGGTGGGGAGCCCTCCTGCCCTGCCCGTCGTGGCCTCTAGATGGAGCCTGAGGTTCATAGCTCTCTTCCAAATGGAAGAAGCCTGGTGTGGCCGGTGTGTTTACAAAGCAAAGGGGCTTTTAAAAACATGTGCACCACATTGGGGGGTTTGTCTCTGCAGCTGGCTTGCCTTTGCAGGCTATAGATTTCTAGGGACTCTGCTGGATAGGTGTGTGGTGAGAAAATATATATATATCCCCCCCTCCCCCAAGGTCTGGGTCCCACCTATTGTTTTAGGATTGTAAGAATTTGCTAGGGTTTTGGCTTCTTTTGGGGATGTGTGGTGTTCATTTGTCGGTCGGTTGGTTCTTTTTCTTTTTCCAAAAATAGACCTTAACCCCCTGGCAGCAAAAGAGAACCATTCCTAAGAGCTGCTTGTGTGTGAATGTCCCAGGAGACGTGGACCTCACCCCTTGGGCCGTGCAGGTGAGCTTACCTCATTTTCTCTTGAGCCTACAGAACTGACACACTGGATTCCTTTGAAGTCTGGTTGCTCAGACATGAAAGCCAGACGGAAATGGACCTCTCCAACAGGGGGACCACATTCATGCTATTATCTGCTATGTCTGTTCCCACCCATGAGATCTCCTACTGGTACCTACTGGAAGACCTCATTCTCATCTCACAGTGATAGCACCTCTTTAACCCCCCCCCAACACACCCTTCCTGATGCTACACACTCATGGACCAGGTATGCTATAGTGGGGAAAGCAGGGCACCACCTCCTATGTTCAAACAACATCGGGACCCATTGGATCATTGCTGGCCTGTCCTCACTCATGCAATACCTTTCCCATGTAGACAACTGTGTCTTGAGAAGAATACAGTGGTACCTTGTATAAAGGAATTAATTCATTCCAAATGAAATTATGTTAAGCAAAATTTCCTTTATACAAATTTCCCATAGGAATGCATTGAAAATGGAGTAATTCCATTTTTATGTTGTACAGATTCTCCCCATAGGCAATTATGTTAAGCAAATTTCCCCTATCTCCGGAATTTTTTTATGTTGTATGATTTTATGTTATACAAACTGTTGTACAGATTTTATGTTATACAAACTGTTATACAAGGGTCCACGGTATACATTTATACCCCAACTCTGAGCAGACGGAACTCCACCCTCTGAACCTCTTTTTCCTACACACCCTGTCTGAACCTTTTTCGAGGCAGACAGAAGGGTTTCTTTGGGATCTTTCTGTTCCCTTTTTAGCCTCAGTGCTTTAACACGTGCAAAGGGATTTATCCCGGTCCCTCCTGCTGTCCTCCTGACAAACAACCTGCTGGCTTCCTATTGCTCAATACTCCTGTTGCAAACTGGCCCTTTCATGTTCCTGGCCTGGCTCTGCCTCTCCGGTGGGTTTTCAGCACCCCACCTGGTGCCTTTCCACCACAAGGGCCCAGGAGGGGGGTCCCTGCTTTTTCAACCTCGATTCATTTTGCGCTGAGCATACTCTATAATATCATTTCTGCCTTGTAATCGGGGCTTCGTTGCTCGGGTGGGGTGGGGGTGGGGGGTGTCCATTAGTGCTGGGTAAACAAGGCATATAACTCGATCCCTTTCACTGGCTCCTGACAGCCTCCCGCTAAGGCAAACAAGTCTGTTTGGACAGCTCAGTGCCACCCGCCACCCCCTTGTGTGTGTGTGTGTGTGTGTGTGTGTGTGTGTGTGTGTGTGTGTGTGTGTGTGTGTGTGTGTGTGTGTGTGTGTGTGTGTGTGTGTGTGTGTGTGTGTGTAGAGTGGTCTTCTGCTCCAGTTGTCAACTAGCAATGAACATGGAGGAGACGCACCTGGAACGAAGCCCTAGGGTACCCTTGGGTTTTAGCAGTAGTTTTGCAATAGGTGAATCTTACCCCCATCCCATCCATATCCAAATAAAGAGAGGTGTTGTATTGTCCCCAGAGAAGATCCAGCTGCTGACGAAAGGCACAGCTGCAGGAGCTGCAGAAAAAAAAGTGGGCAAAACTTGCCTGAGAGGCATGAACCTGCCCGGCGGTCTGTAACCAGAGGAGAGGAACCCAGAGTCCCAGAAGGCTTCAAGGTGACCCCACCCCTCTGGCCACCAGCCCCTACTGGAGCCTCCAGCCCGTCAAGTGTTAATGTTTTCCTAGCACTGCTTTGGATCCGTCCACCTTGAAGGCGGAGCTGCCTCAGGTTGGGCTATAAAGGCAACCCACCAAGGCAGGGGCAGAGCAGGTAGGGAGGGAAGAGACCAAGGGAAGATGGGGCTGGGCTGAGGCTGGGTGGACAAAGGTGCATCTGCGTTGCAAGGTACACACACGTGGGACGCTCGGGCAGGACAGAGCACTGGAGCCTGGTGGTGTTGCCGTTGACAGCTGTCTTCCAAAGGCAACTGGGGTTCCTGCTGGTTTGGACCACGATGGCGATGACCCAGCCAGGCCCGCCTGGGTCTCACTTGGAACCCCAGATGGCACCAAAACCCGTCTCTGACTCCGACTCAGATTCGGACAGTTCCGGCTCCAGTGGTGGTAGGACGGCGGCCGATGACCCCGCATGTCCCCAGGTCATCCACAGTGGGCATTTCATGGTGTCCTCTCCGCACAGCGACTTGGTGGCCCGAGGGCGCCATCAACAGGGTGCCAACCCTCCAAGCATCGACCTCACCCTGACACGCCTCTTTGAGTGCATGAGCTTGGCTTACAGGTGAGTCTCTCTGCACCCTCTGGTCCCATCCAGCTGTGCCTGAGTCTTTTTCCAGCCATAGAGGGCTTTGTGTTTGTATGTGTGTGTGAGAGAGAGAAGTCTGAAAGGTGACTCCCCATCCTTGGTCCACCCAGAGCAGGACTTCCTCCAGATATTGTGGACCCAAAGGAAGTTTTGGGGACTCAGCAGTCACCTTCCCCAAATAAGATATCAAAAGCTGTTGTTCTCCTGTGGCGCAGTGGTTAAATGCCTGTACTGTGGGTAAAAAAACTGTGCTCACGACCTGGGGTTCAAACCCCGGTAGCCGGCTCGTGATTAACTCAGCCTTCCATCCTTCCGGAGGTCGGTAAATTGAGTACCCAGCTTGCTGGGGGGGGGGCAATGTGTAGCCTGCATAATTAAACTGTAAACCGCCCAGAGACTACTTGGAAGTGGTATGGGGCGGTATATAACAGAACACTTTGCTTTGCTTTGCTATCAAATTGGTTTTGACCTCTGGTGAACTTAATAAGGTTTTATAAGGTATTAGGGTGCACAGCGACTTTCCATGCCCATTCTTGGGGGGGGGTGGTAGCCTGAGGGGTTCCATGCCTGTCTGTGGAAGGAGAGGGCTGCAGGCAGGAAGTAACCCCAAGCAAGCAGAGGCTCAGCTAGCATGGAGAGCAGAAACAGGCAGGACCTTATTCAAGGAGACAGTGTCTTACCTGCGGAAAGCATCTGGAGTCAGGACCCTCTTTCCCATCATGCCCCGGGGCTTTGCGATTCATGTTGCGATCGATCTTCAGGACTAAAGCCTGCGACCCCTTTGAAGTCTGGTTTCTCAAACACGGAGGTCTGCCTGAATCACGGCTCTCCAACACCAGTGTCGGCTGGCCAGAACCTCTGTTCCTTCCCTCCAGTCCAGCTGGGAGGAAGGGTGGGTGGAGGAAGCTTTGGGACCTCTCGCTGCTTTGGAGCAGGCGTGGCTTCAGCCCCTGGCTGGTCTTCTGCAAATCTTTCACTCCTGTCTGGGGGGCATGATGCCAAAGAAGAGAAAACACAAAATATCCATCATCCCCTCACTAAACTGGCCAACTCAAGTGCTTATAAGTGGCTTCACTTAAGGCATCGTGAGCCTCTAGTACTCCTTGCCACCAGATACTGCAGCAGCATGGATCAACACCCCGGCTGCTTCTCATCAACACAGACCTTAACTCTCCCCACACCACTCAGTGACAAGGGGCAGGGCAAGGGGTCTGGTGTCCATGTCACAGCCAGCAGCAACCCAGGGCAGACCAAGGTTGTTTTCTTTTGTCACCTTTAAGGAAAAGAATGGTGTGTTTTTGTTTGTTTTTTTAAAGTGGCTGCAATAATTGGTTGATGAAATGCAAAAGTTGGGGGGAGTGAAGAAAACTCCAGTCATCACCTCTTCTTTTAAAGGGGTTTCCGTGTTCCTTCAGCCATTCTGAGAAGGAGTTTATTGGTCTTTGCCTGGCAAACTAAAGAGGGTAGTTGTCACCCTCCTGTGGCAACTACCGCAGGCTGGACCAGGGCCTTTGCTCTGGAGCCAGCCCCTTATTCCCTTCCTCCTGAAAGGCAGAGCCAGGCCCTTCCTACACACCCTGTCCTACCACCCCTAAACTAGCCTGCTGTCTTGAGGGTTCTGCCCCCGGTGTTGAGGTTCAGTTGCCTGTCCTGTATGTGGTGGTGGTGGTGGTGGTGGTGGTGGTGCACCTTGTACCTTGACTCAGGCAGCAAAATAAATTTGGGCTGATCCTAGAGGTGAATATGATCCTCTTCTGTTTATAAGCCTCCTGTGTTTCCACACCCCTTGTTCTGGATCCTCATCCATTTCCTAAGTGTTTCATCTTTCAGGGCAACTCAGGAATCCCCACCTGTGGCTATCTTGACCTCTGGGGTGCTGTTCTGAAGTCCTGTTTGCTTTGGCCAGTGGCATGTCTTCCAGGCAGGCCTATGCGGGCCTTCACACAAAGCCTCCATGTTTCAACACCGTGTATCTTTGACTAGGGACGACAGGTCGGTGGAGGTGAGGAAAAGAATGGGGGCTCTCTTCTGCTCCTGGAAGCATCTGGCTGGTTCCTGGAGATAAGATGGAGGAACAGGGTGGGAATGTAGAAGTATAGCGTTGGAGCCGGCATCCAAAGGCCATCTAGTCCAACCCCCTGTTCAGGAAATGTTGAGCATCCCTGACAGATGGCCACCTAATCTCTGACTAAGATGTTCCAAGGCACAAGAATCCCCACCATCTCCATGGGAGTCCATTGAAAGTCTGTTGCCCTCAGGGAAATTCTCCTCCATGTGGGGATGGGTCTACCTCAAACAAAACACCCTATATCTTCTCTTATTCCATGGCCCTCCTCTCTCGGTAGTAGAGGAGCTTTCTTGGAGGGCCAAAGTTGGTCTTCTGTGAACAAAAAGCACCAGTGCAGCAAGACGATTACTTCTCCTCTGTGTCCAAATTCCTGTTTCATTGAAGTCGCATCACTTTCTTCTCCGATGCAAAAGATGCGGCTCACGGCATCCCTCTGTCCATGTGCAAAGTGCTTTTCCCTTTCAGTGCAGTGGGCCACTGCTCCTCGGTTGCAAACCCCCACCACTGTTTTGGGATTCGAATCCAGTACCGGACCATTGACCCCTCTCATTTTGAAGTGAGACTGGAGCTATGTATGAAGCCCCTCTTTTGCCAGTAACATCCAAAAAGATTTTGCTGTCTTTCTTGACTGAACAAGAGATCTTGACTGAAAAGAAATCCTCAGTAACAGAAATAGTTGATGATTTGATCTGTTTGTGTGGTCTATGAAGCAACTATTAATCCATGCATTTTCTGATTTCTTGTCTTCAAGAGGCAACCACAAATAAATGTTCACTTTGAGTCATCCTCACTTGAGAAGGAAAATAATAGTTTCAAATATTTGATGACAGGCATGAACGTGCTGTAGTTAATGGCAAAAACACGCTGTATCAAACATTAAAAGCATACACCGGGGGAAGTGTGTACAGAAATACACCTAGATCTCCATGTGGGAAGAACTTTGTTATATAAAGAATGTTTTCACGACCCTATTTTAGATTCAATGATGCAGTCTCTCCAGAAAGGATACAAAATAAATGAAATAAAAATAAATAAGGGCTTTGCTTCAGGAAAAGAGTTAGGTCAATTTCCCTTCAGTTTTTTTCCTCAGTATAACAGGGCCAGCTGGCTCCTTTTTTTTTTTGGGCCCACAAGCCATATAGAAAAACAGGGACTGGCTCCTTTGTTTCACAGCCATACTGGAACCCTTTCTGTTTCTCCATTTAATGCAGACTTTTGCCATCTGTGCTTTTCTTCTCATATCTGAAGCCCCAATAATAAAAAGGTGTTATTTTTTCCTCTTGGGGTTGAATTGCCAGAATCCCTCAATTCAGCCCTCATGAGGGTCATTCCTGAACTGATGCCTAATTGTAACCAAGCGTATTTTACTTTTTTACCTCAGCTATTTCCACTAACTCTTTATTTATCTGTGGGGCCTTCTTAAATGTTAATTCAGACACCCTAATTTCCTCAGCCCCCCTTTGTGTCTTCATGCTTCTCTGGGTTAAATCTTCATTTTGCTTTTCCTCAGAGCTTTTGTAGCTTGAGTCCTTTCTGAGGGCTTAAGTGCACTGAAATGTATAATGTCCTTTCTTGTCACAGACCCAAACCCTGCTTTTTAAGGCTGGTTTAATAATTTTTTCCCCTCAGGGTGAAATCCTTTTGACCTTTCATTCACTGTAGGAGAAATCGTTATTTTATTTTCCTTATCCTGAGGCGCAGACTTCACTGCAGTTGTTTCCAAACCTGTCCTCCTTTTATGGTTTAGAAAATGGAAGGAAGGATGGGCTGCCATTTTTTTACAGAACAGAGAATTTGGTCCCTCACCAACAACTTGATCTTTTTTGGAATCTGAAACACAAACCAAACTAAAATAATCAGATCTTTTAAGTTTCTTAGCTCCTCAAAAGTCACTTACATATATAAAAACCTAGTTTAAACTGAGCCAACACTGCAGTTTTAAATTCTTCATAAGGCCCATCGCTGTTCATATACTAGGGATAAATTCCACACAATTGGCTTTTTTCACTCCCTAGTTTCTGGCAGCTTTTTCAAGTGTGGATAGAAACAAATCAGGACTACATTTTAGGAAATCTTTAGGCATTGTTCTGGAGTTTAGTTCTCAGATTTTTCTTCTTATTTCCTTTTCATTCTGTTTTTCCCCCTCAGTAGCTTGACATTCGATTTTTCTCTATCTCTGATTCTCTCTTTCCCCCTTATAATCATTTCTCCTATTAGGCTTTTTTTTTTTTTTGACCATATACATTTCATTTCAATCTGCATTTTCACCATTTCTAGCTGAGAGGAACTGTGATCTGGACCAAAATTCATGGTTTGTGTTGGCCTTCCACCCTCCTCTCCATCTGATGTGTCCTCTATTACAGTATTTTTATTTCTTCCCCCTGCCTGCTTGGTGAAATTACCTGTTAAATTTCCTTAATTGATTTCCATTGTTCTACTGCCTTTCTTTCCCTTCATTTGAACTTTTATTGTGTGTGTGTGTGTGTGTGCGTGCGCATGTCCTTCTTTTTACATATGGATCCATATAGAGATTTTTCTTGTATTTTTCTTCAACTTGAGTGGGTTTTCTTATAGCCGGAGCAGTCACATGCTTTTAGTAGAGCCAAGTTTCCCTCACAATCCTTGTCTGAGGTAACTTTTACCTCACAAAAGCTTCATCCCCTAGGACTAGTGAGAGACGAATGCCTTCTCTTGGATATAAGTGAGAGAGACTCCATATCAGTAGGATCTAATGGTATTCCTTTTCTGTTTAAAATTTAGAAATATTATATTGCACATTCTCATGCTTTCTTACACATACGCACACTACTATAAACAGACGTCTTTAACTCAGACTCCCACTAATTCTCAAAGAGACTTCGAACACCCATCTGCTCCAAACAATGTCAAGTTGTGTGAACCAGTCTCCATCCAGCTGCTCAGCTGCCAGTCTCTACAGAATTCTGCCCACATCCATCCGCAACACAGCCTTGTGCACAAACCTGATATGCATCACCTAGGCAACACTAAACCAGCATAGCATTAAACCTACATAGCTGTAGACCCGCAGTCTCTAAATGGGTGGAATTGCCACAGGGGGTGCTTCTCTGCACCCCAAACTGTGGAGAGGCCTCCCCTGTTTGCACGGAGGGTGTATCTCTGGGTGAAGTCCCTTATCTGCCCCGCCAGCCCTAATGGGGTTGTCCTGAACCCTGCATCCCCGCCACCGAGCACCATGGTTGGGGTGGCTTATTTGGCCCTTTGCTCCGTACGGCTGCCGATCCCTTTGAAAGGGATTTCTTTGGCTCATCATCATCAGTCGGGTGGCCTTGGCCTGGGGACGCTTGGCAAGATGCCTAGGATTTGCTTACCCACCTATCACCCCCCCCCCGAGTTGAGTCACCAGCTTGGCACTAGCAGCGTGTTTCCTCTGGATCCCTGCAAAGAGTCCAAATTCCCCTCATAGGATGGGGTGCATGTGGGGTGAGGTGGTGCTTTTGCACAACAGGTGTGGGGTTGAACAAGGAGGGCCCTTTGCCCCAATCTTCATCCCAGGTGTCTCAGAGCTGTTGGACCTTATCCCGCTCTGGCCTCCTGATGGCCAGAGTGCCTTGAAGCATGTGCAGAGTGCTTTTGAGGAATAGCTTCAACCAGCTCCCTTTGAATACCCAGTGAGTCCAAAGTGCTTCTGTGTGTCTGTGTGTGTGTGTGTGTGTGTGTGTGTGTGTGTGTGTGTGTGTGTGTGTGTGTGTGTGTGTGTGTGTGTGTGTGTGTGTGCAGAAAATGAAAGCCTGTGTTTGGCACATGTTGCCCCCACAAAATAGGCTGCAAAAGAGGGAAGTGAGATGAGAGGAGGTTTTTGAGTCTGCTCACCTAGCAGGATGGCCACTTGACCCACACACCCCTCTGTTGTTGTTCAGTCATAATGAGTGCAAAACAAAAACAAAAACAAAAACAAAAAAATCCATTTGTTTACAGCAGTGATGGTGAACCTTCAGCACTCCAGATGTTTTGGACCACAACTCCCACAGTCCTTTGACATTGGCAATACAGGCTGGGAATTCTGGGAGTTGTGGTCCAAAACATCTGGTGTGCCAAAGGTTCGCCACCACTGGTTTACAGCTTTCAGGGGCATGGTGGATGGTGGTGGTGCACATATTGCAGGGACAGTAGAGCCTGAAACAATGTATGAGACATAGCATCATCTTCACTAATTCCTCCTCCCCAGAGTGATAAGTTGTAACTTGTATCCTTTAGAAGTGTATTTATATTTATATTTGTAGAACGCCCGACTTTCCCAAGGGAACTCTAGGCCATTGATACTGACTTTGCCATTTATGCTACTGTCATTGAAATCTAGGCTGGTTTATGTCTAATTGTGAGTTACATCATGGGGTGTGTGTGTATGTTATAAGTGCCATCAATCGATAAGATAGTGATGACTGGGTGTGCAAGGAAGATGTCCTCCCTAGACTTTAAAAAGCAGGAGTGGCTTGTGTGATTCAAGAAGGGTCACCAAACCACTTTGAGGTAATTCTGAGATCTTGGGATAGAAATCGTTGGCACTTCTATTAATGTCACCCTTCCAGTCGCATGCCAATCCTGTGAAGAAGGCCAAGTTCACAAAACAATCGGTCCCCCCCCCCCCCGAATAGTTTCCGACAGGCGCAATTCCTGGCCTGCCTGCCGTCTTCTCTCTGGGGCTTGTCTGCTGTTTTCCTCTGGATCTTTCCAGCCCAGCTGGTGTTTATTTGCTTTCCCATCCGCGAGATGGGGACCGTGCATCTCTCCGCACACAGAGGAGCAAAATGTCCTCTGCCCGATTAAGCCTGAGCGAGATGAAGAACAAACAGCAGGTGGAAGCTTTTCCGGGCAACCTGGAGACGGGGAGAACTCAAGTTGCCCCCTGGTTCCACCTTTCTTGGATCGGCAGTGCTCTCTTAGGTAGCAGGTTCTTCAGAAAAGCTCAGAAGAAGCCCCCTGAGCTTTGGGTGGGGAGAGAGCTGTGTTCAAATCCCTGCTTCCACCAAAATTTCCCAAACCAAAACAGGGACTCTAATGTTCTCTTCCTTCCAATCTTCACCTGCTTCACGGTGAAATTGTGTGGCTTTGATTCAGCACCCCTTGCTAGAAAAATCCTCCACCCTATGATTTTGTTTTAATCATCATATTTCCTATGCACGTCTGGACAAAGTTTCCACATTGATTTTAGCATGATTGTTGCATGTTTTTCAGACATTTGCATTTTAAGCCATATGCACTGTTCCAGGAGTGTTTTATAGCTGTGAAATCCACTCGGAACCTTGCAAATGTACAAATGTTGGTGGCGCTGAACAATTCAAGTGCATAGCAGAAACAAAAGAAAAAAAGGGGGGAAAACCCCCAGAAATATTGTGGATCCTTAAAGAAAAACAGGTTTGTTGCAGCATGAGCTTTTTGCAGAATATAATATGCCTCATGGGACAGTTTTTTAAACGGCAGTACTGCAGTCAGGACTCTGCTGATGACCTGAGTGTGATGCTGGCGGATTCAGGTGGCCGGCTCAAGGCTGATTCAGCTTTCCATCCCTCCGGTAAACTGAGTGCCTCGACCATTGGGAAAACGGCTCATAGCCTGAATTATTGAATTGTAAGCAGTTGGAGAGTGCTTTAAGCGCTATGGCGTAGTATATATAAGCAGCACCCTTGGCTTTTTTGCTTTATAATCCTCCACCCCACCCCCACCCCAGGAAAATGGTTGTAGATTACAATGTCCTCTAACAACACAAAGGTGCAGGAGCCTGATTTTTTTTTTCTTTAAAGGCTGCACCCTTATTCGTTTGCCTCTTGTCTCATCTCCTCCACCCGCCTCCCTGGTTCCACCTCCTTCTTGCTTGACATTTTAGTGGGAAGCTGGTGTCTCCAAAGTGGAAGAATTTCAAAGGCCTGCGTTTGCTGTGCCGGGACAAGATCCGCCTGAACAATGCCATTTGGAGGGCCTGGTACATTCAGTGTGAGTTCTGGGATGGCTGGAGCCGGGGGGGGGGTGGCAGTGGCGGTGGAGCCACCCGTGTCCCACCCGGTGGGTGGCAAGCATTGTGGGCTCGCGTGGGAAGAGACTGGCTGGGACTCGGAGCCAAAACAAGGCTGTGTGTGTGTATGTGTGTGTGTTGAAAACAGGGCTGTGTGTGTGTGTATGTGTGTGTGTTGAAAAACCCAAGGCCAACCTTTCTGCTTGGCTTTCCCCCAGTCTTGGTTCTGCGGTCTTTCATTCAAGAGACCCAGCCGCTTGCTGGCTGGGTGGGAGGGAATGAAGTTTTATTTTGTCTTGCCCATCCATCCAGTCGTGTCCGTGTCCGAGAGTGGCTTAAATGGGGTGGGCAGGTGGGCGGGGTGTCACTCTCTTTTTTGTTAGCCTCACCTACACCACACAAAGAGGGGCAAAGAGAATCACCTGCATGGTGATGGCCGTTTTTGAGCTTAGAAGGGGACAAACTGGGACCCAGACGCAACTATTGGTGTGCTTTGTTTTGTTTTTAAAGGGGGAGAAGGTGTCAGGAGATTTGGAGCCAGGAGGTATAGGAGAGTGCTAGGGATTAAGGCAGGCATGTCCAAACTTTGACCCTCCAGAAGTTTTGTACCACAACTCCCATAGTCCTTTGTCACTGGCAATCTAAGCTTAGAATTCTGGGAGTTGTGGTCCAAAACATCAGGAGGGCTGAAGTTTGGGCATGTCTGGATTAGGGCTTTCCCCCTCCTGACCCGTCTTTCTCTGCTGCAGATGTGGAGCGCAGAAAAAGCCCTGTCTGTGGATTTGTCACCCCGCTGGACGGCTCCGAGGCAGACGAACACCGGAAGCCCGAGGTGAGTCTGGGTCCCAAGGCTTCCCTAGCTTAGGATGGAGACCTGTTGCCGTTTTTGGAGTTTTTGGGGGGAATCACTCCAGGATGGTTTGCATTTCCTTGGTGGGGTCAAGGTTAAACAAAAAGAGAGAGCTACACCAGATGGTCCCAGTCCTGTAGCATTTCCCACATTTTCGCCCAGTAGTGTCGTACCCTGGCATTGCCTCTGTGCTTTCTGCCCTTAGGGCAGAAACTCCAAGTTCCACCCTTTTACACGACCCCTAAGATCCGCTGGCAACTTAAATTCAGACCAGAGATCTTGGGGGTTTATTCCTCTTGCTGTGTTCCCACCTCTCCACACTCCCTTGCTCCTGTCTGTGTGAGGGGAGGGAGAAAAGAATCCAGGCTTACCTCTGTTCTGCTGTGGGGAGCAGCCCCAGAAGCATTCCAGTCTCTTAAAGGGGCGGGGGGCAAAAAAAGACAAAAAAACCCAGAAGGTGGGGAGAGCCCGGCACTCACTGCTTTGCAATTCACATCAGAAATTTTTCACCTTTGGAGACCAGGTACTTGGAAAATGCACTGGGAAGCACTTAGGTGGGCGTGGTCATACTTAATTTTTTTAAAAAGTCCGGAGCTGGTGGGAAAACAGTTTTAAGCTCCACATCTGGGAGCCCTTTGTGTAAAAGCGCCCACGTGCCTATAACAGACCTGGATGTCTGAAGATATTGGTTTATTTAAGGGAACAGCCGGCATGGCTTTTTCATCTCTGCAGGGCTGCCTGCAGTATTCAAAGCACTCTCCCTGTCTTCATGGTTGAAACAAACGCAGGAGACCGGCCTCAGTGCCATGGACACTGTAAACACACACACCCCCCCGGACCCTCCAATGTGGGAAGGAAGAGAGCGGAAGCTCTCCAGTGCAAACTTCAAAAAAGGTGTAAACACAACATGATGTTGGGATGAGTCTCAGCTGGATCTAAACGGGAAGGTTTTCCCCACTCGGCTTTCTACCTTGGGTATCTCCCTTTTCAGGCGGTCGTGCTGGAAGGCAACTACTGGAAACGGCGGATCGAGGTGGTGATGAAGGAGTATCACAAGTGGAGGATCTACTATAAGAAAAGGGTGAGGTTTCCTGAGCTAGGTGTGGCCCTGGTTGACTTGCCTGGATGCCTCTTTGGAAAGAGGTCCTTGGCCTGCTGGGCCTAAGAGCATCAGACGAGTTGCAGAGACTTCCTCTGACTCTCTCTCTGGGGCGCTTTTACACGACCCCTAAGATCCGCTGGTCCCTTAAATTCGGACCAGAGATCTTAGGGGCTTGTCACTCTTCCTGTGTTCCCACCCTGGCTGCTGGCTGCGTGACGGGAGGGTGGAAAAAAAGGAAGAAAGACCGTGGCTCACCTCCCCTTCTGCCTCTGGCTCTTGCCAGCTCTTGCCCCTGCAACATTCCAGTAGCTCTTAAGTAACTCTTAAGTAGCTCTTAAAAGGGCGGGAGCCAAAAAACAGCAAACAGAAACGAGGAGAGCCCCGCACTCACTATCGTTGCACCGCATCAAAAAATTTTCACCTCCAGAGAGAAGGTACAAGAAAAGTGCGCTGGGTCGCGCTAAAGTGGGCGGGGTCACACTTAATTGCCTGTAAACTCCGGAGCTGGTGCGGAAACATTTTTAAGCTCCGAAGCTGGGAGCCATTTGCAGCGGAGTTTAGGGGTCGTGTATAAACGCCCACTAGTCTCTCTCTCTCTCTCTCTCTCTCTCTCTCTCTCTCTCTCTCTCTCTCTCTCTCTCTCTCTCTCTCTCTGTGTGTGTGTGTGTGTGTTGAAAGATCAGTCTGGAAGGAAAAGAAAGTTTGGGTTTTTCACGAGTGCTTCTCAGGTGCCTGCTACCTGCCTGCACCTATTCCCGGCTGGCACAGGGTGAAGCTGTTTGGGTAGATACCAGTCAGGCATCCGCACTGTATGTCTCCATCTGCCAGGCACACCCTCTTTGGGCTGTGTCACAGAAGAGGCTCACCTGGTGGCACCATAAGGTCCTGCTTTGTGATTTGTGGTCCTGCCCCTGAAACTCTAGGGAACGTGCGTTCCCCATATCCCAAGAGAGAAAAACACCCCAGCTTGTGATGTTGCCCGGGTCAGATTCTCCTGTGCGGTGCATGCTGCATAACGTGCGTCTCTTTTTTCAACCCACTCGCTCCATGACTTGAGGCAATCTGCCCTCTGTGTTTCGAGTGCCAAGAGCAATTACTGGTTGGGAATGAGGACCATAAGGGCCTTTTCACACGACCCCTAAGATCTGCTGGCCACTTAAATTCGGACCAGAGATCTTAGGGGTTTGTCGCTGTTCCTGCGTTCCCACCCCCTCTGCACTCCTGGCTGCTGGCTGCGTGAGGGGAGGGAGAAAAAAAAAGGAAGAAAGGAATGCCGCTCACCTCCGTTCTGCCGTCCCAGCACTGCATTCAGATCTCTTAAAGGGGCGGGGGGCAAAAAAGAACAAACAGAAGCAAGGAGAGCCTGGCAGTCACTACTGTTATATCCGCATCAAGGAATTTTCACCTCCGGAGAGCAGGTACCTGAAAAGTGCGCTGGGACGCGCTTAGGTGGGTGTAGTCGCACTTAATTATCTGTAAACTCTGGAGCTGGTGGGGAAACAATTTTAAGCTATGGAGCTTGGAGCCATTTGCGGCGGAGTTTAGGGGTCGTGTGAAAAGGCCCTAAGATAACTATCCTCCCAGTTGCTGGCAGCCAATGCATTTTCTGAAGGTTGAGTGTGATGGGGTTCTCCAGAGATGGATGGAGCCAAGGGCAGCTAGCTTGCTACACAGAGGACTCTCTGGCAGAGTTTAAGGTTGGGGTGAGCGAAATACATGGGGTCCCCAGGGCTGCTTTCTTGGACACTGAGTCTGCCAGCCCTCCCCCCCTCCCCAAGAAAGCGTGTCTCCCATCTAATCATTTCCCTATTTAAGTATTTCACGGGGAGCTCCTTCTGTGCTTAAAACAGCACAACACAACTGGATCTGATCACACTTAATTCCCAAGCAACCTGTTCCAGGATCCCACAGGGCTGGGCTATGGCAGAGAACCTGTCATCAGACCATGTAGAAGATGCACCCTTAGGTTTTTCCGGAGGAAAAGATGTCTCCCCTTCCTTCTTTTCCCAAAAATTTCCATGTGCTTCAGAATCCAGCCTTAAGGTACGGGCACAGAAGTAATCTGTATCAGACATCATCTGTCATAAGAGCAGCCTTGCTGGAACAGGCCAGAGCCCATCCAGTCCAGCGTTCTGTCTCACACAGTGGCAGCTCCCCATTTGCTTCAGGGGATTCCCAAGCAGATGTCTTCACCTGCTTACGATTCCCTGCAAATGGCATTGAGAGATTTCCCGCCTCTCTCTCCAACCCGGAGGTTGTCCTTAGGCATCCATCATGATAGCCATGGAGACCCTTTTTCTGTCACCTCCTCTCTCTCTCTCTCTCTCTCTCTCTCTCTCTCTCTCTCTGGTGCCAAAGGAGAGGCTATGTCTGTATGTCAGTCCTGAGCACCTCCCAGGCCTGGCCCCTGCCTGGTGGAGCTGGCTTCCACCCTTGGAGGGCAAGTAGGTGATTCAAGAAGCCCATCCAAGTTTGGAGCAGCCCTTGGGAGGGAAAGAGGAAGCCAAAAGCTGCCTCCAGTTTTGAGTTGGCCAGGACCGCCACCTAGCGACCAATAGAGGGATGCTCTTCTCCCTCTCACAAAATACCAGAACTAGGGGACATCCACTCAAATTGAGGGCTGGGAGAGGAAGAACAGACAAAAGAAAATATTATTTCACCCAGTGCGTTGCTAGCCTGTGGAACTCCCTGCCACAGGAGTTGGTGATGGCATCTGCCCTGGATGCCTTCAAAAGGGGATTGGACAGATTCCTGGAGGAAAAGTCCATCACAGGTTGCAAACCATGATGGAGATGTGTCATCTCCAGACTTAAAACCGGGGTACTTCAAGGGCCAGATGCAGGGGAGTGGGATCAGGAGACAGAGATCTAGTCTCGTGCGCTCCCAAACGCATCTGGTGGGGCCACTGTGAGATACAGGAAGCTGGACTAGATGGGCCTTTGGCCTCATCCAGCATGGCTCTTCTTATGTTCTTATGTTCTTATGTCTTTGGTTCGGTTTGTCACAGCCCTGATAAACTGGGTTTCCAAAAATACCTGGTTTCTCTTTTTAATTTTTTTTTCCAAACAGGTGCAAGAAAATGTATCTGAATTATTACAGTACTTGCAAGATGTGTATTTGCAATCTCAAGCATAATACAGTATATCACAAATAAACTGATATATGCAGTGTGATACTGTGTATTATTATGTTAATAATTCTCAATTAAATTAGCAGCAGTAGCTTCAATAAATATGATAAATCAAAACATGAGCAAAAAAAAGGTCACATCTGCATCAGTTTGCAAACCAAAACCTTCCCCACCCCAGTTGAATCTTTACCCAGTAAATGTACACTGTCCTTCCGCTACCACTCCTGGACTGTTATTTATATTCCTTTTTATCACTTTTTAAAATTCATCCATCGGCAGCCAGTTTTTCTGTTCTAGTAAATTTATAGACATTTCTCTTAGTTTTGCAAGGGTAATAAATCATGGGCTTTATTTATTTGTTTAATTTATTTTAGAGTATTTTTACCCCACCTTTCTCCTTGGAAGAGGACCCAAGGCGGCTTACAGTAAGGAGAGACAATATGCAGTCCAATACAATTAAGACATATTCAGTTTAACAAACAGGGAATTGAGGGGCATCTTACAGTATTAGAAGGCAACATTAAAACTAACAATTGATAACATAGTGTCAATGCAGCCACACAAGGAGAGATATAAACTCAAGGTTATTATAAGTGGTTATATAAATACAAAGTCTATGTAATCATGTGTGATAGAATGGAAAGCCCACGTCCCATCTTTGGCATTAATGTGGCATCAGGATTGTGGGCGTCCGTGGAAACTGGGGTGTGCTTAAGAACCACTGGCGGGGTTCTTTGGTTAGATGAGGCCCTTCCGGCCAGGAGAAGAGCAGCAGCTGCTCTTAGGTTCAGCGTGGGAAGAGCCTGGGTGGCACACTCAAGGCCATTGCCTCAGGCACGGGTCCCTCTGCCCTTTGCCCTACCACAAAGGGTGGTGGAGTCTCCTTCTTTGGAGGTTTTTAAGCAGAGGCTGGATGGCCATCAGTCGGAAATACTGTGATGGGGGTTCCTGCATGGCAGGGGGTTGGACTAGATGTCTCTTCCAACTCTATGGTTCTATGATACCCCATTTCCATGTGCCCAGACGTCTCTGCGTCATTCCCCCCAGAATGCATGTCCACCACCACAGGAGCCCCGCCTGCCACACGAGGTTAATGCAGCGGTGTTTTCTCTTCCAGCTTCGCCGGTTCAGCCGGGAAGGCGAGGCCGCTGGGGCCAGGACGGTGAGTGGCCAAGAGGGCCTCTCCTCGGGTCAGGATCAGGCCGCTTGGGGCAGGGGCGATCCCTTGCAATAGAAGGAGGCCTCATCACAGCGGTGCCTCTCTTCTCCCGCTTAGGAGGAGGAGGAGGCTTGGAAACCCACCGGGACCTGGTGCAACCAGCTGTTTTCCAACGTGGTCCCGATGCTGCTGCGGGACACGGAGGAAGAGGCGGAGGGGCGGCAACTCTTTGATCTGGAGAGCTTCCTCTCGGACATCTCCGACACCCTCTTCACCATGACCCAGGGCAGCGGTCCTCCCCAGCCCTCCCCGGAGGCAGGTAAACCTATCATGGTCCCGAACTACGTGGCCATCCCTGGCTTTGGATCTGGTCAGAGCCTCCCGTGCCCAGTTCTGGGCTGGCCCAAGGGCACGGGACAGCTGGCACCCGTGAGTGTGTGCAGATTTCTCTCATGGAGAACAATAATTTGCACAATTCTGGAAGGCACCGTCCGATGGCAGAATAATGCAACATCCATTTCCCACCGTAGCCAAACCGGTCCCCGCCATGCAATTGGGCAGCATCCTCGTTCCCATCTGCCAATTGTTGGCCATTCATAGTCAGAGCTGCCCCTGTTCCGGTTCTTGGGAAAGTTAGGGCGCTTTTACACAACCTCTAAAATCTGGTGGCAACTTAAATTCGGACCAGAGATTGTGGGGGTTTGTCGCTCTTCCTGTATTCCCACCCCTCCACACTCCCCTGCTCCTGTCTGCATGAGGGGAGGGAGAAAAAAAGGGAGAAAAAATGCAGGCTCACCTCTGTCTGCCAGTCCAAGCAGCCCTGAGCAGCCCTTTCCTGTCTCTTAAAGGGGCGGCGGGGACAAAATAAAACAAACAGAAGGCGAGGGAGCCTGGCATTCACAGCTTTACAGTCCTCATCGGAAGATTTTTTACCTCCTGGAGGCCAGGTACTTGAAAAGTGCACTGGGACGCGCTTAGGTGGGTGTGGTCGTACTTATTTTGTTTTTAAGTCCGGAGCTAGTGGGAAAACATTTTTAAGCTCCGGATCTGGGAGCCCTTTGCCTCAGATTTTAGGGGTCGTGTAAAAGCGCCCTTACTTCTTTAGATGCTGGTGGCTTTAGGCTGGCTGGGGGATGATGGGAACGGTAGGCTGAAGGACTTGTTTTGCCCAGATTTTGACTGGAACCCATGCGTACGGCCCCCTCCTCCAAAGTCCAGCTTGACTCTTCTCTCTCTCTTTCTCTCTCTCTGTCTCTCCCTGCAGCTTATATGGGCAACGCTGACATGATCCAGCCAGACTTGGCCCCTCTGCAGCCCAACCTGGATGATTTCATGGAGATATCAGGTAGGAACGGGCTAGGTCAACACACGTTTGAACAGCGGAGATCCGTTCAGGTAGTTCCTACTTTGCCATTGCCTGGTCGCCGAAGGTGAAAAATTTTCTGATGCGGATTGTAAAGCAGGGAGTGCTGGGCTATCCTCACCTTCTGTTTGGTTTTTTTGCCCCCTGCCCCTTTATGAGACTGGAATGCTTCGGGGCTGCTCCGCAGAGTGGAGGTGAGCCTGCATTCTTTTCTTCCTTTTTTTCTCCCTCCCCTCACGCAGACAGGAGCAAGGGAGTGCGGAGGGGTGGGAACACAGCAAGAGGAGCAAACCCTCAAGATCTCTGGTCCGAATTTAAGCTGCCAGCGGATCTTAGGGGTCGTGTAAAAGTGGCCAAAATTGAAGGTGCCCTTACAAACCCCTTTGGAGAGCGGCTAGCTAAGGGTGACACGGTTGGCAAGATGCGAGGAACCTGGCTTCCAAAAAGCATCTTTCCTGCAGCCCAGTAACTGGCTTCCTCCCCCCCCCCACACCCACACCCACACTCCTTGCCCTCTCCTGCTTACTCACGAGTAAACCACAATTGCAGTGACTGGAGAGAAGGGGGTGGAGAGTTTCTCCCCTCCCCTCAAATAGTGATCTGGCTTATCAAAATTGCCTCCCCCCCCGCTGCCCCCCCCCCCCGATCCTGCTGAAGAGGAAGGTCCCCTTACAAGTTCCCTTGCATCCTGGCTATTGTTGTTGTTTGCTGGGCAGGAAAAGTCAGGACATTTGAAGAGCAAAACAAAAGGAAGCAAGGCACCCATTTAATAAGACACGTCCAGTTCCTGAGAGATAATTTGGAGAGCTCTCAACACCCCCCTCCTCAGACACGATCACTGGTGGACAACTGGAGGGGCTGAACCCATGGAAGTGGGGGGAAGCGTTGAGTGGATAGAGGGAAGCTCTTCTCCCTCTCACAAAATACCTTAACTAGGGGACATCCACTCAAACGGAGGGCTGGGAGAGTGAGAAGAGACAAAAGAAAATATTTTTTTCACCCAGAGCGTTGTTAGTCCGTGGAACTCCCTGCCACAGGATGAGGTGATGGCATCTAGCCTGGATGCCTTCAAAAGGGGATGGGACAGATTCCTGGAGGAAGAGTCCATCCCAGGTGACAAACCATGAGGGAGATGTGTCATCTCCAGGCTTAAAACCGGGGTCCTTCAATGGCCAGATGCAGGGGAGTGCTCTCAGGAGACAGATATCTAGTCTCGTGCGCACCCAGACACATCTGGTGGGGCCACTGTGAGATACAGGAAGCTGGACGGGATGGGCCTTTGGCCTGATCCAGCAGGGCTCTTCTTAGGTTCTTAGGTTCTTAGTTTGCCTCCCCCAGATGCAAAGCAGGAGGATGAACCAGCAGGGCCTCTTATTCTGCTCGGAAGGCACTGGACAGGGCCCCACGAACGTGGCTGTCCTTTTGGCTCCACTGGCAGCCTCTACAGCCCCGTGGGACAAGGAGCCACGTCACAGGGAGACGGCTGGCATTTTTCAGCCTTTGGGGAAGTTGAGTCATTTGGGGTGGGGGGGGATGCTTGGATTGGGTTTTGACTTGACAAGAAAGGGCTGCTGAGAATTTAGCAGCTGGACGACCGGGTGGCAGAAGTGTGTGTGTGTGTGTGTGTGTGTGTGTGTGTGTGTGTGTGTGTGTGTGTGTGTGTGTGTGTGTGTGTGTGTAAGGGGGAGGAGGGTAGGTTTTTACAACTATTTCTGCCTTCTTCTGAATGGGGACAAAGGAAAGAGAGTGCCAGGAGGCTGAGATGGAGGAGAAAATAGTAACACACACACACACACACACACACACACACACACACACACACACACACACACACACACACACACACACACACACACACACACACATACACACACAGAGCCTTCCTGGTAGTTCCCCTAAGATAGCTTGTGTTTACAGAATGTGAAACTACACCAGTGGGAGAGAGGAAGGAAAGCCTTCTAGACGATAAAAGGGAAATTTTGTAGGGTGGCGGGAAGGTTTTTGGGGGCGGAAGTGGCAGGGGCGATGGTCATGTCAGGCCAGGAAGAGAGCCAGAGGCCAGCGGAGGCTCCAAGGAGGGCATGGAGGGGGCGGGAGGCATCCGTCAGCCTCCCATTATCCAGAGTTCCTTTTGCATTGAGAACTGGCAGCTGCATGGTCCTTCAGCATCAGGGAGGGCATTGGTGTGCTTCATCTGGCATTTGTCCCTTGCCCCTTGCATTTTGTCACCCCATCATGGACACCTTCATCTGTTCAAAATCCCTGCAGAATTAATGGTCACTGGATGCCAAGAGCCCTCTGTAACACACAGGGGACACGTCAAGGGAAAATACGACACCTGGGGCCCCGGACGCTCCTTGCCTCCCTCCTAAAGGGTGGGATCTGGTCCCCAGAAGAAGAGCAGTGTGAACAGGAATCAAAAGGGCCACCTCTGAGCATGTGCAAAGTGCTGTCTGCTGGCAAAGCAGCCATGGTAGGCTCCGAAGTCACTCTTAAATGCCAGAGCAGTTTCCATGCAGGCTTAAGTTTCTGGCCAATGCCACTCCGCGTCACAAAAACGTGGCCCCCTCTGCAAAGCATGGAGGGCTGCAAGAAAGACATAGTGGAACTGGAAAAGGTGCAGAAGAGAGCGACTAAAATGATTACTGGGCTGGGGCACCTCCCTTATGAGGAAAGGCTAAAACATTTGGGGCTCTTTAGTCTGGAAAAAAAAAGGCGCCTGAGGGCAGATATGATTGAGACGAACAAAATAATGCAGGGCATGAGTAAAGTGGATAGAAGGACACTCTTCTCCCTCTCACAAAATACCAGAACTAGGGCACCTCCACTCCAATTGAGGGCTGGGAGAGTAAGAACAGACAAAAGAAAATATAGTTTTCACCAAGCGCGTTGTTAGTCTGTGGAACTCCCTGCCACAGAGTGTTATGATGGCATCTGGCCTGGATGCCTTCAAAAGGGGATTGGACAGATTCCTGGAGGAAAAGTCCATCCCAGGTTACAAATCATGATGGAGATGTATAATCTCCAGGCTTAAAACCAGGGTACTTCAAGGGCCAGATGCAGGGGAGTGGTCTCAGGAGACAGAGATCTAGTCTCGTGCACTCCCGGACGCATTTCCTGGGGCCACTGTGAGATACAGGAGGCTGGACCAGATGGGCCTTTGGCCTGATCCAGCAGGGCCCTTCTTATGTTCTTATGTTCTTATGATCTGCCTTGGGCGACCTTTCCTGCACAGGGGAAATTCTCCAAGACAGACCAGGGTTGTCTTCGTTTTCTTTTGAGATGATTTTGGAGGCCTCCCGTGGCTTGCCAGGACAAGGAAAGTGCTGGGTCAGCTCCCGTGGAGACCTGCTGTTGCAAGAGGGTGGGGGGTATGGTCACCGCCATGGCCCCCACCCTGTCCCCGGCCTGTCAGTCAAAGGGCCGAGGAGGCTGCAGCCCAAATGAGGAAGCCACTTTCTCTCTCCCCCCCTTGCCCTGCGTGCGCCAGAGGCAGCCGTCCTGTGGCTGGGGCCGATGGAGGAGGCCTCCTGATGGCCGGACCACGGTGGACGCCCCGGGAGGACCTGGCCGAGCCCTGCTGGCCCCACCGTGCAGGTAGGAGAGAGGGTGGCAGCGGGGCCAAGGAAGGAGGGGTGCGATGGAGCCCCCCTTCCCCCGACAGCGTCCTCAACTCGCTCCCAGATAGCTCTTCCCGCATCTTGGGCATCTTTTGCTTTGCAGTCTCTGTCG
Source organism: Phrynocephalus guinanensis (assembly GCA_037367245.1). Taxonomy (NCBI): domain Eukaryota; kingdom Metazoa; phylum Chordata; class Lepidosauria; order Squamata; family Agamidae; genus Phrynocephalus; species Phrynocephalus guinanensis. The sequence goes on from CM074750.1 coordinate 5,624,082, forward strand.
GACTGCTGGGAGTGACGCAGAAGGAAAGAAAGCTCTCTGCCCATGGTCAGGGACACTCTTCTGGGAGAGAGAGACTGCAACCGGACCTGGAAACATGTCCGTGTTGCAGAGGGTGGCAGCGGCTTTTGGCTTGGGTTTGAGAAACTGAACGTCCAAGGCATCTCGGGGGCTTTCTGTCCCTCCAAGCATCTTGCTTTCTGGGCTTTATGCCTTTTTATTGTTTATCGGCCTTTGTTCATTCATCTTAGCACTGCTTTGCCAGTTACCTTCTTGATCCAAAAAAAAAAAAAAAAAACACCCCACAAATCCAGCCAGTAGCTGCGTTACTCTGTTGTAGGAAAAGAGAAGCCAGAAGTCCAGTCGTGGTTGTGTGGACTGGTTCTCACTCTCTTTTGTGTCTACGTGGGCTGCCTTACCCGTCTCTTCATCTGAAGAAAGGGGTTTTGGACACACGGGAGTTTCATAAAATTAAGAACTAGTTTAGCTCGTCTTCTTCTTGATTCAAGCAATCCTTTATTCCTACACAAACACTTAAGGGTTGCCAACTCTAAGGATTTCCCTCTCCTGACGACAGGCTGTCTTTAATGTCTGTTTCTGCCCTCCTTGAGACAGGAGTTTAGCTGTGAAGGTGGAGAGGTTTCCCAGATGTCTGTTTCTTCTGCCCTCCTTGAGATGGGAGTTCATTCCAACCCTCCTCCTTTTTCTTAAGCATTGATATCTTGAAAGAGCGGAGGAGCGGCGGCCAGGAATTGGGCAACTCCAATTGTACCTGCCCAGTCTTTCTGCTCTGTTTGTAGCATTCAACAGGATCCTGGCCCAAACTGGGAAGGAGTGCTGCGCTCCAAAATTTTAGCTGATAAGACAATGGCAAGGGCCCAGCAGCGGGAGGCAGCGGGAAAGTTGGGACCCCCCCCCCATGGAGAGTTGTGCAGCACTGCAAAGGCTCTGGGTGGCCCCCGGGTGTGAAGGGACCTCGCTTGGCTGGCCGTTCTATCCTGTTTCCCCCACGCTGCCACTCCGTCTTGTCCAACGATTTCCTCCCAAAGATCTTGGGAGAAACGCACAGGATGTCATTAGGAAAGGTCATTGAAAAGCCTGTGCTAAGGACCTGAAGTTTCCTCCCATCGGCTGAGCGACTGGGGTCTCTCTATGGTGCTCACGCCCCGTCTGCCCAGGGAGAGGCAAAATCCACAGTTTCGCTGCCTGCGTCCAGAGCGGCAGCCCAAGAGGACACCCGATTCCTACATCCTCCTCTCTCTCTCTCTTTGGCAGTGAATATTTGTTTCTTTGTTTAATAGATTCATATACTGCCTCATTAGTGGGGCATATTTTACAGCAACAAAAACACTCTGCCGTTGATTGGAAGCAAAACAACACAAAAGATGACCACCATGCACTCAAAGAGGCGTGAAAACATCGCTTACGAGCAGATTCAGACCCATTTAATCTCTCAGTGACATTTATTAACTGCTTTCTTCTCTACAAAAAAAAAAATTGGTCGAGAGAACAAGAAGCCGGTGTTTCTCTTTTTACAATCCTGGGCCTCTGAGGAGTCTGGGCTGATGCAAGAGGAGCCTGTGAGCGCATGACCAGAATGGAAAGAGAGAGAAAGAGAGAGAGAGAGAGAGAGAGAGAGAGGCGGCATCCAGAACCCTCCGCTGGCATCTCTGAGTGCTTTTACACGACCTCTAAAATCCGGTGGCAACTTAAATTCGGACCAGAGATCGTAGGGGTTTGTCCCTCTTCCTGTGTTCCTCCCTCCGCACTCCATTGTTCCTGTCTGCATGATGGAAGGGAGAAAAAAAAGGAAGAAAAGAATGCAGGCTCACCTCTGCCTGCAGTCCAAGCAGCCCCCAACAGCCCCTAGGGATTCCTGTCTCTTAAAGGGGCAGCGGGGACAAAAAAACCAAACAGAAGGCGAGGGAGCCTGGCATTCACAGCTTTACAATCCGCATCGGAAGATTTTTTTACCTCCTGGAGGCCAGGTACTTGAAAAGTGTGCTGCGACACGCTTAGGTAGGAGTGGTCGTACTTAAGTTTTTTTTAAAGTCTGGAGCTGCTGGGAAAACATTTTTAAGCTCCGGATCTGGGAGCCCTTTGCCTCGGATTTTAGGGGTCGTGTAAAAGCACCCTCTGATGCAAACTTGTCTGGGTGCTGTGGCGCCTGAACCTGCGCCTTTCCCACCCTACCACGAGAGGAGTGGCATCAGGTTTTCTTCCCTCCATAGAGTTCAGCCAGATGGATCTGGGGGGTCTTTGTCCCTGGATGGAAGAGTGGAGGTGTAGAGCCCAGCCCCCTCACTCACTCAACAGTGGGCGGAATAGCTCCTGGCTGTCCCCCATGCCCCCCCCGGCACCCCTAGTGCTGGCGTTTTCCTTCCCAACCAGTCACTCATAGAATCATAGAATCATAGAGTTGGAAGAGACCTCAAGGGCCATCTAGTCCAACCCCCTGCCATGCAGGAACCCCCATCACAATATTTCCGACAGATGGCCATCCAGCCTCTGTTTAAAAAACTCCAAAGAAGGAGACTCAACCACCCTCCACAGCAGCATATTCCACTGCCAAACAGCTCTAACTGCCAGGATGTTCTCCCTAATGTTCAAATGGAATCTCTTTTCCTGTAGTTTGAAACTCATGCAAGGCCAAGGGCATTGCCTTTTTGGCAAGTGGCATCAGCTGCAGCCAAGTCCCTGCTTCAAAGGGCTCCCAGCCGGTCAAGGGGGGAAGCGGAAGAGGGAGCGAGGAGGCGAGGTGCGGAAGGGGTCCATTTGAGCCAGGATCCGACCCTCCTGCGAGACAGCCGTGAGGTGGCAGCCCGAAGCCATCATCCCAGAATGCAGGAGGGCTCCTAATAATGGGCTCAAGCGACAAGAAGTCAGACAATGAGTACCCAGCTTGCTGGGGGGGGGGCAATGTGTAGCCTGCACACTGTAATTAAAAAATTGTAAACCGCCCAGAGACTACTTAAAGTGGTATGGGGCGGTATATAAGCAGAACACTGAGGCCGAATATCAAGAGATTGAAAAAAAAACTTCTTAACTGTTAGAGCAGTAGGTCCATGACCCCAAGAGGTGGTGAGTGCTCCAGAATTCAAGAGGAATTGGGACAACCACCTGGCCGGGACCCTTTCCTTTGGGTTCCTGCCTTGGTTGGACTCAGGGTGGCCTCCGAGGCCCCTACCAGCGCCACGATTCTACGGTGGGTTGTTTCCACAGTACAGTGGTACCTCGGATAACAACGGTAATTCGTTCTCCGAGGTTAGTCGTTATCCGAAACATGTTGTTATCCGAAACGCGGTTTCCCATAGGAATGAATGGGAAACCGTTTAATCCGTTCTGGAGCCTAGGAAAAAGGCACAGACACGTGCGTGTTTGCTGAAAACTCTTTCTAAAGTGCACTTTAAAGGTACAGATGCAATGCCACCCGGGATAACTCTTTTTTACTGATGCATGCTGGAAATTCGTTATCCGAGGCAGTCCATAGGGAAAATTCGTTATCTGAGGCAGACCTATACCTAGAAATTGTGATTTGTTATCCGAGGCAGCCCATAGGGAAAATTTGTTATCAGAGGCAGTCCTATACCTAGAAATTGCGATTCGTTATCCGAGGCAGCCCATAAGGAAAATTCGTTATCAGAGGCAGTCCTATACCCGGAAATGTGCAGTTGTTATCCGAATTATTCATTATCCGGGGCAGTTGTTATCTGAGGTACCACTGTATTTGTTTTTGCTGCCAAGGGCTGGGCAGCTTGGGTGCTCCAAGGAAGCCTCCTTCGACGGAGCCAGGCATTCTTGTGGCAAGTTTAAAGGAAGGAAGGAAAACGCCTCGCCCGTGGCTGCGATTTGAGAGATGGCAAATAAAGCACTAACCAAAGAATCCAAAGGGCCAACTTCTGCCTCATTCTGCTTACACCAGGGAAGAAGAAAAAACAGGCGCTGTAAGAGAAAGATGCGGATGAAGGGGTGCTCCGTGTGCACTGGGACAGACAGTCTCTAGGTCCTGCATGCCCTCGGGGAGTGGGGGGAAGCAGGACCGGAGGGCATCCCCTGGGGGAGACTTCCTGCCTTTGCCACTGACCAGAGCCTTACATCTAAGGGGTGCCAAAATTTAGAGGGCGCCCAGATTTGCTGCCGGATTTCCTTGCAAATCATTCAGACGGTTTGCTTCTGAAGAAATACCCTGTGATGGTGATGAGAGTGAAGGGGAGACTGGGATGTCCTGAAGGAAAGAGGGGAGGCAAAGAAGGGAACATCTTGACCTGTCGAAGTTTGGTGGGTCTCAGAGCACAGCCCCAGTGGGTCCGCTCTGGGTTTTACTCCAAACATCCAGAGCCCAGAACTCTAGCCCTAAAATAGGTTCAACATTGTCAAAAAGGCTCCTTTTAAATTGCAGGTAAAATCCAGAGAGGATAGATACCCTTTACCAGCCTACACTAATCCTGGCCTTCCTTAGAGGGCTGTTGTTGGGGGGAAAGTCAACATAGAATCATAGAGCCTTTACTTCTCCTCCTCCTTCTTCTTTTGTTTACTTTTTTTTTTTGCTTTGTCTTCCGTGTCTATAACAAGAATGCGCCAATACCAATGACTTTTTTTTAAATGGAAAAGAGAAGTTGTGGCATAAAATTAAACTTATATATAGTTTTTTTTTTGTGGGGAGGGCTCGTGCCTGCCTGTTTGTGTGTGTAGGAGGAAGTGGCCCAGGGCGGCGTGCGAGAGAGTCCAAAGGGCTTGGTGTCACCTGTTTTGTGCAAGGGCCGGAGGGGAGGGGAGGGTGTGGGGCAATACGGGGACACTGTTTGATGGTGTTGCAAAAGGGGGAAGTGGCCGGGCCTCGCGTGCGTTGGTGCCGGAGGGGGTGGGTGGGCGGAGGATGAAAGGGTGGAAGGACCATTCCTGACGAGGTCAAAAAAATCAGGGAGTGACCCTCCAGACACAGCTGCCTTCTGACCACTGCTTGCCCTGTTTTTTTCAGGTGTCCCAAGGTCCCCATACGTTGAGGTGCACAGGGGCCCCACATATGCCAGGGGTCGCCAGGCCCTCCATCTGCCAGGGCGCATGCAGGGTTCCTCCTGGCATTCTGAGGTGCATGGGGGGGGGAGTCACCCCCAAGTGCCCTCTCCCGGAGGAAAATGGTTCTTGAGGAGGCTCCCTCCACCGGGGCAGGGCCACCCCAAGCCTGTCTGGCGTGAAGATTCTGAGTCTTGTATTCGAGTCCAGCCATGTGCCTCTGGCAGAGGTGGCGGATTCAGGGCACAAATGAGAAATATCGATCTGGCCAATCCCCAAACTGCGGAAAGCGTCAAAATCATATTGGATTTTGAATCCGTGAGCGAGCCCCCGGGGCTCTCTGGGTGGAAATGCTTCCTAGCAGGGACTGACGGGCCCTGGAGAAGAAGAGAATGGGCCAGGAATAATAAACAGCCCCCCCCTTGGATTCCACTTGGAAAGTGCCAAAGCAGCGTTTCTGGGCCGTCTGAGCTTGCGGAAGCGAGAAGGGCCGTGCCATGGCCAGGAGAGGGAGGGAGAGGAAGCCGTGGCCAGGTCACAGGGCTTGCCTTTGGGAAGGCCACAGGATGTGGGGAACCGCAGGCTGCACGCAAGGCGGGCCGAGAGGGGGTTGGCGGTGGCCCAGGGAGCCACCGTGGGCAGCCAGGTGGCAGGCCAACAAAAATATATATCTATATCTATATCTATATCATCTATATCTATCTATCTATCTATCTATCTATCTATCTATCTATCTATCTATCTATCTATCTATACACACACACACAGTGGACCCTCGTATAACAAAGGGTTTGTATAACATAAAATCTGTACAACATAAAACAATTCTGGAGATAGGGGAAATTTGCTTAACGGAATCTACTATGGGGCGAATCCATACAACATAAAAATGGTAGGGATTACTCCGTTTTCAATGCATTCCTATGGGAAATCTGTATAAAGGAAGATTTGCTTAACAGAATTTCATTTGGAACGAATTAATTTCTTTATACAAGGTACCACTGTAGATAGATAGATAGATAGATAGATAGATAGATAGATAGATAGATAGATAGATACAGTATACTGTATGTATACAAAGGAGATGAATGTTTTGACTAAAAGCATCTTATATTCTGGGTAAAAAACAAGAGAGTTTTTAAAAATGTGTGATTTGTGTGTTTTGCATAAAAGAGCCCCTCCCTTCTTTTGTGCACTTCTGCTGCTGCTAGTCATGAACAAGGTAAAGCAAACCACCACCACCATCATCTTCATCATCCATCAAGTCAATTCTAGCTTATGGTGACCCTTGTTGGGGTATTCCAGGTGGAAGCAAGTCAGACATGGTTTCTGCTTCCCTTCTTCGGGGGGCCACCCAGGGACTACTGTGCAGCTTTGCCCCCAAGGCCACCTGGGCTGGCTCTTCTCCCAAGAGGCACTGAGGGGAACTGAACTCCCAACCCTGCGGGATCTGCAATTGCATTGGATAGCGGGTGCGCTCCTCTCTCCACGGGAGGCCCCTGCAGACCTCCGGATGTTGAGTCCCTTTGGTTTAAACGGTTGGCCAAAGGCACCTTACGATCATTAGAGGATGGCAGGAGTGCCGTCTTCCCTGATGGAAAAAATAAAAAATAAAATAAAAAAAAAAATTAAAAGGGGGGGGGAGTCAACGTTACACACCCACTGCTCCGAACAGCTCAGCGGTTTAGGATTTGAGATGGGCGCGAACCACCGGTTCGTTTCGTGGCCGTTTGGCACTTCCCAGCACTGTGTCTGAGAGGCTGCCTGCCAGAGGAAGTGAGTCTGGGAAGTGCCAAATGCCTATAAATGGACCGGCACGAAACACCCACTCAGTAGCTTTGGCCCATCTGTGACTTGGTTCCCTGGAGCTGAGGTGCCTGAGTTTGGGAGTTCAATCCCCACCCCACCCCGAGGCCTTCCGGGCTGGGGCTGGTAGCGGGCTGCTCCAAAGCTGCAGATTGCTTGCTCCCTGTGCTTTGCTGAGCCATTGCTGCCTCCCAGGCCTAGGAGCAAACACACACACACACACACACACACACACACACACACACAGCTCTTCCTCTTCCTTTCTTCTCTGAAAAGGGTGAGGTTGGCCCCTCCATCGGGACGGGACAGGGCCAAAGTGACCACATTGGGCCCTCCGCCTGTGGTGGCTGGGTGGTGTCGGGCCAGCCCTTTGTGGCCACAGGCGTGCGGCTGCCGCTGGGTGTGCAATACGAGATGGAAAACTCTTTGGTTACACAATGGCAGATCTCCCCCCCCCCTTCCCGGGCCTGGCTGGTTCTGAGGTTTTGCTCAGCAGCTGGTCTGAACCAACCCAGGGCCAGGAGGGGGGGGGAGGAATACCCTCCCTCTCAGGCGGGAACAGTCCATCGTAACAGGGCTGGCGTGATCCACCGAATTGACAAAGTGTTGCCCCCTTGGGGAAAAGAGCCATGGGAGGATGGGTTAAATGGTGCCACCCACATAGCAAGAACCATAGAACTATGGAGCGTGAAAGACCCTCCAAAGATAATCAAAGCCCTGCCTGGTTCAGGAACCCCCGCCCCTTGCCGGAGGTGTTAAAGGAGAGCTTGGAGGGCTGCCGCTTGGAAGTTTCTCCTGGATTTCGGGGTGGTCTCAATGACCTTTGGAGGACCTCCTGACGCTTGCACCTTCCGATGCTATTGCCTGCCTTCTCTCTTGTTGTGGGGAGAGACGGAAGCAGGCTTGGGGTTGTCTCGCCCAGCACTTCCTTGACTCTTGCCTCTCATCTTCTAGACTTTTTCTCCAGCTCTCGGCCGCTGCCCACCCCAGCGCTGCTCAGCTACCAGGATCAGCCCTGCTTCGTCCCGGAGATGGTCTTTGGGGGCAGCGGTGGAGCCAACCTTCTCCTGGGACCTCCTGACTCCTTGCTCCCGCCAGTGGACCCTGCCAGCTCTCCTGGCTTTCCTGCTCCTCGTCTCCAGGTGTGTGTGTGTGTGTGTGTGTGTGTGTGTGTGTGTGTGTGTGAGGTCCTCATCTTTTCAGACCCCCCCCCCCCCGAGTTCCTCTTTGCACTGCTTCCCCAGAGTCTCTTGGAAAGCTATCCTCTGCCCCCTTGGATACTGACGATGTGAGTTTGTGTATGAGAGAGGGGGGGTGTTATGAGTAAGGAGAACACAGATCAAAGAGGTCAGACTGAACCTAAATGAAAACTTACCTTTTCTCCCCTTAAAGTGGAGCCTGGAAATGTTACTTTCTTATATCGAGTGGTATTGGGGCAGGTTAACTGGCTCCTTCCAGCCGGTGATGCTGGGTTAAACCCAAACCAGGGACTTGATTACGTTAAAAAGAACTGGGGGCATGAAACATCACGGTGAGATGCTTAGGCACTCACAGGCATTGCTTCACTGCAGAGGACTTTTGTTGCACTGCACATGACTGAGGGTCATTGCGTTTTAACACTCAAGCCCAAACCATGCAGAGAAAAAAAGATGCTTCCTTCCCTGTTGGCATTGATAAAGGATTAAATCTGGAACATTTCCTACCCAAATAAATGCCTGGAAATGCTAAATTAAAAAACACACGCAGAAATACATATTTGTGTGCTTCTGGAGTGCATTTACCAATACATGCCATTAGGGGGCGACAGAGACCATGCAATGTATACTGAATGGATACCTCTGTATTTTTTGGCATTTGGGAGGGTGCTTTAGAAGGGAACCTCCACACACAACATACAGACACAGAGCCTTTTCACACGACCCCTAAGATCCGCTGGCTACCTAAATTCGGACCAGATATCTTGGGGGTTTGTCACTGTTTCTGTGTTCCCACCCCCTCCGCACTCCTGGCTGCTGGCTGCGTGAGGGGAGGGAGAAAAAAAGGAAGAAAAGAATGCCGGCTTACCTCCGTTCTGCCGGTCGCTCTGTTCCCGGCAGCATTCAGATCTCTTAAAGGGGCTGGGGGCAAAAAAACAACAAACAGAAGCGAGGAGAGCCCGGCACTCACTAGGTTACATCCGCATCAGGGATTTTCACCCCCGGAGAGCAGGTACCTGAAAAGTGCGCTGGGACGCGCTTAGGTAGGCGTGGTCGCACTTAATTTTCTGTAAACTCCGGAGCTGGTGGGGAAACAATTTTAATCTCCGGAGCTGGGAGCCATTTGCCGCGGAGTTTAGGGTTCCTGTGAAAAGGCTCACACACTGGTTGGTCCTGTTCCACTTCAGCTCTTCCAGGTGCCAAAATTACAAGTACATATTGTTTTTCTGGCCCACCACAAATCCCAGTAGAATAAGCCAATAGCAAGGTTGAAAACCACCTGGAGGTTTACTCTCCAGCGGTGCAAAAGCAAAGCAAAGAACATAAGCACATAAAAACCTAAGAAGAGCCCTGCTGGATCAGGCCAAAGGCCCATCTAGTCCAGCTTCCTGTATCTCACAGTGGCCCCACCAGATGCCTCTGGGAGTGCACGAGACTAGATCTCTGTCTCCTGATACCACTCCCCTGCATCTGGTCCTTGAAGGACCCCGGTTTTAAGCCCTGAGATGACACATCTCCCTCATGGTTTGTCACCTGGGATGGACTTTTCCTCCAGGAATATCTCCAATCCCCTTTTGAAGGCATCCAGGCTAGATGCCATCACCACCTCCTGTGGCAGGCAGTTCCACAGACTAACAACACACTGGGTGAAAAAATATATTTTATTTTGTATGTTCTCATACTCCCAGCCCTCAATTTGAGTGGATGTCCCCTAGTTCTGGTATTTCGTGAGAGGGAGAAGAGTGTCCCTCTATCCACTTTACTCATGCCCCGCATCATTTTGTATGTCTCAAATCAATCATATAACCCCTGAGGCACCTTTTTTCCAGACTAAAGAGCCCCAAATGTTTTAGCCTTTAGCAAAGCGTTCTACTTATATACCGCCCCATACCACTTCAAGTAGTCTCTGGGTGGTTTACAGTTCTAATTATAGTATGCAGGCTACACATCCCCCCCAAGCAAGCTGGCTACTCAATTTCCCGACCTCAGAAGGATGGAAGGCTGAGTCAACCTTGAGCCGGCTACCGGGGATTGAACCCCAGGTCGTAAGTGCCACGAGGCTCCTCAAGGACACGTTTGCAAAGATTTGGCCTTGCCCAATGCTCCCCCTCTTTCTCTCGTGAACCGCCCTCCGTGCCTTCTCCCAAGTGTATCCTCATCTTCTCTTTCTCATTTCCAGCCTGCAAGTGGTGGCTCCACTCAGCTCGGTCCACCCGGTACCTTCCTGAGCCCGGGCCTCCCTCCGGCTCCTGCCGCTACGACTCCCGCCAGCAGCCTCGGCCTGGACCTCAGACCCAAGCGCCACCACCCCTGCCCCAACAAGTGGCTCACCCTGGAGCCCTACGGCTCTTACTGCCCGGCTGCCCCGCTGCCTGGAGCCCCCCTGTTGGGCCAAGAGCCAGGGAGCCCACTGCCTTCTGCCCCTCGGGCCAAATCCCACTGCCCTTCCTCCGCTCTGTTCTCCTGCCCTCCATCCCAGGGGCTCTCCACCTCGTGCTTTGCCCCCAGCGTGCCAGGCTATGGGGTCGCGGAGCTCCCTCTGGGGGGGTACCAGGCTTCCTTCAGCGGCTCTCCTTACCTGCACCCCAGTGGTCCAAACAGAGCCATGCTGGGCCTGGCAAGAGGTCAATCACAGCCGCCGGGCGGCGGGCAGAGGCCCCAAACCAAGGAGATGGACTGCAAGGCTAAGAGGCCACCGCGGCCCCTGGATCCTCCACGGGGAGCGACTCCCAACCCCGGCCTGACGCAGCTGCTGACCACCGGTAAGGCCCAGTGGGGTGGCAGAGAGGAGCGGCGTGGGTCTGGGTGACCCTGTTTCCCAACCTGGGAATGTCCTGAGCTTACGGCTTGGGCGGCCGCTTCCACCACCACCCTCAACTCCCCAAGGGACCCCCAAAGGAGAACACCCGTGCCTGTGAAATGGTGCCTGTTCACTGATTTTGCACTCCGTGTCCAGCTTCCTGTGTTTCATAGTGGCCCCACCAGATGCCTCTGGATGCGCACGAGACTAAATCTCTGTCTCCTGAGACCACTCCCCTGCATCCGGTCCTTGAAGGACCCCGGTTTTAAGCCTGTAGATTAAACATCTTCATCGTGGTTTGTAACCTGGGATGGACTTTTCCTCCAGGAATCTGTCCAATCCCCTTTTGAAGGCATCCTGGCCAGATGCCATCACCACATCCTGTGGCAGGCAGTTCCACAGACTAACAACACGCTGGGTGAAAAAAATATTTTCTTTTGTCTGTTCTCACTCTCCCAACCCTCAATTTGAGTGGATGTCCCCTAGTTCTGGTATCCCGTGAGAGGGGGAAGAGTGTCCCTCTCTCCACTTTCCTCATGCCCTGCATCATTTTGTACGTCTCAATGCAAAAAGAGAGACATTTTTAAAAAACCATTCCCCACCTAGTATATCTGAAGGGCCGGCACGGTGACGAGGCAGGGAGGCAGGGCCTGAACCAGGAGGCGTAGGTGGCAAGAAAAGAGATTTGTTTTGGCATGAGGAAGAGCTCTGGCATTCGTCAGGCAGAGGGCTGGGCTCTCCCCGGCTGGGGAGGTTTTGACACGGGAGCTGGAGGACCGTCAGGCAGGGATAAGTCGTCTGCAGACTAGATGACCCTTGCAGGACTCTCTTCCCTCTTAGCAGTTTTGTGATTTCGTGATCGCAGTCTCGTGGGGACGACTGTGGCCAAGCAGCTCACGTGCCTGCAGCGGAGTCGGTGGACAGGGTTCAGGGTCTGGGTGACCCATCATTCCGGCTCTTGGTCTTTTAAGGGAGATGTTTGTAGCAGAAGCCCTTCAAACAGAGGATATTCAAGGGTGACTAGGAACAACCCGAAACAGTGAACAAAGAGTCAGGCCCACGCCATGTCTGGCTCGGTTTTGGAAAGAGCAAGCCCGGGTTTTGTCCGTCGGGTTTTTCTGCACCTGGGGAACGTGGCTCCAACCGCCTCCTCCTGTGTGTCACCCTTTCTCCTCTCTTCCTGTGCTTCCTTTTGCAGCTAAACCGGAGCCCAGTCTGGACGGCCTCCCTCCGCTCCTGAGCCAACCCTCTGCCCCCGCGGCGCCCGAGTCCCTGGTAGGAGAAGTGGAAAGGTGGAAGTGGGGTGGGAGTCCAGAAAGAGTTTAGGAGGGGGGCGGCACACTTTGGCACTGGAAGCCATGCAGCCACTGCTCAGGCCCCCACCGAAAGAAGGAAGGACACACACACACACACACACACACACACACACACACACACACACACACACACACACACACACACACACACACACACACACACACACACACACACACACACACACTTGGGCCTTGGAGCTTCAGTCTGGAGACACCCCCCATAGGTTTCTCTTCAAGAATGAAGAATGATCCTGCACTGGGTTGGATCTGCCCAAAGTTAGTGGCTCCGAGGTGGCCTGGCCTGGGTAGGGCAGGAATGGTGGAGAGCGGCACAGCTACCTCTCCCCCCCCCCAGGAGATGTGATTCAAAGGGAGATTGTCTCTGCTCCTGGGAGCTCCTTCCTAGCGGCTGGTCAGAGGCGCCATTTGCTCCCTCGCAGCTCCGAGAACACTGGGTGGCAGGCCGTTCCGCAGGCACCAGGGTCGCCCTGAAGAGGGTAAGCCTGGGGCATGGGTGCCAGTTGAATTTGCCTCTCTCTCTCTTTTTGTCCTCGTTATGCAGCAAAACACCTTCTGCGAAGACCCCGGGGGCTTGTTGCCCGGGATGTCCCACCTGAGCCCTCACCTCTCTCCGGCCTCCAGCCCCTCGCCCTCCGTCACAGCCGTCCCCTTGACGGGAGCCCTCCTCGTACCCAAGACGGAGCGCCTCTCCCCCACCCTGCTGTGTGGTGAGAAGCAGCAGCAGCAGCACCTTCAGGGCAGTCGCTCTGATGGGGGGGGGGAGGCAGCGTGTTTAGGTGGGACGGCGGCGTGAAAGCCCTCCGTGCATGCTCAGGTGAGTAACCGGGTCCACGCCTTCTCTCGTTCCCCAGGCAGTAACTGGAAGGAGTTCGGGCGGAAATCCCCAGCGGCTCCAGAAGGGCCCGTGTCTCAACTTTCCTACTCAAGCTGCCGGAAGGAGCCAGGCAAGGTAAGGAGAGAGGCTGCGCTCCATAAAAAGCAGCCTGGGGTCCTGGTTAGAACAGTGGTTCTCCACCTGTGGGTCCCTAGATGTTCCTAGACTGCAACTCCCAGAAGCCTCCACCACTCGCTGTGCTGGAAGGGGTTTCTGGGAGTTGCAGTCCAGGAACATCTGGGGACCCACAGGTGGAGAACCACTGGGTTAGAAGGTCTGGAGGTCCTCACCTGGCCTGTTTCTGAAACGGCCTCCCCCCCCTCCACCCCCGCAGACAGAGAGCCGCCGGATGACCCACATCTCGGCTGAGCAGAAGCGCCGTTTCAACATTAAGATGGGCTTTGACACCCTGCACAGTTTGGTGAGCACCCTGAGTGCCCAACCCAGCCTCAAGGTGAGCAGGGACTGGGGGGGGGCAGGGGGGGCAGTGGTGCCCGCTGCTGGAACAAGCCAGGGCTGGGAGGGCGGCTGCCGGTGGTGGAAGCCCTCTGGCCACCTTCCGAGGTCTCCTGGCGAAGCTTCTCCTCCCCCTAACCCAAGGCCCGAGGGCCTCGGTGCGCTTTTCCTCCTCCTCCCTCCCAGCCCCCTTTCCTTTCTTGATGTGTCTTCCGTGGCGCAAATCAGAAGGCCGGGCTTGTCTTGCCCGTGGATGTTGCCAGAGGCTGCGGAAGCCTTTGGCCAACAAGGTCAGGCCACTTGGAAAATGAGCTCCTATGTTATGACCGATCACCCACTCTCTGCTTTCTTTCCTCCTTCCCCTTTTCCGCCCCAAAGGTCAGCAAAGCCACCACCTTGCAGAAGACGGCTGAATATATTTGCAAGCTGCAGCAAGAGCGAGCTGCCTTGCAGGAGGAGGCCCAGCGCCTGCGGGATCAGATCGAGGAGCTCAACGCTGCCATCAAGTAAGGATCAGGCTGGCTGGCCAGGAAGGGACGGGGGAGAGGGGCACCAACGATTTGGCAGATAGCAGCACTTCAGAGAAGGCGTCGGTATTTTCTAGGGTGGAGAGAAGATGCCCCATGAGATCAGAACACCGTAAGCCACGGAGGGAAAGAACGCCAGGGTATATGCCAGGGTCCAGATTTGGCCTGCTTTTAGACTCCGCCGCCATCTATCAGGCCCGTGCTGCATGCACCCGTTAGCGTTCAAACCCTCAGCTTCCTCTGGAAGGCCAAATGGGGCTTTCCAGATAGGAAAGCTGGAACCTTGGCGCTTTCAGCAGAATAGAGCCGTGCTTGGTTTTCAAAAAAAGGTCAGAAAAAAAGGGGGGAATCTAGTTTCTTTTTTAATAAGAACTGGACACTGGCGTCACCTGCTGCTAGAATAAAATAACCAAGCCATGTTTTAAAAGCTGCTGGACGAAGGGGAACAGACTTGCTTTCCGGGTGTAACTGGCAATGCGTTCCAATCCCTTTAAAAGTTACTTTTAAAAGACCCTTAGAATCTTTGCCAGGGATTCCACCCCCCCCCACACACACACATATTTATGCCCATCTATTATCAACCCTCAGGTTGTTTTGCTGATTCTTATTTTTTAAAGAGTTACAGAGTAGCCACCAGGAGCAAAATGAGTTGCTTGTTACATTTTGAGCGCTTTTACACGACCCCTAAAATCTGCTGGCAACTTAAATTCGGACCAGAGATCTTGGGGGTTTGTCGCTCTTCCTCTGTTCCCACCCCTCTGCTTGAGAGGAGGGAGAAAAAAAGGAGAAAAAGAATGCAGGCTCACCTCCGCTCTGCCTTCAAGCGGCTCCGGGAACCATTCCAGTCTCTTTCAGTCTCTTAAAGGGGCGGGGGCAAAACACACACACAGACACACACACACACACAAGGCAGGAGATCCCGGCACTCACTGCTTTACATCCGCATCAGAAATTTTTCACCTTCGGAGACCAGGTACTTGGAAAATGCGCTGGGACGCGCTTAGGCGGGCGTGGTCGAACTTACTTTTTTTTAAAAAAATCCGAAGCTGGTGGGAAAACAATTTAAAGCTCCGGATCTGGGAGCCCTTTGCCTCGGATTTTAGGGGTCGTGTAAAAGCGCCCTTTGTCAAACTGGAAGGACAAAACACAAGGAATTGTTTCTCAAACACTGGGAGGCGCAAACAGGAACAGAGCCCTTGGCAAACGCAGGCGTCTCCAGAAGGGTGGCAGGGAGGGCTCCTCGCTGGTGGCACCCAAACCCAATGTGAGTCTGGGAGCACCTGGGAAGGCCAAGGACATTGCATTTGGCAGGTGGCCGTCGTGCCTCCCCGTCCTGAGCGCCCAGGGTGAGATGGGGTTATGAAGCCTGGCTTTGAGCCTGAGCTTGGAGGGTCCCAGCCTTGTCTCTCTGCCACGGGGTGGGGGTGGAGGTGGGAAGAAAAATACCCTCTTTCTCTCCCCCCCCTCTTCAGCCTGTGCCAGCAGCAGCTGCCCGCCACGGGCGTCCCCATCACCCGCCAGCGCTTTGACCAGATGCGAGGCATGTTTGACGACTATGTGCGCTCGTGCACTTTGCAGAACTGGAAATTTTGGGTTGTATCCTTTCTCCAAAAGATTGGTGCAAGTTGTGTCTTTCGTCCCCTCTCGCCCCGTGTAAAGAACGGTCTACGTGGCGATTAGAGATGGACGTGAACTGTTGGTTCGGCAGCTCGGCAGAGTTCATTTCCTGGCCTGTGGCTGGCCTGTGTTTTGGCGTTCCACCCCACCACCCCTCCAGCGGTCACCCATGCAGCAGCAGCACATGGAGGAGGCAGGCCGTAAGTGCCGAACCACGAATCAGGGCTTTGGCCAAAAAACAAATCATTCTGAACTGCTGAACCCGCGGCCCGTGCCCATCTCTATTTGTGATCCCCGTGGCTTGCTCTGTTGCGCAAAGTGGGGCCATGTCATCACAGAACTGTAGCACCCCAGAGTTCTTCCAGGGTCACCTACTTCCACCCTGTGTTGCCTCTGTGTGTGTGGGGGGGGGCGCTTTTACACGACCCCTAAGATCTGCTGGCAACTTAAATTCGGACCAGAGATCTTGGGGGTTTGCTCCTCTTGCTGTGCTCCCACCCCTCCGCACTCCCTTGCTCCTGTCTGCGTGAGGGGAGGGGGGGAAAAGGGAGAAAAGAATGCAGGCTCACCTCCGCTCTGCCTTTGAAGTATTCCAGTCTCTTAAAGGGGCGGGGCGGGGGGCAAAACAAACAAACAAACAAACAGAAGGCGAGGAGAGCCCAGCACTCACTGCTTTGCAATCCACATCAGAAATTTTTCACCTTCGGAAACCAGGTACTTGGAAAATGTGCTGGGACGCGCTTAGGTGGGCGTGGTTGTACTTAATTTTTTTTAAAGTCCGGAGCTGGTGGGAAAACAATTTTAAGCTCTGCATCTGGGAGTCCTTTGCGTTGGATTTTAGGGGTTGTGTAAAAGCGCCCTGTGTGTGTGTGTGTGTGTGTGTGTGTGTGTGTGTGTGTGTGTGTGTGTGTGTGTGTGTGTGTGTGTGTGAGAGAGAGAGAGAGAGAGAGAGAGAGAGAGAGAGAGAGAGAGAGAGAGAGAATCCCGGCTGGAACATCCCTGCCAGACGGCCCCACAACCTCGATGGAAAAACCTCCAGGAGAAAAGAGCCCAAGTGCTTTGACCCCTAGGAATTTCTGGCTAAAACTGGGTCAGGATCTGCTTGCCAATGAGCACAAGCCAAAGGAGAGGCTGAGGATGGTGTGTGTGTGTGTGTGTGTGTGTGTGTGTGTGTGTGTGTGTGTGTGTGTGTGTGTGTGTGTGTGTGTGTGTGTGTGTGTGTGTGTGTGTGAGGTGGAAGAGGGCAGGTGCTCAGAATATGCAAAGCAACCCACTACACCCCCACCCCACCCCCACCCCAGTGCACGAAGGAGAGCTTTTTGTCCCTTAACGTCCCTGTTCAGTTCAGCCTCATCATGCGCCCCCTCTTTGAGTCCTTCAACGGGATGGTCTCCACCAGCAGCCTGGAGAGCCTCAGCCAGACGTCCCTGGCGTGGCTGGACCAGTACTGCACGCTCCCGGCGCTGCGGCCCAGTGAGTAGCCCTTCCTCTCCTCCTCGGCTTTGCCCGCTCTTTGCTTCTCTGGGTTTCCCCCAGGATATTTTCATCCTCAAGGAAGGCCAGGCGGAGAGACTTATGGCAACCCCAGTGGCACCCCGTTCTGGTGGACTGCCGTGTCCCTGAACCCACAGCAGTGTTGGCTACGACCCTGGGGGGGGGGGGCGGTCACCAGACCCAACTGGTAGGAAGAGGGCTGTGGCGCCTGAGTGGGAATCCCCGGCCGAGTAAGGCTAGGAGGAAACTTTTGACGCAAGGATGGCGCCCCCTCCTGATCTTAGTGTCAGGTGTCTCCCAGGGTTTGGGAGCTGGCCGATGGGAACTGGAGTCCAACAGCAACCTTGAAGGGTGGTGTTCAGCCCCAAACGGAGGCCGGTTCAACCACCACCACCCTGTTGCTCACCAAGGAGCATGGATGCCTGGAGGCCAACTCTCAAGTCTCTCCCCCCCCCCCCCCGTCCTTTCCCTGTCCCTATAGCTGTTCTGAGCTCCCTCCGCCAGCTGAGCATCTCCACTTCCATCCTGACCAACCCGGCAGGCATCGCGGAGCAAGCTGCCCAGGCCGTGATGGGCGCAAGTCCCAACGACACCTCCTCCTCCTCCTAGCCCCCTGGACGCGGCCTGAGCGAGGCAACCCGGATGACATCAAGGTCTTCGACAAGCAGCCCTGGCTTCTCCAAAACGCTTCAGAGAAGTATTTCTGCAGGCAGGGCCTCTCCTTGCTTAGGGAGGGGACGCAGCCTGAGGAGACCCTCCCCCCCATCCCTGCACCCTCCTTCTTGCCTGCTTGCTCCTGACTTTCTTGCCCTGACAGCTAAAAAACTACATGGCACAACAGGGTAACTGACAAGAACCATATGGTGTGGGCACTTCCAAAATGGAGAAGGAGAGGAAGGCACTGCTGTTGCATAAACAACATGTATCATATTGACAGAAAGACCTTAAGATGGACTTGGAGAATCTGCAAAACGGCTTGGTTTCATCTGCTGTTTGCTTCCTTTGCTGACTGTCAGGAAAGTGACCCGCCAGGAAATACTCTTGGGGTTTTGCTCTTTAAAGCCTATGACTTCTTTGCAAAAAGGTGTATGTTGAACACTCGAGCGAATGCCAGATTCCACTGTAAAAGCCTTATGTCTAAAGAAGCTCTGCTTTTTAAATTTATTTATTAATTTTTACGGTTCACTTGCTGATCCCCAGAAATGCCGTTCCGGCTTGGGCGGGCGAGAGAAAAGTGTGCATGGCACTTCGCTTTCCCTCCTGGCCTCTGTGTTTCAGACAATGCGGTTGGACTGTGGGGCCCTCTCCACATTGGCAGGCTCCGCAAACCATCTGCTCTTGACAGTGGGCAGTGGTGGAGGATGATGGGCACTGTGGCCCGGCAACATCTGGCAGGCATAGCTTGCTCAAACCAAGGGATGCCTGAGAGTAACTCCAGGAGAACCCAACCCCCCCCCTTGAGTCTTATATTAGGCAGGGCCACGCCTGAACTGCAGTCACATCCAGCAGCTCCACAGCGTGTAGCCTCATGGTCCGATTCCCAAGGGGTGCCCAAGGTTGGGGAGGGCGTCGCTGCCTCCTGGAACAAGGAAGCCCCGCTGCCAGCTTCGTCTCTCTCTCGCTCTCTTGGACTCCCACTCCCATAATCCCCTGCCAACACGAGGTGACTGGGGACTATGGGGGTTGTAGTCCCAGGAGGACGGGTGGAGGTTTTGCCTACAAGACAAGAGGTCGCTGCTAGGAGGGAAGGAAGGCGCCCAACCGCCCCACCTGGGATGGACTGAATGGCCCTTTAAGTTCCCTCTCGCTCCCTCCCTTCGCAGATGAAAAGGGCGTACAACAACCCTCCTGGGTAGACCAGCCCCGCCACACCCGCCCTCCCGCGCCAATCAGCGCTGTCCTGCACCGACCAATCAGGAGGACCGTTACCCTCGCGGCGCCCCTGCAGCTCTTCCGCTCTCCTCCTTGCTATTGGTCGGAGAGGCCGCCCATCTTCGCCCCGCCCCTCCTTTGCCCTCCTCCGGAGTGGCGCCTGTTAAAGACGTAGACCCCCGGCGCCGGCTGCGCTCCTCCGTGACGCTCCTCCCCGCCCCGCCTTGGTCCCGCCCCCTTTCCTTTCACCGGCTCCCTTGGACACCAGTCTAGCGCGGCCGGCCAATGGGATCCCCGGGTCCGCCTCCCTGCTTGCGGAAGTGCCTCCCCATTGGCTGCCCGTCCCGGAGGTTCTTCGCCGGCCGGCCGGCCAGTCGCGGAGGGCACCTTCCAAGATGGCGCCGCCTCGTCCCGGTCTCTCGGGCCCCGCTTGAGGGAGGCCGCGTTGCCATGGCTCTGGCCGCGGCTTGCGGGGCCCGGCGGGGCTCCTTGGTGGCGCTGGGCGGGTGCGGGGCCGGCTGCCGCTGCTGCTGCTACCACTCGGGCCCCGGCGGCGGCGGCGGCGGCGGAGGAGGACGGGGGGTCGGTCGTCGGGTCCTCCTCGGGGCCTGTACGAGCTGCTGGGGGTGGGCCCGTCGGCCACGCAGGCGCAGATCAAGGCGGCCTACTACCGGCAGTCCTTCCTCTGCCACCCGGACCGGAACGCGGGCAGCGAGGCGGCGGCGGCCGAGCGCTTCACCCGCGTCCACGAGGCCTACCTGGTGCTGGGCAGCGTCCGCCTCCGCCGCAAGTACGACCGCGGCCTCCTCAGCCAGGAGGACCTGCGCGCCGCCGGCAAGCCCTCGCCCGCCGAAGAGCAGCAGCAGCAGCAGCAGCAGGGAGGGGGACTCCAGGCGATCCCCCCGCGGGACTACCGGCGCCTCGTCCTCCTCCTCGTCCTCCTCCCGCCGCCGCCGCCGCCGCCCCCTCCTCCTCGTCAGGGCAAGCCCATCTTCGACTTCGACGGCTTCTACCGGGCCCACTACGGGGAGCAGCTGGAGCGGGAGCGGGAACTGCGGGCCCGGCGGCGGGAGAAAGAGGAGCAGGAGCGGAAGAGACGGGAGGAGTGGCGGGAGGGCACCCAGGAGGCCCTCCTCATGGCCTTCGCCCTCGCCGCCGCCTTCGCCCTTGCCGCCCTGGTCGCCCGGTGAGCAGCAGAGCCCTGGCGAACCTTCCCCCTCCGGCACCCGCCACGTTCGAGGACAAGGACGAAGAGAAGAGGAGGAGGAGGAGGAGGAAGCACCCACCCAGCTGGAGGGAACGAGAGAGAAGCGGATGCCAAAGCCTCCCCAATGTACAAACTGCTTCTTCTCTTGGCCTTAGTCCTAACCCCCCCACACACACACCTTCTACTTGTTAGAGCTGGCTTCGGCTCACACACACACCCCGGGGCAGTTTTCTTCCAAGGGAAACCAGGGGAGGATCCTGGTTTGAACCTTCCATGCCTTATGGTGCACTTGGAGGAGAAACAGGCTAGATCGGTGATGGCGAACCTTTTAGAGACCGAGTGCCCAAACGGTGATTCAAAACGCACTAATTTTTCACAAAGTGCCAATACAGCAGTTTAACCTGAATCCAGGTGGCTGTGAAGGGGCAATGCCAGGGGCCCACAGAAAGAGCTCCTTCGAGGGCCACCTTTGGCATTCATTGTCATAGGTTCGCCAACACTGGACTAGATCCTGCCCATGGCAGGCACCCTGCTTTATTTATTAGCTGCCACACCTCAGTAGCTCAAGCTCTCCTCCATATTTGTGCTTGAGGATAGTGTGTGGGAGGGGAGGGTTCCAGACCTGTTTTCCTCGCTCTGAGGTGGATTTTCCCATTTGTTGTCCTGACAGCTGAAGGCTGTCGTCGGGTCCCTCTTGATGTTCCGTGTCAGTGAAGAAAAAAGAGCACGCAACTGGGCCTCCTCCTCGCGTTTGATCTGCATCCTCCACCCGGTCCGTAGCCGGCAACCCCAGCGGTGACTCCATGGTGGGAGCTGCAGCCCGAACACATCCAGACAGGCTACCTCTTCCTTCCTCCCCGGTTTAAAGGATACCTTTCTAGATGCAGAAAGGGACGAGACTTCTGTGTTTATCTGGTGGTGATTTCTAGTAATTGCAGTTGTGGGAGCAATGGTGTCCTTTTGGAACGAGCCCGTGTGGGCGAGTTGACTTGATTTGCATCTCATACAATGGGATTAAAACAAACGATGCATGTGTGCTTTATTTTAATATATAAACTCGCAGATGACAATGACACTACGACTGCCTCCTGGTCCTTCCGAGGGGTGGTCTCCCTCTTGAACCGAGGTGTGCTGGTTCATTTCAGTGGTGCGGGATTTCAGTGAGGGATGGGGAGGCAGGAGGCTTTGTGTTTGCTGACAGTCAAAGGTTGTTTGCCTTGGAAAGTACAATTCCTGAGGCTGCCTGTTGTTGTGCCAGAGGCAAAAGGAGCCAAGCCCTTCTTTTTGCCAGCTGTGTTTGGGGTTTTTTTCCTTTCCTGCTCACTGGACAGCAAGTCACTTGGGGGGGGGGGAGGGATGAGGGTGGAGGGAAAACTCCACCTTCCAAGAGCCTCCGTCCAGATTTCCCCCTGACTCCCTTTCTTCTTTTTCTGTTTTTACTTTTCCCAACCTCTTCCCTTTCTGGACTCCTGCTATCTAAAGTTAGCTTAGGGGCTGCAAGTTGCTCACCTTTTTAAACAAATTTATTTAAAGTGATTATTACTCCCTACAAGGTACTTGCCTTCATGTGGTTTGTCCCGGATAGACACCTCCTCTTCCTCCACTCGTATCAGAATGGGGTTCACAGTTCCGCTCTGGGTTTGGAAGGGCAGTCAGTCAGACACCAGGTGCCTTTAGAACAGGGGTGTCCAAACTTTTTGCAAGGAGGGCCAGATTTGGTGAGGTGAACATGTGTGGGGGCTGACCATTCGGCCTGAAGGGGGGAGAAAGGGCACGGTCTGTGCGCATCTGCAGAACCCGCAAATGCTCCAGTTTCAAGGCACCCAAGGGCTCAGTGGATGTTGCATGGCCTGGGAATCAGCCCACGCATACCCAAGATGCACCACTGCTCACGTATGCTGCCATCCCTTGCAAGGAGGTGGGGAAGATGCTGCAGCAACGGAGCCAGGGGCGGGTGGCTGATGGGATGGACAGAGAGAGGGAGGGCAGGCAAACCATAAAACAGCAAGCTGATGTCTCTAGCCGGCACAGGGAAGGGCCGGCCGGCGGGGATGAGTGACAGGATGAGCCAGCAGGGAGAAGAGGCTGAGGGCCAGTCAAAAATTTAAATTGGGCCGTGTTTGGCCCCCAGACCGGACTTTGGACATGCCTGCTTTAGAAGAAGAGAGAAAAGGGTGGCAAGCTCTGTGTGTGTGTGTGTGTGTGTGTAAAGAGGAGGGAGATAGGTGGTGGTAGGTGATACCTTTATGGGGCAATGCAACAGAAACACGTATGTTTTGTTCTTGTGTCGTTACAGTCGTGACCGACTCTTTGTGACCCAACGTCCATGGAGTTTTCTTGGCAGGAATACTGGGGTGGCTTGAAAGTTCCTACTCCAGGCGCCTACAGTGCCTCGTATTCCTTGGTGGTCACACATCCAAGTACTAACCAGGGCCCCTGCTTAGCTTCCGAGATCAGGCAAGATTGGATGTGCTCAGGGCATCTAGGCAGCGCACGTATGTTCAGAAGATGAACCAAATGGAGAGGCAGTTGTGGGTGTCTGCGCATGACCTCTGCCCCTTGGTGTGAAGGACTGGCCTGTGAAACAACAGCCCTGTTGCTTCCTGCCTCACTTAAGGCCAGCGTGCCTGGTGAAAATCATTTCGCCACGAACTTGAGGCCCAAGATCAACCTCTTGGCCAACTGCAGCTTGCCGTGTTTGGAATTCTGGGACTTGCCTTGAAGAAGTGGATCTTTTCCACGAAGGCGTGCAAGGATCGCTTTTATTCGTTGCCAATAAAGCTATTGCCTGTTGCTTAACCCTGCACTTGTATCATCACCCACCTTTCCCTAAATTCCCTGAAGAGCTGAAACAATCACAGAGGGAAGGGGAGGAAAGTGAGGAGGAGGAGGCCACCAGCCTCCCTCCCACCCGTGGTTGGTTCAGCAGCCCCTCCTCTCCCCTCCCCACGGCTGCCTAGCAGACCTCCTTTGTTTGTTTTCCAGAGACCAGCTGCCATTCATGAGCGGGGCGACAGGGGGAGCCCTGGCCCCGTTGGATGGCCGCCAGTGGAGTCAGGAAGGGGTTGCTGCGCCTGGCTGGCTCCAGGGAGGGAGAACACCCCCCCTCCCGCATCGGTTGAGCATTGCTTTTTAGCCCAGGTGGCACAAAAGGGGCAGTGTCAGAAGTCCTGCAAGGGGGACCCAAGAGTGGCACCAGTGGCGGAAGCAGAAGGGAGATGATGCTGGTCAAACAGAAGGTGCGAAGAGTCTGAAATGAGCACCTCCTTGGCGGTGTGTGTGACTGAAGTGCCTGTCCCGTTTCCCTCTTTGAGCCCGTGATTTCAGAACCTCTCTTGCTTGGCCCCCAAGCCCACCCCCCCTCACCATCTTGCTCTTCTGCACAGTGGCTTTCTTCATCTCTCTCTCTCTCTCTCTCTCTCTCTCTCTCTCTCCCGCCTGGGAGTCCCGACTACAAAGGCAGCCAGAGGTGAGACGCTGGGACCTCTCAAGGGCCATTTGGCAAGGAGAATCTTCAGTCTGTTTAGCTGTCGAAGGCAGAAGGGCCTTGCCTTTGAAAAACTTCACTGCCCCCCCCTTCAGGATGTGGGGAGCTGCCTCGGAAGTGGAGACAATTGTTTAATTCTCCTTTTCCGAGTTGCCTGGATAAGTCAGTGAACTAAGGCGGAGTTCATTTCCCCCCACTGGGCCCTCCTGGACAGGGGCTGGACTCAGTGATGACCCACACAGGATCCCTCCCGGCTGTGCTGTTCTTAAGGTCATGCTGATGCTGGCTAGAGAGCCCAGTGGTTGATGCTGTCTGCCTTCAGAGCCAGAGGTGGGGGAGTCCAAGCCCCCCCCCCCGGCCAGTACGGCCAGCCTGGGTGACCGTGCACACCCACCAGAAGGAAATGGTGAACCAACACCTGGCAAAGGCTTGATCTAAGGCGGAAGTGACTTGGTAGCGCCTGACTGTTATTATCTATTTTCCTGTTAGAATTCACCACCACCACCACCACCCGGCTGAGCCCTCTGCAGCATCGGCACGGCGGATATATTTCTGTCGGACGCTGGCAGGCAGCACTAGGTCCATCTACTTTTCCCGCAACTTCCCTTGAGGCTCGCCTATATTTTTATAGCCTTGCTGCTTTTTGGATCCTTATTTTCTGTTGTGTCGCAGCATCAGCTGCACTTGGGTCCATTTGCACACACTATCGCCATCAGATACATAAAATAAAAGTTCATTTTCAAGAGCCATGTCCCCATGTTCCCAAAGTGGTAGCAGGACCGAGGCAGGGACTAACCCTCTGGACAGGCCTCGTGTGGCTTCTCGTTAATGCACAGCCGTCACAGAGGGAAAACAGGCCAGGAGGGCGTGATTTCTGGCCAGATGTGGGACCTGGTTGTCCTCTCCTGCAAGCAGAACGCAGTCCCTGGACCAGAGCAGATCTTGTGGGCGAGGTGTTCCACGCCTGCGTCCTGGGTGCTGCCACCCCTCTCCTCCCCCCAGGGATCCTGGCTCCGGCCTCTTGCACAGCCGGGCTCTGGATTGAGCAAAGCCTGACATGGCAGTCACCGGGGTGATGGTGTCTTTGCAGAGTGAATTGAAAGGGGCAGCTACCGCACGGCTCCTGCACACGGCGCTGGTGCTCGGCTCCCTTCCCTTTTGCAGGAAGGCTCCAGATGCTGCTGTTACCAAGGCAACGGGTGGCCCATCAGCAAGCCGGAGAGCCTGGCTGGCCCTCTCTGCCAATCGCAGAGCCCGGCTGGCATCCTGGAGACAGCGGCGGCAGCAGCAGCAGCAGCATCGGCTGCCTGTAACCAAGGGCTACTCGCTGGCAAATGAGGAAGCAGATCCCTTTGTTGCTTCTCTTCCCTCAACCTCAGCGATTGGGGGGGGGGGGCTAAAGGTTCGCTCCTCCTCCTCCTCCTCTTCCCTCTCTTTCTCTGCCCCCCCCCCAAAATTGCATCAGCAGGTACTGAACATCCAGTACACAAGCGTAATAACCCGTCTCCAGAGGCGCCTGCAAAGGCGGAATCAGCTCGGTCTCTGACATGGGGAGATGCCCGAGCGAGGCTGAACTTGCCCCCCCCCCCCCCACCCCATCCCCTTCCTTCTGCACAAAACCTTCAGCCCAGAGAAGGGCCCTCTGGGGGCCTCCTGCAAGCTGCCTTCCCCCACCCCCTCACCCAGCCTGTGCCCCTCTCTTCCCAGGTGGCATCCGGTGGGAAGAAAGTACTGTACCTTAAACCAGAGGGTCCCATATCCAAACACAAACCGCCCCCCACCGTGTGCTGCCCACCTCCCAAGCCAGATCCTCCGTCTGGTTTTGGCCCACGTCAGGCTCCAGAGCTGAGTCTCCTGCCCATTTTGAGTGCTCTTCCAGCCAGCAAAAGAAGAGTCTCCTTTTCTGTCCCTCTCTGGGCTTCCTCTTTGCGCTGCCCCACATGCCAGTCCCTGGCTGTCCAGCAGAGGAAGGGCCTCCTCAGCCCCTTTGTTTGTGGACCTGCTTTGGTTTCTTCTGCTTATTCTTCTGCATTTTCTTCTCGGTTTGGGTGTTTCCGGTGGTTGATTAGATACATATTTCATGTTTTGATAAGCAGCACCGTTCCAGACAAACACCCCTTCCCCTCCCTCTGGGCAGCCGCGGCGGCTTGCCTGAGCTGTCGTGCCGTCGCCAAGATGTTCCGCTGCATCCGCCAAACCAACATGGGCGGCTGTGCCAAGGAAGGGGGCGGTGGTCTCGTGCCAGTGGCTCCCTTGGCCACGGCACCCTTTGGCCCCTTGATTCCCACCGAGGGCTCCTGAATGCTGGACCAGTCCCCTCCGGTTTCCCCAGCCCTCTGTGGCCTTACTCCCTCCCCGGCGAGATCACACCGAGCTTAAAGATCCTGGCATCCCTTGGCTTGGCCCGTTAGCTTCTGGCCAGCTGGCAGGGTGGCCGATAGGCCAGGGAGCAATCCTGAATCTAAACCCTGGGGGGCTTTGCTTCATTGGGGGCGATCCTCTCCTGGGGCCTGCCGAGGTGCAGCAGTTTGCTGATCCGCTTAGGTCTCACTTCTGGGTCCAGGCTGCCCTGTGCCAAGACTTGTGTCAGATGAACGGAGACAGGTCTCCCTGGCTCCTCTTGAATCACCTCACTGGGGTATCTGGGTTTGTGGGTAAAGAGTCACATCCAACGTCTTCAGCTCATTATAGGAGAAGTCGGGTGGAAACGAAGCAAACAATGATGCACCATTAAGAGGACCAAGGTGGCCCAGCAGCGGAGAGAGTAATGGAGTCCCTGCACTCACCGGGGGGGGGGGTGAGGGGGTGGCTATGGAACCAAACCCAGACCACAGAGACCCTTTAGGGCAGCTGAAGGACCGAAGCAACGTGCTTTTGAAAAGGTCAGATACCCCAAAAATGTATTACTTAAATTTATTCCAAAGAATATTATATATAGGTAAGGTATATATATAATATTCCACACTCAAATGTTTCCAAAAACGTTTACATGGAAGGAAAGGAATAATAATAATAAACCATTTACGAAGACAGCGTGAGGTCTACCTTGAAGCTGCCAGAACTGGATTTCACCTGGGGTGGGGGTGGGGGAACAACAACACCCAGCCCGACTCGAACGAAAGTTCTGGCTTGTGCGTTATGAAAGGGAAGGGGGCGAGGGGGTCCCACGGACATTTCAGAGGTAGGGAGACTGTCTGGAGACCACCCCGCCCTCCCCTGCAGCCCCTTTAAAACCGTGGAACATTTAAACCGGCAAATTTACATTCCAAGAAGACAGGCTCCAGGTGGGCTTGGGGAAAGATTGAGGTTTGCGGGTGGATATGAAGACCTGTGGGGTTCCCACCCCATCTGCCTCTCCCCACCCCCACCCCCCACCCCCCAAAAAACAAAGATGGAGGCACAGCCAAGCTTGAAACCAGCTGTCCCAAGTTTGCTTCTTTGAAAAAAAAATTAATGATAAACCAAAACAAACCCTAGCCATTGGATTTTTTTTTAAAATCAACTCAGCCTCAGTGCTAAAAAACTAGCCACTTTAAATTTGCATGCATTTAAATGAATTAACATATAATTGAACCATGGTCCTTTCCTCCCACTTCCCGCCCCCACCCCCTATTTTCCTTGCAAGTCGAAGGAACTCCAGGGGGACGTTTTCAAGCAAATGTTGGTAACTCAAAACTTTCCTTGGTCGAATGTGGCCGCAACCATTCTCCTCATGCGATGCCTTCTCTGCCTTTCCCTAGGATGCTGTCATCAACCATAAGCCACGCAAAAGCTGGAAATGGAGCCTTCAGCATCAGGAGCAGCGTATCTCAAAAGTTGTCGGGGATCAAGGAATCTGCAGGCTTCATTTTTGGACTTACCACATGCCGTACTTAGACTGACTATTGGCTGCCGCCTCTCCCCTCATGAGGAAGTTGCTTTAGAAAAGTACATCTTTGGGGACCAGGATTAAAATTCTGGAGGCCATCCTTGACACAGGTGTGAGCGGGAGACCTTCCCAAACATTTCGGGTTTCAATTCCTGGGTGCTCCATCCACCAGTGGTACAGGGTGATGGGAGCTGTAGTTGGAAAGCAGAATTGTCATATTGAAGAGGGAACAGGTTTGTTCTCCATGGCTTCAGAGACTAGGACTCGGGGCAAGGGTTTCAAACTACAGGAAAAGAGATTCCATTTGAACATTAGGAAGAACTTCATGACAGTTAGAGCTGTTTGGCAGTGGAATATGCTGCCACAAAGAGTGGTGGAGTCTCCTTCTTTGGAGATTTTTAAGCAGAGGCTGGATGGCCATCTGTCGAAAATATTGTGATGGGGTTCCTGTATGGCAGGGGGTTGGACTGGATGACCCTTGAGGTCTCTTCCAACTCTATGATTCTATGACCCCAGAGGGTGAAAAATTCCCTTTGTGGTAAAAATGAGAACCTGGCAAATGCAGACTCCCAAAAGTGGCTCTAAGCTTTCTAACAAACTTTTATTTTAGTAAAAATAAAAAATTTAAAAAAATTCACACTTTACAAGGTTATCTGCTTTAAATCAAACTTGGAGGGGGGTCTGAGATTTCCCAATCAAATATGGGAATAAGTTAATCCTATTAAGGAATAACAAGGAGTGGATGCAATGTTTTGTTGCAGTTTTTTCATTCCCTGGCCTGTGTTTCCTCGGGGACCAAATGTGACCTCCCTGATTTGTAAGCCTACTTTGTAAGGATCCAGCTGTTTATTCTGGCCCCTGGTATGTCTCTTGCTAGCTTTTCTTCTGCCAATAAAAGAAGTCAGCCCAGTTACAGATAGGATGGAGAAGGCAGGAAGAAAACAGTCCGGGAGCGCATCCGTGGTGGTGCCTTGCATGCTAGTTTAGACAAGGAGCCAAGGATCAACCAGTGAATCTGTTCACCACTCTGGGACCCAAGAAACAGTGCCAACAGTGCCTCTGAGCATGCACAGAGCCCGTTTCCTTTTCCCTGCCTGTACAGCCTCCCCCCTGCCCTTGCCTTCAGCTGTGCTCCATGGAGGGACCCGGAGGCAGCAAAAGACAGCCCAACTGAGCCCTCCACTCGGAGGGGTGATGGGGCTGGCTAGGAGATTTTGCTGTTTTTTTGGGGGGGGGCAGCTGAGGTTTGGACACAAAACCTGTCCCCGGGGAAAGTTGGCCTGTGGTAGGGAAAAGGGGTGTCTGTTCCACCCCAGCTTCTGATGGGGCTGGTCTTCCTTCTTCCACTCTGAGAAGATACCCCAAACAGTGTCACGCGCCCGTCCCCCCCACCAAACCCCCACTATGCCAACTCCCCAGGGCCCAGCTGCTGGTCCATGGGGCAGCTCTTCTCACTTGTAGGGGACTTCATGCCCCACGGGTGGAGGGAGAAGCTGTCCCTGAAGTGAACTTGCCTCCCCCCCACCCTCCAAGGGGCCAGAGGCCCCATCCAGTTCTCTCGGTGGGGGACAGCACCTCTGTCCTGGCCATCGGCACCTGAGGAACACATGGCCCGTCAGAGGTGGGTGGAGCTACTGCTGCTCCCATTATTCTTAGCTGGCCGGGAGGTTGACTAGAACGGATGGGATCAGGAGTTGAGGAACCCCTAACCCTAACCCTAACATTCTTCTCTGAAGAATCAGGCGCTCTAAAACCTCCTTATTCTCATAGACAGTGTGTATATATATAAATATACTGTATTTCCATTCAGCACCATGGAGAGCAGCTCTCCAGTTGGGTTTAAAATCCTGGAGTGAATTCCCCAGCCCACTGACATCAGGGGCCACTGTCCCCACCTGTGTCTGGGAGGGGGGGGAGAGCACATGCTCAGGCCCTTGTGATCCAATATCCCCGAAATAGCTGAGCCGAAAACCTCCCTGCATTCAGAAATGTCTGAGCAGCTTCTGTCGTCCCCCAGTACGTTGGCGATGGAAAGGAGAGAGAAGGGTGGAATTGATCTCCAGGCCTTTGAGGAATGATCCGGCTCCATTTCTCTGTGGGAAAGGCCAAGTAATACCCCTTCAGCCTCTGCCATTTCCCACCTCCAGGAAAAGAAGGGGTCAAGGTGGAAGGACTCATTCAGAGACAGACCGGGCACACTCATCCAGGGACACCTCTCAAAACTCAAGCAAACCATCGGTATCTTCATGTGGACGCTGGCTCTGTCCATGTGTGTATGGAGGGCCACTCTTATTAGGAGTGTAGGAAATTTATCAATTTACTCTCTCTGTACGGTTCTTCCACCCTGGAATTTTTAGGATTCCCTTTTGGCAAGCAGGTTCAAGTTAGGAGCAGGTTTGCTTGAAAAGGTCTCCCACTCCTTTCTTCATCCTTAAGGAACAACCTCCTCAAATTTGGCACCGCTCCTACACCCTGGACTACAACTCCTAGCACTCGGCTGGCCAAGGATTCTGGGACTGCCCCCCCCCTCAACACACATAGCCAGAGCTGCCATATTGGGGGAAGTGGCCGGGGGGGGGCATTGGCTGGGGCTACCACATCCTTTCTCATCGTGCATACCCTGTGGAGACCGTGTGTGTGTGTGTGTGTGTGTGTGTGTGTGTGTGTGTGTGTGTGTGTGTGTGTGTGTGTGTGTGTGTGTGTCTGTGTGTCTATGCTGGTTATTAACCCATTCTCTAGCTCTTGAGTAAACTTTGGGCTATATTAATCTACCCTGTGCTTCACAACTCCAAAGCCCCCCTGCCCCCCCCACAACCCCAAAACAGAACCCCCCTCCCAATGCCATACAGAACGCATCCCCTGTCCCCCACCACCACCAGTCCAATCTCAACACTCAGACTGAGCATGAGGGCAGAGTGCGGGAAGGCGGCTGCCAGTTGCCGACCCCCGCCCTGCTCCATGCCAGGCTCCAGACAGCCTTGTGGCCCATCTCCACGGCCCTCCCCCTCCCCTGCCAGCCTTAGCTGTGCTACATTTCTTAAACACCCTCCACCCCCCACCCCCCAAAAAGATGCTCCCCGGCAGCTATCCAACTGGAGGTGCTTGGACTCAATCAAGAATCTGCTGGCTGGCTGAGAAACTGTGGTGGTGGTGGTAGAAGGGGACGTGGCAGGCGGGCGGGCAGCAGCTGGAGGTGTTCACGCCCAGCATCAGGCAAAGCTGCGGGGAGCCCTGGAAGTGACTTTGTTTTCCCTCTTGCTCTTTCTCAATCTCAAGTAAGTGTAGCAGATACATGATGGGAGGCAGACGCTCAGGCTGAGTGGATGGCCCCACACCTAATTGCTAAATGTTGAGGGGAACACCCCTGCCCCACCTCTCCCACTGTCTTGGTCACCGGCGCATGGAGTAACATGTCCCAGTTGCCCCAGCTGGGTGGGCAGGCCGAGAGGGGCGGCAAGTTCGGGGGGGGCAGAGGGGGAATGAAGCACAGAGAGGGCCTCCGCATCCACGGAGGTTCGGAGAGAACAGAGCGGGGTCCGGTTCTCTGCCACTGTCCTGTCCCACCCCCAGCCAGCCTGGGAGCGTGGCATGGCGGGCGAGCCTGTGTCCCGTCTCGGGCCCCGGCCCAGCTCAGCTGGTGTCAGAGAGGCTCCGGTCAAAAGGTCCTGCCCAAGTTCGGGCCACTACCGGTGCGGCGGCTCCTTCTTCTTCTGCTGGTGCGGCAGGTGAGCCTGGGGCAGGTGGATGTGTCCGATCAGGCTCAAGGGGGAGCTGACGAAGGGAGCCGTGGGGTGCGAGGCGGCCAGGGCCGGCCGGCAGCACTTCTGTGGCGGCGCGGCCGCCACCGGAATCGGGAGCACAGCCTCGGAGGGGATCAGGAAGGCCGGCGCCAGGCGGAGCTGGAAGACCTTGGGAGGAGGCCCGTGGGGGGCCAGGGCCAGGGAGGAGGCTGAGGTGGGCAGGGGCGGCGGCAAGGGCGGCTCCTCGCCACCGGGCCCGGGCTTCTCCTCTGGGCCCTTGGCTTTCTCCACCTTCAGGATCTCCTGCAGCTTCTCCAGCTGGGTCCGGCGCAGGTGGGAGAGCATCCGGGTGTGCTGGAAGGAGTCCACGAAGGCCTCGATCGGCAGGTCCCAGCACAGGAAGTGCTGCATTTGCTCCTGGGGAGCCGGGGGGGGGGGGGGAAAAAAGGGGGAGAGGCCGTGAGGGGTCTCACCCGGCACCAGCACCACCACCCCCTGCCACACACACGCAAACATACCCCCTGCTGCCAGTCAACTTCATCAGTTCTGCCAAACCCCACCACCTGCTTATCCAAAATCTCCCCATGGTGGTCCTTGCAAGGCCTCCCTCTTACCCTTCCCACATTAGGATGGGGAAACCAGGTTCCTGTTGGTATTTCTCTGGTGGTTTTTTTTCGAGGTACATGAGAACATAAGAAGAGTCATGCTGGATCAGACCAAAGGCCCATCTAGTCCAGCTTCCTGTATCTCACAGTGGCACCACCAGATGCATTTGGGAGTGCACAAGACTAGATCTCTGTCTCCTGATACCACTCCCCTGCATCTGGCCCTTGGAAGGACCCCGGTTTTAAGCCTGGAGATGACACATCCCCATCATGGCTTGTAACCTGGGATGGACTTTTCCTCCAGGAATCTGTCCAATCCCCTTTGGAAGGCATCCAGGCCAAATGCCATCACCACCTCCTGTGGCAGGGAGTTCCACAGACTAACAACGCACTGGGTGAAAAAATATTTTCTTTTGTCTAGACTCCCTCCTCTGGGGGTGGGGGGGCAGAGGGTGTGTGTGTGTGTGTCTGCAAACCTCTCCCTCCCGGGGCCGAGATCTTGTCCTGCTGCAGAAGAAAGTGCTGGTGTTTGGCCGAGGCCTGCTTCATGCCCAACCGATGCCCTGGAGAACTTCCCAGGGGCCCTGTGGTCAGCTGTCTTGCAGCAGAAGCTTTGAAAGGGGTTGGCGTCCCCTGAGAGGCTAGCAAGGTTCTAGCAGGCCTCAAGTTCCTTCTTTGGCTACGAAGCATAACGAGAAATGGACCCAAGTCCAGGGGAGCAGAGGCCCTAAGGTGCACCCAGCAGCCCTCACGCAGGCGCCTGTGCTTTCTCTGTGGAGAAAGATTTGCGCTACGCCAGTGGGCCAGGCCGCGGGCTCACTCTCCTCCCGGCCAAAGCGCAAGGGAGGTTGAGCGGGGACTTCTGGAGGCATTGTCCCTCTTCCCATTTCCAAAGCGAATGTACGTTCTTCTGCTTAGCCCAGAATGTGCCTGCTTTTCTGGCCCAACTCATTGAGATGGTCCTGTAACTGGGAGGGGATCCTAACGGAAATTCTACGTTTGCCTGGAAAACTAGGTGTTACGGGAATGCACAGGTTGTTGGTGGCAGTTTATAACCATCTTTGGTTTATAATCCAGCAGGGGAACCCGGAGGTAAATGCAGGTTGCCTCTTGTCCAGAAGGGAAAATGAGGTGTCTAAAGCAGAAACGTGCGCGGATGCCCAATAGCAGGGGTGTCCAAACTTTTTGCGAGGAGGGCCAGATTTGGCGAGGTGAAAATGTGAGGGGGCCGAACATTCAGCCAAATTTGACTCCCGGGCCAGACTTTGGACAAGTCTCTATAACATGCAAGGCAGAGAGGACGCTGCAAGGATGGAGCCAGGGGCGGGGTGGGTAGGCTGGGCAGGTGGCTGGGGTGGGGTGGGGTGTGGACAGAGGCAGGGAGGGCAGGCAAACCCTAAAACCGCAAGCTGACACCTCCATCCGGTATGGGGAGGGGCCAGCTGGCGGCGATGCATGACAGGCTGAGCCGGCGGGGAGAAGAGGCCGCTGCATTTGGGCCCCGGGCCATCACCATTAGCTAGAGCAGCCCCACTGAAGGGCCAGAGAGCCCACAGATCCTACCCCGTGTGTAGGTAGAAGAGATTTAAGACAGAGGATGGACCCCGTATCCACTGCTGAAGGGTCTTCTCAGCCACTGGCCTCCCAGGGAAAAGCAACCAAAAGGGGCTCAGAGCTGCCTTCTTCCATTCTCAAACACTGCATCCTGTGGATCATGCCCCCCACCCCCCCCAGCCCCACCTCCCAGGCCCATGGCTGTTTCTGCAGCTGGGCAGAGGCTAGCCATGATGAAACCAAAAGGAAGGGAAATGAAATAATAAAACCTTCCTCCTTCCAGGAGGGGGGTGGCGAGGTACATGGGGGGGGGGCTTCCCTTTAGGCCAGGCATGTCCAAACTTCAATCCTCCAGATATTTTGGACCGCAACTCCCAGAGTCCTTTGCCATTGGAAATACAGGCTTGGAATTCTGGGAGTTGTGGTCCAAAACATCAGGAGGGCCGAAGTTTTGGGCATGCCTGCTTTAGGCACATAATGGGGGTTAGAGAGTAGCCTAGCTCCTTCTACAACCGGGATGGGCACAGTGCGGGCTGGATGCGGCCCTCGGAAGCCACTCTGGGCAACTCTCTGGACAACCTCAGGACCGGGTATTTGGGATATGAAATCCTATTTGTGTTTTTCAGGGCCTAGTTTCCTTTTGGGGTGTGGGGTTCTCTTTGGGGCTGCTGCCTGTCCCGCTGGACTGATTGAAGTGGCCGGCCCCTGTTATCCATAAGAGGCCCGGGTTTAGGGTTAGGGTTTGGCCCCCGCCGGGAGAAGCTCACCTCCACTTTGGACTCCACGCTGTCGAGGTCCGCCTGCAGCCTGCTGAGGGCGTTTTCGGGGGTCCACTTGGCCATGCAGGCTCCTGCGGGGCAAATGACAAACTCAGCCTCAGGAGCCCATGCCGGGGCGGCTCATGCAGAAGATGACACAGTGGCAAGAGCATGTGCAGAGTGCCTCATGGCTCAGGGCAACTGGCTGGGGTGGACAGGCAAGGTCATCCCAAAGGCAAAGGAAGGGGGCCGGGACTCTCACAGGGGGAAACTGAGGCCAGCCCACCATCACCACCACCACCACCATCACCACCACCACCACCACCATCACCACCATCTCCATCACCACCACCACCACCACCACCGCCATCGCCATCGCCACCACCATCACCATCACCATCACCACCACCACCATCGCCATCGCCATCACCATCACCATCACCATCACCACCACCACCACCACCACCACCACCACCGCCATCACCATCACCACCATCACCACCACCACCACCACACCATGACCATCACCACCACCACCACCGCCGCCGCCATCGCCATCACCGCCAACGCCATCACCGCCATCGCCATCACCACCATCACCATCACCACCACCACCACCATCACCATCACCACCACCACCATCACCACCACCATCACCACCACCACCGCCACCACCACCGCCATCACCATCACCACCATCACCATCACCACCATCACCACCACCACCACCACCATCACCATCACCACCACCATCACCACCACCACCGCCACCACCATCGCCATCACCACCATCACCATCACCACCACCATCACCATCACCACCACCACCACCACCACCATCACCACCATCACCACCATCACCACCATCACCATCACCACCGCCACCACCACCACCATCACCACCACCGCCATCGCCATCACCACCATCACCACCACCACCATCACCACCATCACCATCACCACCACCACCATCACCATCACCACCATCACCATCACCACCATCACCATCACCACCATCACCACCATCTCCATCACCACCATCTCCATCACCACCACCACCACCATCACCATCACCATCACCACCATCACCACCACCATCACCACCACCACCACCACCACCACCACCATCACCATCACCCATCACCACCACCACCACCATCACCACCACCACCGCCACCATCACCACCATCACCACCACCACCACCACCATCACCACTGCCACCGCCATCGCCATCGCCACCGCCACTGCCACCACCACCACCATCACCGCCACCGCCACCGCCATCACCACCATCACCACCATCACCACCACCACCACGGTGTCTCAGTCTGGTATACTTCGCACGGGTGTTGTGTCCATAAAGCATCCCGGAGGGGGAGCCCCGCAGGGTTCCTTTGAAGGAAAGGGAGGTGGGAGCTGTGACACAGAAGACCTCCTTCTCAAAGCGGGAGGCGGTCACGGTCGAGAAGTCCAACCAGGTTTATGGGGACTCCTTCCGACACCTTTCATAGCCCGGGGCCTGTTTCAGTGTGGGTTCAGATCAGTAGCGCAGGCCGGACCTTCTCTGGCTTCCCTGAGGCTCCCGGCCTCGCAGGGCCATTGTGACTACGAATCCCAACCCACCCCTTCCCATCTCCGGGTGTCCCCCTCACGCCGTCCGAAGGCCAGGCAGGAGTGGGTGGTGGTGGTGGGGCCGAGGGCTCCCTTTCCCTGGCGGGTGGGCCGGGCGGGCGGGGGGGATGTGGTGCCTCGGCCTCCCGGGAGCCTCCCTTGCTCACCCAGGCGGTGCTGCTTGTCGCGGCAGCTCTCTCGCAGTTCCCGCAGCTCCTGGTACTTGATGGCCAGGGAGGCCTTGCCGTTCTCCAGCCGGGGCTGCAAGGCCAGGTTCTGCTTGGCCAGGGTGTAGTTGGACGCCAGGCGCATCTCCCGCTCCAGTTGCAGGTTCTGGAACTGAGGACAGACAACGGGGGGCCCCCGTGGGTTCCTGGCCCTTGGCCCCACATGGCCCTCCCTACACACACACACACACACACACACACACACACACACACACACACACACACACACACACACACATTCTCTGCACACAACGAAAGAAAAACAGGTCTCTC
Organism: Phrynocephalus guinanensis; assembly: GCA_037367245.1. NCBI lineage: Eukaryota > Metazoa > Chordata > Lepidosauria > Squamata > Agamidae > Phrynocephalus > Phrynocephalus guinanensis. Next base: position 5,660,402 of record CM074750.1, read on the forward strand.
CAGGAACTCCCTCTTGGAGTGCAAAAAAAAAATGTGGAAGGCTTGGTCTTGGAGGTGCTATTAGGAGCCACTGCCTTTACAAAAGACCCGCTCCCCCCCTCTCTTCTCTCTCTCTCTCTCCCCCCTGCTCTCTCCATGGATGGATCCTGTGTGTGTTGAGTCTTTCCTTATGGGCGAAGGTGGGTATGGGGACCATCATCGCCAGCTCTGGGGTTACCAATCTATCACGACACCCCCGCACATGGGCCAACCAGGTGTGTGTGTGTGTGTGTGTGTGTGTGTGTGTGTGTGTGTGTGTGTGTGTGTGTGTGAGCGAGGGATAGAGGCAGGGTCACTAGGGGCAGCTCCAAAAGAGGACACACCTCAGTGCCTGAGGGGACGGTTTGGAGTTCAGAATCGGCGTGTTACTTCAGTGGCCCCGGAAGGGAGGCCATAGCTTCTCTTGGGTGATGGGGGAGGGTCCAGCCTCCTTGCCCATCCTCCTTGCCTCTTGGACACTGCCAGGGTAGTTTGGGAGAAGAGCCCCGCACCCCTTGCCAGCAGCCTGACCCGCTTCCTTGAGCTGCCTAGCGGGCCTCAGGGCCCTTTCCCTGCACCCCTGTCTGCCCTCTTTTTTGCAGCCTGGTTGCACATTTCTCAAGGGGCTGGTTTGCGGTCATCTGTTTTGTGGCATGGCTGCATTGGTGATGCTGTTTTGTTGTTGTTGTTGTGATTGTTTTTACTACACAATTGACCGGCAGGCCTTTCAAACACAACAGACAGCCTTGCCGGCACAAGCAAGACCAGAGGTATGCCGTGCCAAAATAAACAACAACACAACACAGTGCCTTGAGCCCTTTCCAAGGAGAAAGGTGTGTGTGGGTAGGGAATATTCTTAACAACTAACTATATAAATAATAATCTTTCTATATGACAACAGTGTCCCCCTGGGACCAAAAGGCCCATGAATGGAGGCCGTATTTCTGCAAAGAAGGGGATTGGTCAGCCTCAGAACAGAAAGACTCGTGGTCTTCCCATACTGAAGAACTACCCTTCCCTTCATCCCCACCAGTGGCTGGACTAACCGTGGCTCTTGGGAACAAGAATCCAGCAATATTTGGGGACATATTATGTTTGTTTCCTCACACACTTGGGCACCAACTTGTTTTCAAAAGAAAGGTCTTGCCTGAGATTATTTTATGATTCGAAAATCTAGGTCTCTTTCCTGATGGTCAGGACAAAGCAAGAGTGAGATTCCCCTCAAAGCTACCGCCTGATTCTACCCTGCCAGAACTGACCTCAGGATGAAAACTGGGACTCCAGAGGCCCTGGGTTCAAATCCTGACCCCTTGGGCACACGGCCTCCGCTTACAACGTGGGGCTCGGAAGCCTAGCCTGCCCGCCAACGGCACTCAATAATAATAATAATAATAATAATAATAATAATAATAATAATAATAATAATAATAATAATAATAATAATAATAATAATAATAATAATAATAAATCTGTGGAAAGGAGGGTTGGGGCTGACCTAGAAGCAGTAGGAGGCCTGGCTTCCTAGGGAAAGTTGCCATGCCAAACATTTGGGTCACCCAGAAGAAAAACACCGAGTCTTCCCTTTAAGGCTAAAGTCATGATGGGAGGGGGTTTGGGTGTTACTTACTACCTTGGGGAAGCAGGAGAAACCACGGGATCCTGACCTCTCCCACCCCCACCCCCCCCCAACCCTAGCAGCAGGCTTTCAGTTCTGGGCCAGCCGACTCCTGGGCTAGCAGTGGCCCGAACCAACCTCCTTCATCGGCCTTGAACAACTCCCACTTTTTTTCTGGATGCCCAACGGCTCGGGCTGCCTGCGAAGTCACCCCGCAGGCCAACTGCCCCATCCACTTGCCCCTGCCACCAACCCCATCCCCTCTGGGGGGGTTGAATGGGCTTGGCTAGGGCAGGCCAGTGGGTGCCCCTGGGCCACCGGCAGCTGGGCCACTCTGCCCGGCCTGCTGCCCTTCCTAAGCCTTGGGAGGGGGAAGGCCCCCAAGCTTTGTGCCGGATGGCTCTCCTGACGGAGAAAGATTTTGTTTCGGGGCCAACCATCTCGCCCTGCCTTGTTGTGGGTTACTCGGCCTTATCGTCCTTTATTAGGCCTAATAAACCGGCAATTTCTCTGGACCTCTCTTCTGGGTTGGGTTTCTCTGAGTGGGCATCAGGGGATCCAGCAACATACAGTGGGAATAGCCTGCTGTGAACTCAACAAAAGAAATGGCCTTTCTAGCTGGATCTTTCTGAAACGCGTGGATACGGATGCCTGGTGAAACGGTGACGTGTCCGTTTGTGCCTTTGTTCGGGTCACGCCCGGAACGGACAAGGCCCTCCGAGGGACCGTCTGGCCTTCTTTCTCCTCTGGGGGGGTCAGGGTGGGGGGGGAGCCCAGAGGGAAAACCAAACCATCCCGCCTGGTCTTCCCTGGAGAACTTCCTCCGTGGCCACCAACAACAACACCCATGACTCTTGAACCCTTCGGCCACCACACCCCAAAGAGCTGCCTCCCCCACCCCACCCCCTCAATGGCCCTTGGAGGGGGTGGCAGTTGTTCTGGCACAGTTACCCTGGGGCACGGGGTGGGGGGAAGGAAAGCCAGGCGGTGGGGGCTCCTCTCCCTTGTGGGTGAAGGAGGCCGGGAAGGTGCCTTTCGGAGGCCCACCCCAGCCTGAGACCAGGGCCAGGAGGAGGAGGAGGAGGAGGAGGAGGGCGGGGGTGTCTTTCCGTGGGAGGGGGTGGCTAGGTGGCAGAGGGGGGCGAGGGGTGACGTGGCCGGCCAGGAGGCGATCTGAGTGGGCCAGGCGAGGTTTGGGGCCCGGGGAAAGGGGGTGGGGTCTCTTCTGAAAGGGGGGCAGCTCACTGGATGCAAAAGGAAGCCCGGCGGGAGGGAAGGAAGGAAGGAGCGGGGGGGGGGCGCCCGGGCGGCTTTGTTTCTATGGCTGTCGGCAAAGGCAAATGGTAGAGCCAGCCGTGATCAAGATGCATGGAGCGCTTTTTCCAGCCGCGCTGGGCGCCTCCTCCGCTTCCTCCCTCCCTCGTCGCTCCCCCCAACCCACCCGACACCCCCACCCGCCCCGAAAACCCTTCACCAAAACACAATACATCCCGCCTGCCTGGCTAGACAGAGGCACCTCCTGCCTGCGCACTCCCTCCCCTCCCCTCCCCTCCCCGCCCGTGCCTGGAATCTGGGAAGGGGGGGTCCATTTGGGGTGCAGAAAAACAACACGGGCGGGCACGGGGCGGGCGTGTGGGGCGGGCACAGGGGTGAGTGAGGGCTCAGGGCTGAAATCTCGGGTTGTCCCCCCACCCCACCCTCTGGGTGTGTGTGTGGGGGGGGAAGGGCCCGAGCCAGGATGGGGCCCCTGCCCAGACAAAAAAAGCCTGGAGGAGGCCTCGCCAGCACACGGATCGACAACACACACACACACACACACACACACATGTACATACAGCATGTCTGAACCCACGCCCCCCCTCCACCACACAATGCCAGGATGGATGGCTGTCCTTCCAGCTTACACACACACACACACACACACACACACACACACACACACACACACACACACACACACACACACACACACACACACACCACAGAGGGTGGTGTCCCCAGTAGATTGCCCTACACCTCGCCCCTTACACCAGGGACCAGAGGTGACAAAGAAGGACCCCCAATAAGGACTGCTCTTGGGGGGAGGGCTGGGTGTCTTATTTTTTTGGGGGGGGGGAGAGCGGGCTTTCAGCAGCTGTCAGAGGCAGGTGCTTGGGTGGGAGGGAACCCCCCCCCTTTCAAAGGGGGGAGCAGCCCCGGCAAGGGCAGGATGGGCAAACGTGTGGGGAGGATTCTGGGGGGGCGGGGGCGGGTGTCCCCCCGTTAAGGGAGCGGGATCCGGGTGAGGGCCCCGATCCAGGCTTCCCCAGGAGGGTCCCCAGCAGCGGCCTGCCTGGGCTGCACCCCTCCCTTCCCCCAGCGGGGAGGGGCAGGATGAGGACTCTTCGGGGGCATCTGGGGGGCAGAGCCCCAGAGGCGGCTCCTCGGGTACACATGCCTCCCGGTGTGTGGGGGGGCTCTGGTTTTGGGGGGCGGAGATGGGGGGGGGTCCGCCGAGGCAGGGCGCTGCAGCCGACCGGACCCTATCGCCCGACCCCCCCCTCCCGAAACCGACCCCTTCCCCACACACAGACACACACACATCCCCTGCTCCAGCCCTCCGGAGGGCCCGATCCTTCCTCTGGCGGGGGTCCCGATCCTGGAGCGGGGGCGGGGAAAGAGGGAACGCCGTGGGGAAGGGGCGGCGGGCGCGCGCGCGGGGTTGGGGGGGGGGGGGGGGGGGGGTTTTTTACTCGGTTTACCTTCCTGCTGAGCTTGACGATCCGCTCCAGCCAGGTCTCGTCCCGCATCAGGGCGCGGAGCTGCGCGGTGCTGAGCGCCCCGAAGCCCAGGTCCACCGCCGACGAGCCCCGCGGGCCCCGATCGCGCTCCATGGCGCGCGGCCGGGAGGGCCACCGGAGCGGCGGGAGGGCGGAAGGAAGGAAGGATGGATGGGTGGGTGGTGGGCGGATGGACGGACAGACGGAGGAAGGGATGCAGGGATGGAGGGATGGAAGGATGGAGCGGCGGCGGCGGCGGCGGCGGCCGCACCTGGACCAGCGCGATCCGGCACCTGCACCTGCAGCGCCGCCGCGCACCGCCAGAGGGCGCCCCTGCCTCGACGCTCTTAAAGGGACCGCGGCGGCGGCGGCGGCGGCCCCTCCCCTCCGCGGGAGGCGGAGTCCCCCCCCAAAAAAGAGGGCGGGGCCGGCCACGCCCCTTTTTCCCGGGGCCGCTGCCGCCGCCTCCCTCGCCGCCTTGAAGGACGGTGAGCCTCCCACGTGTGCCTCCGAGGGGGAGCGGGAGCCTCTGAGCATGTGCAGAGTGCTGGCCCAGCGCCGGAGGCGGGCAGCGACCTTCAAAGCGCGGCTGAGGCAACGAGGGGGAGGGAGCACAGCAAAATGCAATCACGTTGGAGCAGCGGCGGGGAGGTAGGGAGATACGTTATAGATACAGTGGTACCTTGTGTAAAGGAATTAATTCGTTCCAAATGAAATTATGTTAAGCAAATTTTCCTTTATACAGATTCCCATAGGAATGCATTGAAAATGGAGTAATCCCATTTTTATGTTGTACGGATTCTCCCCATAGGCGATTATGTTAAGCAAATTTCCCCTATCTCTGGAATTTTTAATGTTGTACAGATGTTATGTTATACAAGCTATTTGTTATACAAGGGCCCACTGTATTTAATGTAGAGTATTAAATAATATACACACAAGATTCCTTTCTCTGAAGCTCTTTCCCTACCCGTTGATTTTCTCCTTGGCATTTATTTTTATTTTCACAATGGGAAAAGTTCAGCCGTTTTCAGCTTCTTCCTGGACAGGGCAGCTCCATCAGCTGCATGAGTAGAGAAGCCCCAAAGCACTGTGCGTCCACCTTTAGAATGGGTGCAGGCTGCTGAATTGGTGCATTTATTCTTTTCCAGAACTTCTGGCCAGCCTGGACCTCCAGAGATGAAGCCATGGGACAGAGTCTGTTTCCATACTCGGCCTGGAAGGTAACAGAATTTAAACATTAACATTAAAAAAAAAAAAAACAGCGGCCGCAGAGCAAATTAAGGGTGGCTCAACAAATGCCCACCAGAAGCGTCATGGCTGAGTGTTCCTGCTACAGTCTCGTTAGAGGTGGCCACAGTTTTAGCACCTTCTGGGTGTGCCTCTTTGTAGTGCCACCCCCCCCGGCCCAGTGGGAGTGGCGGAGCTGTGTCGAAAAACAAGGGTGCTTCTAGAAGCCTTTCCTTCATGGTTATCTTGGATTTGCTACAGTCTCCCTGTTCTTTGTGGTTGTTTAAACTTATATTGTTTCCTGTCCAAGTAGATTTTGTTTCTGCTTGATGCTTCAGTGTCTTGTTTGCTACATTGTATTTCCATGTAAACCAGTATACAAGTATTGGAAATAAATGCATAAAGGACAGATTGCCTTACGCACCTGACATATTATAGCCTTCAAGTAAAGCAGACCTGCCCAACAGGTAGACCGCGGGCTACCGGTAGCCCGCGAAGGGTTCAAAAGCCAGCCATCAATTTAAAAAAAAGTGAAGGGATAAGTTCTACACCCCTCCCTCCCCCACCCCAAGGACCACCACTGCCCCAGCAAAGTTCTGGGTCTGCCAGCCCACTGTCTCAGCAGCGCGGGGCAGTCTCAAGGGCCATGTTCCCTCCATAATGGATTAATTGGTTTTCAGTGCATTCCTATTGGAGACTACTGCTCTACTTACAAAAGTTTTCACTTACGAGCATGTGCTCGGAACGGATAAAATTCGTAAGTACAGGTTTTATTGTAGTAGCCCTCAGGCACTTTGGGCTGGAAAAAGTAGACCTCAGCCTGTTCAAAGTTGAACAGCCCTGAAGTAAAGGAACCACTCTGGCTGGAACCTAGGGCTGAACTTCCGGGGCTGACCTTCTGGGGGCGGGGGGGGGGGGGAGGCAGAAAAGGCTGCCTCCAGAAGGGCACAAGCCTGCCCCTGAGCATTTGCTGCAGGAAGGGTGCAGACCTGCAGATTTAAGCCGCCCAGACTCCTAGGCACTGGAACAGATCCTCCACTCCCAAAGGTGGTTTTGTAAAGGGTGGATTATTTGGCCGGGTGGGGCGGGTTGGTTTCCCTTTCTGTTTCGGTGCAGTGCTGAAGGCATGGGGCAGGAATCCGTCTGTGGAGGAATTCGCACCCCCCCCCCCCCGTGTCCTGGTGCCAGGGGGAGGAGGGGGCCAGGGGGCTGGCCTCTGGGGCAGGTGGCCCATGGCTCCCGTGGGGTGGCTGCGGTGACCTCACAGTCCCAGAGGGTGACAACATCAGGGCTTTGTGATCTTGCTGCCCCCAAAGGAAAGCTCGGGAACCCTGCGGGGGGTGGTGGGGGCTCCTGCAAGGAGGGACCCAGAGGATCTTGCAGGAGAGAAGGATGATTGATGGGCCCCAGCCAGAGAGGCGCAGGGGTGGCTCCAGGAGCCGGGTGCACCGGCAGCTGGGATGTCCCGCATGCTTCGGGCCAAAGGGGCCGAGGACCCCTCTCCAAGTGCTCCAATGGGGAACATGTCCCCTCTACGAGAGTCCTACCCCAGCCCCCAGCCCAGATACAGGATCGGCCCCTCGGGCCCCCCTGACTCTTTGCAGAGAGCTGCCTTGCCCCACAGAGGGAGTGGAGCTGGGCAGGGGGCTGTCCCCCCCAGAGGCAGCGACATGGCCAGGAGCCCCTCACCCCGGAGAGGAAGTGAGCTGTCCCAAGGGGGCTCCCCTCCCCACGCTGCTCCCCAGAGGGGCAGCGTTAGCGAGGCTCCCCGGAAAATGTCGCTGGGGACCCCCCCAGGAAGGGGAACTGAGCTCTATCCAGGAGTCCCCCAGCGGGGAGGGAGTGAGATGCTCCAAAGAATGTCCCCTCCGAGGGGGGGCAACCTCCTTCCACCGGGCACCTCTTCCCGGCGAGGGAGTGAGCTCTCTCAGGCGTCCTTCTCCGGCCGGCAGATGAGCGACCTTCCGTGGAACGCCTCCCCGCTGCAAGGGAAGGACGACCTACGGAGCTGTTCGCCCCCAAAAGGGCTGGCTCTCCCCCCGAGCACCTCCTCACGCCGGGGAAGCGAGATCTCCCAGAGGCTGTTGTCGAGGCCGGGGAGCCAACATGGACAAGACCCTCCTTCCCCTCCGGGGGAAAGCAGCAGCTCTTACGGCAGCTCCCTTCTCCAACGCGGGAGGCCGCCGGTGGTCCAGGCCGCCCCCCCACAATCCTTTGTGGACTACCGGTGCCGGAGGTGCTGCCTTGAATCGGGGCAGGGTGGCACGGCGGCTGGGCGGCTGCTTGTGGCCGTGCAGCAGGGCCTGAACACGCCACGGGAGGAGCTGTGTCAGCGAGCCCGGCCCAGGTCGGAAGGTCAGGCCAGCTCTGGCCCCATCCCATCCGTCTCCAGCGGCCTGGCTCTGAGCGATTCCTCGAAGCCGATGGGGAAATATTTGGCCAGGGCCGGCTCCAACCCTGAGGCTGAATGGAGCCAGGGATCTCCCTTGAGGAGGGATTCCCTTCGCCTACCTGGAAGCTGCCCCTCGCAGCTCGCGACCGGATCCGGACAACGGGAGCCCTCGCAGCCCCCGAGGAAGCTCATTCGCAGGCACGTTCCCAACCCCAAGGACGCCTCCACCCAGACGGAACCAGGCCCCCTCTTCTCCACTAGCCAGTCACCTCAGGTCGAGGTGTGGACACTGGCCACGGAAGTCCGGGCCAGGTCTCTGCCCGAGCGAAAAGGGAGCTGCCGCCCCAGGGAACCAGAATACCTGTGCCCCTTCCATGAAGAGAAGGAGTCCGCCTGCAGGCATCCCTGCTCGCCCGGCCCAGGGCTACCTCTCCAAAGCGCTCGCCCTCCAGAGGCCGGGCAGAGGAGGAGTTCTCTCCAAAGCCGGACAGAAGGGGGCCCTGCCGTCTCCAGGCGGGCTGCATCCCACCCCGAAGCCGAAGCTGAGTACCGGTGCCTCCTTCACCAAGAGATGGAGGCAGCGGCAGCGGCCCGGAAGCGCTCCCTCTCTCCGGGCCCAAAGGCCCCTCAGCGGGCCTCTTTTTCCACCCAGACGGAAGAGGGCCAAGACAGCTTCCCAGCTGGGTCCAAGCTGGCCCCTCGGGGAGCTGAGCCGGGGCCAAACAGGGCCTCCTTCAGCCAAGCCGAGGCGAGCCCCGGAGGCTCCGAGTGGGGAAGGGCTGTCCCCAGAATGCCGAAGGCAACCCGCCGAGACTCCCTCGGGGCTCAATGTCCCACCACTTTCCAAGGCTCCCTGCAGCAGGAAAGGCTGTCCATCAGCACTCCTCTCCTCGAGAGCGAACGCAAGTACCGGTGCCTCCTTCACCGAGACCGAGAGGCCTCCTTTCTCGAGGATGTGGCCGAGAGGGGCTCGCCGGCCAGAGAGGCGGAATCTGCGTTGCAGCGGGGTGACCTCTGGGCCCCGGCCCTGGAGGCCTGGACCGAAGCAGAGCCTTGCCCAGGCACCTGGCCCGTGCCCGTGGCTCCCCAGCAGCCTGGTGCAAAAGAGCCTCCGAGGGCCTCCGAGGTTCCCAGCGGGCCCTGCCGCTTGGCTCGGATCCTTACCCCCTCGGGGTTTGCCAAGATTTGGCCCTGAGTCCTCTTGGTGGCCCTTGCTCCAGGAGCAGGGGGCTGCCCTGGCCGTTCCAGGCCGCCCGGAGAAGCCCAGCAGCCTCCCGGAGCCCAGGTGGATGGAGACGCAGGCCGGATCTCCGTCTCCAGATTGGGCAGAGAAGTGTCAGAGTCTGCCAGCCGTTGACTGGAGGCAGAAGCAGACCGGCCTGCCCGCTCTGGGCAGGGCCGAGAAGGGACTGAGCCTAAGCTGCACAGACGGCGGCCCGCCGGTTGCTCCTGCCGAACTGACGGGAGCCTTTGGTTTGGCCGCTGACGAGCTTCCCGCCTCAAGCCAAGACCGGCCCGCCTTGCTGGCACGGCCAGAAGAGATGCCCGCCTTCTCAGGCCCTCCCGGGCGTGGAGCGCCAAGGGCAGAGGGCAGACAAAGCCGAAAGGAGGCCAAAGAGCTCCTCAGGCCCTGGGTGGAGAAGCCCTTGGCCAGGTTCAGTGCTTTTTTCTTGGGTAGGTTCCATGGGGGGGGGGGAAGGAGGGGGTCTGTCTGCCCCGAGGGAGGGGGGAGTACTGTAATTCCAAAAGGAAACCAAGCCTCCCGCTTTGAAATACGCACCTTCCCGACTAGTTCACGGTTGTTGTTTTTGCCTCTGGGGAGGCGGCTCCTTGTCTGAACTGCAGGCTGGCACGTGGTGGTATCTGGTCTCTGCTTGTGGAGGTTGGGAGTTCATTTCCACCCACGGGGGGGCCTCCTGGACAGGGACTGGGCTCCATGACCCACAGGGTCCCCTCCCTGCTCCTCTGCAGGTCTCAGATGGTGCTGATAAGTCCTGAGTTTCATGGTAGAAGAAGGGGATCCCCAGTGGTCATCTAGTCCAGCTCCCTGCCTAGGGAGGACATCCGTGGGAGGGACACTCCCAGCCTCCAGGAAGGTCGGGCTTCTCCTCTCAGGCTGCTCTTTCCTGAGCCAAACCTACCCAAGCCCCCCTCCCCCCCACTCTTCCCTAGGAGGCTGGGTTGCCAAATCGTTGGGCCTTTAAAGAAATGGGTCAATTTGCAGTGAGTGGAAGGCTGCCAGAGGTGTCTGGATGGCAAAATCCATCCAAATCTTCATTCCAGTTCTTCATTGGGGGGGCAGACCAGCAGCCAGGCAGACATAAAGGGAGGGGGGGTGTCTTCTACATTGTCAGTGTTTCTGTCTAGGCGGGGGTCAGGCTTTGAGACCCCTTGGCTGAAGCCATGGAAGGCTGTTTAGGTTTCATCCATTAAGGCAGGCATGTCCAAACTTCGGCCTTCCTGATGTCTTGGACCACAACTCCCAGAATTCCAAGCCTGTATTTCCAATGGCAAAGGACTGTGGGAGTGGCAGTCCAAAACATCTGGAGGGCCGAAGTTTGGACATGCCTGCATTAAGGTCGTGGGAAGAGACAACCCCCACACACCCCCTTTTTTAAAAGGAACCTTCTCTGTTTTTTAAAAAATGTATTAATTCTAATAGTTTTTTCTCCGTTGCTCTTGATGATTCAGACTGCCCCACAGCGCAGTTGAAGGGGGGGGGCTACGGGGGGGGCTTTAAATGGAGGACCTCTTTATGTTATTGTGTTTCCTTTTAAAACCTTCCTGGGTTTTGCAAAAGCACTGTGCATGAGAAACCAGTTCAGTGCCCCAAATGGGAGCTTATAAACCCGGCACTAAATAAGTAATTTTGGTCACTGTGAAAGACGAAACGGCGGAAGAGAGATGAATCTAATGTCCCACCGTAGCACACTAGAGTGGATAAAATTCAGTGGTGTTTTTTTTTAATCAAATTGACTTAAATCATGAGTTATAAATAATAATTATCATAGAATCATAGAATAATGAACAGCCCCCTTGTTTAAGGCAGGGGTCCAAATCAAAGCAGCTCCGCCTGGTTATGGTCCAACTTTCTCTTGAAGGCCTCGAGCACCGGAGCCCTCAGATAACTGGTCCCGTTGTCATACCGCTCGAACAGTTAAGAATTCTTTCTCCTGATACTTGGTCTAAATCTGGCTTTTAAACCATCAAACACAGCCAATCGATTTGATTTAAACAATCCATCAAATTAACATGGCAGCCAGTTTCAAATTCTTAGATGGGGTTATCCCCCACACACACAAGGGTGGTGACTGGAGCTTTCCCCTCTGGGTTAGCAAATCCCATCGTCCCCAGCCAGCAGACACAATGCTGGGGATTGTGGGGAATGGGGTGCCATGACCCCTGAAGAGCTGGGGTCCCGAGGACGGGTGATGCTCTCCCCCCTCCCCTCCCCCCCCCCTCCCCCCCCCCCTCTCCCTCCCTCCCCCCTCTCCCTCCCTCTCCTCTCTCTCTCCCCCTCCCTCGCTCTCTCTCTCCCCCTCCCTCTCTCTCCTCCCTCTCCCCCTCTCTCTTCCTCTCCCTCTCTCTCCCACCCTCTCCCTCCCTCTCCCTCTCTCCTCTCCTCTTCCCTCTTTCTCCTCTCCCCTCCCTCTCCTCCCTCCCCCCCTCCTCTCTCTCTCTCTCTCCTCCCTCCCTCCCCCCTCTCTCTCTTCCTCTCCCTCCCTCTCCCTCCCTATCTCTCCCTCTCTCTCTTCCTTCCTTCCTTTCCCTCTCCCTCCCTCTCCCTCTCTCCCTCCCTCCCCTCTCCCCCTCCCTCTCTCTCTCCCTCCTCCCTCCCTCTCTCTCTTTCCCTCTCTCCTCTCTCTTCCTCCCTCTCCCTCTCTCTTTTCCTCTCCCTCTCCCTCCATCCCCCCCCCTCTCCTCCCTCCCTCTCTCTCTCTCTTCCTTCCTCTCCCTCTCTCTCCCTTCCTCTCCCTCCCTCCCTCCCTCCCCTCCCCCCTCCCTCTCCTCCCTCCCCCTCCCACCCCCTCTCTCTCTCTCCCTCTCTCTCCCCCCTCTCTCTCTCTCTCTCTCTCTCTGCCTGGCTCCTTTCCCCACTAGCTGGCTTGGATCCACCAAAGGCTTGCTGGAGGAGCAGAGCCAAGGGGATCCCTTTCCCCTGAGCTCAGGATCCTGGCCAGTTCCCTGAAGATACACCCTGGGCTCTGGAGGGCTGCTCCACCATCCCCTTTCCTCTCTTTCTCGTTCTTTGTTCCAGATGTCTCCGACGAGATGTACGCCGACGTTCTCTGGTGGCTGAAGGGTGAGTGTTCGGGGTTTGTTTCTGACTATCCCCCCCCCCCCCGCCCTTTGGCTCACAACCTTGTCTTCCGGCTTTACTTTTTTCCACCCAAAGTGCCTGGAAGCAAAACTTGGCCATTGTTGCTGTGCAGCGGGTCTTATCCAACGGAGCAGCATTTGGGGAACCCAGGTGTTCTTCGACTACAACTCCCAGAAGCCCTGGCCAGCACAGCTAGTGGCAAAAGCTTCTGGGAGTTGTAGTCCAGGAGCGAGGGATGGTGACCCACGGATGGGAGCCACTGCCACAGAATAAAATAGCCCAAACTTGTTTGTGGCTTTGGGGGCAACATGGGATAGAATTCCTTGTTCTTCCATGCGCTCGGGTTTATTCAGAAGATGCTGCTGCTTCGGAGGTGCTTGGTTACAATCCTGGCCACCTTTAGTTGGGAGTAAATACCAGGGAGTGCCAACAGCTTGGCTTTAACGGGGAGGGGGATAGTAGATCTGCATCAGCTTTGATTCGGAACTCGTCAGAAGCGGGCTAAGGTGCCAAATCCATATTCAGCACCATGGAGAGCTCCTGACACAATGGCATCAACTGACACAAAAATGCTCTGGTACCTTCCACCTTTTACAGTGGTACCTTGTATAAAGGAATTAATTTGTTCCAAATGAAACTGTGTTAAGCAAATTTTCCTTTATACAAATTCCCCATAGGAATGCATTGAAAATGGAGTAATCCCATTTTTATGTTGTACAGATGTTCCCCATAGGCAATTATGTTAAGCAAATATATGCTGTACAGATTTTATGTTATACAAACTGTTTGTTATACAAGGGTCCACTGTATAACCCTCCAGCAAGATTGGTGTGTGTGTGTGTGTGTGTGTGTGTGTGTGTGTGTGTGTGTGTGTGTGTGTGTGTGTGTGTGTGTGTGTGTGTGTGTGTTTTGCACGCGCACCAGGTTCCCTTTGCCCCAGCCTCTACTGGGTGCCCAAAAGCTACAGTTGGAGTCCCGCATGGTCAGCCGGTGTCTGTCCGCATGCCCTCCAAGGGATGTGCTTCTTACAAGCCTTGTCCGTGTGATGTGGTGTTCACCCACCCTTTTTCTGATCCCTTTCATGTTCGGATGGTGGCTGTCCCTGGCAACTGGACGGTGCTTCTTTTACGGTTGGCCTGCCCTCCCCTCAGATGACGAGGTAAGAAGGAGCGAGGGCGCGAGCGAGCGAGCACACCCACCCGCCTCCCTCCATGCCACCTGTCTGTCCCTAGCCTTTGTACATCTGTGGCCCCTGTGGGACCCGGTGTGGATGGGTCCCTGCCCCACTCTTTCCTGCCCATCCTCGTATCAAAGAGGCAAGGGCCTTTTGTATCTCAGGAACGCAGCTCCGTTGGGCACAGATGTTGTAAAAGAAGCAAGGAGAAGGCCACCAAAGCTCCCCCACCCCAAATTTAGCTGGATGTCCTGTTATGGCTACTGGTGAGATTTACTTTTTAATTGTGGTGGTAGCTTATTTGGGGGGGTTGTGGTTCTGGGGGGCTGACACAGAAGTGCTGGGTGTGGAGGAGGGGAATTGTTGGAGGAAAGGGCCAAGTGTGAAAAAGGGCCCGATTCTTTTGTTGTAAGGATAAGTGCCTGGCAGCAGCTCTGGAGGGAAACAGTGAAAGTCACACAGAATAGGGGCTCTCTGGGTGAGGTTTTAGGACAGGGGTGTCCAAACTTTTTTTCCAGGAGGGCCAGATTTGGCGAGGTGAAAATGTGTGGGGGCCAACCATTCAGCCACATGTGGCCCCCAGGCCGGACTTTGGACAAGTCTCTATAACATGCGAGGCAGGGAGGATGCTGCAGGAATGGGGCCCGGGGCGGGTAGGCTGGGCAGGTGGCTGGGGGTGGGGTGGGGGGGTGGACAGAGATAGGGAGGGCAGGCAAACCATAAAACTGCAAGCTGACACCTCCATCCGGTATGGGGAGGGGCCAGCTGGCGGGGATGCATGACAGGCTGAGCCAGCGGGGAGAAGAGGCCGCGGGCCATTCAGAATTTGAAAAACGGGCCGCATTTGGACATGCCTGTTTTAGGAGGCCTGTTGGCCCCTCCAAGGTGCTTGGATCCAAGTAGGATAAAAATCCACTTCCTTGTGGATCCGCAGAGTTGGAGGCCGGCCTGCTTTCTTTCACTTCTTTGGCTGATTCTCAGGAGTTTTGCCCCCAGACTTGGTTTGGGGTTATGGCTAGAGAGCGTACGAGATGGCAGAGGGTGTAAGGACAGCAGCTGGGGTGCTGTCGCATCTGCTAATTTGTGCACGCAGATGCAAAAGGAGAAAAGAATTTTCTCAGGGTTAAGAGGATGATCTACTTGACATGGGTGGCGTTTCCTGGATTGGAGGTTTCGGAACGGAGGTTGGAGGGTCATATGCCAAGGTGGTTTTCGCAGTGGGTTTCCTGCGTTGGCAGGGAGCAAGGTTAGATGGCCTTTAGGCCTTCCAACTTGACATCCCGGCCCCTTTACCCTCACCTTCAAGACCGTAAAAAAAAAAAAAAAGCATTTCAGAAAATGCATGAGCCGAGGGCGAGTCCGTTGTGGCAGCTGATGGTGATGAGTTTGCAGTCACTCAGCCAGAGAAGTGACCCTGGTAAGAATCCAGCCTCCCTCCGACCTCTGTAAAGGTTTCTGACTGCAGGATGTTGGGGGGTTGTAGTACTGCACTGGGTTTTGGGAAGGCAGAGGAATTTGCGGCTGGCAATTTGTGGCAAGATTCACCCTTGGTCCTTTTAAAAAACAAAACAAAACAAGGTGCTTTTGAATTTCTTTTGGTTTGGATGTTGTTTTAATAGCAGGGTCTTTCCAACGAGGTTTTAAAATTGTTGTTGTTCAGTCGTTCAGTCGTGTCCGACTCTTCGTGACCCCATGGACCAGAGCTCGCCAGGCCTTCCTATCTTCCACTGTTTCCCGGAGTTTGGTCAAATCCATAGTGGTTGCATCGATGACACCGTCCAACCATCTCATTCTCTGCCGTCCCCTTTTCCTTTTGCCTTCCATCTTTTCCAACATCAGGGACTTTTCTAAGGAGTCCTCTCTCCTCATGAGGTGGCCAAAGTACTGGAGCCTCAGCTTCAAAATCTGTCCTTCCAGTGAACATTCAGGGTTGATTTCTTTCAGGATGGATAGGTTTGATCTCTTTGCAGTCCAGGGGACTCTCAAGACTCTCCTCCAGCACCACAGCTCAAAAGCATCAATTCTCCAGCGATCAGCCTTCTTTATAGTCCAGCTTTCACTTCCATACATCACTACTGGAAAAACCATAGCTTTGACTATCCTGACCTTAGTTGGCAAAGTGATGTCTCTGCTCTTTAGGATGCTATCTAGGTTTGCCATTGCATTCCAATGTAGCAACTGCCTTGGTTAGGTGTGGTTGTTAGTTTTCTTAGGAACTGGTTGGAGACATAGAAGAAGGGGCGTAAATCCGGTATTTTACATCTCATCGCATCCGACACCTGATGGTGACCCAGCTGGTGCAAGGAGTTTCTGTGTCTGAGTGGGAACCCAAACCAAGATATCTTGAGTAGGCCAGATCAATTGATCTCTTAATTAGCACCTGGGCAGCAGTCATTTCCCATCTTTGGCCTTCATGTCCCAGAAGTCGCTGCTCAGCACCCGCGGGCATAGAGGGATTCTGGGATCTGGAGGAGCATCAAAGGCTGAGAGGCATCTCAGAGTGGAGGAATGAAGATGGAGCAGATGGAGGACACCCCCCCCACATGTCGGATGGTTTTTTTTTCTGAGCGAAAGAACCATCCTCTCGGGGGGGCGGGGGCGGCCTCTTTGGCTTGGCTGAATTATTGGATAGACCAGTTGAGAGAGAACCAGATAAAGAGATGAGTGATGGGCTGTCAGCTTGGATCGATGGCTATCACTTGAAGGGTAGGTGCTTGTCGGAGGTGCTGTTCATTCAGGCTTCAACCCCCTTACGGCCTTTTGGTGGAGGACTTATGCCAGGAACTGGGTTTATTATGTCTGTGAAGATTCTCAGTCATCCAGGTGAGTTTATCTGGAAGTTGAGTCATGGCTCCTGGACTTCTTTTTGAGAGATAGAAACGTTTTGTTGTTCATCCAAACAGCTTCATCGATGAAGCTGTGTGGATGAACAGCGAAACGTTTCTGTCTCTCAAAAAGAAGTCCAGTATCCATGACTCAACTTCCAGATGGGTTTATTATGGGATGGGTCTTCCTCTTGCTTCTGCTGAGCCTCTGTCAGTGCCATTGGGCTTATCGGGGAATGCCTTTGGGGTAGAGGTTGCAAGACAGCTTCCCGGGAGGTGGTCGGGGAGGTCCTGTCTTGCAGCAGCAGCTTTGGACCTCCCTGGAAGGGGGAAACTCAGGGATTCTTATTGAGTGCCCTCCCCTTTGGCCTTTGAGAAGCTCATGGGGAGGCTTGGGGTTCAGGGCCACCAGGACACAGGGAACACCCAACCGCCCCCCTCTCTCCTCTACCTCCAACTCCAAGGAAGATCATCCATTCCGAGACAAATGTTTGATAACAAACTGGATGAAGGGTAGCACCATGGTTTGGGTATCTGACGGCGGACCTGGAGGTCAGGAGTTTGATTCCCCCCTTGGGTGACCTTTAAGGTCCCTTGCCGCTCTGCAGTTCGTAAGATGATGGTGACTGGACAAGCTAAACGTTCTGGACCCTCAGGAGATAGACCGGGGAACACGGATGCAACCTCTGGCAGTCAGATTGAGGCATGTCCCCGCAGGCTTGACCTGGTAGGGCCAGGCGCTGGGGTGCTCCAGGGACGTGTTTTGTGTGTTTTCAGGCCCAACCAAGTTTCTGCTTTTGCTCACGAGTTGTGCCACCCGTGCGCAGAGCGGATCCGGCCCTGCTGGGGCTGGTCAGACGACCCTTCCGAAAGCAAGTCTCTCCCAGACAGATGCAATGGTTTCAAACGACAGGAAAAGAGATTCCATTTAAACATCAGGAAGAACTTCATGACAGTTAGAGCTGTTTGGCAGTGGAAGATGCTGCCACAAAGGAGGGTGGCGAAGTCTCCTTCTTTACAGGTTTTTAAGCAGAGGCTGGATGGCCGTCTGTCGAAAATATTGTGATGGGGTTCCTGCATGGCAGGGGGTTGGACTGGATGGCCCTTGAGGTCTCTTCCAACTCTATGATTCTATGATTCTACTTATAGCCACCTGTCCTGTGGGAGTCCTACAAGCGGTGGCCGGTGGTGCCCAGGGTTACGGGGACATGTCCTCCCAAAGCATACAAAGCTGGGTGCCAAAACTGGACTATGGTTCCCAAACCCCACCCCCCACCCCGAGTGTGGCTGCATGAGTTGCCTGAGACCACCTTGTGGGCTTCAGCGCTGCATTGTGGGTCTGAGGGTTTGGCGCGTGGGGCCTGGCTGATTCCCACCGACCGCTCCGGGTTTTGCCTTGAGAAGGAAGAGAAGGAAGAGTGTGGCCTGCAAGGTCTCAGAAGATAATCCTGGTTAATCCCAAAGCAAGGAGGAGGAGGAGGAGGAGGAGGAAAGTGCAGCCTGGACTGATTTAGACTTCTCTGACCCCTTCCCCCACTTCTTGGGGGGGGGGGAAATCCTGCTTCCAGGTGGATCCGTCCCTCCAAGCCGGGCACAGATTTCTTCTCCTTCCTTGGATCCTATTTCTCAAACTCTCTCGCGCCTTTTGACCCCCTATTTTCAGGTGTGGGGGGGGGGGGGCTCTGCTGGCTTGCAAATTAAGCTCCCTTTGCTCAACCTGAGGCTGTTAGGTCAGCCGGAAGGAAGCCTGGCCTGCACTTCCCCTCCCCCCCCCCCCGCAAATCTTTTGAAGCCAACCTTTCTAGAACAAAAGCTGCCTTTGGGGAAAACCAAGAAAAAAACCTGCCCCCCCCACAGCCCCCATGCCCAAAGGCATCCTGTCTATCTCCACAGGAACCACTTCTGAGAGAGGGACCCTGAGCATTCTGCACATGCACAGAGGGACTCTTGGCAGTTCCCCCAGTGGCCTCCTAGCTGCAAAAGCTGGGGTCGGAGGTGGGAACAGGATGCAGGCAAAGGGTGGTGGCATCATGGGAAGCTCAGCAGCACTCTGCATGCACCCAGAGGCACACCCTTGCTAACTAAGTCACTGCCCCCCGCTGCTAAAGAATCTCCAAAGAAGGTGAGAGCATCCCTTTCGGAGGAACTCGGTCCCTGTGGTCCAGCACCTCTACTCCTTATACTCTCTGTATATGCTCAGAGGCGTCCTGCGGGGCAAGTGGAAGGCGGTGTTGGGAGGGGAGCGGCAGGAGCACCCCTGCGCCCTCAGAGGCGGCCCTCGGCCCTTGCCCAGCCCAGGGGGTGGCCGGCCTCTCCCAGCCCGCGGCGGGTGCGCTCTGCACGTGCCCAGAGGCTGCCCGGCCGCCGCTCCCAGGAGGGCGGCGCCTCCGTCCTGGCCGCGGCTCCCCCCCCCCGTCCTGCCTGCCGCCGCCGGTCACATGGGCCGAACCCTCGCCCGCCCGCCCGCAGCCTCCTCGGCGGTCAGCGGCCCTAATCCGGCGCCGGAGAAGGTGGCGGTGGCGGCGGCGGCTTTTGCGGGGTCCGGAGCCCGGGCGCCTTCTCCTCCGTCCACGGTAAGAGGCGCTGCTTCTTCTAGTATATGTGTGGTTGGGTGGGAACGACTCCCGGACTGGGCGAGGGGGAGCAGGAACCGGAGTGACTCCGGAGCAGCCGGGCAGGTTCGGATTCTCTCGCCGCCGCCGCCGCCGCCGTGGAGTCATCCGTCGCCTTCTCCCTCCCTCGTGCGACCCGCCTGCCCGCCCGTCTCGCGGCTCCGCTCTGCTCCGAATCGGGATCCGGATTGCGGCGCCAGGCAGCTTTTTTTTTTTTTTTTTTTGGCCGCACCGCTTGCGGCGCATTGCTGCGGCCCTTCGGGGCATCCCCTTCCCGCCCTCCTTCGCAGGTGCCCCGGCCTGGGATGATGCCCTCGAGGAAGGAATGTGCGTGCATGAGTGTGTGTGTGTGTGTGGGGGTGTGTGGGGGGGGATGATGGTGCCGGTAGTGGCTACTGCGGAGTAGGCTGTGCCTGTGCCGCCCGAGCGGCGCCCTCCGCTGCAAACGCGCGACTTTGACTTTTGGGGAAATTCCTCGCCGGACGGAGGGTGACAGCTCGCAGAACGCCCTCCCCAGACTCGGGCCCGGGGACTCTGGGAGTT
Organism: Phrynocephalus guinanensis; assembly: GCA_037367245.1. Lineage (NCBI taxonomy): Eukaryota > Metazoa > Chordata > Lepidosauria > Squamata > Agamidae > Phrynocephalus > Phrynocephalus guinanensis. The sequence goes on from CM074750.1 coordinate 5,679,891, forward strand.
GTAGTCGACCAAGGACGGCTCCCCCGGCTCTGGGAGGGCAGCGGAGGTAACGGGTTTAAGTTGCGTCAGGGAACTACATCTCCCAGGATGCCACGGGGCGGAGCCTCGGAGGTCCAAGCGGCCCCCTTTGGGGATGGGGATGGGGATAACAGAGGGAAAGGAAGACTCTGAGCGTGTGCAGAGTTAAGAACATAAGAAGAGCCATGCTGGATCAGACCAAAGGCCCATCTAGTCCAGCTTCCTGTATGTCACAGTGGCCCCACCAGATGCCTATGGGAGCTCATGAGGCTAGATCTCTGTCTCCTGATAGCACTCCCCTGCATCTGAAGTGCCCCGGTTTTAAGCCTGGAGAGAACACACATCTCCATCATGGTTTGTAACCTGTGATGGACGTTTCCTCCAGGAATCTGTCCAATCCCCTTTTGAAGGCATCCAGGCCAGATGCCATCACTACCTCCTGTGGCAGGGAGTTCCACAGACTAACAACGCGCTGGGTGAAAAAATATTTTCTTTTGTCTCTTCTTACTCTCCCAGCCCTCAATTTGAGTGGATGTCAGCGTCTCTCTTTCCCCTTCCCCCCTCCCTCGGCACATCCCCGCTGAAGTGGCAGTGGACGGTGGGTCTTAGCTGAAGATTGGCACACTGCGCCAGGACTAAAGGGTATGGGAAGAGGGTGTCTGGCCTCTGGAGGCGCAAGGCGAACAACCCCCCCCTCCCTTTCCGCGTGGCTGTTTTCTCGCTTGCAGAAAAGCGAACAATGCCCAGTCTACCTCACAGGGGTGTTGTCAGGGGTTAGCGTAAACAGGAAACCTGCCGAATGCAGCAGATGTAAAGGACTGTGGGGATGATGGGTTTCGGAGTGCCACCGTTTTGGGTTTCTGGGCTGTCAGAGTAATCTGCCAAAGAATCCCCCCCCGTCTGTCTCTGTTTCTCTCTCATAAATTGGATTCCCATGTTTGTAAATAAGTCAGCTCCTTTGACAAGGCTGGGAAATCCGCTCCCAACATTCTTTCTATCCCCCCTTTTCCTGGAGTGATTTTGTGCCACTGCCATCCGCTGCCTTGCCTGTCCCCTTCGTTTCTGACCTCGCGACGTCCCTGTGAGGTAGACCAGGTGGAAGGCGCAGGGCTGGCTCAGGATCCGGCAGTGAATTCCAATTCTATACAGGAGTTGAGAATCGTCATTTCCCAGGGCAACCACTGGACCGGGCAACGTGCAATTTTTATTTTATTTTTCAGCACTGCTTCTGCATTTGATTTCTTTTTCTTACATTTTGTAACTTGGACCTGCCATTAAAAGGATTTGGGGGGGGGACGACATTTTAATGTAAGGGAAAAGTGAAAAAAGGAAGCCTCTCAGTGACAAAGCAGAATTAAAGAATTGACTGGGGCCACTTTGGGTTCAGCAGGGATCCCAAGTGCCATTAACTCGCCTTGGAGGAATCTTGTTGGGGGCGGGGGGGGGGGGGAGAGAGAGACATATTTGCCCCTGTGGAGCATGAGGGGTTAGGACCAGAGAGGGCTCCAAGAGGGCTGCTGTGGACAGGATCCGGCTGGCTCTTAGGACCTTACTTAGGTACTAAGTTCTCCCAAAGAGGCTTCTTACTCAGTCCCGCCACGGGAGACGGGGGCCTTCTCGGTGGCTGCTCCCAGACTGTGGAACTCCCTCCCACTGGAGGCCAGCCTGGCCCTGGTCTTTGTTTTCCTTTCCCAAGCAGGCCAAGGCCTTTCTCTTCAAGGAGGCTTTCTTTTAAATGACCAAGAGGATTGTTGTACTCTGCTTTATATGTGCTTTTAATATTGATTTTATTTATAGGTTTTAATATATCTGTTTAATTCTTTTTTAAATATTGTAATAGTTTATTCTTTTAGCTTTTAGCTTTGTTTCTTTCAATGCCATAAGGTATCTTGGGTCCTTTACGAGAAGGGCAGTATGTATCTATTTTACATAAATAAATAATAGAGATGAGGGACACCCCCCCAGCAAGCCTAAGTCCCCCGTTCTCTGAGTTGTTGGGGAAGAAAGCCAGGGATTGATACCCCTTTGCCCGCTTTGTCAAAATTCAAAATATTTTTTTATGTTTGGGATCTGAAGATGAAGAGTTTAGAAGTTAAAAGAAAAATTCAGAGGAAGAAACCAGAACTGCCAAGGTCACCCATACAGATCCTGGGTTTGAATCTCTGTTTATTTATCCATATTGAAGTTGAATAAGATGCCGGAATATCTATATGAGAGGCAGAGGCAACCACAGGGCTTGCAAAGTTTCTTGGTTGTTGTTTTTTTTAAGTTGGTGATCCAATTGCACCCTCAGTGATCAACTGCTCCTATGGGTCCAGTTGATACTTATCACTCTGTATGTTGCCTGTATTCAGAAATAGTTCTTTAACATGCCTAATTTCAGTTTCTTTAGAAACAAACAGAAACCAACCAACCAGGAGGCTAAAATCAACGTCCTGGCTCCATGAGAGTATGTTTGACTTCTGAATAACTGCCCCGAGGCACATGGAGACTTTTGCAAGGACGTGCCCATGCAAAGAGACACCCCCCGCCCCTGGGTTGCGCATGCGTGTGCGGGCTGCCTCTCTCGCACGCCCGTCTGCATGCAAGCCCTGTAGCAAAATGTTCCATTTGCAGCGTCGATCGGAGCCAGCCATGGCTTCGTCCGTCTCTGAGCCGGGGTGTGTGCAGAAGGTACTGTGTGGAAGTTGTAGCCACGTTTGGTGGTAGTGTGTGGGGGGGAAGAGAGCGGAATATTTGGAGGGTGGTAGGTGGGGGTTCGCCCTCTGTGGAAGCCTTCCTTGGCTTTTTGGGGTGGGGTGGGGCGGGACAAGGCAACGAGGTTAAAAAAACAACAACAGAACGAAGCCATCCCGACTTTGGGTGGTGGGGATTTTGTACAAAAGGAAGTTCCCAGGCCCAGGTGGAAAGCAGCTGTGCCGTATTTCCTGGGCCTTCTTATGCCAGGGGTCGAGGGAATCCGTGCTTCCCTAAATCTAGAAGCCTTTAAGGCACCTCTTTTAAAAGAAAGAAAAACATTCTAAAACAGCCTTTACTTTACTTCTACTTTATTTACAATTTATATACCACCAGCTTGTCTGAGCAACTCCAGCCATGGGGTCCAGTGCAAAATTGGGGTCAGTGCGTTTCGTGACTCACCGCCGTGTGACAAATGGGGCAAGCTTTTGAGCCTCAAAGGACGCTTTGTCGAGCATTGCGGGTGTTTCCCGATTTGGACCCCGGGGACAGAGAAGCAGGAAGCTTGGAAAATCTGGGCTGATGGCATGGCCGCTGGGCATCAGGGCCCCTTTTCATGCCCTGGCACGGCCAGTAGCAAAATCAGGGCTCCAGAGACCACAATTGAGGGAAGCCAGGGTGATGTGGGAGGGGGCTGTTTGGCTCCATATGGGAAAACTGAGGAACCCCCCCCCCAGCCCCGGAGGTTGCTTTTCTGTCTGCTAAACAGGAGGCTGAGTTCCCCTGCGAGGGGAGCCATTGTGCTGGAGGCCAAACCAGCCATCATCCCTAGGGGGTGGAGGGGATAGAATCCTTCCCATAGGACAGGTCTGGAGGAGAAGGATCCGGCAGTTCTGTCTTATGTTTTCCTGCCAGGCCTCTCATGGGCTGAAGTTTCCACATCTCCCCACACCTCTTGCTTACAGTTGAGTTTGTACACCTCTTCGGCCTCCTGATTTCTTTCTGTCACGGACAGACGCCCTGGAGGGGCAGGAGAACCTCTGGAATGAAGGGCAAAGGGCCCACACATTTGGCACTGATGCGCAGCTGTGGTTTGGTGCTGCATTATACACCTTAAGCGTTCAGGCTCTGAGCGTCCCACAGATGTTTGGATCAGCTGGGTACCCTTCTCATAACATCCCGGCTATGATGGGGACACGCAGAGAGAAGATTTATTTATTCTGCTCCTTCTTTGGATGCAGTGATGCTCAGCATTTTTTTTAACAAAGGTCATCTCTTGTGGTTTGGGATTTTCACAAAATCTGGCTAGGGTTGTCCCTTTTCATGGGTGACTTCTGTCCAACGTTGGACATTGAAGGCATCCACAGTCTTGGTCTGGGTTATGAACTTGATTCCTCTCTCCGGATGAGGAAGGATGTTATTTCAAGTTGGCACGGTGGAGAACTGGCCAGAAATGGTCTCCCAATGAGTCCTGGAAGCAAGTGGAAACTTGAATACATTGGAGAGAGGAGAAAACATACCTGACAGGTTCCTCCATCTGAGCTCAAGGCTTGGAGCACGGAACTCTTCAAAATGTCTGGCTTTCCCCATGTGACAGTTTTTGGACCACCAGATGTTGTGGTTGCCTCCTCTTAGGGCCTTTTTACATGACCCCTAAGATCCGCTGGCCACTTAAATTCGGACCAGAGATCTTAGGGGTTCCTCGCTCTTCCTCTGTCCCCACCCCCCTCCGCACTTCCTGGTTGCTGGCTGCCTGAGGGACGGAGAAAAAAGAAAGAAAAGAATGCCTTCTTACCTCCGTTTTGTTCCGGGCAGCATTCAGATCTCTTAAAGGGGTGGGGCGCAAAAAAAGAACAAACGGAAGCCAGGAGAGCCCCGCACTCACTATCCTTACACAGGATCAAATATTTGTCACCTCCAAAAAGCAGGTACAAGAAAACTGCTGTTTGGTCTTGCTAAAGTGGGCGGGGTCGCACTTAATTGTCTGCAAAGTCCGGAGCTGGTGGGTAAACATTTTTAAGGTCCGGACCTTGCAGCCATTTGCGGCGGAGTTTAGGGGTCGTGTATAAACGACCTTAGAATTGTTAGCCAGTGTGCAACACATCTGGAGGATCAGACGTTGAGAATCACTGTGTTAAATGGTTGTGCTGCTGGATTTGGGCTGTTTCTTTCTTTCTTTCTTTCTTTTTCTTTGTTTCTTTCTTTTTCTTTGTTTCTTTCTTTCTTTCTTTCTTTCTTTCTTTCTTTCTTTCTTTCTTTTTGTTTCTTTCTTTCTTTCTTTCTTTCTTTCTTTCTTTCTTTCCTTCCTTCCTTCCTTCCTTCCTTCCTTCCTTCCTTCCTTCCAGCATTCAGTGTTGGAGCACTCACCACCTCCCAAGGTCATGGGTTATATTGTCATACTGCTCTAACAGTTAAGATGTTTTTCCTGATATTCTGCTGAGATCCGACTTCCTGTAACTGGGGTCCATTATTATGCACTCTTCACTCTGGGTTGTCCTAGAACAGATTTGCTCCTCCTCTGTCAGACTCCATCTCAAGTCTTTGAAAAGTGCTCTCCTGTCTCCCCTCGGTCTTCTTCCCTCCAGGCTAAACACCCCCAGTTTTTTTTCTGTCTTTCCTCTTTGAGTTTGGTTTCCAGCTCCCTGGAACATCCTTGTGGCCCTCCTCTGAACTTGCTTCAGTTTGTTGGCATCTTTCTTAAAGTGCAGTGTGTCCAGAACGAGGACTTGATTTGTCTTTAAAAGCTGCATTGCAGACTGAGGGCTAGAAGCCTGAGCAGTGTCTCGTATGGGGTGCTGAGCATTGAACCCCAGCGCCAATGAGCTTGCGATGGGGTGTGCTTAAATATTTGGGCTCTGTCAGTCCTAAAGCTGGAAAGACACCCCTGCCGCCCTCGTCAAGGTCACAGCGGCCAAGCGCCTGGATCTGAGGCAGAACAATTACACAGACATAATGAGCACAATCGATTAGGATGGATGAGCAACACCCTGGCGCAGATGGTGCACCATCCATGGGGGAGGGGCACCCGAAATTCTGACCCCATTCTGGCCTCCTCAGAACACACCCACACCCCATGCCCCGTGGAAGCCACTGCTCTTCCTAGTGGGACTGCACAGTGTGAGAACAACCTCCACCCACCCATGTGGGAAAGGAGCACCGAGGGAGGTGCACCCACTCGCCATGCACCATATTGTGATGGCGGCCCATGGATGTGGTCCTGTTTTGATACCGTTCTCCAAGAAAGCCAACTATATCCATGTACAGGGAATTTAAATGACGGGTTTCGTTGGGAGGTTTATTGCAATTTATATTTATTGGGATGATTTCATTTGGGGTGTGCCCACCAGCCTGCCTCTTGGTGGTTCTTTGTATCTTCTCTCCATCCATCGTGGGAGGCTGGAAAAAAATGAGCCCCCTCCCTCCAAAAAATGAATTGGGGTTTTTAATTTCAGGGGAGCCTGCCTTGAGCCCCGCTTGTTCAAGGAAGCCACAGGCCCTGTCCTGGGGAATAAACCGCTGATGTTACCACCATAGGCTACTGGGAGCTCTCCTTGGTGCTGAATGCTAGCCTCCCATGAGATTCAGCACCCTGGACAGCTCCATATGTCTTCTGGAATGAAAAGTTTCTGAGGCACCCTGGGCAGCATTTAGCGGCCTCCAGCTCAGACGTCGCGTCAGCACTTGTGTTCCTTGTTTTGCCCAAGTCATGAAACTTGATGTGTTGCCGGACTATACTGTATAAGCGCCAGCGTCTTTAACGGGCAGCTCTTGAGGACTGCCTTTTGTGCCATTTAACTTACACCCGTGAAAGTAAGGAATGGTTTCCCCCAGCGCGGTGCAGAGTGACAGTTGAGGCCTCGGGGAACCGGATTTGAATCCCCGCTCAGCTGTGGAAACTCTCTGTAGAAACTATTCCTGAGCAACCTCCCTTGTTTTTAAAGCCCCCTTAGGGTCATTTTGGTCTGTTCCTCTCTCTCTCTCTCTCTCTCTCTCTCTCTCTCTCTCTCTCTCTCTCTCTCTCATTCTCAGTCTCAATCTCTCTCCTGGGTTTTACCCTCTTCTTTGGCCCCTGCATCCTGCCCCTTGCCCCTCCTATATCCCACGCTCTACCCTGCTTTGCCCCGTCCTCTTGATTCAGGTGGTGGCAAAGGAGGAGGAGGAGGAAGAAGAGGAGGAGGAAGAGGAGGGGACTTTGGAGGCCCCAGAGGAATTCAGGGGAACCCCACCCTCTGCGCCTGAGATGCCCTCTAATGCTGCCCCTAGAGACGGCACCCACCCGGGCCTACCTGAGAAGCCTGATGAGACCCCCAAGCACACTGTAAGAGATGACCCACGGAGGTGGGGAGCCTCCCTGCTGTCTCCTCTGTGGGTCCCAATCCATGCTCCTTCCACCAGGATGCTCCCACCCCACCCCAGCCTCCTCCCCGGTTCTGTCTTGTCTTGGGTTTTTCCTTCCCCTGTCGTGCAAATAAGCAGCCACCTGCCTCGCATTGTCGCAAATGTAAACCTGGAATTGAACACGTGTCATGCTGCTTGTCCTCAGCATGGGTTCCTCTCTGTTCTTCGCTGTCTTTGGCTGCTCCAGATTGCGTGAAGCGCAGCGTGTCTTGATAAAAGAGAAGTTGGGGGGGGGAGCCAACCTAGAAATGTCTGGATGGTTGCATGTTTCTTGCGGGGTGTTTTGTTGCATAAGATAATAAATAAATAAGAATGTTAGCAACTGGTCTGCCTGCAGGAGGATCCCTGCGCTGAGAGGGTCACATGTGGCAGGTCTCCGTGGATGATCATCTCTGCTAGGTGGGCTGGACCGGGAGCCACGGGAGGGAGAGACACCAGTGGAAGGAGAATGACTTGGTGCCGTATTTTCAGCATGTCTTAGAATCAGCCAGTCTGGACTTTGCAAATTACTTGTTTTGGGGTGTGCTTTTTGAGGTTCATCAGGGTAGGTGCTTTTGGCCCTTGGTCAGTCACAGGTTAAATATTATTAAGTTCGTTATTATCCAAACACCTAAACACCTTGCCTGAACCCAGATCCCCATTGCATGAGGAATCTGGTGTGGTTTTGGTATTGCCCTGGGTAGCGTGATGAAGCATGGAAGGATTTTACGTTTTGCCTCTCATCTTCCCTTTCTCTTTCAAATGGAAGCACCCAAGTGCACCTTACGTCTCCTTGGGTGGGGTGGAATTGAGAGAAGGTGGCGAGGATGAGACGTCGGGGGCCATGAGGTTTGGGGAGCCGTGACCTTGGAGTGCCTTCAGGGCCGGGCGTTTCTGATGCCAAAGGACACCCCAGGCAGGATTTGTCTCCCAAGATTCATGGCTTTCTTTGGCTAGGATCTCCAGAGGAGGTCTCCTTAGGTCAGTCACGTCCAAACTTAGGCCCTCCTGCTGTTTTGGACCACTAATCCCAGTATCCCAAGCTTAGGCGGCCAATGACAAGGGACTGTGGGAGTTGTGGTCCAAAACATCGGGAGGGCTGAAGTTTGGACATGCCTGCCTTAGATCCTTCCGCTGGAAGGAAAGTCCGGCCGGGGCCAGGTTTCTTCCCCCCGTGGACTCTCCCTCCGTGGCCTCCTCCGCCACGGCTGCCCGTGCCTTCTTCTCGCACGCAGATCAAGCATCTCCTGAAGGACAACTCAGAAGAAGCCGAGCTGGTCCAGTTCCTGGGCGACGGCCCGGCCCCGGACGAGACTTGCCGCTTGGTGGAGCCGGAGGAGCGCCGGAAAGAGCCCGCCCTGGCCCACGCGGAGCCTGAGATGTTTGCTAGCATGGCTGCCAGGTCTTTCCCGGAGGAGACCCTGGAGGAAAAGGAGACGAAGGCCATCCATCGCCCCCGCCCGCTGGACCTCAAGCAGCAGCAGCAGCACATGGCACCCCTGGCCCCTTCCAGCCCCTCCCGGCCTAGGAGCCCCTGGGGACGGCTGGACCCCTACGAATCTGATGAGGTAGGGTCGCTGCCCTGGCCCCTCGGAGCGCTCGGAGGGAGCGCCTTCCGTTCCTCCCGCATCTCTGGCCGGTGTCACGCTGAACCCTACAGTGGTGGACTTCTCTCTCTCTCCCTCCCAGGACGATAAAGAATATGTGGGCTTTGCGACCCTCCCGAATCAGGTCCACCGGAAATCGGTGAAAAAGGGCTTTGATTTCACCCTGATGGTGGCAGGTACTCAGACGGAGCTGGTTGTTCTCTGTTCCGGTTTATCTTCCTTTGTTAAAAGGTTAATGTCAGCACTGGCCGGGCCAAGGGTCCCTGTTAGAGTCATCCATTGAAGAGAGTGGGGTTTTCCTGCCCGGTCGCCACTGGCGATTCTGGCTCCTGGCAGGCGACCCCAGGAATGACGGCCTGGAGGAGCTGCACTCTGCAGAGACGGAATTAAGGCCGAGGCGGCTGGGGCTTTGACTCAGGGCCGCTCGCACTGATCGAATTCACACGTGGACCGATGGAAGGGGGAACACCCCACCACCACCACTGCCCAGGTCTTGGCTGCCTCCAGCCGCTCCTGCCCAGCTCAAAGGAAAGGCAAACTCACCAGGGTTGGGTGGCCTCCTTGCAGAACTGGCACCTCCCATCATCTCCCAAGCAGGTGTGACTAAGGCTTAGCCCGCAGGGTAGCGAAGGTCCCGGTGCTGAAAACAGAGCGTGGGACCTTGGATCGTCTCTCAGCTTCTTTCAGTGAAAATCCGAATCCTTAAATCCTTAGCCTGGAGGACGCTGAAGTTAAGACCCTCTGGGCAATTCCGAAAATGTCTGTCTTGCCCCCCCCCCCCCATGGCTGTCCTCTGATCAGGTCCTTGGTCTCTGCCCAAATCAGCCCTTCCTTCCTGCCAAATCTCTCTCGTCCCACCATTTGTGCTGGAAATGATGAAGGGTTCCAACTTCTTGGGGTTTTTTATTCGTCCTCTTTTTTGCTTCCTGGGACAAAAGCTCTTCCTTCCTTCCTTCCTTCCTTCCTTCCTTCCTTCCTTCCTTCCTTCCTTCCTTTCTTTCTTTCTTTCTTTCTTTCTTTCTTTCTTTCTTTCTTTCTTTCTTTCTTTTTTTCTTTCTTTCTTCCTTTCTCTCCTTCCTCCCTCCCTCCCTCCCTCCCTTCCTTTCTTCCTTCCTCCCTTCCTTCCTTCCTTCCTCCCTCCCTTCCTTCCTTCCTTCCCTCCTTCCATGTTCAGATTGCCCAACCAAGGGTCACACACATTCTCTTTCACAGATGCTGTCCATGGTGCTGGACTCTGTTTCTAAACTAGGCTCAGCCCCGTGGCTGTTCTTTCTTTCTTTCTTTCTTTCTTTCTTTCTTTCTTTCTTTCTTTCTTTCTTTCTTTCTTTCTTTTTTCTTTCTTTCTTCCTTCCTTTCTCTTCCCTCCTTCCCTCCCTCCCTCCCTCCCTTCCCCTCCCTTCCTTCCCTTCCTTCCTTCCTTCCTTCCTTCCATGTTCAGATTGCCCAACCAAGGGTCACACACATTCTCTTTCACAGATGCTGTCCATGGTGCTGCACTCTGTTTCTAAACTAGGCTCAGCCCCGTGGCTGTTCTTTCTTTCTTTCTTCTTTTCTTTCTTTCTTTTTCTTTCTTTCTTTCTTTCTTTCTTTCTTTCTTTCTTTCTTTCTTTCTTTCTTTCTTTCTTTAGTTCTTCCTTCCTTTCTCTCCCTCCCTCCCTCCCTCCCTCCCTCCCTCCCTTCCTTCCTTCCTTCCTCCCTTCCCTCCCTCCCTCCCTTCCTTCCTTCCTTCCTTCCTTCCATGTTCAGATTGCCCAACCAAGGGTCACACACATTCTCTTTCACAGATGCTGTCCATGGTGCTGGACTCTGTTTCTAAACTAGGCTCAGCCCCGTGGCTGTTCTTTCTTTCTTTCTTTCTTTCTTTCTTTCTTTCTTTCTTTCTTTCTTTCTTTCTTTCTTTCTTTCTTTCTTTCTTTCTTTCTTTCTTTCTTTCTTTCTTTCTTTCTTTCTTTCTTTCTTTCTTTCTTTCTTTCAACCTTAAGGAGTGACCTACCCCCTCCCCAGCATGCTACTGATGTCTTCTGATCTCTTCCCGCTTTGCAACCCTCCCGGTTTAGGGGTTTACCTCGCTACTTGTCAGAGGGCCTTCTCCCTTCCGCCCATAATACCTGATCCTCCCAGGCTAGGCGTCTGAGGCCACTAACACCACGAGAGGCCCGAAAGGAAAAAACAAAAAATAGGGCCTTTTCTGCCGTTGCCCCTCGCCTGTGGAATAACCTTCCAGCAGACATTTGCCTGGCCCCCTCTTTGGTTGCCTTTAAAAAACTATTAAAAACTTGGTTATTTAAGCAGGCATTCCCCCAAATATAATTCCAACTCAGTGTTCACCCATAAAATCTTGATTTTAACTGATTAGCCTGCCAGTAATAATATATTGTTTTATTGTTTTATGTCACTTTAATATTATTTTTATTTTATTTTTGTTTTCTTGTGTTACTATTTATGGTTTTATTGTATAAATTGTTTGAATGTATCAGTTGTTGTAAACCGCCCAGAGTGACTTTGCTGTCAGATGGGCGGTATAAAAATCCAATAAATAAATAAATAAATAAATAAATAAATAAATAAATAAATAAATAAATAAATAAATTTCTCTTCCCAGGTGAGGCCGGTCTGGGGAAATCCACGCTGGTCAACAGCCTCTTCCTCACAGATCTGTACAAGGACCGGAAACTCCTAAACGCAGAAGGTAAGTTTGATTCTTGAGCCCTCCTCCGACACCCCCCCCCCAGTTCTGATTGTAGCCTTTATTGGCTCTTAAGCAGCTTCCTGGCTTACGCCAGTTCTGTGAGTTCATGGCCACCGGGAGGTCCCGTCCTTTAACAGCCCAGCTCAAGTCTTGCAAACTCTGGCTTGTGACTTCCGTTTGTTGGGTCAAGGTGTCTCCCGATCAGTTTCCCCTCTTTTCCTGCTGCTTGGAACATCCTGTAATATTTTTCTCATATTCTGATAAGGGATCGTGATGCTTTGCTTTGTTCTCCTTGGTATTTGAAAAAACACAGGTTCTCTCTGGGATATGAAAACTTAGATAAGCAGATTCCTAAAGAAAACAAACAGGTGTGAAATTGGCTCTGCTCTGTATGGATACAAACGGCACAACTCTGCCCCCCCCCCCGCCCCCGGACTGCCTCCTTCGGGGCCACGCCTGCCACTTTCCTCTCCCTCGCGGCAACCTGTCCAATGCTTGGGCTGGCAGAGTGGTGCCCATTTGGTTCCCGACCAATCCTCCCTTGCTGCACAGCATGTGTGTGTGTGTGTGTGTGTGTGTGTGTCTTGAGAGTGTAAGATAGTCCTTGAGCCCTCACCGAGGATGATGTAAGGCCAGAAGAGAGACCTCGCTCTTGGGTGCCCTTGTTTTTTCAGTTCATCCGTCAGCGGTAGGGCCAAACAACCACTAACAACAACCCTGTGAGGGATGCTGGGTTAAGAATGTGAGGCTAGGTCAGGCTCATCCAAAGAGTTTTGTGGCCAAATGGAGGCTCGGACCCAGTTCCTCTCTTCCCATGCCTACCCTGGTTCTTCTCTAACCACAACACCAATACTGTCTCCTGAACTGATAGATAATTAAATTGTGGACAGGCATTTGGTTGGAGAAGGGAACCATGAGGTTTGACATTCTGTGTCCTGTGTTTGGGGCTCTTGGTTCTTGGTCTTGACGTATATCTTCCTTCCTTCCTTCCTTCCTTCCTTCCTTACTTACTTACTTACTTACTTACTTACTTCCTCTGTTCATTGTTCCTTCCTTCGTTCCTTCCTTCCTTTGTTCCTTCCTTCCTTCCTTCCTTCCTTCTTCCTTCCTTCCTTCCTCTGTTCATTATTCCTTCCTTCGTTTCCTTCCTTCCTTCCTTCGTTCCTTCCTTCCTTCCTTCCTTCCTTTCTCTGTTCATTATTCCTTCCTCCGTTCCTTCCTTCATTCCTTCCTTCCTTCCTCTGTTCATTATTCTTCCCTTCCTTCCTTCCTTCCTTCCTTCCTTCCTTCCTTCCTTCCTTCCTTCCTTCCTTCCTTCCTCTGTTCATTATTCCTTCCTTCGTTCCTTCCTTCCTTTGTTCCTTCCTTCCTTCCTTCGTTCCTTCCTTCCTTCCTTCGTTCTGTTCATTTTCCTTCCTTTCTTCCTTCTTTCGTTCATTATTCTTCCTTCCTTCCTTCCTTCCTTCCTTCCTTCCTTCCATCCATACATCCATCCATACATACATACATACATAATCTCCTTCCTTCCTTCCTCCCTCCCTTCCTCCCTCCCTTCCTCTATACATTATTCCCTTCCTTCCTCCTTCCTTCATTCCTTCCTTCCTTCCTTCCTTCCTTCCTTCCATCCATTCCATCCTTCCTTCCATCCATCCACTGTTCATTATTCCTAATTCGTTCGTTCGTTCGTTTGTTCCTTCCTTTCTTCCTTCCTCTCTTCATTATTCCTTCCTTCCTTCCTTCCTCCCTCCCTTCCTCCCTCCCTTCCTCTATACATTATTCCTTCCTTCCTCTGTTCATTATTCCTTCCTTCCTTCCCGTTGCCTAGAACGCATCCTCCAGACCATCGAGATCACCAAGCATGTGGTGGACATTGAGGAGAAAGGCGTGAAGCTGCGCCTGACCATCGTGGACACGCCAGGCTTCGGGGATGCCGTCAACAACACGGAGTGGTAAGAGGAAATGAACCCTTCCTGTTTCTGCTCTCCCCCCCCCTCCTCCCGGAGTAGCTGTAGGTCTGAGCCAGCCATTGGGGGGGGGGGGGCTTCTGTGAGGGAATCCCCTAAGGGCCTTTGCATATGCTCAGCTTCTTTGACCTTTGGGTCCAGGCCAAGGCATGATTGAAAAAAGGCTCGGTAAGCCACCAGGGGTAGGTGGCTGGAGAGGCGATAAAGGAGGCTGATCCAGAGCTGTGACGGTGGTGGGGATGGTTTGGGGTGCCTTGTCAACGCCAGCAGATGGGGCTCGGTTGGGTCTTGGGGTGTCCATCTCTGGCAGGCAGGGGTTTGTCTCGGGCGCGGGGCTCTTTCCGAATGACGGAAGGGATCCCTGCCAGAGCTCCTTGTCTTGGGAGATCAGGATTGGCCCCGCGGGCACTTCCGGGTCCCAGTTTCTGCCTGTAGAAACCCTAGGAGGTGTTGGGGACAAGGGGGAAAGTGGAGGGAAGCATCTACTTCTTCTAGGAGTGGAACATGAGTGTTGCGGGAACCACGCGGTGCCAAATGGGCCTTGTAGTCCGTCCAGAAGCCATCAATGAATGCGGTCAAGGGGCTTGGCTGGGCACCATATTCAGAAAGGAACTTGCCCGAGAGGCCCTTCCCAGCTCCGTTAGTCTAGGAATCTTTTTCTGGGAGCAGGTGGTGGGATTGCCCAGAGGCGTTATTCTGGGATGGCGTCATTCTAGGCCAGCCTCTGGCCTGATCTAAGTCATAGCTCAAGCTGGCTTTCCCGGCTGCATTTTTTTCTAGCTCAGGATGTCTTTCACGGCTAAGGAGCAGGGAGACGTGCCAAGCCTCATTTCAAATCTCTGAACTCTTCCACCCCCAAAACACGCGCACCCCCTCCTCCCTGCCCGACCGCTCCCTCCAGCTGGAAGCCCGTGGCGGACTACATAGACCAGCAGTTTGAGCAGTACTTCCGGGACGAAAGCGGCCTCAACCGGAAGAACATCCAGGACAACCGAGTCCACTGCTGCCTGTACTTCATCTCCCCCTTTGGGCACGGGTAGGCAAGCCGGCTGGCCAGGGGACCCCCGAACCCAGCCTGGGGGGGGGAGGCGGCACACAGGAGGAGGGTCTTTATCCTTAGATGTCCCCACCTCCCCTGGTCCGGTCCGGCTGGGTTTGGGAAACGGAGAGGTCTTTCGGACACCAACCCCGCTCCTTCCCAGCAGGCTCCGGCCCCTGGACGTGGAGTTCATGAAGGCGCTGCACCAGCGGGTGAACATTGTCCCCGTCTTGGCCAAGGCAGATGCCCTCGTGCCCTCCGAGGTGGAGAGGATGAAGAACAAGGTGAAGGAGCCCAGCCCCAGAGGGACAAGAGCTCGGGGACAGCACCAACCTCATGCCACATTCTGGGAACCTTTGCGCCCCTTGACCTGTCTGCCCATCCGTGGCATGACATAAGGGCCACGCTTGGGGACCACGCCCGTTCCCTGGCCCCTTCTCCTTGTGGTCCTGAGACTGGAGATTTCCCCAGAGGATTCTTAGGCATGGAGAGAATCCGCACACACACCCGCCCCTGGCACAGCGAGCCCCAAAGAACCTCATTGGTTTGCTAAGAAAGATGAGAGCACCCAATCTAGTGCTTCCAGATCTGAATGAAAGCAACAGTCCAGATGCTGGAATACTTTGTGCAGTTTGGGAAGCTGTGCAGATTGGCAGTTTTGTTCACCAAATGGTCCGTTCTATTCAATGATGCTTTCTTTCTTTCTTTCTTTCTTTCTTTCTTTCTTTCTTTCTTTCTTTCTTTCTTTCTTTCTTTCTTTCTTTCTTTCTTTCTTTCTTTCTTTCTTTCTTTCTTTCTTTCTTTCTTTCTCTTTCTTTCTTTCTTTCTTTCTACACAAAATCTCTTCACAATGAGAAGCACGAGGGTCTTCCTCTCAGGACCTCAGGGATATTCAATCTGACGCAGAACCCTGGCGCACTCAAAAGCTTACCCATTGGACAACCATTGCATAAACTTGTCCCTTGGGTTGCATGCAGGAAGAGTGCCTTCCGCCTGCAGTCAAATCACCCCCCCCGCCGCCGCCCGCTGACGTGCATGTCTGCTTCCCCTTTTGATGCCTTCGTAGATCCGCGAGGAGATTGATCAGTTTGGGATCCGGATCTACCAGTTTCCAGAATGTGATTCGGACGAAGACGAGGACTTCAAGTTGCAAGACCAAGCACTGAAGGTGAGCGGAAGAGGAGGGGGAGAGAGGCGAGAGCTTTGCCCAGTTTGGAAGGGCAGATTTCCGGCACGGCCTCCTACCCCCTCGTGTCTCATTTGACGAGCCCGTTCCCTGGCACCCCAACCCGGTTCCTGGTTTGCTAGCTGTCTGACTCAATGCGACAGCTTCCTACTTTCCCAAATATTTGCAAACCCGGCCCATATGTGCCAGATTGGCCCGCGTCATCAAATGCACAAACGCTCCGAAGCTGGGCACCCAGCCCGGGTGGCTCAGATCACAGCCTGTCTGATGAAGGAGCCGCGTGGTCACCCTCAGGGTAATTGGGCCAGCTCCCACCCAGATGGTGGCACCGCGAGCAAAAATAAAAAAATAAAAAAATTACCTATCCAACATCCTCCACGCTCCCTCCACGAAAGCACACATTATAAAATATAAAAGTTAGTCTTGAAGATGCTACCATGTTTCGGTCTCTTCTTTTTTATATATATTTGTTTTCACCTAAGACGCCCAGCAGTGGGTGTCGGATCACTTTTGACCCTTTTCTAGGCTCACCCTGCCTGATCCCAGTTGGGCTGGGTCGCCAGAAGATTGGCTTTCTGGCGGTGGGAACCACGCAAGAGGGCCGTGGCACTGCCTGGCCACTGGTTCCCCCCCCCAACACACACCCCTTTTTCCTCACAGGAGAGCATCCCATTTGCAGTGATCGGGAGCAACACAGTCGTGGAGGCCAGGGGCAGGCGGATCCGTGGGAGGCTCTACCCGTGGGGTGTCGTGGAAGGTAAATGGGGGAACCTCCACCCTGGCTTGTGGTTCTGGGCCATGCCTTGCCTTATCAGCCAGCGGCCCGGATGTGTGTGTTTGTGTGCATCGTTCCATTTACATTTTCCTCTTCCTCCGTGGAGCTGAAGGCAGCGTGCTTCCCATCTCTGCCTGCACAACAGCCTCGAGAGGGAGGGAGAGTGACTGGGCCACACAGGGAGGTCCGTGGCCAAGGGGATGGTGGTGGTGGTGGTGCTTGAATCCAGATTTCTTCCTTTCCCTCTTGTGCCAAGATGGCAGGCAGGGAAAAGGCACTTCTCTCTTAGTTGGAAAGAGTTGTGTCAACCTGGCTGGCCTATGGGTGTTTCCGAATTTGACACCTTTAAAAAAAATAACATCTCCGCATTCACAGATTATATGTTTGGGATGTAGTTATATTAGTTATTTTTTCCCATTCGTTCTTATTTTGATTTGTTAAAGCATTTTGATTTTTTTTTGTATTTGTGCTTATTTGTTTATTTGTTCCTTTTATTGTTATGATTTGATTTGGTTTGATTGATTAGTTTTTATTTTTTTATTTTAAGTTGTTTAATCTGTTTTTATATTTTGTATATGTTTGTAAACCGCCCAGAGTAGCTTTTTTGCTAGATGGTTGCGGTATATAAATCAAATAAATCAAATAAATAAATAAATAAATAATAAAAAATAAAAAAAGTGGAATATAGGAGAGAAAGTGGAATAAACAGGCCAGATATTGGGGAAGGGTTTCCCCAGTAGAGATGGACAAAATAACAACAACAACAACAACAAGAACTTTATTTTTATGCCACCTTTTCCCCCCAAGGGACCGAAGGCGGCTTACAACAAATTAAAAAAAGTACAATAAAAGCAATACAATGTAAAAACAACACAATACCTATAAAATACAATAAAAATACTATACAATATAATGCAAAAAGAAACAAGATTAAAAACAATAGCTGCAGAATTGTTAATTTGATTTTTTAACTTTTAAATTTGTTTCGCTATTCGTTATTCGTTTCATTACGGAATAAAACAAATAACGAACAGACCCATCAAAGAAAAACAAAACGGAAATCTCCATTTCGTTCGCTTCGGTTTCCCTTTTCCCATAGGAATGCACTGAAGCAACGAAACGCCATTTGGGCGTTTCGTGCCCATCTCTGTTCCTCGGGGATTCAGAGGCAGGCTGATCCTTAACATGTAGGTTCCGGGAATCCCTTCTGCCACGGATCGCGTCCGTCCAGACTTCTTGGTAGGAGGACGCAGCTGCTCCTTGCCCGGGTGTGTGGCTGATTTCGGCCTGTTCACTCTGCTTTCTCTCCCGCCAGTGGAGAACCCGGCCCACTGTGACTTTGTCAAGCTGCGCACCATGCTGGTGCGGACGCACATGCAGGACCTGAAGGATGTGACGCGGGAGACGCACTACGAGAACTACCGGGCCCAGTGCATCCAGAGCATGACACGGATGGTGGTCAAAGAGCGGAACCGCAAGTAAGTGGGTGGCACACACACATAACACGGGGGGGGGGGGGCAGCGCAGGCTCCATCGGTGGCCGTTTGGTGTGGCCGGAACACGGGGATGTTGTGAGCTTCCTCTGACCTCCATAACACTCTCCTATCGCCTCCTCCCTTTTAATAGGCACGAGTTGGAAAGACAACCCATGTACGCTTAGCACGCTGCCCCCCAGCATTCCACCGGCTGGCTTCCGTTCCCATCTCCCTCCCTCCTCCCCCCCCCCCCAAAAAAAGGGGGAAAATCACTGTTTTAAGGTGTGTGAAGCAAGACTTGAGTTTATGGCCGCTGCCAGAGAACCTTTTTGCACACAAAATAAATTATCTCTGCGGACAGTTGTCTCCTGGACCTCTCCTTGATTTGGCAAAGGGAGCCAGGAGAGCTTGTATTCCCGTGTGGGCTTAGAAAGGCGGGTGCAACGCTGGGGTTTTATTATGGCCTTTTTGGGATGTGTACGTGGGGGGGAAGACCCGGTAAAAAAGGAAAGTAGAGGTTTGCTGGCGGTCAAACTTGGCACCCCGGTAGCTAAGCAGGTGGGGTGCCAGGAAGTCCACATGGAATGAGCTAGCAACTCCATCCTTGGTGAGCAGGATTCTGGTTATTATTATTATTATTATTATTATTATTATTATTATTATTATTATTATTATTATTATTATTATTATTATTAAACTGCACAGCTATCTACGCTGGATTTTGTATTACAATCACTAGTTGAACGCTTCCCAAGTGTTTAAGACTCAGTGATGTATTGGCGAATTATGCGAGCAGATCCCAGTAAGGTGGCTTTCTGCAGCTGACTGATGGTGACTTTGTTCACTCCAAGTTCTTCTAAATACTTGCTTAGCTCTTTAGGCACCGCACCCAGCGTGCCGATTGCCACTGGGACCATCTGTACTGGTTTATGCCAGAGTCTCTGAAGTTCAATTTTTAGATCCTAATATCGGGTAATTTTTTCAAATTGTTTCTCAGTGACTCTACCATCACCTGGTATAGCAACATCAATGATCCACACTTGTTTCTTCTCCACAATCACAATATCCGGGGTATTATGCTCCAAAACCCTGTCTGTCTGTATTTGGAAGTCCCAAAGTAATTTTGCATGCTCATTTTCAGTCACTTTTTCAGGCTTATGATCCCACCAGTTCTTTGCTACGGGCAGATGATAGTTCTGACACAAATTCCAGTGGACCATTTGAGCAACTACATTATGATGCTGTTTGTAATCAGTCTGCACAATTTTCTTGCAACAGCTCAATATATGGTTGATAGTTTCATCTGCCTCTTTGCAGAGTCTACATGTGGGGGACTCAGTTTATTATTATTATTATTATAGTGGGGAAGAGATGAAATTTCAACTAGGAGATGGCCCTGTGGTTCCTAAAGCTCAGGCTGATGCCACGTCTTTCTATTTTTTTTTGGGGGGGGGGGGAGAACGGGAGGTTACACACCACAGTATACATGAGACACGGGAACCAGCAGGTTTGTTTGCCTGGGTATGGGGCCTCAGAGAGGCAGAGTTTTTCCAAGACCTTGCTTGAAAAAAGGGAGAGCATTTCATCTCGGTGCAGGGTTAGGATCAGGATTTCCCCGAATCAGCAAAGTCTTGGGGTTGGAAGGAGTGTGAGGTTTAAGAAGAGTCAGGGGTGGGGGACGGCAAAGTGTCCTCCTCACAAGCTGGGTGGGAGTATTTTCGGGGCTGCTTTCTTTCCATCTCACACCGCAGCTGCTTGCAGGTCCCACAGCTCCGTCTTGAGCAGCCCCTTTTGCTCCTGGGTTCCTCCCCATGGCCCTCTCGGCAATCCTCTAGCCACCCGTGGCCCTGATGGCTCTTCTGGGCATCCGAACCTGGCTCTGTGTCCCTCCCCATCAAAGCGGCACTACCTTTCCCAAGCGCTGCGTTCTGCGCAGATTTCGAAAGTAAGGCTCTAGGTTTGATCCGTTAACAGTTAGGATTATTGCTTCCACATCAGTAGGAGAGGGTAAGGTGAACGGATGTACCAGCAGAGTAAATCTAATAGAGAGTTTTAACATGACTTTCAAAAACTTTTATTTTGGGAGCAACAGATGGGTTCCTCCAGATCAAAGCTCTGGTTTTGTTCCACCCTGCCCCCCCCCCCCCGCCTGCCGGTCCCTGGATGAAAAAGAAAGATCAGTGGGAGGCTCAGGCGAACCCTTGCAGGGAAACTTCTACCGTTCAGGCCTTTCTCCTCCTTGGCCTTAAAATTGTGTCTCCCTTCCCTTGTTTGGCTTGCTGCCGGACCCCTTGGGGGGGGGGCAAAGGAGGGACCCCTCTTCCTTGCGACTGTGCTGCAGTGACTGCTCCATGGAGTGAGCTGCGCGGGTTGCGCCCGACTCGGAATGGCCAAGGATCCACGCAGTTTTTCCATGCCACATTGGGTGACGTGCTTCTCCGGCCCCTGCCCCCCCCCCGAGCTGCATCTGTGTCTGGTTTCCCGTGCATGTACATAAAAGCTTTTTATTTCTAGCCATGCGGTTGTCTTGGTCCCTTCCATTAGGTCGGGGGCGGGAGGGGGAGGCAAGGGGGTAAAGAGGGAGGCAAGCAGCCCCCCCTTTCATGTAAGGGCTTCCACAGTGGCTAGTGTAAGCGGGCATCCGTTGCATACTGAAAGGCATACCGGCAAAAAATCCATCGTGTCTCGATCAAGGGAAGCGATAGTACCACTCTACTCTGCTCGGGTCAGACCCCACCTGGCAAGGAAGATGAGCGGTGACTCACTTTATAGGGGGCCATCCCTCCTGAGGTCTCGGGGTTCCCAGGCAGTCCAGAGAGGGTCTGTCTGGAAAGAAGGGCTCCTCTCCCACGCACAGAGAGCTACAGTTTGCACCCGAGTCTGCTCCTCACCCAGAACTCCCTGAAACCACCAAGTCTAGGCACACCTTGCTGTGGCTGCTTTTCCCAATCATGCAATTTGGCGTTGGGGAGGACAGCCAGGGCAGGAGCGGAGGTCGTGCAGACCCAAGCTGAGTTTGGAGGCCTTGGGACACACACACACACACACACACACACACACACACACACACACACACACACACACACACACACACACATGCCACATAGAAGCAAAGCAGTTGGGGGATGGAGGAGAGTTTGGAAGGGAGGCAGGGAGGTGATAAGTTTAAGATGTTTCTTTAAAATTGCCAGTGCACCATCTGATAAGTTCTGGTGGTTCCTCAAAATTGCCACGCTGAGAGTTAGTTATATAGCAAGGGTTTTATTAAATATTCACAGGAATACAGAAATATAGAAAGTATATAGCAAGCCAGCAGTACACAAAACATAGATATGGTTAGTATGAATTCTTAAGCCTTTGCTTAAGGGTTTGTCGCTGCCTGGGTTGATCAATGCAGAGATCAATCCTTGCTGGTCTGGACAGGGTTCAAATGGTTTCCCATGATTTATATACTGTTCTGTATGGTCAGTATGATCTCAGACGTACGTATTTTGTACGCCCCTACATGTGCCTACACGTACCTATGCATGCTTGTTCATTAGCTCATAGCCAGTTGGCCATCAAAGCCAGAATGACCTGACCCTATTACCCAGTTTGTTTGATAGTTCAAGTTGGTTCCTTATTGCTGGCTAACCGCCACATGTTGTTCTCAGCAAAATGACACCCCCCGCAATGTGCGATCATGCCAAGTCTCAGCTGGGTCATGTTGACCCTTAGTTACAGAGAAGATGGCTTAATGAGATTTCCCTGTTTTCTTAGTGCATCTGATAATCACATAATGTTTATAATAATTTTGACTTTCTTTATAAATCCTGATCAGAGGGATGGATAGATGGGCACGGGGGGGTGGGGGAGAGAGGCGACTCCCCCTTCCTAAGCTGATGCTTCAGCCTCTCTGCAAATGGACCCCCAGAGAGGGCGGCTCTTGTGTGGAAGTGTTTTAACCCAGAGGTGGATCAGCATCTCAGGACTGGGGGGCGGGTGTTGGAAGAGGCCCCGCTTTTCACCCAGTCTGGAGGGGTCCAGCTGCCTTCTCTCCTGATGCGGCGCTTGTCCTGCCCAGCACCAGTGGAGGCTGAGGGCTCCTAAGTCAGTGCAGGGGGAGGGGGGTGACGAGTTTGCATGGTTGCATGGGGTTTCCACCTGAACTTTGCAAGAGTTTTCCAATGCACTAGATCAGTGATGGCGAACCTTTTAGAGACCGAGTGCCCAAACTGCAATTCAAAACCCACTAATTTATTTGCAAAGCGCCAATACAGTAATTTAACCTGTATACAGGTGGCTATGAAGGGGCGGTGTTGGGTGCCCACAGAAAGGGCTACGAGTGCCACCTTTGGCACCCGTGCCATAAGTTCGCCATCACTGCACTAGATCCTCCTGCCCCCTGCGGTAGGTCGCTCCTGTAACATCCTTGTAATAGGACCTGCTGTAATTTCAGACTAAAATCCAAAGTGGATACTCTGGCCCACCAAGCTTTGCACTCCTAGCTTCCACCTGCCAGCCCCAGGATGGCCGATAATTTATCTCGGCTATTGGCAACTCAGTGCCTGCCAGAGGCTGTTGGCTACGGCTCCCGCAGGCTCTGGCCATTGGCCCTGCTGGCTAGGGTTCATGGGAGGTGGGGGAGGGGTGGGGTGGGGTGGGGGGAACCAGTATGAATTTAATTGCAGCTCTCCCAAAGGGCCGAACCCATGTGGGGGAGCAAGTTCAGACTAGGACTCGCAGTGGACGCCTCCTGTCCCACATCTTCTGGTCACCACTAGCTGCCTCTCGACCTCAAGGAGGCCACCAACACCCTTCTCCTGGTGCCCAGACAGCCTCAGCCGTTGCTCCGTGGCTAAGGGAGGCTCAGCACCCCAGTGGGCCTGCTAGAGTTATCTCCAGAATGGCTCGGCTGGATCAGCCCCGCGCAGAGGCTGGCCCTTCCCCTGCTGACCACCTGGAGGAGAAGGCCCTGCGCTGCATGTCTGGAAGAGGTGTCCCCGTCCCGTCGAGCCACTTGGGTCCCTGAGGTAGGTGAGTCTTGGGGGGCGGGGTCGTGGGTGGGAAGCTGCCTCCACAGAGCTTATATGTGTGTGTGGGGGGGCAAGGGTTGCTCCAACCCCTGGCTTCCTGGTGACTGGACTTGTTGATGGCCTTTACGACGGAGTTTGGAGAGTCTGTAGATGAATTTTATCCGGGAATCCATTTTCCTTGGAGCAGCATGGAAACCCAACGCCATCCATAGTATTTGGGGGAGGAGGGGGCCAAGGGCTTGGAAGTGCCGCCTGAGGGCTACAAAGAACCTCAGACGTAACCCCCCCCCGCACACACACACACAACCAGCACGGCCGCTCCCTGTGGGAGACCAAAGGGAGTAGGACACCCGGGTGGCTCCACGTGAGTCAGAGGGCAGGTGGAGTCAGTGCCGACAGGCAGCATTCTGACCTCATGGAGGATTAGGGTTCAGCACCATGGAGAGCCCCTAGGAGGTTCGGACCAAAACCACAAGCACGGATTATTGACTCTTCCTGCAGCACAAGAGTTGGCAAACTCAAATCTCAGATCCAAGAACATTTTGTGTTGGTGTGTGTGTTGAGGATATAGTAGTTGGGTTGTCTCTCTCTCTTTTTCTCTCTTTCTCACCACTTGTGGAAACAGTAAGCTAACCAGAGAGAGCGGGACAGATTTTCCCATTCCTGCTATTCCCACAACGCCGGACGTGGCGGCAGAGAAGCTGATTCGGGAGAAAGATGAGGAGGTGAGTTGGGGGTGTTGGGGGGGGGGAAATGGGGCATCATTCGAATCCCCCTGCGACTGTGTGGGCGCCTCGGCTACCCCTGGTCTGCAGCCCTCTGCCAGAAGGTGGTCACACTTGCTTCTGGCCACTCAGAAATGTCCACTCAGGGCGGGTGTCATTTTTCTTCTTCTTTCCTTCCTCTGGAAGTTGAGTCATGGCTACTGGACTTCTTTTTTGAGAGATTGGAAATGTTTCGCTGCTCATCCAAACAGCTTCATCAGTCTGAATACAGCTAGTGCGAGTCCTCCATCTTATAGTCAGTCAGCTTTGACCTCTTGTCACCCTGGTCTGAATTAGGCTCATAAGATGAACAATGGCCTGAACAGGCTCGTTAGGGAGACAATAGAGTGTTCAGACCTCTACCTTGGAGAAACTAAACAGCCATTAAACAGAAGAATGGCCCAACATAGGAGAGGTAACAGCTCAGGACCAGAATCAGCAGTACACCTCCCTTTGAAGGAGAAAGGGCACTCTTTCAAAGATGAGGATATACACATATTAGACAAAGAAGAGAGGTGGTTTGAGAGAGGAGTCAGGGAAGCCATTCATGTGAGCATCGAAACCCCCTCCCTCAACAGAGGTGGCGGCCTCAGGCATAGTCTATCTGCTACTTATCAGGCTGTGCTTTCCAAAGTACCCAGACAAATCAAAAAGCCTTCACCACCAAGGCCATAGCTAATAACCCATACTTTATAGGTTCCAGTACCTTAGGCCATTGTTCACCTTAAGGCTATGGATACTATTGTCTTCCTAACGAGCCTATTCAGGCCATTGTTCATCTTATGAGCCTAATTCAGACGAGGGTGACAAGAGGTCCAAGCTGACTGACTATAAGATGAAGGACTTGCACTAACTGTATTCAGACTGATGAAGCTGTTTGGATGAGCAGCAAAATGTCTCTATCTCTCAAAAAAGAAGTCCAGTAGCCATGACTCAACTTCCAGATAAACTCACCTGGATGACTGAGAATCTTCACAGACATATTCTTTCCTTCCTGTTTCAGTTGCGGCGAATGCAGGAAATGCTGCAGAAAATCCAGCAGCAACTGGGGGACTAAGTCCCATGCTCCTCCCCCCCCCCCAAAAAAAACCCAGCTGTCCGTCTGCCCCACCCTCCCTTCAGGGACACAACTCGTTTACATCTCGTCCGAACCATCGTCCATCGCTAGGCCCAGCATTGGGTCCGGATTCCACACCGTCCACCTTAACCTCCCGGTTGTCTCCGCGCGGACAGCCCACGTCGCTGTGTCCATCGCCTTATCACCAATGGTTGCCACGCTTCATAAGCAGAACACACTTTTTCTCTGCTGGCCGCAGGAGGACGGGTCCTCATCACGCCAAGGAGTTCCCCCGCAAGCTTCCTCCCCCCCCCGCTGCCCTGCATGTGAGATATCTCTCCCCTTGCTGATAACCGGGGCTCTGGCGCCCATGGCTCTCTGAACGCCGCTTCATGCATGCCCCAGGTGGGATCCGTGGTGAGTTTTGAGACACTCGGCAAAGAAGAGAACCAGGCAGCGCCGGCTCCACTGCGAGGCGGGAGAAAAAGCTTTGCCTCAGGCGGCAGGGAGTGGGAGGTGGCCGCAAGCCGTGCGAAGGGCAGGCTCCGTCCTCCTCAGCACCGACTAAGCCTCCAGCTCCTCTCTTGGTCTGTTTCTCAAGCAGCAATCATTGGGCTGGTGCAGGAAGCACCCCTCGGCACCACCACCCCCCGTGCTGTGCAAAAAGATGGTTCCTGGCTCTGGGCTTGAAGCCAGTGTTGGCAGCTCCAAAGCCAGATGCTGGACTTGTTGCTCCCTGCTTGCTCCTTTCCCACGCTTGGCACCAGAAAGGAAAGGGTGGCCCTCCTTGCTGGTTGGGCACAGACAGATAGCACAAATGAGAGCTAGGGTGTCCCCCACCCAAGGCTCTGGAGAGGGACGCCCCCCCCTCAGCCACCCCAGCATTGGCGTGCAGAGTTGGGCCTCAGATCTCCTGAGCGGAACGAGCATGCCGCGGCCAGCCCACCACCATCGCTGGTCCACTACCTCTCTGGGAACGGAGTCTCCCTTCCTGGCTCCCAGCCGTGGGCGAAGGCTGCCGGTTGGCACCGGGTGATTGAATCCCAACAGATCTGAGCTACCCGTGCCAGGAAAGCACCCTCAACGAAGGTGGCCATGAATGCCACACCAGGAAGGTTCTGGAGCTGGAAACCAGGGTTGGATGTAGCACGCGATAAGCCTCTTTCTGGGGGAGAGCGGTGCTTAGAAGGTGACTTTTTTGGGCTGCAGCTGGTTGGAGGGATTCTGGGAATTACCATCTGAGATGAACGACTTTTCTGATTTCCGGGAGGGGGTGCTGGGGTGCTTGGGAGCCACGAATGTCCAGAATTCAAAGCCAGTTCTGGCCTCCGGCCCTCCACCCCCTGACACACACACACCAATCCAACAAACGTAGGGGGTTGGGTTGCCAGCTGATGAGAAAAATGCCTCCACATCATGCTTCTTGGCCTTTAGCGGTGCACGGGTTTTCACAAAGGATGCTTTTGATAGCAGAGAAAGAAATGGCCCTGCCGGTCCTGGATTCTGCAGATTATAGGGCGGTTCCAACAGCTGATATACGGGGAAGAAGGAGTTAAGAGTGCAAGCAGAGCCTTCGTGTTGGTATACAGGTCTTTTCCTTACTCTTACTTACTTACTTACTTACTTACTTACTTACTTACTTACTTACTTACTTACTTACTTACTTATTTATTTATTTATTTAATTATTATTATTATTATTATTATTATTATTATTATTATTATTATTATTATTATTATTATTATTATTATTATTTAGCGAACCTTATATAGAAGGAGCATGGTCTCTGTTTCCCTCTAGTGGTCAGTTCTGGTAGTACACTTTGGAAAGGAGTTTCTATTTTTTTGTTTTTAAATTTAATATTTTCAGACAGCAGATCACTGAAACCACAGGTGCTTGTCTCATGGAAACGGGTCCCAGGCATTCATTGTTGCTAAGAATTAATTGCAGTGGATTGTAAATGATTGTTTTCCTGCTTCCGTTGCATTCCTGAATGATTCCTCACCGACGGATGTAGACAAAATGCCCCAGTCTCAATATTTACCCTCCCTTCTTCTACTACTGGCACTCTTATTCTTATGTTTTGCAGTAGAGTCACTGAGACACATGAAAGCTCTTTTTTGAGGCATTTTCTCGGGAGATGTGAGTTACAGCAGACCTTTGTCGTCATGGCCATAAGGCCATGGGTTTGTATTCTGCCCTAATTCAAAATGGCTACTTCCCTCTTCACCTGGTCACCCAGGGCTGCACGTATCGTACCTTCTAACTAGGAAGATGAAAGATCCATGGCATGTGGCCCTGAATATGAAATTATCTAAAATCCTAGCTTTCTTTCCCCCTCTCCTCTTTAAAAAAAAATCAGGTTTCTAGTCCTTATGATTTCTAGTCCTTACTCTGGGATGCGTATTTATCCTGCCTTCCTAGGAGGAGCAGGAGGAGGGGCATCATTCCTTCCTATCCTTGCAGTTCTTTTTTTCTGACTGTCGGGCTGTCAGATTTGAGGGCCTAGGAATGACGGTGTGTGATGTTTAGGAAACCCAAAGAACGTTTTTGGATGATTTTTTTCTTGTTTCAAATCTTGCTATTTTCTTATTGAAAGAAAGATCCTATCTTGGCAGAGATGTCACAAAGAAAAAAATGTATTTATTATTGTTAAGGCTGCAAAAATTCTATGTTTATACGTTCAGAGAGCTCTGCTAGAAAATATTTTTTATCCCGCCAATAAACATTGCTAATTTCAGTGATTTGGGTCTGCCCGTTTCTTGGGCTTTGCAACCAAAGGTGTGTTCCTTGCGTGGGACATCAAATATCCATTCTGTTTCCTGGGAGCTGCCTGGTTTGCAAAAAATTAAAAAAAATTTTTTTTAAAAAAAATGCAATTTGTGCATTGCTCCGCTCCATTGAAAGATCCAAGATCCCTGTCATGTGCAAATGACCAAACTGTCCACGGGAATGCATGGGGGTGCATATGTTGGCTTCCGTCTCGCTGGCAAACTCAGAGCAGAAATCAGTGTTATAGATAGCTCTCATTGGAAAAGGAAATTCCTTGACTGCTGAGAAGTGTCTGAGTGCACACCCCATGGTTTCCTTGCCAGTAAGCTTGCTTTTGTTTTGTGACGGGTCTTCAACACTAAAGCACCTAAAGGAGATGGGGAGGAACACTCCCCCCCCCCAGAGTCTCTTGGTGGAAGGTCTCAAAATAACTGTAGAAATCCTAACCTTTATCTGGAGCCTAGCTCCTGGTGGGTTTTACCATGTGCATAAGGGCCGCTTTAAACCTGGTTTCTGTGTTTTGCACGCTGTGTGTTGCATGTCCGGATGTGTGCTCCATTGTGCAGCCAGGGTAACTGAACAAATGGGTATAATGGGCTACCCAGTACAGTATAGGGGATGTCGAGCTTGTGAGTCTTGGGAATGTTTCGTCCTGCAGTAGGTTGGGCCAACAGTCCACATCATCCCCGCCCAGAATGGATGATGGGGAGGGATCGAGCAGCTTCTAGTCTGCTGGAGAAGCTGCATTTTCCTTTCCCTAATGTAGGCTTTACCCGTTTATATCAGGGGTGTGTGATCGTGTGCCAAGCCCCCTGCCCCAAGGAGTATACAATCCCACATTTGAGAATCCACTGCCCGAGCACTCAGCACGGCCCTGAGGGTGTTGTGCCCAGGACTCCCGTGTGACAAACCCTGCACCTTGCATGGAGAGCTCGGCTCAGCCGAGTGGGAATCGGCAGTTTCAGGCAACCTGAGTTGAGCCAGAGTCCGGTTGCTTGCCGAGTTATCTGTGACGGATCAGGAGAGAGATCTTGGGGTGTTGGTGGACAGCTCCATGAAGGTGTCTACCCAACGTGTGGCAGCGGTGAAGAAGGCCAATTCCATGCTAGGGATTATCAAAAAGGGGATTGAAAATAAAACAGCCAACATTGCAATGCCATTATACAAAACGATAGTAAGGCTGCACCTGGAGTACTGTGTACAATTCTGGTCACCGCATCTCAAGAAAGACATAGTGGAACTGGAAAAGGTGCAGAAGAGAGCGACTAAAATGATTCCTGGCCTGGGGCACCTCCCTTATGAGGAAAGGCTAAAACATTTGGGTCTCTTTAGTCTGGAAAAAAGGCGCCTGAGGGGGGATATGATTGAGACGTACAAAATAATGCAGGGCATGAGTAAAGCGGATAGAGGGACGCTCTTCTCCCTCTCACAAAATACCAGAACTAAGGGACATCCACTCAAATTGAAATATTTTCATAGAATCATAGAATTGGAAGAGACCTGAAGGGCTATCTAGTCCAACCCCCTGCCAACCCCCTGTCAAAAGAAAATATTTTTTCACCAGCCCGTTGTTAGTCTGAGGAACTCCCTGCCACAGGATGTGGTGATGGCATCTGGCCTTGATGCCTTCAAAAGGGGATTGGACAGATTCCTGGAGGAAAAGTCCATCCCAGGTTACAAACCATGATGGAGATGTGTCATCTCCAGGCTTAAAACTGGGGTACTTCAAGAGCCAGAGGCAGGGGAGTGGTATCAGGAGACAGATATCTAGTCTCGTGCGCTCCCAGACGCATCTGGCAGGGCCACTGTGAGATACAGGAAGCTGGACTAGATGGGCCTTTGGCCTGATCCAGCAGGGCTCTTCTTAGGTTCTTATGAGGTGCCACAGCCGCTCTCACGGCCTCCTAGCCACTGCACTGGGGTCCGCTTTGCTCCGAGAATCTGAGGTACTGAGCATCTCCCAGGGGGAGGAGCAGCTGTCCTGAGCTCCAGGCAGAAAATAACTTCCAGGGGAAAATCTTTGTGAAAAACAAGTGAGGTTCCAAAGTTTTGATAGCGACAAGGTTCGGGGTTTGATTCCTGGCTGGTTAACACAACATCGGAGCATCTTGGGAAAGAGGTGGCGCAGTCTGATCCCTGCAAAAAGATTCCAAGGAGAACCGGGAGGAGGGGAGGCAGGTCTAGGCTTAGGGCTTGGCTCAAAAAGCCGGGTTTGGGGGGTCTGTTCTTCTGGTTTCAGGCCTACGACCGCTGAGAGCCGGCTGCTCTTGACTGGACAACGGTTGGGGCCGAATCGTCGCTCAGATGGGAGCGCGTGCCTAAGGGACACAGGGAAGGCACCGTCACGCGGAGTGGAAGGATTTTTATTCATTCGGTGTGATTGCGTTTGTACATCACAGTTTTGGCGACACGCTCCTTCCCCCCGCCCCTCCGGAGAGGGCATCACTGTACGCTTCCAGGATTGAGGGGGGGGAGAGAAAGAAAACAAAAACAAAAAGTGCATAGAGATGCTTCACAGTCTTCGTCTAATGGGACCCCCACCCCCACCCCCACCCGCCCACCCTATGTAACACTTCCCGTAAGCGGAACTGAGGCAGAAGTGCTTGCGACGTGGCCAACTCCGAAAGCACCACGGCTGGCGTCAAGTCATGGGAAAAAAATACAAATTCTTCATTTCGTCTACTATGTTACAGAAAGTGGAAACGAACAAACAAACAGCCCCCCCCCACACACACACAGAAATCATGAGACGGAAGGCCAAGGTGCTGGGGAGGCGCAGCGGCTGTGTGGACGATGGGCGGGAGAACTCCCTGGATGTCAGACGGAACCCGTGACATTCAGGGAGGCTAAAAAGGCTGCCCGAGTAGAACAGGACCAAAAGATCTTTCAGACGTGGATAGGACAGGGCGGCAATATAGGCCCAGAGCAGGCACAACGGACACAGGGGGTTGGAAACCAGGGCGCACAGGCCGGGCCGGGCAAGGGTGCAGCAGACAGCAGGGGTTTGGCTTTGGGGTGCCAACTTTCAGAGGCGGCTGAAAATCTGGAATTTGGCTGGTGAGTGCAAGGGAGTCGAACAGCCGTGGTTCGAGGTCTGGAAGTTGAGTCATGGCTACTGGACTTCTTTTTGAGAGATAGAAACGTTTCGCTGCTGCATCCAAACAGCTTCCTCAGTCTGAATACAGCTAGTGCGAGTCCTCCATCTTATAGTCAGCTTTGACCTCTTGTCACCCTCGTCTGAATTAGGCTCATAAGATAAACAATGGCCTGAATGGGCTCATTAGGGGGACAATAGTATCCGTAGCCTTAAGGTGAACAGTGGCCTAAGGTGCTGAAACCTATCAAGAATGGGTCGTTAGCTATGGCCTTGGTGGTGAAGGCTTTTTCATTTGTCTGGGTACTTTGGAAAGCACAGCCTGATAAGTAGCAGATAGACTATACCTGAGGCCGCCACCTCTGTTGACGGAGGGGTTTTTGATGCTCACATGAATGGCTTCCCTGACTCCTCCCTCAAACCACCTCTCTTCTTTGTCTAATATGTGTACATCCTCATCTTTGATTGAGTGCCCTTTGTCCTTCAAATGGAGGTGTACTGCTGATTGTGGTCCTGAGCTGTTACCTCTCCTATGTTGGGCCATCCTTCTGTTTAATGGCTGTTTAGTTTCTCCAACGTAGAGGTCTGAACACTCCTCACTGCATTGGACCGCATATACTATATTGCTCCTTTTATGGTTTGGTATCGGATCCTTTGGGTGGACAAGTCTCTGCCTTAGTGTATTTGTGAGTTTGAGGTCCTGTGTCAGAATGGGGACTACAAATCCCAGCCTACCTCCCCAGCCCCAACAGGCAGTAGGAGCCAATGGGCTGGGTTGTTGTAGTCATTCTTCCAAGCTGTGTTCTAGAGGGATCCAATAATCCGACAAAACGACCCTCACCATTCCTGGTTCAGATCAGCTCCCATGCAAAGACTGACCAGTGATGTTGCCGAGGGAGGCCTCCCCCCCCACCCTCACCTCCGATTCATGCCAATTTATGTCCCACTACCACGACTGGGAACTTTCACCCACATCCTTCTAGTTTAATTCCACCCTTGACTAGGAACGTTAATTTTTTTAAAAATATATACATTCAGCTTTTCCGTCTAGCTGTAAGAGATGCTGCTTTTCATCCTCTCGGGAAGGGTTTCCAAATTCACGGCCCCAAAACAACTGCCCCAGAGATGATCGGTGCCCTGCAGTGGGTCAAGCAGCTTTGAAGGGAGCACCACTTGAAAGAGAGAGGAGGGGGGGCTGCTTCTCAGGTCCAAATGCTTCCTCTGGGAGCTGCAAGGCACCCCCAGAAAAGCAGCTCCTGGGGGAGGCAGGTGGGGTGGGGGCTACAGTGCACATGGGTGGTGAAGGGGACCTTCTCGCAGATGCTTGCACACACACACACACACACACACGAGTGCACGGGCACACACTGGGAGAAGAGACAGACATGTGCGCCAGCCGGTTGAGGGAACACACCCAGGCCATGCATGAGCGTGGGCGGACCGAGAGGTATCTCACAGGTGGGACCGACCCACGTGGGAAACGGCGACACGGGGGGGGGGGCGCTCACATGAAGCCAAGGCACCGCTTTGGAGCAGAGGAGGCGGAAGGGGGTGTATCTGTCCAGGACAAGGCCATGAGTGTCTCTTGGGCGAGAGAAAGAGAAGGGAGCATTGGGGGGGGGCTTCTCCCCCCCCCCAGCAATTGCAGCTTGGAAGCCATGGCAGGCCGATGACAGAAGCTCAGGTGCTTGGTGAAGCGTGCATGGGCCGGGAGGTCGGGGCGCCAACGCCTGGCAGGAGGTGCCCCGGGGGGGGGGGGAGGCACGCTGCCAATCCACAAGGAGTATTTACAGGAGATGGGGTGCCGCCTCCTCTACCCCCCCCCCGCCCGCCCGCCACCATCACTGTTTCCACAAGGAAACAATCCGGGAGAACCAGCTCCCGGGAAAGACGGGTTAGAGTCCGGCTCCGGCAGGGGAACCAGGAGGCAGCTGGCGGGGATGCTCGGGGAGGGGTGGGTGCCCCTGTTTGCAGACACATCCCCCCACCCCCCTGGCGGGGCTCATTCGGACACTTCCGGGTGGACGGGCAGCCCGCCGTCAGCCGGCCGGTGGGTCTCCCAGAAGGCGCGCTCCAGCTGCTCCAGCTGTGGGCTCAGAGGGAGCTGCATGGCCAGGTGCATGCGGAGGGCCTCCAGCCACTGCTCCAACCGACTGAAGGAAGGCCTGGAGGGAATGAGCAGGAGAGAGAGAGAGAGATTCAGGGTTCCAGCGCAAGAAACCTCCCTGGCAGGCCCGTCTAGCTTCCCTCCCTGCCTCCAGCAGTCGGAGCGCCAAGGCCGGGAATAAGGACACCTCCCTCGGGTGGCCACTGGCCTTATAAAGGTAGGCTGCCCCTGCTCACGGAGGCTCGTTTGCTGCACGTGCCCAGGATCTGGTACTTAGGGGCACAAAGCCTCCTGAGCAGAAATGGGGTCTCCTCACTCACCGTTTCTCACAGTCCATGTCGCAGCAGCGGACGGCGATGGGGAAGAAGCTGGGCGGAGAGGTGGGCGGGCAGTAGCGGTCCAGGAAGCCCCGCACATTGAGGCCGAAGTCCAGGGTGCGAGGCAGGTAGTCGGGGTCCGCACTCACCCTCCCGATGATCTGCGCCGAGCAGGGACGGAAAGAATGCAAGCTAAATGGGTGGCTCTCCGCACTTTTTTGTCATTTGCAAATCCTGGCAGAGGATTTTCAAAGCCCCGAGTGATTCCCAGCTGAGATCGAGGGAAAATACCCTTTCCCCTCCCTTAAATCCTTCAGGTTTCATATATATGCGTGTGTGTGTGTTGTGTCCTTACAGTTACAGTCGCGACGGACTCTCCATTTTGCAAATGACTCCTGGTGTCATGTCAAAAGTGGGACAAAAAAAATAAGATGGAGAAACCCTTTATCTTTTGCAGGGAGAGAGGAGAATTCTCTGCTCACCTCTCGCAGGGGGTGATTGATCGGTTGGACGGCTGCAACCGCCCTGTGCCTGATCACACCGGGAAGGGTCGATTTAACAGGAGTGGCCTCACTTCAAGTGGCCCTTCTGCCTGCCGGGGAATCACTCTGGCCCAGCCCCCCCCCCCAGGGAAAAACCCTTACAGCAGGACTGGAAAAAGGTCCCACCCAGATTTGGGTTGGTCTGACACGGGTTTCCCCGTGCGTCGTGTGGATTGCTGGGAATCACGCTTCCGCGGACCCGCTCCACATGTGGTCCAAAAATGATCATCCTGTGGGATCGCATACCCTCAGTCTCGGTGCCTCTGCTTTTTTGGGGTGGGTGGGGTGCGGGCTCTTCTCTCCCTCCCCCCCTCCCTCCTTTCTCTATCTGGGATGAGAGACCTTGGCCCAACCCCCTACCCCCACCCCAGAATTTCTCCTAAAGAAATTTGCCTGAGAAGCTCATGTAGCATCTCAGATGCTGGCCTCCATCAGCTTGGCCCTTCTTCCCGGCCCCATCATCCTCCCCCAGAAACATGCCTCGCAAAGGATGATGCCAAAGGAGAAAACGTCCACTTTCTCATCGTAGCTCCTGCCTAAGAGAGAGAGAGAGAGAGAGAGAGAGAGAGAGAGAGAGAGACCGGGGTGGTCGGTGGTGGGTTGAAGGGGAAAGGAAGGTAGGGATAGTGATGCTGTGGGTTATTATTATTATTATTTTCACGATCACCACCCTTATTGCCATCATCACCTGGATATGGGAGCCGCCCACCCCATCGGTCCGTATCCTGCATGCTGGCCACCCTGAAGGAGTCCCCCTCCCCCACTCCACTCACCGTTGATCATTTCGGGGGCCATCCAGTAAGGGTTCCCCACCACCGTGTAACGCTTCCGGCGGTCCGGTTTCTTCAGGCTTGCGAGCTGGTTTTTCTCGTCCACCATCAGCCGTGCCAGGCCAAAATCGGCCACCACCACGCTTTTGTTCTGTGCAGAAAGGAGACGCGGCGATTACCGTTGGGACCCCGCGCCCATATTCCGTGCATCTGACGGAATAAACGCCACCGACGGAGGCGGGGTTGGTGATGAGGTTAATTTGGAGAAATGTGCGTTCAACGCTTCCAGTTGATGCCAGATTGCAAACCCCACCCCCACAAGAGTGAAATCTGTGCAGGCAATGACACAAGCTTTTCAAAATATTTGGATAATATTTTTCTTCCCAGACTAGAATCAAAACATGTTGGTGTGCATCTTTCGAAGGCTCTTTCTCCGGTCTCAAAATGAAGGCCTTGGGGTTTTCTGCACATTTCGCCTCTAACGAAACACCCACCAGCCTTGCAGACGTCTGGAGTCCTAAATCAGCCTGTTTGGGGGTGGGGGGGCGTGAAATGAATATTTCTCTAGGGCAGTGGTGGCAAACCTTTGGCACTCCAGGTGTTTTGGACCCCAACTCCCACAGTCCTCTGTCATTGGAAATCTAGGCTCGGAATTCTGGGAGTTGGGGTCCAAAACATCTGGAGTGCTGAAGGTTCACCACCCCTGCTCTAGGGCAATGCATCCCACCCAACAGGTGAGCACTGCCAGGCTGAGCAGGTCAGGGGACTGCAGGCCAAATGAGGCGGAGGTGGGCAACTGCGTTCTCGCTCGAATTTCTGCAAAAAAAAAATTCAAAGCCCAGCCACTCAGGAAGGACCCGGTGCCCCTTCCGACCTGAAATGACCTTTCCATCCTCCGCATGGAAAGAGTGGAGGTTAAAGCGCGGATGGCCAAGGAAACGTAAGGTCTCTCGAGCAGAGGTGGGAAGGATGGCTTTGGGTGCGAGTCCTTCTCAGAATCTGCTGGGGCAGAGTCTCAGGCGCTGGATTTTCAGGATCTGGGTTCGAGTTTCCACTGAGCCACGGAACTCCCTAGCCCAGTGATGGCGAACCTTTGGCACTCCAGATGTTTTGGACCACAACTCCCACAGTCCTTTGTCATTGGCAATATAGGCGTGGAATTCTGGGAACTGTAGTCCAAAACATCTGCAGTGCCGAAGGTTCGCCACCACTGCCCTAGCCTAACATCCCCCACTAGGCTGTTCTGAGGAAGACAGTGTGGTATATAAATATATAAATAAATAATAAATTTATTTAGTTATTGGTTATTTAAAACATTTCCACACACCCCCTGCCTCTGCCTTTCCCCTTAAAAGGACCCAAGGCGGCTTACAGCATTAAAAGGAGGGCGTTTGAAAGCTAGAAACAGTCAACTTCAAAATATTGAAAAAGGATTAAACCAGTGTGTTGTTAGTCTGTGGAACTCCCTGCCCCGGGATGGGGTGACGGCATCTGGCCTGGATGCCTTCCAAAGGGGATTGGACAGATTCCTGGAGGAAAAGTCCATCCCATGTTACAAACCATGATAGAGATGTGTCATCTCCAGGCTTAAAACCGGGGTCCTTCAAGGGCCAGATGCAGGGGAGTGCTATCAGAAGTCAGATATCTAGTCTCGAGCGCTCCCAGACGCATCTGGTGGGGCCACTGTGAGATACAGGAAGCTGGACTAGATGGGCCTTTGGCCTGATCCAGCAGGGCCCTTCTTAGGTTCTTAATTATTGTATTGCAATGGCAAATAAGGTCTGCATTGAAACCCATTTAAAACCAGCAGAGAAAGGATGGCCTTGCGTCTCCCTTTAGCCCACCTGAGCGAAGGCAGGAGATGCAGACACACCCAAAGGCGCCCCCTAAATCCATCCCCACCTACCTCGCGCACCAGGCAGTTGTGGGTGTTGAGATCCCGGTGGATGATGTTCATGGAATGCAGGTAAGCCTGAAAAGAGCCGAGACAAAGAGGCAAAGGCGGTTAAAGGGTTATCCCCCCCCCCCCGCGCGCCGTGCGTGCTTGCTTCAAGGAAAAAAGACAAGCCCCGGGGCTTCTCTTATCAGGGTTTCCGTTTCCACTTTTCCTGGCCACAGGACTGGCGCCCATTTCACGGGCAGCTGGAGGGCGGCTTTTGTAAAGGAGCCCGGCCAGGCGTGGGGCCTCCCTCCCAGAGTGTTAGGAGTTGCTTTTTAAAAAGACAACAACTCTCCATCCTGGGGTGGGGGGGCTGGGGCAGTCCTGGGCACTCAAGGGCCCGGAGGCAAAATGTTAGTGGCCCGCGGCACCGATCTCTCCATCCCGGCGGGTGGGCGATAGATCGGGGACCTCTTCCCAGCCCACTCACCATGCCGGCAGCTATGTCCTTAGCGAAGCTGACCCGCTGAGCCCAGGGATACTGGCTGTCCTGTGTGGGGGGGAAGCAGAGACGCCGTTGAGGAGCGAGCGCGAGCCCCGGGGGAGCCCGCCCACCACCCCCAGCAGATGCGGGGGCCTCGTGGCAAAGCGGCACTCTCTCCGTGATTTGGTTGACGAGGAGGGCGTCCTCAGAAGCGAAGCTGCAAAAGGGCCTCGGGTGCCGCCCCCCCCCGTATCTGCCAGTGTGTGTTGACATCCCCCCACATCAGAAGGGTTCTTTCCCAGCCCCTCCCCTTCCCATCTGGCATGCCCTCCACGGGGGCCCCCTCACCATGTTCTTGATGATCCCGTGAAGCGTACCCCCCTTGATGTACTCGGTGATGAAATTAAGCCGCTTGTCTTTGTAAAGGACCCCGATGAACTTCAGCACGTTGGGATGCTCCAGGCACCGCATCACTTTCACCTGTGGGGTTGGAGGGGGGGGCAGAGCGTAAAGGATGGCACTGGCCCAGGGGGTTGGCCCGGGGGGGAGGGGGAGGAAATCCCATCCCTCCAGAGCTCGGATGGGACTGAGCAGGAAGGGGGCCTCCCTGGGCTGTTTTTCCCCAGGAGAAAGGTTGGGCATTTATTTATTTATTTATTTATTTATTTTCACACTTATATACCGCACCTATTTCCCTCATAGGGGACTCAGGGCGGTTTACAACAAGAAAAATAAAACCACTAAAACAGCTAAAAGCATCAAAGATCCAATAGGAGAATTTTCAACATAGAGGCAGAACACAACTGAAATCTTTGAAAACAGTCTACTCCTTGTGAAAGAGTTTTCCTCAGAAACATTTTTAAATGATTCTTTAAAACTTTAAAAGGAGAGAGCTCTGTATCAACAACAGATAGCCCAACCTGCGCAACTTGGTGTTGCAACATTATCCCTCAAGGCACGCAAGTGTTTCCTCGCTACATTCCCGAGACAGGTCAGCAAAGCAATGCTCTCTCTCTGTCTCTGTCTCTGTCTCTCTCTCTCTCTCAGTGGAAAAGCAAACAGTGGGCTCCTTTGCCAGGCAGAGGCGGTGGCAGTCTCATGTTGGGATGAATGAAATAGGACGTGTCCCCCCCTCTTCAGCTCTGCCGCCGACCCTTTGTCAAGTCGGGCTTCTCTCTAACAACTTGTTTATTTATTTATTTATTTATTTATTTATTTATTTATTTATTTATTTATTTATGCATTTAGATACCGCTCCCATTTCCCAAAGGGAACTCTGGGCGGTTCACACAAGAAGATAAAAACAGGACATCAATTTAAAAATGTAAACGTTGCTAGGTAAGAGGCGTAAAAACTAAGGAATGAAAAATAATTAAAAAAAAACCTTAATACAACCCTAGCAATTGCCGAAGGCATCTCTGAATAGCCAGAATAACTGCTCTTCTAAAGGACGCCAACGAAGGAGCTTGGCGTATCTCGCTCGGCAATGAGTTCCAAAGTGCTGGGCCGGCTACTGAGAAGGTCCGTTTGTGAGTGGCCACCCTACGGGCCTCCTTAGGGGTGGCAACCCGGAGCGAGAGAGCCATAGAGGATCGGGTGGGTCGAGCCAGCTCTGATCGGAGCTATAATGCCTGGCTTGGCCAAGAGAGTGAAACCGAAAAGCAGCAAAAAGGGGGTAGTGGCGGCGGCGGTGGGGTGGCAGTGACAGTAGGGGACTGGCAAGGGTGGGGGTGGGGGTGGAAGAGGTTGGGTGGAGGAGGGTCCAGGCGGGTGGACGCACCTCCTTCAGGAACGTCCTTTGGGTCTCCTCGTCGAAACGGATCAGCTCCTTCATCACCATGACCTCTCCCGTTTCCCGGTGGGTCACCTGTCCCCAAAGAGCAGAGGGCGTCGAGAGTTTGGGGAAGGCGGCGGGGGTGGGGGGAGGCTCCCCAGGAGCACTCAGGAGGAAGATTTCCCCCCCCCCAAAATACCCCAAAGCCTGGCTCTGGGCAGGGAGGGGGAGAGAGGGGCAGGGACTACAAAGCCCAGGTACCTTGATGGCCTGCCCGAAGCAGCCTCTGCCCAGCACCTCTCCGTGGATCAGGTCCGAGGGGCGGAAGATGCGGTGAGGCCGCGAGACCACCCGGAGCGACTCGGAGCGGCCGAGGTCCCTCCGCTGGGAGGCTGGGGATCCCAGGGCGCTGGAGCAGGGGGACTTGTCGATGCTGCAGCTTCGCCTGTGGGGGGAGGGAAGGAAGCAAGGACGATGGGCCTCCCTGTCAGCCGGGACAGCTTCTCTTCACGGCTTCTGTTCGGATGCCTGCTTTAGGCAGCCTCCCGCCAGCCTAGACACTGGGGAGCCTGGGTCTCGTAGTCCCCAAAGGACAACCTTTCCCCTGTCTGCTGGAGACGGCATTCAACCCCAGAACCCATCACCCATGTGTGTTTTATTATGAACTGTGACATCCCCTGCGCTCTTACAAGGAAGAGTGGGATAATAATAATAATAATAATAATAATAATAATAATAATAATAATAATAATAATAATAAGAAATAAGAAGAAGAAGAAGAAGAAGAAGAAGAAGAAGAAGAAGAAGAGAAGAAGAAGAAGAAGAAGAAGAAGAAGAGAAACTCATTTCCAAAGTGTACTACCAGAACTGCTCACTAGAGGGCACCAGAGACCATGCTCCTTCTAAGGTTTGCTAAATAAATAAATAAATAAATTAAATAAAAATAAATAAATAAAGAAATAATAATAATAATAAGAAGAACAACAACAACAACCAACAACAACAAACAACAGAAACTCATTTCCAAAGTGTGCTACCAGAACTGCCCACTAGAGGGAACCAGAGACCATGCTCCTTCTATATAAAGCTTGCTAAATAAATAAATAAATAAATAAATAAATAAATAAATAAATAAATAAATAAATAATAATAATAATAATAATAATAATAATAATAATAATAATAATAATAATAATAATAATAATAATAATAATAATAATAATAATAATAATAATAAGGGCAACACATTTTCACATCCGTATTCTGGGTCCTTCCTCCATTTCTGCCAATTGCTCTTGGTTTCCATTCCTCCAGAAGAGGCAGTGAAGGTGTGAAGGAAGAGCCGGTTCTCATCCACCATGTTTGGGCCCGGAGGCGCCCCCTCACTCCTCCCCACATCCCCACCCCCACCCCCAGCCCCTCCCCAGATCCTTACATGACTGAGCGCTGGCGGATGGCGGCAGGCTCTGGGCAGGGGGTGCGGCTGGGCGAGTGGAGGGAGCTGTGGAGCTCCGAGAGGGGGCTGCCCTCCAGGGCTTCGTGGGGGTCGTGCTCAATGGTCAGCTGCAGCAGTCGGCTCGTCTCCTGGATGAGGAGGTCAATCTGGGGGGAGAAGAGGACAGGGTGGGTTTGGAGGGGGGGCAGCAGAGGCACCAGCAGCCACACCTGGGTAACTCCGGTGGTGGAGGTCATGGAAGGGTGAGGGAAGCCCGGCACCCCAGAGTGGTTGGAGATGGGAGGAGAGGCAGATCGGAGGCAGAGGGCATTTTAAGGGCCCTCTAGATCAGCGGTTCTCAACCACTTTCCGTGCCAGAAGGGATTTCTGGGAGTTGCAGTCCAGGAATGCCTGGAGACCCACAGATTGAGAACC
Organism: Phrynocephalus guinanensis; assembly: GCA_037367245.1. Lineage (NCBI taxonomy): Eukaryota > Metazoa > Chordata > Lepidosauria > Squamata > Agamidae > Phrynocephalus > Phrynocephalus guinanensis. The sequence goes on from CM074750.1 coordinate 5,720,142, forward strand.
ACTGCTCTAGGGATGCTCTCCTGGGAAACAGAATGGCAATGAAATCAGCACTAAACTGAGCAGTTTAACAGCAGCCTGATCTTGAATCACAACCGAGCTAGCAGGGTGGAGGGATGGTCTACTGTAGGAGGAGGAGGGACAGGGAGTCCTCCTGGAGCTTCTGTCTCTATAGTAACAAGATTCTATTAAATAAGACTTCCACATCTATGGGACTAATATCCTCAGTTTCACTTATACATGGCCTGAAAATATTAAAAAGATTAGAAGGAAAAAAAACACCCTAGAAATACATATTTCCACATTGTATTTACCAGAACTGAGCACTAGAGGGCGCCAAAGACCATGCAATGTATAAGCTTCACTGTAGGAATACTGTATGCATTTCCACAATGTATGGCTCCTTCCAGTGACCTGGTAATACATTGTGAAAATATCTTTCTCCCCCACCCCCTGCCCGCCCGGATCTTTTTCTTTCAGCATCCTATGTGTAGCGTTCACTATTATCCGCTGTTTCCAGCATCCATGGAGTGGGTGGGTCGGCTCTGGGTCCTACTCGGTACTAGTAATTGCACAGCTCAGTCCCATATTGTGACCTGTTAAGACAACCAACTACCAAGATAGGAAGGAAGCGCAGTTTACTCAAACCACCGTCCCGGCAGGTTAGGCCTCCAGGAGATGCATGGGTCTAGCTTTCCCACTCCGCAGCCAAGGAGGATCGGGGGTGGGGGGGGGGGCAGAGTCCTGGCGAAGGACCAATGTTACACTGACTGGTTAAGGGCCCCTCCAGTCACTGGGGTTTTAAAAGAAAGACTCGAAATTAAGAGAGGCGAGGAAAGCACCGGGAAGGAGAGATGGAGCATGATTACCTCGTCAAGGGGCACGTGGTGGATAGGTGTCCCGTTGATCTCCAGGATCCGGTCCCCCACGTGGATGGAATTCTTCATATCGGGGCTGATGCAGTTGGGATCCAGCCTGTAGGTGGGAAGGAAATGTATTTGGATCCAAGCCCTCCCGCCCTCCTGGAGCTGAGAGGAGAAACAGTGTGCTGTCGTCGTCCCCCACCCCCCCCAGTCCCCCCCCGTGTACAGGCACTGGCCACACCCCACACCCCCACCGGCCAGGAGAAAACAAAAACAAAAAAAACCACTGACTGGTTGATCGGCACTCACTCTCGGACGCGGATGGTGTGCGGGTGCTCGGAGTGGCTGTGCTGGTCGATGGAGATGGTCAGCCCTCGCTTGCCCTCCGAGCAGGCTGGGATGGACACGAGGGTGACCGTGTGGGGGATCTGGCTGCCGGGGGACTCCGGGAGCGACGGGTCCAACACTGGCGTCACCACCATCTGGTAGTAGCAACGCCCGCTGTGGGGGTGGGGGAGCAGGAAAAGGAGCTGAGCGGCGCCGGTCCCCCAAGTGCACGCTCGTGGGGAGACGCACAAGCCCCACCCCACCCCTAGGATCTGGGGCACCCCCCCCCCGGGAAAGTGAGCCAGGGTTTGGAAAAGCCACGTGGGAGGCTCCGTAGCGCCCTGACCCCAGCCCTCTTCCATACTCACTGGGTGGCCCCGCTGCCCTCAGCCACCGCATCTGCCCAAGGTGAGGGCCGGCCCTGCTTCCCAGTCCAGGCCTCAAGGGCCTCCCTGGACAAGCTCACCCCAGGCTCCCCACTCACCAGTAAAGCTTGGACCGTTCCACCAAGGCGTAGGTATCGCCATCACCAATAAACACGCGGCAGTTCAAGCAGCTGAAGCATTCTGGGTGGTACTTCTGCTCCCCAGCCACCTAGGCAGGGCAGGCAGAGAGGGGCATGGGTGAGCTCAAGGATTTCCTCCGATTACAACGTCTTCCCTGTAGGCACCAAATTCTTTCAAGCTGCCTGAGTGATGTACTTGCAAAGGAAGACCGAAGGACCAACCAGAAAGTGAAAACAGATGGAGAGGGGGGCACGCTGACAAACGGATCCTTTTTCTGTCTCTAAAGAGCACTGCTTCTCCTAACGTGCTCACCATGTCCCCTTGCTTGACCCTTAGGTTAACCCCTTCTCCTTCTCCTTTGGGGCTTCCCAGAGCTGTCCCGAGAGACTCACTTATTATTCTGAAGCCAATTTGAGAGGGAAGGAGGGAGGCCAGATCTTCCCGCCTGGAGCAGGCAGTTCGGTCCCGGGCCAGCCTCTCAGCCTCAGCCTGACCTACTTCATAGGGTTGGCGTGAGGACGGGGCGATGAAGGGGAGGAGGCCGAAAGCCTTGAGCTTCCCAGACAAAAGTGGTGGTGGTGGTGCGGGGGGGGGGGTTAAAGTAAAGAAAGAAATACTTCCCTGGTTCACGTCTAAGGTCACCTTGGGGGGGGAGCTCTGTGCTCTGCCTCCTCCTCTTCAATCTTCCTCTTCCATCCTACCCAGAAGCTCCTAAGTAGAACTGTAACCACTGCACCCCACAGCCGCAAGGCCCTTCTCCGGGTGCCCACCCTCTGGGGCCGCCTGCCTGTCATGGCCTCATCCCTGGCCGGTGGTTTCCCCGGGCCGCCCTCGTGACTCAAACTGAAGGCAGGTGGTTCCCCATTTGGTGGTGATGGGGTGGGTAGTGATTTCTCAGTTTTCTTCACACACACACACACACACACACACACACACACAAGCAGAACAAGACACACACACACACACACAAGCAGAACTGAGGTGTTCCCCACGAGACATGGGCAAACGCACCCACCTCAAAGGCCCTGGGGAGCAGCTGCCCATTCCTGCCGGGGACCCCCCACCCCCCCCCCCACCCCACCCCAAGAGCAGGCCATGCATCTTTGTGAGCTTGCAGAGAGCGGCTTAGTAGCTGTGGCTGCTTCCTTCTCGTTTTCTGGCCCAGCGGCCCCTTCCCTTTTCGGCTCTTGGCCGTTAATGGGCCAATTAAGATCTCCGTTTTCGACCTCCCCGGCGGCCTATGTAAGCATCGTCCAGAGGTTCCTTTTACGTCTCCTAAAACAGGATCTCCTCCTCGCCTCCTGCCGGCAATTGAGGCCACCTGAGAGCTCCCAGATAAATCTCCTTTTTACACTTTACACGTCCAGTTCTGCTTTCCTCCGTTCCTTATTCTAACCACGACCCTGCGAGGGAGGCCGGATGGAGAGAGGGGGATGGGCCCACAACGGGAAGGCCAAACACAATTCGAATCAGTGTCTTTTGGGCACGTTTAAAGCAGCAGGTTAGATTTTAAAAAGATCAACCAGGGCCCGAAGAAAAATAAAAACAGAACCAATCCCATATCCTCCACTTCTGATTCACAGGGAAAAGGTTATCAGCGACCCTAACGGCAAAGGCCAAACCTGGCCGAAGAAAGCCTTGTCCCCTTTGGTTAATGCCAGTGGCCCCCGTGGTGGTGCTGGATCGGGGCCGCGGTGCTGAAGAACCACCCTGCAAAGTGGTATATGGCTTTGGGGGCTGGGAGAGTGACAGAAACTAGCCACAGCGGTTATGGCTTGTTTGAAAGACAGTACATCATAAACCAAGCCCCTTGGGGGGGGGGGGTGACCAGATTGGCATCTCCAGAGAACATCATCTGAAAGAGATAGCATCCTTCTTTCCTGTGCCTCCCATGGGTGGGTCCTGAATCTGAGATGCCAGAGAAGAGTTCCCAAAGCAGCGTTAGGGAGAGCTCCCTATTGGTGAGAGCTATTTGAGGCAGTAACAACAAACTGCCGAGGAAGGAAGCGGGTGCCTCTTTGGGCGCTTTTACACGACCCCTAAAATCCGAGGCAAAGGGCTCCCAGATGCGGAGCTTAAAATTGTTTTCCCACCAGCTCCAGACTATAAAAAAATTTAAGTACGACCACGCCCACCTAAGCGCGTCCCAGTGCATTTTCCAAGTACCTGGTCTCCGAAGGTGAAAAATTTCTGATGCGGATTGCAAAGCAGTGAGTGCCGGGCTCTCCTCCCTTCTGTTTCTGGTTTTTTTTTTTTTTGCCTCCCGCCCCTTTAAGAGACTGGAATGCTTCCCGGGGCAGCTCCCTACTGCAGAGCGGAGGTGAACCTGCATTCTTTTCTCCCTTTTTTCTCCCTCCCCTCATGCAGACAGGGGCAAGGGAGTGCGGAGGGGTGGGAACACAGCAAGAGGAGCATACCCCCAGATCTCTGGTCTGAATTTAAGTTGCCAGCGGATCTTAGGGTCGTGTAAAAGCGCCCTTTGTTGGAGGTCTTAGGAACAGAACTTGGACGTCCGCCTGTCCAGTGCTGGTGGAGAAGCACATCTCAACATGGGGTCAGGCTAGATGATCCCAAGGACCCCAAGAGTGACTACCCACCACACCATCTTCTGGTTCTAACGGAGTCTTCCTTGAGCCGGAGGGGACGCCGTCTAACGTGGTTAGGAAACAGGGTTTGGATGCTTGACATGAAACAAGGAGGGAATGTGTTGAAACAGGGGGATATGATTGAAAAACATACAAAATAATGCAGGGCATGAGTCAAGTGGATAGAGGGACGCTCTTCTCCCTCTCACAAAACACCAGAACTAGGAGACATCCACTCAAATTGAGGGTTGAAAGAGAGTGAAACAGACAAAAGAAAATATTTTTTCACCCAGCATGTTGTTAGTCTGTGGAATTCCCTGCCACAGGAGGCGGTGATGGCCTCTGGCCTGAATGCCTTCAAAAGGGGATTGGACAGATTCCTGGAGGAAAAGTCCATCACAGGTTACAAACCATGATGGAGATGTGACATCTCGAGGCTTAAAACCGAGGTCTTCAAGGGCCAGATGCAGGGGAGTGGTATCAGGAGACAGATAATCTACTCTCGTGCGCTCCTAGAGGCATTTGGTGGAGCCACTGTGAGATCCAGGAAGCTGGATTAGATGGGCCGTTGGCCTGATCCAGCAGGGCCCTTCTTAGGTTCTTTGGGTCACCACTTGGCTAACACGGTGAGCTCATGCGAGTGAGCCAAGCCACGCAGCCGGCCTCCCCACTGACCCACAAGACCCGAAAAGCTCTCTTCTCCTCCTGGGTGGCTCTCCTTACCATGACCAGGCCCTTATTGATCTGCTCCGAACACCCGTGGCACAGCTCCCCGAAGTGGGTCCAGAAGTCGTTCTTACAGTAGAGGCGCCCGTCCTTCTCATAGTACTGGTGGGAGAGCGACACCCCGCACTCGCAGCACCTGGGGAGGCAAGGAGAGAGCAGTGTCTTTGGGGCCTGTCAGACCTCACGCCCTTCGCCACCGTGGGGTTTCCAAACCGAGGGCACGCCAACGGGAGCGACCGAGGGCCACATTTCGTGAGACCGGCTCCTCGCTCCTCGTGGATTTTAAGTTTCGGCATTCAAAACACCACCCATTTCAGGAACAGCGATGCATTTTTGGAAATAGCACCTCTAGAAGCCACCGGCAACAAGAGGGGACATGCTTTAAAAGGTGTGACATTAGTGCATAAAATTAAAAAAGCAAACTGCCACCATGATATACGGGACATACTGCAATGACCATTATCAACAACCCTGGGGGTCCACGGGCAGAATCCGGGAAACGAGAGGCCGTTTGTGACTTTATCGAGCCAAGGCCATCACTAACTCCTCTTGGGAGTTTGTGGGGACCTAACGGGGCTCGGCCCAGAGCCAGCCTGAGTTTCTCGTGAGCAGAAGTGACATGACAGGTTCACTTCCCCTCCAGGAAGCCACCACTGGCCTTCCCGGGGCCACTGGATGTTGTGTCACAGCCATGGGTGTTTGTGTGGACACCAGACAGACCTCCCCCCCACACACACTTCTTTCACTTCCTGGAAGTTGCAACATGTGGGAAAGGCCACGTTTTGGCAAGCACCTCGGGAAGCCGTGGGCTGGATCCGTCCACATTTCCAAACCAAGGGTGTTTTTTTTTTTAATGCTGGGCAGAAAATCTTTAGGAAACACAGGCAACCTCAAAGCACTTCGGATCTCATTGGGAGAGAACCCCCTCTTCAGGGCCAAACCTGGCCCATCCAGTTTGAGGTCCCCCTGAATGCTCTTGCTAACACCACCAAGGACGGCAGGCGGGGGACCGGGGGTGGTGGTGGTCAGGCTTTCCTCTGCTGAGAACTGGGTTTATCCACACACAGCCATTCCTCCCCCCTGCCGCCTTCTGCCTTTGACCTTATTTCTGTGGCTCTATTACAGGAGCTGTTGCTCCTCCACCCCACCCTCCTTAAATTTTGTATCATCACTGACAGCCAGCTCCCAGATATATTAACAGCCAGTGGTTGGAAACACCCACACGGTGCAAAATGCACTCTGCACTTGGTCAGAGGCCTTATTGATGAGCGAGCATTGTCCCCGCATCCCCCCCCCCAAGCAGGGGACTTTGGCAGCGGGGGCTCCCAGCCTCACTGCCCAGGGTCTCTCCGCCTCGTCCTGGGCGGAATCAAACCTTCAAGGACCCCCTGTTTCAACCTCGTCAGAGCTGACCCTCGGCAGCCCAGTCTGCCCGAGACCGTGCCCCTCTGTTGCCCATTTTGAGCGGCACCACCCTGTCGGTGTCATGGGAAACCACCTCCTCCCAGTGGCGCCGAGGTCCCTGGGGTCGACCGACACCCCCCCCCTCCGACCCAACCCCCAGGTCCCTTCCGGAGCTGATTCATCGCTTACCTTTTCAATCTGCAAGCGCATCAATGCTGTTCTGATGAATCGGCATCGGATCAAAATAGTAAATCCGGCGCCTTTCCAAGCCTGCTACTTGCTATTATATTCGCCCCCCCCCCCATGTAAATCTTTGAGGCCCCAGTTCACCGGAACTGTGATAGATGCCGAAGAGGGGGCAGGGGAAGTGATGTGACATGCATGGCAAAGATATGATTGAGACGTACAAAATAATGCAGGCATGAGTCACGTGGATAGAGGGAAGCTCTTCTCCCTCTCACAAAATACCAGAACTAGGGGACATCCACTCAAATTGAGGGTTGAAAGAGAGTGAAACAAAGAAAATATTTTTTCACCCAGCATGTTGTTAGTCTGTGGAACTCCCTGCCACAGGAGGTGGTGATGGCATCTGGCCTGGATGCCTTCAAAAGGGGATTGGACAGGAAAAGTCCATCACCGGTTACAAACCATGATGGAGATGTGTCATCTCCAGGCTTTAAAAAACCAGGGTACTTCAAGGGCCAGATGCAGGGGAGTGGTATCAGGAGACAGAGATCTAGTCTCGTGCGCTCCCAAACGCATCTGGTGGGGCCACTGTGAGATACAGGAAGCTGGACTAGATGGGCCATTGGCCTGATCCATCAGGGTTCTTCTTATGTTCTTATGTAAACCTTCCTAGATATCCACCCCCTCCACCCGACACACCCCAGGCCAAGACCTGAAGAAAAGGTTTTGCTGCTAGCTCTTAGTTGTCCAGAGATGTGGCGGACGGAGCAAGAGACATCCCCCAAATGACGTGGTCCTGCCAGGGTCCAGTATCCCCAGATCTTGGGCAAAATCTCTCTCTCTCTCTCTCTCTCTCTCTCTCTCTCTCTCTCTCTCTCTCTCGTCCTTATTTTGGTCTGCTGGGCCTTTTCCACCAAGGTCTCCTTCGCAAGCTGTGCTGGGTCATGGACAGCCCAAAGAAGGACACGATGGGATCGTGTTTCTCTCGGTGGAGGTCTTTTCTAGACAAAGGGGCCACCAGCGGAGGCTGGTTTGCTCTGGATTCTCTCTGCCGCCTCCCTCCCTTTTGTGCTGGAGGCCAGGTGTCAAGTGACAGGTCCCAGGCAGCCAACCCCCACCCCCACCCCACCCCCACCAACCATGCTTCCTGCTTCTCTTGGGCCATGCCAGCAAATCCTAGAAATGGGGATTGGGGGACCCCTCTACTTTGGAAAGGGGCTAGCTTTCAGGCATACCATAGAACAGTGATGGCGAACCTATGGCACAGGTGCCAAAGGTGGCACTCAGAGCCCTTTCTGTGGGCACCCAACATCACCCCTTCATTGCCACTTGCATACAAGTTAAATTACTGTATTGGCAGTTTGCAAAAAAAAAATTGTGGGTTTTGAATTGCAGTTTGGGCACTCAGTCTCTAAAAGGTTCGCCATCGCTGCCATAGAATCATACCCAGAAGGGGAACACAGCACCTGCCCAACGACCCCTGCAGTGGGCGGGTGTGGTGGATCCGAAGCAACCCAGGGCGGACAGATTTGGGAGCGAAAGCCACCTGGATGACCGCAGAGGGTCCAATCTGGAATCCAAAAGGGGAACATTCCCAAAGCACTCATACTCGCAGGAACCGGGCCGTCCCTGGGAGCTCTCCTGGTGTGACAGAAAGGGGTGAATGGCCACTCTCCAATCGATGGTGAGGAGGACTTCCAAGGGGTTCCTCCTTGTGGCTCTCACTTGCCACAGCCTCGGATGTCAGGATGGCAAACCGAGGCTCCTTCGTGAGCTCTCACTGGCGCACAGACGGGATTTCATTCCTTAGCTTCAACACACCAAGGACGTGGCTTTTGCAACCCTGCCTCCAGGTGCCGGAGGTGGTTCACTGGGGGGGGGGAGGGGAGCCGCCTTCCGACTCTTCCTCCCATCCTCTGCCTCCATCCTTTCCGGCCCAGGCTGCTTCTACCCCCAACAGCGCACCGTCCATCCGTCCATTGGCAAAAGCCCAGGACCAGCACTCCAGAGGTGGGCAAAAGCAGGCGTGCCTGGGATCAGAGGCTGGGCGACTGGCCTTTTTTGATAACCCCCTACTTTTCCAACAGCTCTTTCATTTATATTGTGGCTTCACAGCATGAAAAGGAGTTGGTGGCGAGGCGGGCGGGGGGGCGGGGGGGCGGGCGGCGGGAATCACATCAGTCAGATGGCTTGTCTTCTGGTGCACCCAGTTCAAATTGGCTTCCACTGAATGAGAGGGGGGACCCCTCCCACTAGGCCCCCCTGCCCACTGGGCTCAGGTGCTCTGAAGCTGCTTCTCGCATTACCAGGGAAGCAGGGGGGTGGGGGTGGAAGAAGGCTTAGCAGGCACAAGTAGCTTCCTGGGCTGAGCTGGCAAGGCTCTTTCGTGCACAGAAGCCCCTGCATTGCATCAGCCTCGGGCAGCGCTTTGGAGGGTCTCAGCTCCCCCCCCCCCCCGCTTTCCATCCCGCCTCCTTGCCAGGCTGGGAATGCCGGAGGAGGATGACATCATGGAGGGGAAACACACACACACCAACACATGCTGCGCCCGCCAGTTCACGCACGCACGCACGCAGGCAGGCAAAGAGAGGGAGAGAGAGAGAGCTATGATGTCATCCTTGCGGAAATTCCCCAGCCTCAATTCCAGGGCAGCCAATCAGAGGCCTTCATGGGTTAAGCCTTCCATGACTGCATCACCAGGCCTCCCCTTCTACACACACAGACACACACACACACACACACACACACAATTGGGGAGGGGGTGTACCCAAAGCCTCCGATTGCTGCTCCCCGCTCTCTTCTCCCCCTCCCCGGACCCACTTGCAGGATGAAACACACAGATGGAGAACGGGCACCCTTGCCCCTCCTGGAGAAGGAGCCCCCGACAGCCAGGAAAAGAGCAAAGCAGCACAAAAGAGACCATACAATGAGGCCCGGGGGGGTGGGGGTGGGGAGCATGGGACTACAAGCCCCAGAATCCCCACCTATCCCCGCCAGCCTTCTGAGCTTTGCAATCCCCCAAACCCTCTCATGTCTCTGAGCGCAGCTTGGCCAGATGGCAGCCTGCGGCTACGTTGCTCTCCTTTGGCCTGGCCTACCGTGCAGGGCCGTCGCTGCGAAGATCAAGAGGGAAAGGCATGGGATCCCTCTGCCTTCCCTTCTCCTCTGAGCAACGCGGGGGCTCCGCACATTTTGGGAACGAGGGCACAAAACAAAACAGGCCCACGGTCTTCGAATGGAGGCGAAACCCGGGGACTTGCTTTGGGACACTCAGATAAGACGTGGCCACCTCTGGCATGGATGCTCAGCACACGACCCTCCGCCAGCAGGCATCAGGGAAGACTATTAAAAGGTGCAGGATGAGTGCACGGATCCAACCTCCAGCACGACAGAGGGCTTAGCTTCGTCTGCTTCTTCTCCTTTCGGTGTCCTATACCGAGGCCACCGGGAGCAGAGCAGAGTGGCGCAGGGACGGGGCGGCACATACACAACAGAAACAAGATGAGCAAATACAAACGGCCTCAAGCAATGCAGCACTGGCAGGAGAGAAAGGCAGGCCACGTTTTCTCTTGCTCCTGTTTTGGTTCATCACCGTGGATGCCCCAATGGAGAGCTGTAAGTGCAGTCTCGCCCCAGAGGCGAAGAGAAGTAGCACCCCGTTGCCTACCTGGTTTGCCTGGACAAGTTTCTCCCCAAAGGGTATGTGTGTGTGTGTTTGGGGGGGGGGGGTCAGGCAGAGGATGATGGCCTGAAAGGGCCCTTCCTCAGTCCTGGAACAATCCTACACTAGCCGAGGGCAAGGCGATGGCATTTGAGCCAGTGTCTCAGGCTTAAATGTCGCAATCAAGGCCTCCTCTTAAGACCTAACTCAGGCATGTCCAAACTTCAGCCCTCCTGATGTTTTGGACCACAACTCCCAGAATTCCAAGCCTGTATTTCCAATGGCAAAGGACTGTGGGAGTTGTGGTCCAAAAACATCTGGAGGGCCAAAGTTTGGACATGCCTGCCCTAACTGCAGCAGGAAGGCTGCTTGGGTCGTGAAATCTACTGGAGTAACCCCACCTGGAAAAATCAGGTACAAATCCAGTGCATAAACAAAGCCAACCGTCCATCCTTCTGTCTTTGTTGGGAAGGACAGAAGTGTAGCTGGACTGAGTTCAGCTACGGCGGGGGAGGGGGGGACGACTTGGGACTCCCACCCCTCGCTGCTCTCTGCTTCCCCTCTAACTCTCCAACGCCCGTCCCGACGAAAAGCCCAGTCGAACTCAAAAGCGTTCCTCTTTGCAATACTTGAAGGCAGTGGCGTCCAAACTTCATCCCTCCAGATGCTTTGGACCACGACTCCCGCAGTCCTTTGTCGTTGACAAAACAGGCTTGGAATTCTGGGAGTTGTGGTCCAAAACATCTGGAGGGCCGGAGTTTGGACAGCCCTGCTTTAAGGGGTCTGGGAAAGGTCTCTTTTCTACCCCATTATCTGCCCGACGAACACTTTTGTGGTGGCTCCAAAGTAGCTCCTAGGCAGAGCAGGCTCTCCTTCTGCTGGGAAGGTTTTTGAGTAAGCCCGGTGAGGATTCACTCGGTAAGGCTGATGCTCAACGTCTGTTTTTTTTTTTTTTTTAAAGGATTTGATGACACTCCCAGAAGCGGTGATATCTACCGTTCGCACCTGAGTGCCCAGGAGCAGTCTATCTGTGAAACCGCTCCCCAGAAACTCCAGAAAAGTTCCAGGCAAGTTGGGGTTGGTCTGGATGTTTTTAACGGCTCTTCCCAGAGAGCTAAAGAGGGCGAAAGGTCCTCCAAAATTCTAGACGCGGTCTTCCGAAACCCCACTCTCCCACGCTCTCCAAAGGAGAGGAGCAAAGGGGGGGGCATATACCCCTTCGGCCGCCAAGCCCCTGAGGCTCCCCCCCCCTCCGATCACCATCTGATCCTGCACAGAATCTGGGAGACTTACTTGGCTCGTGCCGTCAGGAACCGGTTGTTCCTGAGCACTGTGGCCAACATGGTGGCCCCGCTCGCCGTCTCGGTCCCTGGCAACTCCGAATGCGTCCCAGTCCAATGCCTCGTGGATGTCTCTCACACACACACGCACACACACACACACACACACGGCTCAGCCTAGACCTCTCAACCCCAAGGCTGCCAGAGCCCTGCTGGCCCCCTCTGAGACCAAGGCCCCCGCCGGAATCGACTGACAGAACCGGACGGTCACTAGTCACAATCTCTCTCTCTGTCTGTCTCTCTCTCTCTGTCTGTCTCTCGGGTGGATCCAGAGCGCTGGGGCTGCAGCCCCGCCTCGCAGGAAGCGGCTGTGTAATCACCAGGGCCCTGCACTTCCTCTGCAAATGCCTGCCGGGGAGCAGCCTACGGACAGCCTTCTCAGCGGTCCTGTCCCCCACCCCCCACCCACCCTCCAACCCCTAGGCCGCTATCATCCTCTCCAGATGGCACGGAAGCAGCAGCAGCAGCAGCAGCAGCAAAGAGGCTGGCGCACCTGCTCCTGGCCTCCAGGGGGGAGGACCCGCGTGCATCGCCAGGCCCTGCAAGGCACGTTCGCCAGGCGCCAGGCCCCTCTCCAGAGCCACCCGGCCGGCTCCGGGGCTGCACTGCTGCCCTTCCAGACGCAGCAGCTGAGCAGGGACCCAAAGAGTCAGGTCTTTCGTTCCTGGCACGGAAAGAGGAAGGCAAGCCCTGTGCCATGGGGGGGCGTGCCCTGGGGCACCCCGAATGGCTCAGGAGAGGCTCAGGTGACTAAAATGATTCCTGGGCTGGGGCACCTCCCTTATGAGGAAAGGCTAAAACATTTGGGGCTCTTTAGTCTGGAAAAAAGGTGCCTGAGGGGGGATAGGATTGAGACGTACAAAATAATGCAGGGCATGAGTCAAGTGGATAGAGGGACGCTCTTCTCCCTCTCACAAAATACCAGAACTAGGGGGAATCCACTCAAATTGAGGGCTGGGAGAGTAAGAACAGACAAAAGAAAATATTTTTTCACCCAGCATGTTGTTAGTCCGTGGAACTCCCTGCCACAGGAGGAGGTGGTGATGGCATCTGGCCTGGATGCCTACAAAAGGGGATTGGACAGATTGCTGGAGGAAAAGTCCATCCCAGATGACAAACCATAATGGAGATGTGTCATCTCCAGGCTTAAAACCGAGGTACTTCAAGGGCCAGATGCAGGGGAGTGGTATCAGGAGACAGAGATCTAGTCTCATGCGGTCCCAGGTGCATCTGGTGGGGCCCCTGTGAGATACAGGAAATTGGACTAGATGGGCCTTTGGCCTGATCCAGAATGGTGGCTCTTCTTATGTTCTTATATGTTCTTATGAGATCTCCCCAGCTACACACCCACACACACACCGCCTGATTATATTTCCCCACTGCTCAGAGGTGCTCTCTTCCAGTGAATCAACACACACGGGTTGATGAAGAGGTTCATTCCACAGATCAAGGCCAGAATTGGGCTCCAGGGAAGGAAGGCAAGAGTGAGGGGTGCCCAGGATGGAGACAGGACAAACCCCGCTGTGGCCTTGAGAGGCCTCTGTATCGGTCATCGAAATCCTGGGATTTGTAGTCTGGGGTTCTCTTCAGGAGCGAGCCGGCCTTCAGTCCTAATGCCCATCATCCCCTGTGGCCGGGCCAGACTGCTCAGGGACAACATAATGGAAGGGGAATTTAGATCACTTCCAGTGTGACTGTCAAGCACCTTGGCGACATTCAGCCAAAGACATCTTTCCTCCAGGAAGCTCCAAGAAGTGGCTCCGTTGCTCAAAACATCGATTGGCCTGTACCCGAGCCGTCAAGGATCCCTTTTTCCAAATCTGTTTCCCGGACAGCTTTTGCTATGACGGCATTTGGAGTAGAGTGGCCAGAGGAAAACAAATTCATAGAAAGTAAGCCTGGTGGCCCCAGACAGGCCTCGCTGTGTGTCATAAATGAATCTGCTCCGGCTTCCAGTGCAAAGAAGTATAAAGTCCCAGACATCAACTTCAAAAATGGGTAGTATCTTTAAATCAGGCATGTCCAAACGTCGGCCCTCCAGATGTTTTGGACCACAAATCCCACGGTCCTATGTCATTGGCAATATAGGCTTGGAATTCTGGGGGTTGTGGTCCAAAACATCAGGAGGGCTGAAGTTTGGACATGCTTGCTTTAAATATTCATGCCCAAATTCTGAGCAGTTCATGGTCCCACTAAAAGTGCCCAACCCTGCCCCAACCCCCAGGAGGGATTTTCCAAAGGCCGTCAGCCAAAATGATTAACAGGACCTCCAGATATGAGGAGGTCTACCTCAGGGCATTAAAGACTACAGATTGGGGGGGGGGTACTGGTCTGCCCTGCTTCCAATTTCCACTGTTCTTTTATGGGACACCAGGTGCAAGGATTCCCTCAGTCCTCCAAGCAGCAGTGCCCTACAGCTCCCATCTCGAGAGTGTTGTGAATCTGGTCGAGATTTTTTTCTGCACTTCAAAAGAGCCAACCCAAGTGCCATACCCAGTGTGAGATAGCTCAGGATCTCAGAGAGCTCCTGGAGCCGACCAACTAAAACCTGGAGTGGATTCACTGCACTCCTGGAACTGGAGTGAACCCCTGCCAGGAGTAACACCCGTGCTGCTCCATTCCCTCCACTCCCTGAGACCCGAGGTGCAGGGGGGAGTACCCCTGCTCTGCTCTCCGGAAGGGGTCCTACCTGAAACAGTCAGCATGCCAGTCGGCGTTGAGCGCCTGCAGGTACTGTCCGTCGTAGATGCTGTGGCTGCAGCTGGCACATATCGGCAGATCACTTCCTGAAAGGGGGGGGGGGAAGAAACAGTCAACAGTTGAGAATCAGGGGTCCAGCTTCCACTCCCCAACCCATGAATGGACTTATCTCTTTAATTGTGTGTGTGTGGGGGGGTGGGGGTTGCTCCACCTTTCTCCTTAAAAGGACCCAGGGCAGCTTACATCATGAAGCGAAGGAGATGCCAACAGCTCCCCCTCCTGCTACAATTTATTTCTCTCAACACCCACCTTGTGAGGTAGGCCACCCCTCCCCAAACAGGCACGTGAGTGGCCCCGGCTCCCATTTGAGGATCCTTGTGACCAAGTGAAAACTGGAACCCGGGCCTCCGGGCCTTAGTTTGGCCCTCTTGCCATGAGAGTCCACCATCTCCCAAAGGGAATGAGGCAGAAGCCCTCCCACCAACCCCAACCCCCCAGTCCAGTGGGGTGGGAATAATAACAGAAGCCTTCCAGAGACAAGAGGGGGGCTCTGTGTGTGTGTGTGTGTGTGTGTGTGTGTGTGTGTTGTGTCATTACAGTCATGACTGACTCTTCAGTGTTAACAGCTCCCAAGTGATGCTGGGTGCCTGGCTGCCTGCTTGGGGGGGGGGGGTTGGCTCACCCTGTGCCCTCTTTCCCAGTCGCCTCTGGCAACGGATCGATCCCCCTGTTTATATAACAGCAGGACGGTGCCCCCCCCCACCACCAGCCTGAGTTGGAGGGGGGGTGAAGGGCAAGTGGGGGAGGGGGAGGTGAGCCCGGATCTGGGGGTTGGGGGGTGGGCAGGAATCTGCCAGGCGTGGCCTGCCTGCCTGCTCCAGAGACCTGAGCCAGGAAGGGAATGCAGCCACTCAGGAACCCATGTGGCACCATGGCCCTTTCCAGGTAGTGTGGGTGAGTGGGGTGTGCGGCTCCAGTTTAAAAACAAAAACAAATCAGCTCTAAAGTTCGGGAGTTTCATAAACCAATCCGTGGTGGGGGGGGGGGTCGACTCAACAGCCTAAGCTGATAACCCCCCCCCTCTCCCTCTCCCTCCGCGCAACGCTGCAGGAAAGGACACCCGATCCAAGTGCGCTGCACCAGCACCAGCACCCTGGACAGCACCCCCCGGAAAAGCCGACCCCCCCGTCTTTGTGCGGGCAGAGGCTGCAGCCGCGGGGGGGGGGGCGTTTCTCCCAACAAGGACCCCGTTTGCTAAACGGAAGAACTACCGGGGGGGGGGAGGACCCCCCCCTTCTGTGATGCCCCCTTCTACCCGCCGCCCTGCCCACAAAAAAGAAAAAGGCCGCGAGTGGATCCAGACGTCCCGGACGGGGTGGGGGGGGGGTTGGGGGCGCTTTGTGGGCCAACGGGACGGGCCAAGGGCCAAGGGCACGGCTCTCCGCCGGGCGCACGTGGGGATGGATGCGTGCCTGACTGCGCGTCGCGCCGGCGCCGGAGGGGAGGGAGGGGGGGGGGGCTGGCCCGGGGAGCTCAAGGTCGCCGTGGAGGGCGCCGGGACCCCCCCCCACACACACACACACCTCCTTTCCCCCATCCCACCCCACCCACCCCTTTGCCGCCGATGGGCGCGGGCGTGGGGCCGTGCACGCGCGCCGGGGGTCGGGGGTCGGGTGGGGCGTGTGTGTGTGTGTGGGGGGGGGGATGGTGGTTGGGGGGGCGGCGGAGGGGAACGCACCTTCGTCCTCTCCCATGGGCTCGTCCCTCCAAGTGCAGCAAAGCAGCATCAACCTCATGCAGCCGCTCCCCACCCCCCCCACCCCTTCCCGGCCCGGGCGGACGGGCAGCAAGAGCGGCGGCGGCGGCGGGGGTCTCCTCTTCTTCCTCCTCCTCCTCCTCTTCCTCCTCTTCCTCCTCCTCCGTGGGGTGGGGGTAGCGATCGTCCTGGGGAGGGAGGGGGAGGTTGCAAGGGCGAGGACGCGGCGCCGGCTGCAGACTCAACCCGGGCCGACAAGCGCGACGGCCCTGGGAAAATGGGGCGGGGGAGGAGGAGGAGGAGGAGGAGGAGGAGGGGGGGAGGGGGAGGGGCGGGGCCTAAGAGAGGGGCGGGGGAGCGAGCCCGAGCCTGAGCGCGCCCCCGGCGCCCCCTCCTCCTCCTCCTCCTCCTCCTCCTCTCGTGAGCAGCACGAAGAGAAGGAGCCACGGATGTGTTTTGTGAGTGTGTGTGTGTGAGAGAGATGGCAAGGGGGCTCCAGAGCATGTGCAGAGCGCCAGCTTTCCCCTCCCGGCGAATGGTTCCTCCAAGAGAATCACACACACACACACACACACACACACACACACACACACACACACACACACATCCTTGGGCAGGATCTCCACCAGCGGTTGCGTCTGTTGCGTGTCTTAAGCATCATGGCTCAGGTAAACCCCTTTTAGAGGGATTCCAACTCCCTGCCATGGCTAGGCCGGTCCCTGGAACTTTTAGCCCGAAGATAAGTAACTTTTCCAAGCTCTGATTTTTGTTGCCACCCAAACACCACGCAGCCAGGAGACCCCCACACCCCTTGATGTACTAAATGGGTGATTGCATTGACACAATGTTATCAATGGTTAGTTTTAATGTGGCCTTCTAAGATACTCCTCAAACTGATTATGTGTCTGAATTGTAACGGACTGTATCTTGTCTCTCCCTAATGTCAGTCGCCTTGGATCCTTTTCCAAGGTGGGGTAAAAATACAGAGGACCCTTGTATAACAAACAGCTTTACAACGTAAAAATTCCGGAGATAGGGGAAATTTGCTTAACATAATTAATTGCCTATGGGGAGAATCTGTATAACATACAAATGGGATCACTCCGTTTTCAATGCATTCCTATGGGAAATTTGTACAAAGGAAAATTTGCTTAGCATTATTTCATTTGGAACGAATTAATTCCTTTATACAAGGTACCACTGTACTGGAAAATAAAATAAATAATTGTTGTCCAAGAAAGGAGTCTAATCAAACCACTAGCCCTCAGGGAGGTCAGTTGACTCACAGCCTCTGGGTGTTCTTGAAAAGACTAACAGGGCTACCCTCTCTGAGAGTCCTTTCTGAATATTCATAAATATTCTGGTTTCCTTTGGGATTTCTTTTCCCCCGGCGTTTTTTCACTCCAGGGACTCCCAAGGATTTTCGGCAGCCCCTCCCCCCCCCCCATTGACTTCAGCTTGGTTGAAATAGACCCATATGAATCAATACTTCATGGAGATAATTTGAAGAGATCAAGGCCTGAGAAGGGGTGGGGTGGGCTCCCCTTTGGACCCTACAATGAAATCTGCCACGCCTGCCAGAAACTGAATTTAAAGGCAGAAACAATATATGATGAATGGCCAATGGTTAACAATGAAAGCAATGTGTGCTTTGGAGACACTCGACCAAATGCCCAAGGGATCTCGTCCTGAAGGCCAGACACAAAGCCCCAGCAAATTACAGGCTGTCAGGAAAGTTCCTGCACTGGGATGCTTTTCAGCGGCCAAGGAAATCCCTCCCCTAATGATGGATCATCTATAACCTATCTTCCCAGGCCCACAATGGAACCTCATCCCTCTCACTAGGAGGTGGGCTTCGAAGGTGTTCTCAGTTAAGAATGATGGGCCTTCTGCCTTCCCAGGCGACTGCACAGAAGTGGCCGAGGGGAAGCCACGGACAACCCAGGAGGCTTGGTTGAGGGGGCGCCCCATTCCATGTCCCATAGGCCATTATCAGCATAAAAATCCGGAACAGCTGAAACTGTTTCTCTACAGCCCTTGCTGGTGTAAAATGGGCCTTGTGCCGGATGGTCATTGGAGGATTTTAACTTTTCAGGAGGGCAGGAAAAACACACAGGCGGACTGGCATGTCTTTGGAAAGGCCAGGAGGCTGGACCAGAGCCCCCGAGAGGGTCAGATAATAATAATAATAATAACTTTATTTTTATGCTGCCTTTCTCCCCAAAGGGACCCAGATCGTGCCCCTGGCTCTGAATTTTAATCCTGCTGCAGTGCAGAGAAGCAGGTGATCTGATGGGCTGGGGATACCCAGCCTTGGTTAACTTTTGTTGCGCGCACACACGTAGGCGAGCTGATTTAGCCGCTGCCCTTTGAAGCCCTTGAGGAGACAGACTTTGCTCAGTTATAAAGAACGTTTTCTCGAAAAGATGGCGGAAGAAACAAAAAAGATCCTCATTTCTTTTAAAAAGTTATTTATTAGTCAGGTTTTATTTCATTTTTACTTCTGGAAAGCAGTTAACTGTTCTCCTTTACAAAAAAAAATGTGTCCCATCCCAGTTACATCAGAGGTGATTAAACAAACGGCTGGTCAGGCAGACAGGGGGGGTTCTCCTGCCAGCCAGCCATGTTGGCTAGGGGGGGCCAGTCGAGGTGAGATTGATTGCCCGGCCCGGAGGGGGAGTGCCGGACACAACCCAGTAGGGTTAATCCTCCGGAGAAGATGGTTGCCCACAGTGGCGGTGGTGAGATTAAGGTTAATCTCGTTGGTAGCCCCCCCACCCCCCCCCACCCCGCCATGATCTGGTTTCTCCAGACAGAGGCAACAGGCTGGCTTTTTTTTTCTTGGGGGGGTGTTCTGGCCGAGGGCTCTCACAGGCCATGTGGCACCCTTCTGAAGGTGGACGGATGCTGGGAGATCCCCCAAGAGGGAGCCTGCAGGGAAGGGGTGGGGGGGGGACTGGCCAGCGGCCTCTGGCCCCCGGCTGCTGGCCCCGGCTGCTGGTGGGCCACGGGGCTCAGGAGCAGATTAAAGTGCTGGGGGGTGGGGGAGGGAGAGAGAGATACTCCAGAAACGGCCCTCCGCAGCTCCAGCACCAAATTGCCGCCCCCTCCGAGGGTGGAACACAAGGAGGCTCCCCCCCCCCCGCAGGTGGGTCGGAGTAGCACCAATGGGAAGGGAGGATGGGGGGGGGGAGAAGGCAAGCTGGGGGGTGGGTTTGGGGGGGCCAGGCGGTGAGGAGAAGGCACAGAATGGTGGCGATGGGGGCGGCGGCTTTCCTCCGTGGGGGGCGGGCGGGCGGGCGGGCTGGGGGGTTACATTCGGGACCACGCAGTAGCACCAAAGTTCATGAGGTGAATTGGACGTCCGGGCCCGTTGCGCTACTTCCGCTTTCGGCCAAGCCCTGCAACGGTCGGAGGGAGGAAGAGAAAGAGCAGTCAAGGCCTGAGCTGGGCGGAAGGCAGGGTAGTTGCCGACCAGCAGCCAAACCCATTTAAAAAGGGGGAGAAGGCAGGGGGGGCAAGGGGGGGCAGGGCAGTGGGGGCTGGGTGGCCAAAAGGCTAGTGCTCTGGGATAAGACTCAGGAGGGCTGGGTTCGAATCTCTGGCTACAGAGGGACACCCCCCCTAGCCAAGCCGTGCCCCCCCCGCTGGGCTCCCCCCCCTCACAGAACAAAGAGAGAGGCCAGCCAGGTGTAGGACCCTGGAGGTCTTTGGAAGGAACCCAGGACATAAATATGTGGCCCGTTTAGGGCCCAGGCCAGGAGGGAGAACAGAATTACAGGCTTGCGGAGTGGAAGGCACTTAAGGGTCATCTAGCCGGACCCCCAGGTGTGCAGAAAATCCACTGGTAAAGCGCCACTGACAGGTGGCTGCCAAGTTCTGCTCAAACACCGATTATTTGGGAGCAGATTCAAAACCCTTCCTTTAAGGCTCCGAGATGGGCGGCCAGCGAGGGAAAAGGGGTAGTGCTGTGGCATAGCCTTGGAAGGGAGTTCCCCGGGTGCTGCTGGCCAAAACGGGAGATGATCTATTCTATTTGGGGGGTGCAGGTGGTGGAGAGATGCCGGCTGAATGCCTAGCAGGGCTGTCGCTCAGGGCTTTCAACCCACCCTCAGGCGGCTCCTTCCTTGGGGGGGGGGGGAGGGGGGAGCAGAGACCCTCTTTTTCAGAGGTCGGGAGAGGGTCCCCACTGGATTTGGTACCCCCAAGCACAGCGCGTTGTTAGTCTGTGGAACTCCCTGCCACAGGAGGAGGTGGTGATGGCATCTGGCCTGGATGCCTTCAAAAGGGGATTGGACAGATTGCTGGAGGAAAAGTCCATCCCCGGTGACAAACCACGATGGAGATGTGTCATCTCCAGGCTTAAAACCAGGGTACTTCAAGGGCCAGATGCAGGGGAGTGGGATCAGGAGACAGAGATCTAGTCTCATGCGCTCCCAGACGCATGTGGTGGGGCCACTGTGAAATCCAGGAAGCTGGACTAGATGGGCCTTTGGCCTCATCCAGCAGGGCTCTTCTTAGGTTCTTAGGTTCTTAGGTTCCCCCCACCCCCACCCTGGAAGGACAGCTACAGGATGCCCAACTTACCGTACTTAGCGGCTTTTGCTGCTGCCGCGCCTGCCGGGCTCAGGCCTCCTAGGAGATGAAGAGAGAGAGAGAGAAAGAAAGAGAGAGAGAGAGAGAGAGAGAGAGAGAGAGAGAGAGAGAGAGAGAGAGAGAGAGAGAGAGAGAGAGAGAGAGAGAGAGGAAGTGAATCTGGAGGCACCCCCCCACACACACACACACGGCTGGCAACAGGGCTGCTTTTCCTCCGGGCACAAAACGGTGACACAGCAGCTCCTCCTGTCTTTGTGGGAGGGGGCTGGGTGACAGGCGAGTGGCAGAAGCACGATGCCAGCCCCAGCACAGACCCACCACCCCCACCACCCCACCTCTCCCTCCTCCTTTTTTTAATATTTTTTTTATTTTAGGACCAACAGAATACAGTTCATTTTCCAACGTATCAATCGTTATACAATTTCCAAAGGTTGTTCGCCCTTCTTCTTTTTTCCTCCCCCCCCCCCCACCACCCCGAGCAAGCAACTAACTGCAATGTCCTCTCATATTATATATACATTGTCAAAGCCTGATGGAAAAGTCTAGCCCATTTCTCATTCTCAAGTTTTCCTTCCAACCATTCTATAAACTTCTGCCACTCTTTCAAAATTCTATTTTTCCCTACAGTTTTTCCTTCTTGCATTATTTGTATCCATTCATTTTAGGGGGGAAAATGATATAGATAATCTTTCCACTTGTCCTAATTCTTTTTTCCCCAACAGAGGAAGCCTGGCTTAGAAGCCAGAAGGGCCCCCAAACCAGAATGAGCTCTGCCTGCAAGGCAAGGGGGTGGCCAGGGGTGGGGAGAGAGAGAGAAAAAATGTACATAGGAGCCACCCCAAGAGATTCTGCTGCCTGAGGTCCCCAAGGTCACAGGACACAGAAAAAAGCAAGTAGCAAATGGCACTGCGTCCAGACCTCTCCGTAGCGCTTAAAGCTCTCTCTGGGCGGTTTATAATTTAATTCTGCAGGCTATGCATCTCCCCACCCCACCCCACTGCAAAGGGGGAGACTCGTTTTACCAACTTTGGAAAGCTGGAGGGCTGAGTGAATGTCGGGCCAGCTCCCTGGGGTTGAACCTGGGCCGCGAGCAGAGTTTTGGCTGCAAAGCTGTAGTCGAACCAGTACCCCATGTGACGCCCCACCAGCTGCGTGATTTTGGTTCAGGAGGGAAGAAGCGCCAAAGTCCCTTCTCTCCCGCTCCCCCACCTCGCACCCCAAAGCTAAAACCAGAGTTTAACAACTCTGGGAGGTCTTTCAGGCCACCCCAAAATTGCAGCCTGAGGCGGTGCCCCACCCTGCCCCACGGAAGGGCCACCCCTGCCTCCTCCCCCAAAGGAGGTTCCTCTTGGTCTCAAGGGGTGATAGGATGTCCCTCTTCGGTCCGGGGCGACGGCCTTCCCAACATCAACCACGACCAGTTGGACCACAGCACTCTCCCTCCACCCCCACCCCCCAGGTCCTCCTTCCAGGGTGCAGGGAGGCCACCTACCTCTGTAGCCCAGGGCTCCCAGGGCTCCATAAGGCTTGGGGGGTTTGCCTGAAGGAGGGAGGGAGGGAGGGAGAAGAGGAAGAGGATGGGGTCACCCCTACACACAGGCAGTGCAGTCTCCCTTTCCACCTCCGCCCGCCTTATGAACTACACTTACCGCCATAGCCAACTCCAGCTGCAAACCCAAAAGAGACAGAAAATACTCATTAATATGGACAGCAGCCCCCATTCCTCCCTGTGCCCCACATTCTGCCACTGACCATGTCCTGCATGTATGCCCAGTAGCTTCCTGGGACAGGAAGGAAGAGCTGTGCTTTTGGAGGTGAACTTTATATACAGAGAGCCCATTGTTAGAAGCAGGCATCCCTTAAGCCTCAAAAAGGATCTGATTGTCACAAAAAAGCAACAACCCACAAATTTGTACATTTCATCTTGTGGGGCTCAACCGTGAGTCCAGTTAGGCCGCATTCTGCAACTATTTCTGCCTCTGCAGAGTCTTCCTACTGCAGCAGCCCACAGCTTGGAAAATAAGTTCCTTTTTTGGGCTACAGCTTTCCAAACCTTTTTTTAATGGGCAAGGTGACCTGAGCTGTAGTTCCCAAATAAGTAACTCTGCAAGAGGAGGCTGAAGCATGCAACACACCTGGTGCGATTGGAGACAGTCCGTCTACTGAAGAGAAAAACAGGGAGGGGAAAATAAGAAAAAAAAATCAAAGCAAGAAGAGAGTGGCCTAAATGGAGCTTGGCTCACTCATGTGAGCTCATTGCATAACTAGACCACTGCAAAAGTCCTATATGAAGCAGGTGCGTGCAGGTGCTAAAGATTTTTTGAGCCAAGCAAAGGCTGGGTCAAAGGAGACAGTGGTCACGGATCCCACTGCTGGCACCATGAAGATTAAAAACCGTTTTGTCCGTGGACTCACCGTATTGTGGGATGCCAACACCGTAGCCTGCGGGGACAGAGAAAAAGACGCCAGGTTGAGAGGGAGCCTCGTTCAAAAGCATCGAGGCAGCTTGGCAAAGCTGTCAAAGGTTCATTTTGAGAGGCCGTTACCTGGTTTTGGAGGTTTACCGCCGGCTCCTGGATACGTCAGCCCTGTGGAGCAGGAGGAGAGAAAAGGAGAATTTAGCCTCTTGTCTTACCAGTGGGTCTCAGGCCCACTGGAATGTCTTTGCTGAGAGGCGGGAGACCCTTTTTCAGGGTGGCCAGGTGGTCAAGGAGAAAAGAGCCCTTTTCACTCTCTTGGAATAACTGCTAAAAGTATCATTGATTCCTTGCAACTTGAGTTGGGCAGGCGGGCGGCTGTGTGTCAAAAATCAGGACACAGAAATTAAACAGAGAGAGACACAGAGAGAGAGACAGAGGCCCTTTGTACACGACCCCTAAACTCCGCCGCAAATGGCTCCCAGCTCCGGAGCTTAAAATTGTTTCCCCACCAGCTCCGGAGTTTACAGATAATTACGTGCGACCACGCCCACCTAAGCGCGTCCCAGCGCACTTTTCAGGTACCTGCTCTCTGGAGGTGAAAATTCCTGATGCGGATATAACGTAGTGACTGCCCGGCTCTCCTTGCTTCTGTTTGTTCTTTTTTTTGCCCCCCGCCCCTTTAAGAGATCTGAATGCAGTGCCGGGACGGCAGAACGGAGGTGAGCGGCATTCTTTTCTTCCTTTTTTTCTCCCTCCCCTCACGCAGCCAGCAGCCAGGAGTGCGGAGGGGGTGGGAACGCAGGAACAGCGACAAACCCCTAAGATCTCTGGTCCGAATTTAAGTGGCCAGCGGATCTTAGGGGTCGTGTGAAAAGGCCCAGAGAGAGAGAGAGAGAGAGAGAGAGAGAGAGAGAGAGAGAGACAGACAGACAGACAGACAGAGAGAGAGAGAGAGAGAGAGAGAGAGAGAGAGAGTACAATCCAGAAGAGGAAGATTCAAAACTCAAGGCATCCAATTGCATCCAAGGCTTGCAAGAGAGACAGCGCCAACCAGTGGTTAGAAAACTAACTTTTCTGAACCCATTTTTCGGGGCATCCTGGCTGCTTTGTGAGTGGGGGAAATGGATGGTGGCCCCACCACCACCACCCTCCGGTCCCGCTGCGCCATCTCTACACACCCGGCGCCAGCCCTCCGGCTCCGAGGCCACCGAGACCGGTTCCCCCAACGCCAGGAACGCCAAAACCTCCCGGTCTGCTACCGAACCCTAAGGAGAAATGGGTGCCGTCAGAGGCAGGCTCTCCATACACAGGCCGGTGCTGGAGGCTGCTGTGGGGGTTGGGGTTGATTTTTCAGTTTGGTTATTTTTAAAAGCAATGTTAGATCAACCACAGTTTAGTGAACTACTCCATATTTGAGCAGAAAGCACTCATGTCTCAAAATATTCAAAGGGATGGAAAAGCCTACAAAACTGGCCCATTTGTCCCCAGAAGCAGACTTCAGAGGGCAGAGTTTTCAAGGAATTCTCCTTGTTTTAAAATCTTATATTCAGGGTTTGAAGATGATCCCAAAGAAGTGATGGCTTTTTCCTGCCTCTACAAAAGTTGTTCAATTTTTAATTTTTTTTACCCCTGTGCGGGCAGAAGGTGGAAGCGCACCTTCCAGTGGGAGAAGCCACAGCCATCAAATCCGTCCATGCAAGCCGACAAAAAGGCGTTTTGCTTCAGCTTGTCTGGGAAGAATTGTTAAAAGTCGGCCAATTCCTTCACACACACACACACACACACACACACACACACACACACACACACACACACACACACACACACACACACACACACACACACACTCCGGGATGGGAGGGTCAAATTAAAAATATATAGAGTGGGATCAGTTTCCAGTGATCCACAGTCCAAAAATGTTAAAAACATTAGGGGGGAAAATCCAGAAATTTATACTGTATATTTCTAAACATGAAGTTACCCCAACTGAACACTAGAGGGAGCCAGAGACCATGCTATTGGAATGGACCCTGTATGGATAGGGGGATCCCACTGTCACCCTAAAAAACTGTGAAACTGTGAAATGGAGGGCAAAGAAGGGGAACCCATATGATTTCCTAGCCAAAAGGGGGCAGGGCTCTCTCCCTGGCAATTCGCCCTGGCTGAACCCTGTGCAAAACCAACAGGAAATCTGAGGGAACCAGGTTTGTGGATCCGGGTCTAGTCGGAGGCTTTTCCAAAATCCAGGGCTTCTCAGTTCCCAATCTTCCCACGACACCACGCCTTCCCTGCTTTGCTTGCCCATCTGCTCCCTCCCACCTCACCGCATATTGCTCCCCCCCCCCCCCGGCGACCCCGTACCTGGCACGCCCAGTCCGCCCAGTCCAGTTCCGGGGACGCCTGGCAGAGAGAAAGCGAGACAACGGGAAAGAAAGCGAACATGTTGTGTCAAAGGCTCCACAGCCATGGCCTGCCCTAAGAATTCCCACTGCCCTGGCCTGGGCACCCCCCTGGCCCTGGGTTCAACAGCTGGGGGGCCACTAAGCCAGCCATGGGGGGATCAAGGGAGAGAAACAGATTGGAAGCAACCTGTCGGTGCTAAATCTGTGCTAAATCCCTCCCCTGCCTCGGGCCCCGTGGCCAGTGTCACTTCCTGCAGCAGCCCCAGGACAGAATTTTGGACGTTTCTCCTGTCAGTCCTACGAACCATATTTAGGTGGCTTGGCCCCCGGCTGCACCCCGATCTGCGGGATCCCTGCAAGGCAAGGAGACGCGGTCAGTCGGACTCATAAGGATCCCTTCAAGGGGTTCAGCAAGCTGCCCCGATGCTCCAGGAATCACCCTCCAGCTCGGAGGGAGGAGGGAAAGAAGCCCTGGGTTCAACAGCGGGGGAGGGGATGCTCACCTGCACCAGGAACCCTCCCAGGCACGACTCCACCCCCTGGCACGACTCCGCCTCCGGGCACGACTCCGCCCCCTGGTACAACTCCGCCTCCAGGCACGACTCCGCCCCCGGGCACGACTCTGCCCCCAGCACCTGCAAAGAATTTGGGAAGACTTCTAGCTCATGGGCAGCACCTTTTAAATTATCCCTCAGATTTTAGATTTAACACATTGAAGAGCAAAGGCCCATGGCCTGATTTCCCTGGTCCTGGTCCATCCCTGTCCAGCAAGCTGTCCAATCCCTCTTGGAGTTGAGAAAAAAGTTTCTGTGAAAAGCATCCCTCTCCCGCACCCGGCCCGGTGGTGCTGAAAATATGCACAGGCCCAACGCGGAGTCTGGGGTTCACAAGGCCAAGCTGCCCTGGAAAAGGAAGGCTCAGCAGCACTGATGCATGGTCACCAGCAGCCAGGGCCGGCGCTAGGTTTTTTTTGCGCCCTAGGCGAGGGGCGGGGGGGCGGCGGGCAGGGGGGGCAGGGGGGCGGATGACAGGGGACAGCGACGGGCGTGGGGGGTGGACGGCAAAGGGCACGGGAGGGTGGGCGGCAATGGGCGCGGGGGACGGACGATGGTGGCCCGTGGGGGACGGCAGCAGGCTGGCCAGTGCCCCCTCTCCATTTTGGCGCCCTAGGCAACTGCCTAGTTCCCCTTAATGGATGTGCCGGCCCTGCCAGCAGCAGCCAGCAATCGGACCAGGAGGACGTTGACCAGAAATGAAGGCTGCTACCGGCAAAAAAGGGACCCAGGTTCGATGCCGTGTCTCCTTCCAAGGGGCGATCCAAAAGAGGAGGTGCCGGAGGCGCAGAGGGGTAGCCCGCGTGAAGATAACTCACCGTATTTGGCCGCTTTCGCTGCTGCCTTTGCTGCCGCAGCACTTCCAACGCCACCGATGCCACCGATGCCACCGACGCCTGGACCGTATGGACTGCCAGCCGCTCCAGGCCCGAACCCTTGTCCGCCACCAGCTCCTGCTCAGGACGGAGCACATGTGGGGAAGAGACGGGAGACGGTTCGGAGCCTGGCAGAGAAGCCAAAGGCACCCCACGGAAACAGATAAAAGCATGCAACCATCAGGGGGTGTATGTTTAAACTGGGGGGGGGGGCGTCAAAAAGGCCACACACACCCTAGCCAAAGAGTTAGAAACTTGTTGTGAGGGTGTTAGAATTTCCATAATCCTGCAACCAGCCTGAACGCCAGTTTGGGGCATTGCAGGATGTACCCAAGCTCTGTTCTCATGCCTGATGCTTCTGCAAATTGAGCCAAACCTCCCCGGCTCCTCCTGCAACTGCTTTTTGGGGAAAGGGGGCCCATGGCATCACGCGTGAGCTTCCCAATGTTTGCATCGGTTTGGACGCAGAGTAAACAGGCCTGTTCTCAAACAGGACACTCTGAAATAAATCCAAAAACCAGCCCGGGGCCAAACGGCTGAGGCTCGCAGGGGACGGAGCCTGTGTCAAAACGTGGGCCTAAGGGACGTTGCGTCCGTCTCTCCAGGAGAAAGCAGGAGACCCCCAAGAAGATGTAGAGGCACCCAGGAGGCTTTGATGCCGCGGCAACCTGAGCTGGGCTCTCTACTCACCATACGCTCCAGCTTTTGCTGCGGCCTTAGCTGCTGCGGCTGCGGCTGCCCCTGTTGGCACACACAGAGAAGCCCGGTCAAAGCGCGGGCCACCATCCCTACCTTGGTGGCACTCCTTTCGTCACGGGGACGCACCTGGAACGCCACCGCCACCAATTCCGCCGGGCACGAGGCCTCCGACGCCGCCAGGGACTCCGCCAACACCGAGGCCACCGGGAACAGCTCCGGGCACCTGACCTGCAAAGGGAAAGGGAAATTGGAAGGCGAGCGGTGGGCGCCGTGAATATGCTCCCCCCCCTCCGCTTCCTCCCCCTCGGCCGTTCAGGCTAGACACCTCCGAGACCTGCTAGATTCCTCAATGCCACCTCGGTCAAGCCGGGTGAACCCTGGGGTCGCGACCCCATCGCCCACGGCCCCAGAGAACAGGAGGCTTGTTTTGGGGGGGGGGAGACCCAGCCCTCCGACCGCTGCTGCCGCCGCTGCCTCCAACAGCAACAACCTGCTGCCTGAAGCAACCCACTTACTGTATCTACTCGAATATAAGCCTAGTTTTTCAGCCCTAATTTTGGGCTGAAAAAAGGGGTCCTCGGCTTACATTCGGGTCAATACTTTTAGCAACTGAGGCAAGTTGGGGTCGGTGGCTAAAAGTCATTTTAAACATTGTGCGCCACTTCTCCTGACCCCCCCCATGTTTAAAATGACTTTTAGCCGCCAATTCAAGCACTTGCCTCGGTGGCTAAAAGTCATTTTAAACATCACACACCCACCCAGCTCACAGAGGAGGAGTTGCCAGGCCCTGCTGCATTTCCCACCCTAGGCTTATACTTGAGTCAATAAATTTTCCCAGTTTTGGGGGGGTTTAAATTAGGGGCCCCAACTTATACTTGGGTCGACATACTCGAGTATATACGGGTAATTTCCCTCATCCCCAGGGCTGGGAGTGTCCCCTGGGCACCAATAAGAAGGAAAGAGACGGAAATCCAGTCTCCCCAGATGGGGGAAAGACGGGAACGTGAGAATTGATGGAGGCGGAGGCTTGGTTGCAGGGATCTTGGCACCAAATAGACACCCTCATTCCTGGTCCTGTGCCAGTCCTGTCTTGTTGGCACGAGACCAGGATGGCGGGCAGCCCTTTTTAAAGTAGCAGCGATTTGTCGCCTGAGTTTGGGCAGCCACTAAGAAACCCTCCTGGCGGGATTTTTGGCCAGGGTGGGGTGGGGTGGGGGGTTGCCTGGTCCGTCCCTGCCTCCAGAAGGACCAGGAGGGTGAAAGGGAAGGGAGGCTGAGCCATGTGCCAGGGGCCACCACCCTGGGCCCCCAAGGGGGAAGACGGACGCACACACACCCTCTGTTGTTTTCGGATGCTCCGGGTGCCTCCACGGGCCTTACCGTATTTGGCTGCTTTGGCCGCCGCCAATGCTGCTGGGCTCAGTCCTGGCAAAAGCAAACAAGCAGACAAAACAGCTGAATTTGGAAAAAGATGAACATCACAGAGGCCTCGATACCTTTAAGGGCCAGCCTCCCACTCCTCCCTTCCCAGGCTGTTTTTTCCAACTTAACTGCCCCCCCCCCGAGAGGTGTTGGGAGGGAGGAGGGGCATTGCTGCCAGGATGAACTCTTAGGGAAGTGTCTCGGTCTCGATTGGACCATGAAGTCCTGTTAGCCTTGCAAAAGACCCACCCTTGGTGAATGTCTAAGCTTCTGCAGCTTCTCCGGCAATACGGACTCACACAGTGGCAGATATTTTTAGGTGGCAGATGGCAGCTGGGGGATGGGAGCCACCAAGCTAAGCACCTGAACCGTCTACCCCTGCACCAGTTTTGAAGCACCAGTACTGACAACCGGTTGGGATGGTAGGGGAGAGGCTGGACTCCCCTGTTCCAGGAAGCAACAACCACATGAACGGCTCCCACTTGGCTCCGAGAGTGGGTGGATCAGTTTATGCCTGTTCCAAGATGCAAGGGAGCTCCGTTCCATGGGACCCAGTAAGAGTCAAGGTTGTCATAGGGCGCTTTTACATGACCCCTAAAATCCGAGGCATAGGGCTCCCAGATGTGGAGCTTAAAATTGTTTTCCCACCAGCTGCTCACTTTAAAAAAAATTAAGTGTGACCACACCCACCTAAGCGTGCCCCAGCACATTTTAAAAGTACCTGGTCTCCAGAGGTAAAAAAAAATTCTGATGCAGATTGTAAAGCAGTGAGTGCTGGGCTGTCCTCACCTTCTGTTTAGTTTTTTTTTTGCCCCCCTGCCCTTTAAGAAACTGGAATGCTTCTGGGGCTGCTCCGACCAGCAGATGGAGGTGAGCCTGCATTCTTTTCTCCCTTTTTTTCTCCCCCCGCCCCTCACGCAGACAGGAGCAAAGAAGTGCAGAGGGGTGGGAACACAGCAAGAGGAGCAAACCCTCAAGATCTCTGGTCCGAACTTAAGCTGCCAGCGGATCTTAGGGGTCGTGTAAAAACGCCCATAATGAGTCTGGTGTGTAGACCCCAGAAAAGGTCTATACACCGAGATCTGGTTCCGAGATCTGGTTCTGAGATCTGGTTCCGAGATCTGGTTCTGAGATCTGGTTCCAAGATCTGGTTCCGAGATCTGGTTCTGAGATGCCTTGCGCTTTGGTTTGGGACTACAGTTAGTTCACCAAAATGACTCCCAAGAGTTAAAGCGCTTTTACTAACAATTTAAACCAAAGGTACTCCCAAGAGTTAAGGCTCCTTTGCTTACAGTTTACTCTTGCTGTTCCTGCCACTGCTGTCTCCACCACCACCACCACTGCTACTGCTACACAGGACTGATGGTTCCAGGTATGGCAAGGAAGCCTTCCTTCCCCCATCTTTCTCTTCCTCCTTCCTTTCTCCCAGTTAACCCCTCTGCTTACCTCCTGCTCCGGGGGCCACTCCGACCCCAGGCCCCACGCCAGGGAGTCCGCCAACCCCGGGCACCCCGGCCCCGCCTGGGACACCGAGGCCACCCAGGCCAGCTCCGGGAACAGCTCCAGCGCCTGCCAAAAGGGGAGGAAAGACAGAATGGATCAGGCCCGAAAGGAGGACAGCAGGTGAGAGCAGGTGGCAAGCAAGCGAGCACACACACACACACACACACACACACACACACACACACACACACACACACACACACACGTTCTGAGCCCATGGGATGCCAACGTAAGTCCCGATCCTGGCATCGGATGGGCTGAGCCATCCCGGTCCGGAGGGGCTATGAATCCAGGCCTGGTGTTAGTCTCGCCTTTGCAGCATCTCTCCAAGGTGCTGAATCTATTTTTGGAGACCCCTTTCAAGACCGGGAAAGATCCTGGGAAAAGCACTCGGGACCCTCCAGTGGCTAGGAGTGCAAGTGGCAGCTTCTTCATGCCAAATCTCCCAGGGGGATTCTGGCCACTCCAGTGCCCCCCCCCCCCTGGCCACCGCCGCCAGTTTTCATCTGGTTCTTCTCCTCGAAAGCCATGAAGGATGATGCAAAGCACAGAAATGATGCCAAGTCCCAAACACCAGAAGTCTTCGGGGTGGGGGTGGGGCCCTCAACATTACATGCCCCCCAAGTGTCCTCAGCTGCACACAGTGGGGTGTACATCGCACACGGCACCCACCTACCCCCATCACACATTGGCATTCCCCTTTAAGAACATAAGAACAGCCTTGCTGGAACAGGCCACACACCCCCAGTCCAGCATTCTGTCTCACACAGTGGCGGCTTGCCCTTTGCTTTATTATTATTTATTATTATTTATTTGTTTGTTTCATTTTTATACCGCCCGTCTTCCAATATGGAACTCTGGGCGGTGTACATAATAAAAAGCAGATAAAAACAATACAGAAAGATGGATCAATGGATCAATGGGCGGTAGGCAAAACAACAGCAACAGCAACAAAATTAAATTAAATTAGGTCGCCATAAGCCTCCCTGAAGAGCATGGTTTTCAGTGCCTTTTGGAAGGCGGGCAGGGACTGTGCAAGGCGCAGCTCACTCGGAAGGTGGCTCCAAAGGGAGGGGCCCACAACAGAGAAGGTGCGGTTGCACGTGGCCGACCTCCGCGCCTCCCTAGGAGTGGGCACCCTGATGTCTTCCCCTGCTGACAATTCCCCGCAAATGGCATTGAGAGATCTCCTGCCTTTTTCTCCAACCCGGAGGGTGTCCTTAAGCATCCATAACGAGAACCATGGATACCCTTGTTCTCCATGAACTTGTCTCATCCTTCCACCTGCTGCATTCACACTGGGAAGGGACGTCTCCCTGAATGCCCCAATGTCAGAAAAGAACATACTTCTTTCAGCCATTTCTGACCCCAAAAGTGACCAAGGGCCTCACCGTATTTAGCCGCTTTTGCTGCTGCTGCTGCTGCAGCCGCCGGACTCAATCCTGGAAGAAGCAAGAGGAAGAATTTAGTAAAAGATGAAAGGGGGTGTCAGAGTCTCCTGACCTGAGACTGTTTTTGTGACCACCCCACGTGGCGATGAAAGCTTAACGGGGGCGGGGGGGGAGGACGTGGTCTCAGAGGGGCAGTCAGGTCTTTACCTCCCGCGCCGGGGGCCACTCCCAAGCCAGGCCCCACGCCAGGGAGTCCGCCAACCCCAGGCACCCCAACGCCGCCTGGGACGCCGAGGCCTCCAACGCCGACCCTGGGAACAGCCCCGGCACCTGCCAAAAGGGAGAAAGGCAGAAGGGTCAGGCCCTAACAGATCAGGACCGCAGGGGAGGAGGTAAAGTTGTGAGTCTTTCCTGGTCACCCAGAAAGAGGGAAAGAAGGGTGCCAGGATTTGAGCCAGAGAAAAAAAGGGGTCTAGCAGGAAGCTTAAAATGAAGGTGCACTTTCTATTAAAAATCGCAAGTGACCTATCACAGGATTTGGGATGCAGGGAGGGGAGCCAGACGGCATAGCTCGTGGTGAATCAGCGTGTGGTGCTCTAATTCCTGGGCCTGTGCTCAGTCACACGACGACTTGGCGGGGGGGGGGACCAGGGATGCAAGCAGCCACTTGCAACCTTCTCCTCCCAACATCTCACCAGGCCCACACAAACGCCCGTGCATAACTTAGGTTTCCACAAGGGCCAAGGATCCGAAAGATGAACCTCTGGATCCCAGACCGAGCCAAGCCTGAACTTTCTTTGGAGGCAAACAGGTTGAAAGGGAGGCCAGCCTATTTGGGGCACTTCCCGAGAAGGCAGGTCTCCCCGGGAAAAGGCAGTCCTGTTGGGAAAGGCAGGAAGCAGCAGGAAAGGAGGAAGACCCAATGCAAGATGGTCAGACTCCCTCAAGGAAGCCACGGCTTTTGATTTTGCCATAGCTGAGCTGGGCACTTGTTGGCATCCCCCAGGCCATGCTGGAGATTGATTATCCATAGGGTGGCCCCCCAAGCGGACGTGACTTGAGGGCGCAAAACGATCACATCCGATATGCAAAAGGAACACGTATTCCTTCCTTTCAGGTGCTGCTAAACAACTCGGAGCCTCACCATATTTCGCTGCTTTTGCTGCTGCTGCAGCCGCGGCTGCCGGACTCACTCCTGATACAAACAAGAGAAAAAACTAAGTAAGAGAAGAGACGGGGCATCTGGATTACAAAAAGCTTGGCATTGGTGAGGGTCAGTCGGGCTGCCTATATCTCCTCCCTGCGACCCCCCCCCCAGCCAAGCTTAGTCACAACTCTTGCAGGGCCTGGGAGCTGGGGGTTCAGTTC
Organism: Phrynocephalus guinanensis; assembly: GCA_037367245.1. Classification (NCBI taxonomy): domain Eukaryota; kingdom Metazoa; phylum Chordata; class Lepidosauria; order Squamata; family Agamidae; genus Phrynocephalus; species Phrynocephalus guinanensis. The sequence goes on from CM074750.1 coordinate 5,753,423, forward strand.
GGTGGTTCCAGAGAAGGCAAGGGAGACTTCATCCTACATCCTCCTCTTCCTCCTTGCCTCTGGTCAACCCTCCACTGACCCCAAACCTCGAAACGGCTTACCTCCTACTCCGGGGGCCACTCCAACACCAGGCCCCACGCCAGGGAGTCCGCCAACCCCAGGCACCCCGGCCCCACCCGGGACACCGAGGCCACCAAGACCGGCTCCAGGAACGGCCCCAGCACCTGCCAAAAGGGGAGGAAAGACAGAAGGATCAGGCCCTGATAGGGAAAAAAATAGGCACCCGCCCAGCTCGAAGAGGCCGTGGGATGCCAATGTAAGTCCCAATCCTGGCATTGGATGGGCCGAGCCATCCCGATTATAGAGGGGCTGCAGATCCAGGCCTGGTAGTTCATCTCGCCTTTGCAGGATCTCTCCAAGGTGCTGAACTTGGGCTGAGTCCAGCCTAGAGTGGATCCACAGCACCTCCAGGATGAGACTCAAGCACCCTCCACTGGGAGAACTGGAATAAATTCTTCAGCAGCCAGGCCAGAACCCTCCTGCGGTTTTCACACCGCTGGATCGTCACGAATGAAGGCGTCGCCCCTTCGCGCCGGGCCTTGTGCTAGTCGTACCAAGCATTTGCTGCCCTGATTTTGCAGTGACCCTTGAGCAGGAGCTAACCGCTGGTAGCATCCCGACCTGAGCATACAACACTGGGTGCTTCTCCAGAGAAAGGCAGGGCATACACAGTTTAAAGAAACAAATTAGGCAAGCTCAGTGTCTCAACGCACACGGCGCTTCCATGGGTGGACACAACATTTTTTCCCCCGGCCACCTTCTGGCCACGGAGTGACCCACCACCTTACCGTATTTCGCTGCTTTTGCCGCCACTGCCGCCGCTGCCGGACCCAACCCTGGCAGAGAGAGAAGAGAAGGATTCGGGAAGAGTCGAACTTCGGGGGGGGGGGAGATTTTCAACACAGAAAGCTCAATGCTTCCCAGGACCCCCCACCTGCCCCAATCACCCCAAGGGCCAAGAGTCCAGCAGTGCTGTCAGAGCCTTGGCGAAATATTCATCCGGAGGACCCGCTGTTGCCAAGAAAGCTTTAAGGGGTGGGTGGCCTGCCTGGGATGCTGCAATGAGATGCCCCTAAGTGCCACCAAAGACCTACTCCTGTCCTAGGTGGAAGCAGACACGGCTGCATTGGGGACAACGATCCACACCGATGCCTGCATTTTTGGACCTGGCCTGGATGGCCACCTGATGGGGACCGGCAGAAGGAGTGCAAGGACGGTCTTTGGCCATTTGAGGTCAAGCCTGGTGGCTTTGTTTGTGGACAGCCTGGATGACTCTCTGAAGGGCCCGTCCCTTCCTTTGCTGCGCTCTCCCACTGAGAAGGTGGGCAGCCCTCTTTTGGCCTGTCAGCACCGCTCATGGGATGTTGCAGTGCTCAGTCCCACGTCCAGCAGGAGGGAGGGGGTCTGCGGAGCGAGTCAAAGGGGTAAGCATCCCATCCTGGAAAGGTTCGCTTTTGGACTACGGATCCCAGAATCCTCTACCTGGCATTGGCTGAGAGATGCTGGGCTCCGGCTGACTTACAACTGGAGTGCTGGTTTGGAAGCAGCTAGACGGGAGTGGGTGGAGCATCCTTTAGGGTCGGTGCTTATAGGAAGAGCATGGGAGCCTCCCTCCCTCTTCTAACTTGCCCCCAACCTACCCCAAACCACCATAGAGCTTACCTCCTACTCCGGGGGCCACTCCGACCCCAGGCCCCACGCCAGGGAGTCCGCCAACCCCAGGCACCCTGGCCCCGCCTGGGACACCGAGGCCACCAAGGCCAGCTCCAGGAACAGCCCCAGCACCTGCCAAAAGGGGAGGAAGACAAAAGGATCAGGCCCTGAAGGGGGGAAAACAGGCACCCACCCAGCTCGAAGAGCCCGTGAGATGCCAATGTAAGTCCAAACGTTTTAGGGCATTGCACACTAGGACAACTAGATATAAAGATAGTTTCTTTCCAAGTGCTATCAAACTGCTGAATAATTAATTTTTACTTCTCTTCTTCCTTTTTAAATAATAGGTTATATTGTATTGTTGTACAGTGGGCCCTTGTATAACAAACAGTTTGTATAACATAAAATCTGTACAACATAAAAAATTCCGGAGATAGGGGAAATTTGCTTAACATGGGGCAAATCTGTACAACATAAAAATGGGATTACTCCATTTTCAATGCATTCCTATGGGAAATTTGTATAAAGGAAAATTTGCTTAACATAATTTCATTTGGAACAAATTAATTCCTTTATACAAGGTACCACTGTACTGTGCTTTTATTGATGACTATATGATTCTTATATTTCCTTTTATAAATGGAGAGCAGATTTTACTAAGACAAATTCTGGGTGTGTCCAACCACACTTGGCCAATAAAAGTATTCTGATTCTGATTCTGGCCGCGGAGTGACCCACCACCTTACCGTATTTCGCTGCTTTTGCCGCCGCCGCCGCCGCTGCCGGACCCAACCCTGGCAGAGAGAGAAGAGAAGGATTCGGGAAGAGTCGAATGGGGGTGGGGTGGGGGTGGGGGTGGGAGTGGGGGCATTGGAAGCAGCTAGACGGGGAGTCAGTGGAGCATCCTTTAGGGTTGGTGCTCATAGGAAGAGCAAGGGAGACTCACTCCCTCCTCCCTCCCTCTGCGAACTTGCCCCCAACCAACCCTCCACTGACCCCAAACCACCATAGAGTTTACCTCCTACTCCGGGGGCCACTCCGACCCCAGGCCCCACGCCAGGGAGTCCGCCAACCCCGGGCACCCCGGCCCTGCCTGGGACACCGAGGCCACCAAGGCCGGCTCCAGGAACGGCCCCAGCACCTGCCAAAAGGGGAGGAAGACAGAAGGATTGGGCCCTGAAGGGGAAAAAACAGGCACCCGCCCAGCTCGATCAGCCTAATTTCCCAGTCCTGGCATCGGATGGGCCGAGCCATCCCGATTGCGGAGGGGCACTGGGTCCAGGCCTGGTAGTTCGTCTCGCCTTTGCAGGATCTCTCCAAGGTGCTGAATGTCCTTTGGGGGACATAACTCAGGACCTTGGAAAGACCCTCTAAAGAGTAACGCCCAGGATGGAGTCACATCATCTGCGAAAAGGGACTCAGGAGCCCCCACTTGACAAATTAATTACTATATGGAGATGGGCAGAAGGTCATTGGCAATTTAACGGGTGCAAATGCACATCCAGAAACTGTAGCACCCCTTTCCCCAGGAGAAATTCCCAGCAGGACGTCCGCCTGGGTCACATCCTTTATTCTGGTTCTACTCCTGAGCGGTGGTGAAAGGGGTTCAGAGGCCACGGCTGGGGGGGGGGCACAGAACGGTGTGCAGCTCTTGTGGCCTCTGAAACACGAGGCGTGGTGTCCCTTGCCAGGCAGCCTGATTCACCGGCAAGGACCGCATGCCTGCCGGCTGCCCAGCGACCCCAGGGCTTACCGTATTTGGCTGCTTTAGCAGCTGCTGCAGGACTCAGCCCTGGAAGAGAGGCAGATAAGAGATGAGTCGAGTTAGAAGGCATCGGGAGCATAATGGAAAGTATGGGCCGGTCCCCACCCTACTTCTCACACCCACCTCCAGACCTCCTTTTGAGCGTAGTGGCAATTCTCAGTGTGGGGGAGGTGCTGGATGTGATTTTTCTATCATTACACACTGCAATGAATGCTTGGAAGCATTCATTGGGCCATGCAGTCCCGTTAACTGTGCAAAAGACCCGCCTAGAGATCCCCACAGCTTTGGGCTATGGGGTTGGGTCAGGATAGAGTCTGGGTTCCTTTTGGTTTAAGGGCTCCAGATGTGGGCAGGGGGTCCTTCATACCGCAGCGTCCTCCTTCCTTCCCTCCCTCTTGCCATCTGCCCACTTACCTCCTGCTCCGGGGGCCACTCCCAAACCAGGCCCCACGCCAGGGAGTCCACCAACCCCAGGCACTCCGGCCCCGCCTGGGACACCGAGGCCACCAAGGCCAGCGCCAGGAACAGCCCCAGCACCTGCCAAAAGGGGGGGGGGGGAGAGAGAGCGACAGAAGAATCAGCCCACAAAGTAGGACAACAGGTGAGAGCAGGTAGCAGGCAAGATGGACTCCAACCAGCACTCAGCATTGAAACTCCGGCATCGGAAACAGAATATTCCAGGCTGACATCGGACAGGCAGAAATTTTTTTTTGGTGAAATTACAGGCATGAGGTGCAGGAGTGAATCTACCCTGGTCCCTCAGGTCATCAACCTGGGTGGCCCAGCCCTCGGGACAAGAGGTTGGCTAAAGGACAGGGGAACACAGGTGCAGCGTGGGGCAGGGCTGTACCTGTGGAATACTTCCCCTCAGGGGAGCTGATGGGCACAGGCCTCCATGGCAGCGCCAGCAGGGGCAGCCTAATTTGTTCATCTGCCCTTCCCTCAAAAAAAAAAATCTTTATTAAAACACAAAAATAAAAAAGACTAATGGTTATATCGGAACACGAGCTTTTGCTAACAAGCCCGCTGCTTCAAATGTATCAAGGGAAGCACAAAGCAAATTATTATTATTTTATTATGATTATGTTCCTTTGGGTTTTTGACTGATATAAATGGGGCGGGGGAAGAGGCGTTCACTTGTCCTACTCAGGATTGTCCACTAGGGGGCAGCAGAGATCCAGCTTGGGCTCAATTCCCACTCCGCCTTGGGTTATAGAGGTAAGGAGGAGAGAAGCAGGTTGCAAAACCTCAACTTCTGGTTTCTCGAGATGTCCCCCCCCCCCCCATCATCACCATCGCTGCCACAGCCCTTTTTCACTCTGAGTGGTAAGGAAAGCCAGACATAGAAAAATCAATGGGGGGGAGCATAGCTGGAATCCAATGGTGACTTTCTTTCTTTCTTTCTTTCTTTCTTTCTTTCTTTCTTTCTTTCTTTCTTTCTTTCTTTTTCTTTCTTTCTTTCCTTCCTTTCTTTCCTTCCTTCCTTCCTTCCATCCATCACCTTTCTTTCTTTCCTTCCTTCCATCCTTTCCTTCCATTCTTCTCTTTCCTTTCTTTCTTTCTTTCTTTTTTTTCTTCCTTCCATTCCATCCATCCATCCATCCATCACCTTCCTTCTTTCCTTCCTTCCTTCCTTCCATCCATCCATCCATCCATCACCTTTCTTTCTTTCTTTCTTTCTTTCTTTCTTTCTTTCTTTCTTTCTTTCTTTCTTTCTTTCTTTTCTTTCTTTCCTTCTTTTTCTCCTTCCTTCCTTCCTTCCTTCCATCCATCCATCCATCCATCCATCACCTTCATTCTTTCTTCCTTCCTTCCTTTCCTTCTTTCTTCCTTCCTTCCTTCCTCCTCCTTCCTTCCATCCATCCATCCATCCATCCATCCATCCATCCTTCCTTCTTTCTTTCTTTCTTCCATCCATTCCATCCATTTCTTTCTTTCTTTCTTTCTTTCTTTCTTTCTTTCTTTCTTTCTTTCTTTCTTTCTTTCATCCTTCCTTCCTTCCTTCCTTCCTTCCATCCATCCATCCATCCCATCCATCCATCCATCCATCTTTCTTTCTTTCTTTCTTTCTTTCTTTCTTTCTTTCTTTCTTTCTTTCTTTCTTTCTTTCTTTCTTTCTTTCTTTCTTTCTTTCTTTCTTTTAGCTGCTATTAAAGGCTCTCTCTCCAACCCCACAGGCCTTGGGCCATGGAGGAGGGGATAGGAAGCCTCTGATTAGTTTTAATTCAATGTTTCTGCCTTCTAATCTGGGTTAGGCGGTGACACCAACATACGGTCATGCCAATGGGGTTTTGCCCTGGTTCCAAATAGGGCAGGACTCCCCTCCAGACTCCCACAGGAATGGGAAGAGGAGGAAATATAATGGGTCTTCTAAGAAGGGTTTGGGGTTTTGTTGTTATTTGTTCTGCTTTTTCAAGAAAAGGAATTTAAACTTGCTGCCTGCAAGGAAGCACGTGCCGGGGGTGCACAGAGTGAGCCGCTTAACCCAAGCCCCCCCCACACACAGAAGCTACATAATAATAATAATAATAATAATAATAATAATAATAATAATAATAATAATAATAATAATAATAATAATAATAATAATAGCTTTATTACGGTCAAAGACCAAAAACACCAGACAATCCACAATAGTCACATACTATTCAAATTTTGAAATAAGTACAAAATTATACAGTCTTCCATTAAAATATTAATAAATAAACCCTTGCTTGCAGATAACCCTAACCCTAACCCTAACCCCCCCCCACAAGCTGTTGTTGGGAGAAGAGCAAGGAGGGGAAAGCCATCTTGAACACATTACATACAAGCCGGGATGAGCCGACAGCGGCAGAATTGCGCACGGTGTGCCCTTAACACAACTTCTGGCCCCAAGGAACTGGGGGGGAAGGCAGTGGCAGGGTCCCAACACATGCTTCAATGCCTACCTCCATGTTCAAAAGTGTCAGGAAAGGCATCCCGGGAGCTTGCAGAGACAGGGTCTCTGAGCACACGCAGAAAGCCTTTTCCCCCTTCAGAGGGGCCTTGATTCAAGTGGGTTTGGAATCTGGCCGCGGAGGAGAGCTTTCTGGTTTGATTCTCAGCCTCCCTCAAGCCCACCAGAGGGCGGCAGACACCCCCTCTTTCGCTCCCTATAGGGGCCCCACGGGGAGCCCCAGAAACGCAAGGAGCCACCCCGGGGAGGCTGCTTCGGCTCTTGGGGGGGTTGGGGGGTCAACCTGATGCCAGTTGCCGGCTGGCTGCAGACCCAGTACAAATCCTAAGAAAAGCTGCACTCCTCCACCACCACCACCACCACCACCCCGTCTCTCTTCGTCCCTTGCTAACAGACACACACACACACACACACACACACACACACACACACACACACACACACACACACACACACACACACACACCAGTGAAACCAGATTCTTCTGTGGCTGCTCTGAAATCCCTCAATTGCACCACTTTCCTCCCTGCCAGCCTGTTTCCTATCAAAAACAGATGGCCCGCAGGCTGGAACCTGAGCCTGAGGATCATGGAAATTTCTCTCTTACACACACACACACACACACACACGCACACACACACACACGCGCGTGCACGCACACAGAGTCATCGCTCTCTCACATGCCGCCAGCCGTCAGGTGCCATGGGACGACTGCGAGGTGGGGGGGGGGCTGGAGCTAAAAGACTCCACCTCGTTCCTATTGCCTTTCCCTTGGGGACCCCATTTCTCACCCCATTCCAAAGCACCCCCCACCCCCCAGCCTGTGAATCATCACTTCCAGTCATTCATCCTTTGGCTGGCTCTCCAGATACGGACCTTTCAGAAAGCGACTGGGCCCCTGTTCTCTTTGCTTTCTCTGTTCCCTTTTCACTGCACTTTTTGAGACCAAGTGGTCTTCAGATGGATGGGGAGGGGGGGAGGTAATGGCCTCAAGCCTGTTCCCATCAAACTGCGTGGACCCCCCCACCGTCAAACGGCATTAAAAAGTAACTTGGAAAAGTGACCAGGACACATAGCTGCTCCCTGTAGCCACGGAGTAACCACATCTCTCCTGGTCTCCTTCCTTCTGGAATGACATGTTGTTACATCCTCCTTAGCAACAACAAAGGTGATTCAGGCAGCGGTTCAAATCCCGGGTGCCCCACAGCGGAGTGAGCCCCCTCTGAAAACCCCAGCTCCTGCCAACCTAGCAGTTCGAAAGCATGTCAATGCAAGTAGATAAATAGGTACCGCCGTAAAAAGTGGGAAGGTAAAACAGTGTTTTACCATGCTGGCCACGTGGCCAGGGACTTGCACAACACTGGCTCTTTGGCTTGAATACAGAGATGAGCACCACCCCTAGAGTCGGACACGACTAGCACGCGTATGCAGGGGGAAACAGAAGCCACCGCCCCACCCTTCTCCAGTCTTATTTATGGCTTGCTTGTGTCTCCCTCACAACCAGAGAAAATCAGCTGAGCTGGAGATGACGAGGCCCAAAACTCACCATACGCAGAAGCCTTCGCTGCCGCTTTCGCCGCTGCCGCCGCCGCCAGCCCACCTGCACCTGTAGCAAGAAAAAAAGCCATTTTAGGAGCCGAACCCAGAATGGATTCACAAGACATTCATATTACTCTGGTCTGAACACTTTTTAAAAACTCCTTCTCTCCTTCCTCGAAGTGGTTTTATTTGTATGTTTGTGTGGAGGGGATGAGGAATTCTGTGGAACTCCAAAGCCTGCACCCTCTCTTTTGGCCGGTCCCAATGAATGTGTCTCAGCCCAAATGGAGGAGGTCTTGTGTTGCAAGGCACGCCCCCCCCCCCGCAAAGCTTCTCGGCCTCATCCGTCCGCAGGGACTTACCTATTGCACCCGGGACACCTCCAGCGCCTGGCACTAAGCCTGTTCCAAGCGACCCAATGCCAGGGAGACCCCCTGCTCCGGGGACAAGGCCAGCACCTGGGGAGAGGCAAGCCGGGAGAGACACACCGTCACCATCATTCTAAGCTGTCCTGTGGGCACCTGTGGAGGATGGCCTGGGTTCCTACACAGGACCTAAGGCAGGGGTGTCCAAACTTTTCGCAAGGAGGGCCAGATTGGATGAGGTGAAAATGTGTAGGCAGCCGACCATTCAGTCGCGTTTGGCCCGCAGGACTAGTCTTTATAACATGCAAGGAGGCAGGGAGGACGCTGCAGCAACAGAGCTGGGGGAAGGTTGGCTGGGGGGACGGACAGAGGCAGGGAGGGCAGGCAAACCGTAAAACTGCAAGCTGACATCTCCATCCGGTATGGGGAAGGGCCAGCAGGTGGGGATGTGTGACCAGGCTGAGCGGGTGGGGAAAAGAGGTCGTGGGCCACTCTAAATTTGAAAACGGGCCCGCATTTGGCCCCCGGGCCTGACTTTGGACATGCCTGACCTAAGGAATTATGGGCAGGGTTTCATGGGGAGGGACTGAGGGACTGAGAAGCCCCCCAAAAGGCAGGAAAGCAGTGGGACCCCCCCAATGCCTCTAGGATTGCTTTTTCCAGTTGTGGGAACCCCACTCGGGTCGGCGCAAACACCCTGGTGCTTGCCAGCTGGTCTCCGATGGCCGACAGCTCTGCCAACAGGAGGGCTTCACGGCAGGAGGGCCAGAAACAAAGTGGCAGGGAAGCCATGCCAGGGCCCGGTTGTGGCCCCTTGGCCTCTGCCCCCCCCCCCCACACTAAGGCCTTGTGGTTCCTTTGGCTTCTGCCACTCACCATATTTTGCTGCCGCCTTGGCTGCGGCTGCTTGTGCTCCTACGCCTGTGGGGTAAACAAGAGACCCTTCAGTGGCCAAGCATGGGGGGAGGGGAGCAGGGAATCCCAGTTTGCCCCATGCCTCTCCTTCACACACACACCCCCCCGCAATTCCAGCTCCCCAGAAGCAACCCTCCCATTGAGGGCCACCTAGACTGGCAATGAGGGAAGCCCCCTTTTCTAGGTCCTTTGATTCCCCAACTCACGCGGACAGGTAGAGCAACAACAGGTGACTTTGTTTCCCCGTATTTACATCTCCTCTTAACATAAGAACATAACATAAGAAGAGCCCTGCTGGATCAGGCCAAAGGCCCATCTAGTCCAGCTCCCTGTATCTCACAGTGGCCCCGCCAGATGCCTCTGGGAGCGCACGAGACTAGATATCTGTCTCCTGATACCACTCCCCTGTCTCTGGCCCTTGAAGGACCCCCGTTTTAAGCCTGGAGATTCCACACCTCCCTCATGGTTTAAGTCACCTGTGATGGACTTTTCCTCCAGGAATCTGTCCAATCCCCTTTTGAAGGCATCCAGGCCAGGTGCCATCACCCCACCCTGTGGCAGGGAGTTCCACAGACTAACAACGCGCTGGGTGAAAAAAAAATATTTTCTTTTGTCTGTTCTTACTCTCCCAGCCCTTGATTTGAGTGGATGTCCCCTAGTTCTGGTATTTTGTGAGAGGGAGAAGAGTGTCCCTCTATCCACTTTACTCATGCCCTGCATTATTTTGTACATCTCAATCGTATCCCCCCTCAGGCGCCTTTTTTTCCAGACTAAAGAGCCCCAAATGTTTTAGCCTTTCCTCATAAGGGAGGTGCCCCAGCCCAGGAATCATTTTAGTTGCTCTCTTTTGCACCTTTTCCAGTTCCACTATGCCTTTTCTTTTCCAGTTCCACTATGTCTTCCCTTGTCCCCACAGTGAGTGTAGCTAAAAACCGTGTCAGGAAAGACCCTGGCTAAGGCCAAATACTTCTAAAACTCCTTCTGTTATAGCCTTAGAGCACAACGTAAATAGCTGGAGAGCAAGTCCATGCAGTAACGGAGAGCTGTTTGCCTTTTTAAAAACTAGCCCTGTGCGCTGCCCGCCCACCCCAATCCCCTCACCTGTTCCGGTCGGGAATCCAGCTTTGCCCCCAGCGCCGCCATACACCCCACCTGGTCCAGCACCTGAAGCCACGCGAGGGAGGGAGGAAGGGGAGGTGTGAGAAGGCCACATGGGGATGTCCCGACGAAGTCTCGGGAGGCCCTTCTTGTGGACCGTTTCCAACATGTCCAAAGGCGCTTGACTCAACCAAGCGAGGGGTCTTGCTTGCCCATAAGCAACTAGGAGCCTGATGGAAAGCCGGATCCGAATCCAGGACCCTTCCTGTCAGATGGCCTCCCCCTTCCCGGGTCCCTTGGTCACTAGGGCCGCCCCACAAAAGGTCCAGCACCCGGAAGGACTTACCAAAAGCTTGCTTCCCGGGACCATAATAAGCACCTGGACGGAAAGAAAGAAGCAGGAGAGTCACATTCTGCTCGAGAACAAACCACGTGTGAAGACTACAACACCCAGAATCCACCAGCAGCATCAGCTGGGCCAGGAGAAGGGGCTGATGAACTCTCAGATCGCCTCATTCCGCTTCCGTTTGGGTCTTTAAGGCGACCCAGTCGGTTCTGGGTTCAGACTCACCAGGCACTTTGGGTGCTTTGATGGGGTAGCCCAGAGGGAGCCCCGGCTGTTGTCCAGCACCAAAACCTCCGAAGCCTGAAACAGCCGAGGAGAAGGGGGTGAGATGCCGAAGGCTCTGGGCCCCTGACAGCACTCCCCACCCCTCCGTGGCCAGCACCCCCGGGGGGGGGGATCCGTCCCTTTCCCTGCCGTCTCCCATGGCAGACGGTTCTGTGTTTCTCGAGCGCTTGAGAAGCTTAACGTGCCCGAGTGGCGCAGAGGTTAAACTGCGGTGCTGCAGTCGAGACTCTGCTCACGACCTGAGGTCCAAATCCCAGGTAGATGGCTAAAGGTTCGCTCAGCCTCCCATCCTTCCGAGGGAGGTAAAATGAGCACCCAGCTTGCTGGGGCAGGGGTAATTACTGGTACACTACCCAGAGAGTGCCTTGAAAAGTATGGGGCTGTATAAAATCAGCACATTTTGTTCTCGTTGGCTTTGCCCATGTGGAGAGGCCACGGCGACTATTGTATTTCCCCGAAAATAAGACACTGTCTTATATTAATTTTTGCTCCCAAAGATGCGCTAGGTCTTATTTTCAGGGGATGTCTTATTTTTACATGAAGAAAAATACAGTACACATTTATTGTTATCTTATTATGGGGAGGCCTTATTTTCAGGGGATGCCTTATATTTCAGTGTGGGGCAAAACTGTAAGTAGGTCTTATTTTCAGGGGATGTCTTATTTTCGGGGAAACAGGGTAGATTCTGAGGGCCGTGGCACAGAAACGCCATTTCCCCATTCTCCGAGAGGGGTCAACTCACCTGGTATCCCTGCAAAGGCACCACCTCCAGCCCCTGGGATCGGAGGGGGTGGGGTGGGGGGACAGAGAGAGAAAGAACGAGGGAGGAAAAGACAAAGAGAGAGAGGGGGGCTTAGCAATGGCTGCGTTGCAACGATGGACCAAGAGCAGGTGAGTGTGCCGGGCTGTGGATAATGGGCGAGAGGTTTTAAAGGCAGGGAGGGGGCCACAAAGGTCAGAAGGGTCGCTGAGGTCACCCTCAAGCCCCACTGACAGCAGCCCGATAAATAGGCGACCCTTTGCTTTGTGGCTTCCTTTAGTGAGCTGATCCACCTCACATTTGGTCCTCCTCTCTTCCTGCTGCCGTTAGCTTATCCCAGCCTGGTGGCTTTTCCCAGGGCGCTTTTACACGGCCCCTAAAATCTGAGGCAAAGGGCTCCCAGATGCGGAGCTTAAAATTGTTTTCCCACCAGCTCCGGACTTTTAAAAAAATTAAGTATGCCCACGCCCACCTAAGCACATCCCGGCGCATTTTCCGAGTACCTGGTCTCCGAAGGTGACAAATTTCTGATGCGGATTGCAAAGCAGTGAGGGCTCTCCTTGCCTTCTTTTTTTTTTTGCCCCCCGACCCTTTAAGAGACTTTAAGAGACTGGAATGCTTCCTGGAGCACCTCCTGAAGGCAGAGCGGAGGTGAGCCTGCATTCTTTTCTCCCCTTTTTTCTCCCTCCCCTCACACAGACAGGAGCCATGACATGCGTAAGGGTGGGAACACAGCAAGAGGAGCAACCCCCCAAGATCTCTGGTCCAAATTTAAGTTGCCAGCGGATCTTAGGGGCCATGTAAAAGTGCCCCCAGAGAGAGAACACTGCCCCCACCCGGCCCCCGATTGTGCCAAAATAGCCAATCTATACTTTTATGCCACACGGAACCCTTTATATTTGAGACCAGATGCTGGCGGTAAGAATCATTCTGTCTTGGGAAAGATAAACTCAGCAAGGGTGGAGGAGGGGGGGAGGGGGACACTTACCTGCAACTTTAGGCTTGATTCCAGCTCCTGTTGGCACCCCTGGTAGGACCCCCACCCCAGGATAACGGATCCCTGCAATTAGAAACGGAGACGCTAAGGAAACCAAGAGGCACCCCCTGAAACTCAGCTCTGCTTCGGGAGGCACGTCTGTCGCCATTACTCCCAAGACCCCAGTAGGAAATGGGAAACATTGTGCCATTCACCAGTACCCACAGCTGGTTTATGGGGTGGAGGGATTTTTTTTTTTTGGGGGGGGGTGCAAAGTACATAAAAAGGGGAAGAAGCCCGGTCTACTCACCTGTGCCAGGCAGCACGCCTCCAGGGAAGACGCCGGGGATCCCAACGCCTGTTGGAGAAAAGCCATCATCAATTTGACCCCGATGAGTACTTTACACAATAGGTTAGCGGGGGGGGGGTGGAGGCTCCACGTGACTCCCAACACACCCGGGGGGGGCAAGTACTGACCCACCTGGAATCTTCCCAGGCTTGGTACCAACGCCGGCTCCTGGCTGTACCCCCGTCTGTGGAATTACACCGCCTAGTAGGGGGTAAAAAGAAAGAGAGAGAGAGAGAGAATGAGAGAGACTGAAGAGAGGAGAGAAGCGTAGAGAAGACGGCAACCCAACCAAAATGTTTGCCAATCCCTTGCCCGGAGGTTTCTACGAAAATGATTTTATTTTATTTTAAGAAACAGATGGCCCAGCCTCCTCCTCGCAGGGGCCACAGCCTACCTCCGGGCAGTCCAGCCACGCCACCTCCGGGCCCACCGATGCCAACTCCAGGTATACCGACGCCACCACCGGCCCCACCGACTCCGGCCCCTGCGGAAGGAAAGACACCGATGGGCACCAGAGGGTGGGCAGGCAGGCGCCGAAGAGAAACCCAAGCCCCTCGTTTTTTGGGGGGGGCGGGGGAACCGGGGGGGGCAGGAGAGGGATCGTCCAGTCGGAGGTGACAAATATCACCACATTGTACACGATGCCCGGAGGATCCCTTGTTCTCACTCGGTTGTGGCCATTGGTGGTTTGTTGCTGTTGCTGCATCAACTCACCTGCTTTGGCTGCTGCTTTATAGGCGGCGGCGGCGGCGGCAGCAGCTCCAGGGGTCCCGGCACCTGGATAGGCCCCACCTGGGTAGAGGCCACCTGAGACACAGAAGGGAAAAGGGGGCTGAGCTCTCCTTGCTTTTAACTGGTCCCGCTCTACCCTTTGGATAGCAGCCCGGCCCTCCCTCGTTGGGCCCCCCTCCCTTCCAGAGGCCTCCCTCCACCAAGCCAGGGGGATGCCCTGCATCCGTTGGTTCCCACAACCGCAGCCTCCTCTGCAGCAAGGCAGCCTGAGTCTGGCGGCCAAGGGGTTGAGCTGGGAGAGGGACCCACGAGGCCATCCATCTATCCCAACCCCCCGCCTGCTGAGGGGGCGGAGCGGACCCAAAAGAGGGGCCAGGCAGAAGGTCTCGGTGATGGAGCAGCCTGAAAAAAGTAACTTCCCCAAAAGGCACCGGACAAGAAAGAGAGGCCATCATGAAATGAGGAACGGATGAGGTTGGCTATAAAACGGGTTCATTGTATACTCACCTGCACCGGCTCCCAGACCGCCAACGCCGGTCCCTGCAGAGGAGAACAGGGGTGTGTGTGGCTTTCGTCGCTCTCTTTGGGCCTTTTCACACGACCCCTAAGATCCACTGGCCACTTAAATTCGGACCAGAGATCTTAGAGGTTTCGAACCCCAGACCAACTCCCCACCCCACCCCACCCCCCACCCCATGGCTGCCTGTCTCTCACTCCTTACTCTGCTTAGTGTGTTTTTAAAACGGATTCCGGAGTTCGAGTTTAGCAGCTTCTTCATATCACTTGATCTTTAAACAGTCTTCTGGTTTCTCCTCACCCCACACCCTTCCCTCTTTCTGCTATGGGTCAGATTCTTCTCCCCCTGTTTTGGCCCTCACAACACCCCCCACCCCTTCCCAGAGGACCCCTGGGGCTCCTGGTGGTGAATCAGGGCATGGGAACCACGCTCGTTCCCCTCCTGGCTCCGTTCTTTAACCACTGTGCCACGCAGGCTCTTGAAAACCCTGCCGAGGCCCGCCGCCGTCGGCAGTCTTGTGGCTGGGAGTTCCACCGGTGCTTCTTCCTAGGGCCTCGGCCATAGGGAGAAGCATTGTTTTCTGTCTTCATAGTCTAGCTGTTGACAATAAAACTATAGAGGGGGGCCCCTGCGCGCCCACCCCAGCTTTGAAAGCTAAGGGAAAGGGAGCCCAGGGGTCCCCTCTACTGCCCCCTGCCCCACCCCGTACACCATACATCATTACCCCGACCGTGCAGGCCCTGAAGCATTCCTGCCGGGAGAAGCCAGTCCTCTCTAGGTTGTAGCCCCAACATCAAGAGGGATTGGGGATCCGCCTCTTGGCTTCTGCGAAGCTTTGGATCAAAACCCAGAGCGGATCCACAATGCCCTAGGCATCTAAGAACCACTGGACGTGACTGTTGGGGCCTCTTCATGCACCCATCCACCCCACCCGCCTAGCGAGTGTAGTGGAAGATCAAAATGGCAAGGCCTCTTGGTGGAAGGGAGGAACACATTGGAAAGCCCTTTGCTTTGGTTTTTTTGGGGGGAAATGCGACCCCAGGGACCACCCAGAAGGCCCCCGTCCTTTCTCAACTGGTCCTAACCCACACCCACACTCACGCTAGAGAGCGCCAACATGCGCAGGGGTGGAGGTGGCACTTACCTGGGTAGAATCCCCTTCCAGGGACTCCCACGCCGGCACCAGGGACCCCTGCAAGAGGGAAAGCAGTCAGGAGGACATGGTTTTGGCCCGTGGGGGTAAGCGCGCAAAGGGTATGAGTTGCGCACACAGCCCTCCATCCCCCCACCCTTCATGTATGACTTTTAAAGCATTCACTTAATTGTGCTGGTCAGAGGATGCATCTGAGCCAGAGTGGAATAGATGAGGATGGATGCCGGACTATGGCTAGGAGGACCCAAGTTGAAATCCCCCTCTCCAGGCCAAAAAAATCCACAGAACACTGCTCCTGCTTTTGCTCCTAATTGATCTTGTTGCATAACAACCCTGGGGAGTAGAGCATGCCGGGGGTGGGGGGAGAGACAGAACAGCTGTCTCAATGTCACCTAAGGAATAGTTTTTTTTAGGTTTACTGTTCAGTTAAAAAAAATAAAAAGATATACCTGTACATAGGAAGAAAAAAAAGAAAAAGTGAAAATAGTACATATATAAAGTTTTTTTAACACTTGAGTTTTGATATCTTAGTGATGCATTCAATGTGCATCCCCCCCCACACACACACAGCAATTGCTATGCCACACTAAGGGCGCTTTTACACGACCCCTAAAATCTGAGGCAAAGGGCTCCCAGATGCGGAGCTTAAAATTGTTTTCCCACCAGCTCCGGACTTTAAAAAAAATTAAGTACGACCACACCCACCTAAGCGCATCCCAGTACATTTTCCAAGTACCTGGTCTCCAAAGATAAAAAAAATTCTGATGCGGATTATAAAGCTGTGGATGCCGGGCTCTCCTCGCCTTCTGTTCGATTTTTTGTCCCCGCCGCCCCTTTAACAGCCTGGAATCCCTACAGGGCTGCTGCGATGGCAGACAGAGGTGAGCGGAGGTGAGCCTGCATTCTTTTCTCCCTTTTTTTCTCCCTCCCTTCATGCCGAAAGGAGCAATGGAGTGCGGAGGGGTGGGAACACAGGAAGCAAAACAAACCCCCACGATCTCTGGTCCGAATTTAAGTTGCCAGCGGATCTTAGGGGTCATGTAAAAGCGCCCAAAGTGGACCACAATCACCAGGTTGATCTAGTCCTTGTCACAGCATTTTGAATTGGTGGTAAAATTCCTTTGTTACACAGCAGAAGTACAGAGACTTGTTACAGGGAATATCTTCAGGTTCGCCAGATTGTTCACTCTCTCTCATGAACTGGCACCTAAGGCCTCAATAACTCACTCTAAGCTATTTGTAGGAGAAGGAATAAACTGTTCTTACTTACAATTGGAAACAGATCCATAGCAAACTAGCAAATGTAACAGACTCAAGATAGGGGAAAGAGAACACTCAGCAGAGAAGGCGGGTCTGTTTGGATTCAGAGGCAGGAAGGAATGATTGGCTAACGCTGGACAGATTGGCAGCCACCCTCAAACCACAGGCAACATCGTAGTTTGTAAAATATCCCAACAGCCCTAGCATTACACTCTCCAGAATAAGATGGCAAGAGATTTTGTCGGCATTTCTCACTGTCACTCCCACCAGCCTAAACCAGACTAGCCAATGGTGGGGGATGATGGGCACTGTAGTCTAGCAAGATCTGAAATGCCACTGGTTAGCCAACCTGCAACTCCAGCCTCATTGATACAGCTATGAGGAGAGAGATTTGAGTTTTCAGAGGGTTATTCCCCCACACAAGCTAGCAATCCTCCCGCCGACCCTATGAGGTAGGCCACAAGGTTACATTACAGCTGTCAGAGGGGAGGGAGGCTGAGCAGAGGCATCCTGCTGACAGGTCCCTCCTAAAACCTGGCCCTGGCAGGAGTGTCCTTTGAACCCGGGGCTTTGGGACTGCTAGAACCATGAGAGTATGCTTTAGGCAAACGTTTGCACCCGCTGTCCACTCGGGCCTGTCTGAGGGCTGGGTACACAGTGGGGCTGCAAGGCCAAGAATTGTGCAACTGACCAAATGACCCAACCACAGATGGACGGGTGCCTCCTGTTCGGGTTTTACAATACCCCCCCAAGTCTCTCTCTCTCTTCCCCCCCCCCCAAGCCTTTCTGGCTTCCTTCTTCCTAAACAAACACCCAAATAGGATGACTTCTGTCAGCCAAGAGAGACCAAAGAAGCTGATCTTTCTCAAAAGTAACTATAGGGTCTTTTCACACGACCCCTAAGATCCGCTGGCCACTTAAATTCGGACCAGAGATCTTAGGGGTTCGTTGCTCTTCCTCTGTCCCCACCCCCCCTCCGCACTTCCTGGTTGCTGGCTGCGTCAGGGAGGGAGAAAAAAGAAAGAAAAGAATGCCGGCTTACCTCCGTTCTGTTCCCGGCAGCATTCAGATCTCTTAAAGGGGCGGGGGGGCAGAAAAACAACAAACAGAAGCCAGGAGAGCCCCACACTCACTACCCTTACACCGGATCAAATATTTTTCACCTCCAAAAAGCAGATACCTGAAAGCTGCGCTGGGACGCCCTAAAGTGGACGGGGTCGCACTTAATATCCTCTTAACTCCTGAGCTGGTGGGGAAACATTTTTAATCTCCGGAGTTGGGAGCCATTTGCCCTGGAGTTTAGGGGTCGTGTATAAACGCCCTTAAGAACGCCTTCGTTTTTTTCCCTGAAAACAAACTCACATGCACTGCAGGGCTCTACAGCTCTGGCAGAGACGAAAGGGAGCAAAGACTTTCTCCTTGTCAACCGTGTTGCTGCCAACACACACACACACACACACACACACACACAGTAGAGCAACACGATGGAAGAGCCCGATATCTGAGCATGCCAAGAGTTCTCCACTCAGCTAACTGCCAAGAGTTCTCCACTCAGCTAACTTAGTGGGTTCCTTTCTTTCTTGGCCAAAGGAACAAACTACTAGTTGTTTGGAATTAGTTACTTTGGAGCTGCGGATTTGAAGTGGGCCACCCCAGGCCCCTCGGCCAGGCTAGTCCCTGGAGACATCACAGAGTCAGTGGGATGCAGAATGGAGAGGGACACCAAGGGTCATCCAGCCCAACCCAGACAAGGTGAGAGCCCACCCGGCAGGCATCCCTGGCAGAGGGCCGGCCAGCCATTGACCGATAACGAACAAGCAAGGAGGGGCGGCCACTTAGACAAGTAGCCCCTTCTGTGGGGCAATTCCTTCCCTCTGCGAGGCCCAGCTGGCCTCCTTTCCTGCCTCCCCCATCGGAGAGCTGCCCCACAGCCACCACCCCACAGCATCCCACGAGCCTGTGCCTTCATCTCGGGAATGGGTCCCAAAAACTCTCTGGATGGCTGGCCCTGCGTCTGCCCGCCAGAGGCGGCAAGATTTCTGCCCTGGTCCACCAAGCGACTGGCCACCTCCTGTCCCTGGCGACTCTCCCCTGAGCCACGAGGACTGCCATGAACGTTCCGTGACGACCCCGCCCCCCCCCCGGCACCTCCGCCAGAGGCTGGGGGATGGAGAGGTCCCGGAGACAGGCAGTGGCAGGGATCAGACGCGTTCCCCAGCTGCTGCTGCTCCTCTTGGCCGAAGCCAAGCCAGCGTGTGGGAGAGGAGAGGGGCCTTAGGTTAAGTGTTACCACCTGAGAAGGCGGCTGCAGCCAAAACAGGCCACTCTGGCCCCGAATCAAAGAGAGACCCGGCCCATCCCGAGGTCAATTTTAAAAGGGGTCTGGCCCGTCTCCCCCTCCCAACTCCCCCACCCCACCCCAACCCCACCCGACCATCTCAGCTTTCTCCCAAGTGGGGACTCCAGTGGGTTTCGGTTCCAGCATTCCAGCTTAATTGGTTCGGGGGCTGCAGCCAAAGGACACAAGCCAGAACTACACACACACACACACACACACACACACACACACATGGGGAGGGGGGGCTGGTGGAGATGGAGAAACCAAAAAGGAGGGAGGTTGGAAGGCAGACGGGGAAAGCCAAGGAGGAAAAAAGCAGAGGAGAATGAAGCAAACACAGGCACACAACACACCGAGGGAGGAGGGAGGGAAGAAGCCAGAGGGAACACCCGAGGCCATCCAGCCTGACCTCCCACGTCCACCGACGCCAGGGTTGTTTTTGGCAGTGCCATGGTTTCCTTGGGGACTACAATGCCCAGAATTCTGCAGCCACCACAGCCGCACGTGCATCTGGCCTGCCCAAACCCGTCACCCAAAGTTTCCAGGGAGGGAGGGAGGGGGGTTGGGGGTTGCCAGGGGGAGGCCGGCTCAAGGAAACCCCCCCTTCCACAAAGAGGCCAGCACGAGGAGCCGTCGGGGATTTGAGGTCCCAGGGCAAGTTCTGGACAGGCTTGGCCACCAGCAGAGGAACGGGGCGGGGGGCACCAGTTGGGGTGGGGACCACTTTCCCTCTCTAGACATCCAAACCGGTTCTCCCTTCCAGGCCAGAGGGGACACAGGAATGTCACCGGTGACAAAGGAGCCCGTCTCACAGTTCCACCAAGATAATTATTTTATTTATCTATTTTAGAGTATTTTTACCCCACCTTTCTCCTTGGAAAAGAACCCCAGGCGGCTTACAGTAATGAGGGATAATACACAGTTCAGTACAATTAAGACATGTTCAAGTATTTGAGAACAAGGAATTGAAGGACATCTTACAGCATTAAGAGACAACATTACATTAAAACAACACGGTTATAAGTAGTCATAAACGCAAAGTCTATGTGAACCTGTGGTCTCAGGCCCATCTCATTCCCTCCGCCTACTCTGCCTCACAGGGCTGTTGTGCAGATAAAAATGGTGCGTGCTGCACTGGGCCATGGACTCATGGCATCACTGCTCCTCCAGCCATCCTCTGCCACCCAATGGGCACCCCCCCCTCCTCACATAGAGCAGAGCGAGGCAAGGCAGACCCCATCGGCTTCGCAAGATTAGTTCTCTTGGACTACAATGCCCAGAATCCCCCATCCAAAAGGACAAACCGCCCTCCCGTTTCCGCCTGTCGCCTTTCCCCTTCCGGTCTCTCCCCGCAAGCGTTCCCCCGAAATCAGCTTTGGAAAGTGACGGCTCTGGACTACAAGTCCCACTGGCCAGGATGGAGGGGGGATTATGGAAGATGTAGTCCAGCCCCAGCTGGCCTTTTTCTTCCCTTTGGGTTTCCAAAGCTGCCCCAAGGCTGGCTCCTGCCTGGAGAGAGAGAAAAAACTAAGCCCATTTCTTATCGGGCAGAAGAGCTCTGTGTCGGCTCCATCCCGGCTTTTGGAGACAGCTATCTGTGGGGTGGGGGGCCCAATCCTTGCGAAAACGGGCCCAATCCCAGTTCCACCCCCACCCCCACCTCCTCCTCCTGCCACACCTCAGAGACCAGGCTAGGAATGATCTGTTTTTCCTGACTTTTTGTTTTTGCTTTTAAAAAAAGATGGTGCTGTCTCAAGTCTTCTCTCCCTCCCTCCCTCCCTCCACTGGGATTAAAATGATGCAGACATAACAAATATCACCCAAAGAAGCCGAAAGTTCCAAGAAAGATCCTAAGAAGATTGGGCCAAGCTGCCAGAGGAGGAGGAGGAGGAGGAGGAGAAAAGGAGGAGGAGGAAGTGAGGTGAACAGGTGGATCGGTCTCACCGGGTTGGTGGGGGTGCCTTTGGGCAGAGAGCAATGAAAGAAATACTTTTCTCCCTAAATTTCAAAAAGGGGCCAAGGGAGACGCACCTTGCAGCACGGTCGTGATGCAAAACCCCCAGTTGTAGTTAAAACAAAATCCACACTCCAATTGTTTGAAAACAAATGTTACTTTTTTCCATGGCTTGGAAAAACAACAGCAACCAAACAAAACTAACTAAGGATACAAAACTAACTAAGGAAGCCTGTGAACACAGAACAGGCATCAGTGCCCTCGGGCTATTAAAAAGGAGGGAGGCAAATGAACAAAGGAATCCTCACCCAGAAGGCTCAACTGCTTCCAGACCACACCATGAGGACTGCAGGGGGCAGCTTGTTACAGCTGATCATTCAAGGTGAAACAAAAGCATGGGGAGTGCAGAAGCTGGGGGTAGAGGTTTGTGGCTAATGAAACCTGCAAGAGGGGGTTGGATGCAACAAAGGCCCGTGGTTCAGAACTAGCGGATCTGAGGCCAGGCAAAGAGTCGTGATGATGCCCGACCTCAAGGGGAAGAGGAATCAGAAGAAGAAGGTACATAAGAACATAAGAACCTAAGAAGAGCCATACTGGATCAGGCTAAAGGCCCATCTAGTCCAGCTTCCTGGATCTCACAGTGGCCCCACCAGATGCGTCTGGGAGTGCATGAGACTAGATCTCTGTCCCCTGATATCACTCTCCTGCATCTTGTCCTTGAGGTACCCCAGTTTTAAGCTTGGAGGTTACACATCTCCATCATGGTTTGTCACCTGTGATGGACTTTTCCTCCAATCCCCTTTTGAAGGCATCCAGGGCAGAGGCCATCACCTCCTCCTCCTGTGGCAGGGAGTTCCACAGACTAACAATGCGCTGGGTGGAAAAATATTTTCTTTTGTCTGTTCTTACTCTCCCACCCCTCAATTTGAGTGGATGTCCCCTATGTTCTGGTATTTTGTGAGAGGGAGAAGAGCGTCCCTCTATCCACTTTACTCATGCCCTGCATTATTTTGTACGTCTCAAACATATCCCCCCTCAGGCACCTTTTTTCAGGGTGTTCTCGGATGCTCTTGGGACAGGGCCTGAAACCAAACAGCACTGCACTCCTAAAACTCTTGTTTGCAGACATTTGAGGGTGAAAGACCCCCGTGCGAGGAGGTAGGGTTGGAGTAAAGAACAGGGAAGACGGAGATGCCTCTGCCTT
Organism: Phrynocephalus guinanensis; assembly: GCA_037367245.1. Taxonomy (NCBI): domain Eukaryota; kingdom Metazoa; phylum Chordata; class Lepidosauria; order Squamata; family Agamidae; genus Phrynocephalus; species Phrynocephalus guinanensis. Next base: position 5,775,630 of record CM074750.1, read on the forward strand.
CTCTCCAAATTTAGCAACGGTCAGGAGCCAGGCAGCTTCTCACGGGGGACTCAGAGTGCAGAGAACTGGCCGTCTTGAGGGCCGATTTATATGTGTTTATCATTCGGCCTACATCTTGTGTGTGTCTCTCTCTCTCACACACAACACACTCACTCTCCCCCAAAACTTTTGCCAAAACCCCAGGCCCAGTTCTGAGTTAGGAAATGAGTCCCTGGCAGGAGCTGTTCCATCCCACACCCACCGGCACTGGTTAGAAGAAACAGGGCTTGCTTTACGTGTGTTTAGCAAGGATGTGTGCAAAGCGGAGGAAAATGCACACAGAGGTTCCTGCACATCTAACTCTCAAAAATGGTGGAAAAACTGGGGTGGGGGGGCAGGGGGGCGCAGGGGGTTGAGTCCAGGAACGGAAGAAGCAAATGGCAGTCCAGAACTGTGTGCCTTTGGGAAGAATCCACACAAACACCACGAAAGCCAATCCTCCTGGCTTGCATTTAAAAGTTGGAAGCAAAGACTCGAAGAATGAGAGACACCTGGGCAAATAAAGAGATTCCTCACTACCTCCAGTGGGGCATGGGTGGCAGAGTTCTCTCCGTCTTTGCAGGAGAGAAGCAAGTGGATTATTCAGGACAGCTCATGGCAGTGGTGACCAAACTTTGGCCCTCCAGATGTTTTGGACCACAACTCCCACAGTCCTTTGTCATTGGCAATACAGGCTTGGGATTCTGGGAGTTGTGGTCCAAAACATCTGGAGGGGTGAAGTTTGGAGACCCCTGGATTATGGGAAGAAGAGCATGCCAGCACTCGGCACATGGTCAGAGACTGCTTTTCCGCCTGCGTTTCCAGGCTGTGGATCAGCGCAGAAATGGGGGTGGTGGGTGGGAAATGAAGGCCAGAGATGGAGAAGGTAGAAACCAGCCTGGATCTCTCACCCAGGGCGGGCGCCCAGAAAATGAATCAACTTTTGGAAAGGGTGACGCTCCCTTGTGCGCTCTCTCTCTCTCTCTCCTACCCTCATTTTCCATGGCCTGAATGCAGGAAACCAAAATGGGTGATGCACACCAGAAATGTTTCTCTAAACAAATGAACTCCCCAGCGGCTTAGCTGCAAACGGGAATGTTTTCAGGGAGACGGAGGGAAATGTTTCCTGCAGCCTTTCTTGCCCCGAAGATTAAAATATCATCAAGCCAGGGAGGGAGAATTAATGAAGCAAACAGTGAGGCAGAGCAGGAGGGCCCATTTCCCTTCCTCGCAATGTTTATGTCATTCCCAGAACTCGGAAAAAGTCCCTTTTTGAGGCTGAGTGGCTCCAGAGAGGTTCTTTAAACTGGCTTGGGGCAACAGGCCCTTTCTCTAGCAACCAAGATCTCCTTCGCAGGTAGACTTCCTCCACTGCTGGAGGTTCCTTTCACCCTCTTTGGCCGAAAAGGCCCAGGACTAGCCAGGTTGCAAGGAAGATCGGAACTCAGCGCAGGCAGGAGACACCCGCCCCCTCCACGGCCAGCCAGTTGCCTGATGTCAGACATGACAAACCGCAGAGCACCCACACAGATCTCGGTGCAAAGCAGCAAGAGGGATTATCAAGAAAGAGACACAGTTCCCGGACATAATCATAATTTATGTCACACTTTTGGGGACGGGCCAAAAAGCCTAGCAGAAACGGCCCGGGGGGAGACGGAGACGGGGCTCAGCGCAGGGCTATTTTCCAAATGGGATGGACTACATTTCCCCAAAAGCCCCAGGCAGCTCTCCTCCACCGAGGCTTAACTCTTTGTAAGCTGGATTGGAGCTCCTGCCTTCTTCCCCAAGTGGATGCAAACAGGGACACTAAAGAAGGTTAGTGGTGGGTAGCTAGCAAACCACGCAATGGCCGCCCACAATAAGACAAGGAGGTTGGGACAGTGGCAGGAACCACATGCCAAAAGGCAATGCTGGAAAACCCCGAACAGCACACTCGTATCTCGGTAGCACGAACGTAGGGCACACAAACACAATTTTTTAAAAATTCAGATTGATGCAACAGTGAGCCTGTCATTAGAAACAGAGCTCCTGAAGAGAGAGAGAGAGAGAAGTGGTCTGTTTGTCTCAGGAGATGCTTGGCTCTGCTCTACATCACGGCTCATGAACTGGCTTCTGCTTTCCACCATGGAGATGTGAGCTTTCTTGGCCCATTCAGTGCTTGGTCATGGAGCTTGGAAGGAATTGTGTCTCTAGCAGGAAAATGTATCATTTCAGCCAGACATGTCCAAACTTCAGCCCTCCTGATGTTTTGGACCACAACTCCCAGAATTCTAAGGTTAGTTTGCCAATGACAAAGGACTGTAGGGAGTTATGGTCCAAAACATCTGGAGGGCTGAAGTTTGGACATGCCCGATTTCAGCTCTCGGGAACATGCTGAGAGCATGGCACTGTTGGGTCCTTAGCTTGGCTGCATTCACTTCACCATCCACCCATCCACCTGAACTCCGAAGACGCCTGGCGTGAGGCTCTGACAGTTGCCCACCGCCTCCTCAAGAAGGGGACTATGGGTACCCCTCCATCTGCAGCAGGACAAGCAGCGTTCCTGCAGCGATTAAGGCTCGTCGGTTTGCAAGCTGCAAACAGAAGGTCCAAAGCCTGCGTGGGTGGAAGAAATGGGCCGGGAATCCAAATACCAAATGTTTTGGCCCGGGGGGGGCGTACAGGAGGAGGGGGAAGCATTTTTTGGGGGGACCAGCCGTTTCTAAGTCTTCAGCCCTAATGCGGCAGCCAATAAAATGTCATTAGCATCTGTCTCGGAAAAATGACTAACAGTGCTTCCAGAAGTCCCCTGCAGTCTGTGAGCTGGCATTTTCGGGGATTTGGGGGGGGGGGGGAGCCACGAGCCGGGATTTGGGAACTGCTGCACATTGTTCTGATCTGGCGTCAGGGGGGTGAGCGTTCACTCGTTCTTATCAGAGGGCACCCACCTGCGATGCCCGGCTCAGGGATTTATACTTTACCTTCCAAGCTGGCGGAAGCTCTTCCTGGCTTGACGCTGGCCTTTGCAGGGGGGGGGGGGGGATGACCCTTCCTACACACTTCCTAGATGGGTGGTATAAACATCTAATAAATAATAATAATAAATAATAAATTCACCACCACCACCACCCCAGGACTCTGCTTCTGACACAGCTCTGGCTTTTTTTTTTGGGGGGGGGGGATGAGTGGGTTCCCCAAAGTCATTGGGAGGGGTTTTAAAAGAGGAATTTTTGTGTTGTCTTTTCACCGGAGGTGGGGGCAAGGGATATGCACAGCCCTCTCTGCCCGGACACGGTGAGGGGCTGTTTTTTTTCCCCTCAGGGCTTCTGCCAGGGATTTTTTTTGGGGGGGGGGCAGCGGCTGCAGTGTCCTGCCTGGGGGGGGGGGGAATCTTCAGCCAGACACATATACCCGTCTCAGTGGGATTATCTGGGGTGGCGCCGGATTTTTTTTTTTGGGGGGGGGAGCAAAATCCTGAATTGAGGAGAAGTGCAAAGGGGGTTGGTGGGGGGGTGAGGGAGTAGAATCCTACAACCCCTTCCCTCCCCAAATTTAGCACAGGAAGGGAGGGCACAGGAGGCTTGTTCACCCTCCAAAAATCACCCCCCCCCCCAAGCAGGCACTGCTGCCAATGGACCAAAGGAAAGCCCGAAGAGGAGCCTGGCAGGCCATAAGAACCTAAGAACCTAAGAAGAGCCCTGCTGGATCAGGCCAAAGGCCCATCTAGTCCAGCTTCCTGGATCTCACAGTGGCCCCACCAGATGCGTCTGGGAGCACATGAGACTAGATATCTGCCTCCTGATACCACTCCCCTGCATCATCTGGCCCTTTGGAGTACCCTGGTTTTAAGCCTGGAGATGACACATCTCCATCATGGCTTGTCACCTATGATTGACTTCTCCTCCGGGAATCTGTCCAATCCCCTTTGGAAGGCATCCAGGCCAGATGCCCTCACCCCATCCTGTGGCAGGGAGTTCCACAGACTAACAACACGCTGGGTGAAAAAAATATTTTCTTTTGTCTGTTCTTACTCTCCCAGCCCTCAATTTGAGTGGATGTCCTCTAGTTCTGGTATTTTGGGAGAGGGAGAAGAGCGTCCCTCTATCCACTTGACTCATGCCCTGCATTATTTTGTACGTCTCAGTCCTATCCCCCCTCGGGCGCCTTTTTTTCCAGACTAAAGAGCCCCAAATGTTTTAGCCTTTCCTCGTAAGAGAGGTGACCCAGCCCAGTCATCATTTTAGTCGCTCTCTTCTGCACCTTTTCCAGTTCCACCATGTGGAAGGCCTGACTAGTTTGACATTAGAGTGGCCCATTTGGATAGGGGATGGGGGCCATATTCTCACCCCGAGAGAGAGAGAGAGAGAGAGAGAGAGAGAGAGAGAGAGAGAGAGAGAGAGAGAGAGAGAGAGAGAAACAAGCGCAGGAAGAAGTGAAGGATTAAGCCGCAGTGTGTTTGTGTGTGTGTGTGTGTGGAGTGGGGGGGGATCACGACCGGGCCAGCTCTTCTGCTCTTAATTTTGTTGTTATTGTGGCTGTCCAGAGCCTGGCGCTTCCCTTCAAATGCAAAACAGACTCTCCTGGAGGCCTCCAGCAGTTGGGGGGGGGGGGGGGGGGTGGAGAAGTGCCTTCTTCAGTTTGGCTCCTGCTTCCAGGGCACACCAGGAAAATATGTATAGAGACCCTGTGGGGGCTGGAGGCTGCCCAAGGGTCATGGTGTGTGTGTGTGTGTGTGTGTGTGTGTGTGTGTGTGTGTGTGTGTGTGTGTGTGTGTGTGTGTGTGTGTGTGTGTGTGCGTGTGTAAGAGCTTCGTGGCGCAGTGGTTAAATGCCTGTCCTGCAGGTAAAACTGTGTTCACGACCTGGGTTCAATCCTAGTAACAAGCTCAAGGTTCACTCAGCCTTCCATCCTTCCAAGGTTGGTAAAATGAGTACCCAGCTTGCAGGGGGTGGGGGGATGTGTAGCCTGCATACTGTAATTAAAATTGTAAACCGCCCAGAGGCTACTTGTAGTGGTATGGGGCGGTATAGAAGCAGAACACTTTGCTTTTTGCTTTGTGTGTGTGTGTGTGTGTGTGTGTGTGTGTGTGTGTGTGTGTGTGTGTGTGTGTGTGTGTGTGTGTGTGTGTTGCTGGCTGGGTCCAGCCCCCCTCGTCTCTGCTTCTCTTGCGCCAGCCTGGACCGCTCCCCCCCTAGCAAGGTGGGCACCCAGGCAAGAGGGACCGTCGACTCTCCGCTTGGTTCATGCTCCTTCACACCAAGAAAAACGGGGAAGGGAGTGCAGTGTGCCCCTCCCTTTAAAAAAGGGAAAGAGAAAAATAATTCCAAAGAAGAAAGAACAGGGACGGCAGGTGCTGAGCCTAAACCTCACCTCTTAAGACGTTGGCTCTTTCAAGATTTTGGTAACCTATGGAAAAGCCCCTTATTTATGTCCCTGTTAACCAGGGATAATGGTAACGTTTTATATTTTAAAAATGTTATTAAAAGTGTTTGGATTTTCAATTTTTTTAATTAAAAAAAGTTTACTTTTTAAGTTGGGTTTATTCTATGCCACAAAAAGGCTTCAGACTCACAGCAAAACTGGTCGAGTTTTCAGTGTGTGTAAAATGTCCACAGAGTGGTTGACTGTGACAGTTAGTAAAGACCAAGCGGGGATTTGAACCCAGGCCTTCAGAGTCATCTTCCAAGATTCCACGCTGGCTCTCAACATTTTACGTTTTGTCTGGAAAAAATCAGACGCGCCAATAGAGGAGACGTGATCCCAGGCTTGGCCGTTGGAGGTATGGAAAGGATCCTGGGTTCTGGGTTGACCCCCAGCTCCACCTGAGCCAAGATGGTGACGCAGCAGCCAAAAATGCAAATGCATTTCTGGGCTGCATCAACCAATGTCCTATTCTCACCAGACCGAGCCAGTTTTTCCCCAATGGCGAGGCACGATGGGTTTACAGTGGATCAATACTACAATACCTGAGAATCTTGTGTTAGGTTAAAGTGTCCGGGTACGATTCATAAGGCCCAGGTTCAAATCCCCATTTAGCCTATCTATCTATCTATCTATCTATCTATCTATCTATCTATCTATCTATCTATCTATCTATCTATCTATCTATCTATCTATCTATCTGAGCTGCCTAGATGCCCTAAGCACATTGGATGGGAGACCACCAAGGAATACCAGGTGCTGTAGGTACCTGGAGTAGGAACTGGCAAACCACTCTAGTATTTCTGCCAAGAAAACTCCATGGACATGGAGTCACAAAGACTCGGTCACGACTGTAATGACACACACACACACACACACATCTATCTATCTATCTATCTATCTATCTATCTATCTATCTATCTATCTATCTATCTATCTATCTATCTATCTATCTATCTATCTATCTATCCTTCCTTCCTTCTTTCCTATCATCTATCTATCTATCTATCTATCTATCTATCTATCTATCTATCTATCTATCTATCTATCTATCTATCTATCTATCTATCTATCTATTTATTTAATTAATTAATTAATTAATTAATTAATTCCCCACTCATCTGGCCCATCCAGAAGGTGGCTTTGGAAGCTGAGCAAAAGGTTTGGAGGTGACAAGTTGACCCAGTTTGTTGCGCTGTGGCTGCCTTGCTGCTGAGCCTGTGGCCAAAGGGTCAAGGATTAATTGGGGGGCGGGGGGGGGGCTCAGCGGCTTTTGTATCAATCGAGGCTTTATCCTCAGTACAGGGCAGGTTCTGCTGCTCTTACTGAGGGAGGGAAAGAGGGAGGGAGGCTTTTCGGAAAATGACTTAACAGCTTATGCGGAGATTTGCCAGCAACTGAAGAGAACACAAAGCGCGCCACCCAATTAGGCTAGGAGGAGGAGGAGGAGGAGGAGGAGGAGGAGGAGGAGGAAAAGCCAGAGCCGAACAACAATAATGTCTCTGCGGAATCAGGAGGGGCCAGGCTGTCACTCTCCTCCTCACATGCTAACCCTGCATCCCTGGTGCCTTTTAAATGATGATGATTATCGTTATTATTATTTTAAAGCATGGGTAGGAGAACGGAGCCGTTGCAGCAGCAGTAATCTTATCTTGCAGGCCTCTTTGAACAAAAAGGGTTTTACAAGGGCACACTTTTCAAAAAGGAAAAAAATATATAAAAGAACAAGGAAAGCAAAACCCAGAAATTGGCGATACAGCAGAAAGCTGAGCAGCATCGCCGCTCTCGCTCGTGCCAGATTCATAAAACGACCAGGATGCAGGCAAAGGGACCTATTTCCCCAGCCCTCCACCCCTTGCCTGTTTCCCCACCCTCTTCCTTCCCATCTGGTTCTCGCTTTCCCAGCTGAAGGCCTTCGGAGGTCTGCAGACTGGGCACGCAGACGGCAGGCTCCCCCGGCGGCTCCCCCCCCCCCTGGCCACTGGCTTCTCTGGGTAGACTTCTCCTGAAGATGGAGGCAACATCCATCGTTGCTCATGCAGAGAGGAGCTGGACGTGGGTAGCGTTACCCTTTGTGGCTCGTTCCATCTTTTAAACAACAAACCAACCCAAAGCCTGTGGAGCCATCACATGTCGTCAGGGCAGCAAAAAAAAAAAAAAAAAAAGACCTTAAAAACCATGCATCGTTGATCCAGAAATCACAGCGAGCGGTGGCCATTCTTCATTAACTGCTCCGCTTATCTTGTCCCTCCAAAGTAGTCAGGAAGGCCCAGCAGAGACTGCATTTCCTCAGGGTCTTGCTTAAGAACAGAGTGAAGCAACAACTGATGATCTCCTTTTACCGGTCCACAATTGAAAGCATCCTCACATATTGCATTACCGTTTGGTATGCTGGATTGACAGCTGCTGACAGGAAGACACTACAGAGGGTGGTAAGCACAGCTCAGTATATCACAGGATGTCCCCTAAGTGCACTGGACAACATCGCTAGGGATCATTGCCTCAGGAGGGTTGGAAAAACTCTTAAGGATGATTCACACCCCGGTCAGCACCTCTTTACCTTGTTACCATCAGGCAGAAGATATCGTAGTACAGCCTGCCGCACCAACAGACTGAAGGACAGTTTTTATCCATGGGCTGTCAGAATGCTGAATGGGAAATAATCCCAGGACAAGTATAGAAGAACTGACCTGTGGGCTGGCGCATTCTGTGTCAAGTACACAGGGTGCAATAAGACTGAGTGGTTGCTAGTGGGATGGGGGTGGGATGGGGGTGGGGGTGGGCAAGGGAGACTCAGCCAATTTCATTGTGCACATGTTGTACATTGACAATAAAGGTATTATTATTATTATTATCCATGTGGACTCAGTCTACGAACCCTTCGGACTCTCCTGGAGGCAGAGGGAGATTTTTCCCCCCTGCTTTCCTCTCCCTTTTCTGCACCTCTTCCAGGGCCGGCGAGTTCCCTTCCTCGAAAGGGTTGGGCTGGAAGTGTCGTCCCAGCTTGGGAACCGAACAAACACAAAACGCTCTTCCACGGCTGGGCTTCATCGCAGGTTTATGTAATGGCCTGGTGGTGTTAACGGATCCCTTTCCAAGGAATGCCTAACCTCGATTTCTCGAAAGGCAGCCCTGTTTTATGTCTTCTGAGAGAACCCAACACCTTGACGGAGGAAATAAAAGCTCAGGTCCTGGACGTGCCAAACTTTCGAAGAGCCACCAGCAGATTAAACTGGGGGAAAGGCATTTCCTGGGTCTGGAAAGAGCATCGCGTGTTCCAGGAAAGCACCTCTCCGACATGCGTCTGCTCGCTTCCCTAAGCGGACTCTTAATCGAAAGCAGGGCGTGAAGGGTCAAAACCGGGTTCGAAAGGGCGCCCACCCTGGGACACTTGGTGCAGCTGGAGCAGAACATATTTGCAGTTGAGTTCTCTCCCCCTCCCCTGATTCCCGGCAATGCCAAGCACAAGTTACAGAAACACAACAAGTCCCAGGCTCCCGAGATGCGAGAAACCCATCCACGGCTTTCCCTTCTCACAAGCTGACACAGCAACCCCAATGGCAAGTGTGGGAGGTTTGTATGCACCCCAAACCCATCCTGTGGATGCAAGCACACGTCCCAAGACCAACACCGAGAGCAACAAAAATCTCGCCTACTTGCCTTGAGAAGAGGGGAAGGGGGCAACTACACGTGGCCCCCTGGCTGGGTTCAGTGTGCAAAGAAAGGAAGGAAGGAAGGAAGGAAGGAAGGAAGGAAGGAAGGGATGATGCATGGAAGGAAGGAAGGAAGGAAGGAAGGAAGGAAGGAAGGAAGGAAGGAAGGAAGGAAGGAAATGATGATGCATGGAAGGAAGGAAGGAAGGAAGGAAGGAAGGAAGGAAGGAAGGAAGGAAGGAGATGATGGATAGAAGGAAGGGAAGAAGGAAGGAAGGAAGGAAGGAAGGAAGGAAGGAAGGAAGGAAGGAAGGAAGGAAGGAAGGAGATAATGGATAGAAGGAAGGAAGGAAGGAAGGAAGGAAGGAAGGAAGGAAGGAAGGGAGGGAGGGAGGGAGGGAAGGAAGGAAGGAAGGAAGGAAGGAAGGAAGGAAGGAAGGATTCTTTCTTGGTTTCTATCTTCAATTAGCCCATTTTAAAGAAGAAGAAAAATCAATCGGCATAATCCACGTCATCCTCCCCCCCCCCCCCCCGGTCCTCTGTCACCCAAGTACCATCCCTGGCAAACCTTCAGGAGCAAATATGCCGTTCCGACGCACCGCCAAAAAACCCATGATTCAGATCTGAAATTACAAACTCTGACATTTTGCAAAGGCAGCTTCTTGGGATTGAGTTTGGAAGCGAGGAGGAGGAGGCAGCCCACGGGAGAGCTTGGGCTGAGTGGCGATGGGGAGGTTGGGGTTGGGTTGGGGTCCAGCCGAAAGCAGAAAAGAGGGAAAGACGCTGAACCGTTACCGACCCCCACCCCCACCTCTTCCTGCTCCTCTGTGTCCCTCCTTCTGACTGCTTTTTAGCACAAGTGGACAAACACACACACACAAACGGAAAGATGTCAAAAGGAAAAGCAGTGGGAACCTTACTTCATTTTTAGACCCACCCACCCACCCCAGAGGAGTATCGCTGAGTTTCAAGAATCCCTTGAGAAAATAAGCACCGTCCTAACACAGAAAGGGACCGGTCTCTCTAAAGCCAACCTCAGCAGATTCTTCAAAGGAGTTCAGCCGGAGCCAGCGGGAGTTAGACCCAAGTCAGCCTGCAAAATACTGACTCTGGTAGAGGCAGGCCCTGAGTCGGGTGCAGGCAGGGTGTGCTTTTTTGTGCACAGCCGAGATAGCTGCACGAATGTGCGCAGGACGCTCCTAACTATCCATCTTGGGCCCCAGTCCAGGCTCCATCGGTGCTCCCTTTGGAACACTAAAGAGTGGGCACAGAAACCCTAAACTACCTTGCAGGGCTGGACAGAAAAAGAGGGATCCAGATGCTAGGCCCTGGAGGGAACGTGTGCTCCAAACGAAATGAAGAAATGCATGCATTTAGGAACTTTTCTCCCCAGCACTGTGGCCCTAAATCAGAAAGTACAGGTGCCGAACAGGATAATTCCACTATCTACTAACACAGGAAGAATGTATTTATTTATTTATTTATTTTTAAAAAAGCAGGCAGCTGGATCAGTCCGTATCAATACAGTACACGAGTTTGAGCAGGGTTCCAGGAGCAGGTGTTTTGTAAAGCTAATGGCTCTTAACATTCGCTTAAATGGGAAAGAGGATCCCTTGCCCCCCTATGCAGTTCATGGCCAACTCCATTTCTCCCCTGATAGGATGATGCAGCTAATAAGTGTGGAGGAAACAGGGAGGCTGATTGGACAGGCGCTCATCCACCCTGCTAGGGAGAAAGAAGGTCCCAGGGTTATGAACCAGCTGCTTGCTTTTCCGGTCAGCCTTGGCATATCCACTACACCCAGCCTTCTCCTTTCCAGTCTGGGGTTTGAGTCGGATTTGTGAAGCACGGATAATGGCTGCAAGCAGTGCCCCAAAGACAGCAAGCAAATCCTTGTTTAAAATGGGCTTGATGTCCAAACCACCACCCCAGTTACTGGCCCACGTGTGAGAGTTTTGGTTTTTTTTTAAAAAAGACTTTATTAGTGACAAGAAGCACCAGCTCCTTGCCAGTTTCCACGCTCTGTTCGCCTAGAGGCGATTCTGCCTTGCAGCGGGCGAGCGGGCAAAGGGCAGAGAGCACCAGGGGGCATCGCAGCCAAGAGACGGGAAACCAATGTGCCATGGGGTAGCGGTGGGGGAAGCCGCACCAGGGAACAGAGGCTGTGGGTAAAACGCCCCACACCAACCCACAGGAACAGGCTATAGCAAAAGCCACGGCCAGGGGCTGTGGCTGTGGCCCCAGATGATGACAGAACGACACAGAGTTGTATAAGATCTGTGTCTTTTCCTTAGAAATGACCCCAAGCTGAACTGACTTCCCAGAGTCAAACGCCTCCAGACCCAAAGCTGTTGGGGCCAATGCGTAGCCTGCATAATTAAACAGCAAACCGCCCGGAGACTACTTGAAGTGGTATGGGGCGGTAGATAAGCAGGACGCTTTATAAGCAGAACACTTTTGGCAGGTGCCATCTCTCTCTCCCCCCCCCCACCCCCTGCTGCCCACAATAATCACATACAAAAAGCATGGGTCACTTCAGAACAACCCCTGGGCAGATGTGTTTGCATGCTCAGCCCACCCCAAGGGACCCCTAGTCAGCAGGTTGCCGTTCAGCTGAAGCAAAGGGGACCCCATAAATCCCCTTGGATTCATCTTTTCTGAATCCACACCCCTTTCCTTCCTTCCTTCCTTCCTTCCTTCCTTCCTTCCTTCCTTCTTTCTTTCTTTCTTTCTTTCTTTCTTTCTTTCTTTCTTTCTTTCTTTCTTTCTTTCTTTCTTTCTTTCTTTCTTTCTTTCTTTCTGCAGGTCAAGAATTTGAAAGCAAAACGAACAGTGACAGGCCTTAATGGGCAGGTGGGATGCTTTGGTGGCCCTGGGACCGCCCAGGAGACACAGGGGGCTGCCAAACAAAAGGCCCCTGAAGAGGAAACAGAAAGAACCCAGATGTGGCTACATGTCCCTTCATGGACCTCAGAAATGGAGGATTCTCCGGCATTTCGTGGAGATGTGAGCTACGTGGAAGGGGACTTCTAGGACTCCTGATCCACTTTTTTTTCCCTTTTGGCTGGGAAAAGAGAGAGGATTGTGGGTCACGGAGGCAGTGTTGGGGAGCAGAGGTTGCCCGCCCTTGCCTAATCATGAGCCCAAATCACACCAAATCATGGCCACGAGACGGGTGATTTGAACAGACTCCGTGGATAAAGGAAACCTCTGCAAACACCAGTCCAGCCCCCTCTCTCCACGGGATCCTGGGGGAAACGGCTTCCCAATGTGTTGGATTCCAGCTCCTAGAAGCCTCCACTGCCACAGCAGCCAAGGATGATGGGCCCTGTGGTTCTGAAAAAGGCCTGGGAGAGCCACGCTCAAGAGTGGTCACTCTAGAGAATGGCTGGGGTGTGGGTGGGGGTGGGGTTTCTTCCTGGGTCTGTGACCCAAAGACCCCTAGGTCAGTGATGACGAACCTTTTAGAGCTTGAGTGCCCAAAGTGCGATTCAAAACCCACTAATGTTTCACAAAGTGCCAATACAGCCATTTAACCTGAATCCAGGTGGCTGTGAAGGGGCGATGTCAGGTGCCCACAGAAAGGGCTCCAAGTGCCACCTTTGGCACCCATGCCATAGGTTCGCCAACACTGCCCTAGGTGCTGTGCTTAGAAGAGGCAGCCCTCCCCAGTGGTGAGAGCAGTGCCCTGCTTAGAAATAATCCTGGCCAGCCCTCTTGCAGGCTAAAAATGCCCCTGGCAGCATCCCAAAGGTCGCTCAGAGAAACCAGCAGGTCGTGCAGTTTCTGTGTGTGGCGGGTGGGAGGGGGTAGAGAAGTTCAGGTCAGCCGTGAGCCCTCCGCCTCCCCTTCCCTGGGCCACAGAAAGAGAGACGAGATAACGTCTCCAGAAAGCTCCAGTGAGAAAGCCAAGCCCTCCTGACAGAGGTCTGTGGCCAGCGGCTGGTGTGGCTTCTCAAAGCCAGGAAATAATCTTTCCATCCCCACAGGGATCGGATCTGGACGAGCTTCCCAAACCGATGTTTCTGACTGCCCCACCCCCCCTCAGGATCCAACCCGCACACCGGGATAGGTCCCAGCTCTGCAAGCCAGCTGGGCAGGAGGGCTCTTGCGTATGAGCTCCCCCCCCCAGCGGCCTGAAATCAGTTTCCCTCTTTCCCCCACCCCCACCCACCCACCCAAGGGCTCCCTCCTTGACTGGACTCCGAATCTATCCTGCCCCGAAGGAATGTGTGTTTCCGGAGAACACCCAAGTCATAAGTAGCAGAAGACCAGCAGCATCTCGGAGAGCAGGGATGCGCCAGGAAGACGGGCAAGGGTGAGGGGGCCAAGGGAGGCCAGTCCCCAGCAGAGCAACCCCCCCTGTCTCTTATCCTCTGAGTTTCCCCTTTGTGACCCAGCACCGCACAGCTGCTTGGTGCAGACCTCATCCTTCCTGCCCTGCCCTTTGACCTCTTCCGACCCAGTCTCTCTTGCCTCTACAGCAGGGGTGTCCAAACTTTTTGCAAGGAGGGCCAAGTTTGTTGAGGTGAAAATGTATTGAGTGGCCAACCATCCAGCCGCATTTGGCCCTCGGGCCGGACTTTGGGCAAGCCTTTAGGACATGCAAGGAGGCGGGGAGGACGCTGCAGCAACGGAGCTGGGGGTGGGTAGGCTGGGCGGGTGGATGGGGGGATGGATGGAGGCAGGGAGGGCAGGCAAACCCTAAATTTGAAAGCTGACGTCTCCATCCAGTATGGGGGATGTGTGACTGAGCTGGTGGAGAGAAGAGGCCATGGGCCACTCAAAATTTGAAAACGGGCCGCATTTGGCCCCCGGGGCCTGACTTTGGACATGCCTGCTCTACAGAGACAGCGCTGCACAGCACTGACAGGGGCCCTTCGTGGGGCAACCACTCAGAACCCTGGCCCTCTGACCCCTGACACAAAGCTCAGTGCACTCTGTGCATGCTCAGAGGCAACCACACATGTCCCAGGCTCAACCTTCAAAACGGGCTTGCAGGAATCTTCCCTCTTCTACTTTTGGAGAGGGCTGGGGAGGAGGGAGGCCCCTTGTCCCCCCCAAACTAACGGGGCGGGGAGCATGGCAAATGTGTCCAGGTTAGTTCCGGACAGGTAACATGGGCTGCGCTCCCTCTCTGGGCGGGCGGGTGGCGTCTATTCCGAGCAGAGAGCTTTAGCCGCCATCCCAGCTGTTGGCCCCCTTGGCCCAACTGCGGCGGAGAGGTGGCTAGCAGGGCGGGCAGCGGGTCTCCCAAGCAGGAGACGGCGAGGGGCTGCAGGCGAAGCGGCCGGGATCATCAGCCCCTGCGCCGGGAGGAGGAAGAGGAAGATGAGGAGGAGGAGGAGGAAGGCCGGCCCGACGGGCCGCCGGGGGCTCTCCCCGGCGCCGGCTGCGCTTACCTCCTTGCCACGAAGCCGGGAGGATGGCGAGCAGCAGCAGGAGGAGGGCGCCGGGCCGGAGGCGAACCGAGGCGGCGGAGGCAGAGGCGGGGGCTCGCAGGCGGGCCATCTCGAGACGACGGCGGCGCAATGAGCGCCTCGACGGGCCGCCCCAGCGTTTTATCCCGGCGGCGGCGGCGGCGGCGGCGGCGGCGGCGGCTTCTTAATTGCGGCTTCCAAGGATGTCTGGGGGGGTGGTGGAGGGGGGCGGAGGGGTGGGGGCTGAGGGGAGGGGAGGGGAGGGGAGGGGAAGGGCTCGGGACACGACGTCATTGGGAATGGGCAGAGGCACAAGCCTCGCCGAGCGCCTGCCTGGGCTGGCGTCCCGGCTGCGCTGGTCTCCCTCTTTTGCGCGGCGGCGCTCGCGCGCTCGCTCTCCAGGCCCGGCGCAGCGCTTGCCAGAGGCCACCGCCGCGGCTGCCAAGACGGAGATGATGGGGCAGGGGGGGGAGGAGAGGGGCCAGGGCTCCCTCCCTCCCTCCCCCCCCCGGCTTCAGAAAGCTCCGATTATCCACCGGATGCCGGGCAAACGGGCGCCGAAACTCGGGGTGGCCAGGGCGCCCGAGGTGGCCCCCGGAGGGGCGCAGCGCCCTTGGGCCAGGCGGAAAGGGAGGGGCGCTCTTCGCCACTGCTTGGAGCGCCGGTGCCCGCCCCCCCCTCGAACAATAAGAGGCTCCCCCCCCCCCCAACTCACCCGGGGCCCACTGAGCCGACCCGGGAGGGGGGGATTGCCGGAAACGCGTCTCCATCGTCTGGAGATAGCTTATCTCGCCCAGGTGTCGCGCTCCGCACAGCTGAGCCGGGCGGCGAGCGCCAAGCTGGGCCCCGGCCAGCGGGATGGCTCCAGCTGTTTGTGCTCAGACATCCTCCACCTGGGCCGGTGCAACTCCGCCTGCTGCCGCCGCCGGGTCAGCGACGAGCGGGGCCCGCGGATGGCGCGCAGGCAAGCGGGACTGATCCACCCACACGGGATCGGGACTGGAGGCAGAACAGAACAGATAGACCAGTGCTGGCGAACCTATGGCACGGGTGCCAAAGGTGGCACTTGGAGCCCTTTCTGTGGGCACCTGGCGTTGCTCCTTTTCAGGTTAAATTGCCCTATTGGCACTTTGTGAAAAATTAGTGGGTTGTGAATCGCAGTTTGGGCACTCGGTCCCTAAAAGGTTCGCCAATCCATCCCTGATATAGACTGCCCATGGCTACTTACCCTGGGGTAGTGGCCTCCTCAGGGAGGGAGGGCCAGTGGGGAGCAGGGGAGGGGGCAGGCCAGGCCCAGGTGAATGCCTCTCTCTCTCTCTCTCTCTCTCTCTCTCTCTCTCTCTCTCTCTCTCCACCCCCACCCCTACTCTCAGTCCAGAAAATGCCAAGCCCAAGAGGGTACATGCCTGCCTTGCTAAATGGTTAAAATAGCCCCGATGCCACAGCAATCAAAAACAGAGCTCAGCCTCATAAGTCTTGGGAAGGGAGTGAAAGGGGGAGGGGAGACCCCAGGTGAACTTTGGACTGGCTGCTAAAAGGAAGAGATAAGGCAGCATTTGGGATGGATGGGGAGCCTTTTCCATGGGGAGAGGATGCTCAGATGGGGTTGGCCTTTCCCTTCTCCCAGGGTGGGGGGTGGGGGGGAAACCCTGCAGCTTGCCCAAGGCCCCCCAGGCTGGCTGTTCTCCAAAGGTGGCCTAGTGGGGGGAGGGGAATCAAACTCCTCCCCTCTGTCAGCCCGAGTCCTCGGCAACCACTGAGCCAACCAGCCCGCGTCTGGTGACCCTTGCAAGCTGGTTTGGGGCCACTGCGATGTGGTGTGTGTGTGTGCATGCAACGCAACACAGCCCTGGAGAAATCCTTACATGTTGTGTGGGTGCTTGTGCAGCTAGAAAGGCCTGCTTCCAGGCCCCTGGGTGGACCCAAGGAGGTGGATTCACACATTGTCCCAGCATGCGGGGATCGG
This sequence comes from Phrynocephalus guinanensis, assembly GCA_037367245.1. NCBI lineage: Eukaryota > Metazoa > Chordata > Lepidosauria > Squamata > Agamidae > Phrynocephalus > Phrynocephalus guinanensis. The sequence continues at coordinate 5,792,087 of CM074750.1, forward strand.
GGAGGACCTTCATGGTTCAAGCAGAGAAGGTGCCACCTCTAGGTGGGTCCCGCTCACATGGCTCCTTCCCTGCACCAGGCTCCCTCAGGATAACTGGAGCAGGATCATACCACCTGGGGCGTCCTATCTAGGGAACAGCCAGCAGCCCGCCCGCCCCCCCCCGGAAAAAAAAGATAGAAGCAGCAGGGGAAGAAAAAAAAGCTACCACTAGAACAAAGCACTAGCTGCTTAGATGCCCTAAGCACATCCGATCTCACCTGATTTCGGAAGCTAAGCAGGGTCAGCCCTGGTTAGTACTTAGATGGGAGACCACCAGGGAATACCAGGTGCTTGTAGGTGCCTGGAGTAGGAACTGGCAAACCACTCCAGTATTCCTGCCAAGAAAACTCCATGGACATGGGGTCATGAAGAGTCGGTCACGACTGTAATGACACAACACACATACAGAACAAAGCACATCAGTTGACACGATGGGTTGCTCAGTGGCTGTGAGGTTGAGAGTTTTATTCCCCCCCCCCCCGCCGCCACCACTGGGCCTCCCGGGACAAGAGCCAGCCTGGGTGTCCTTGGGGGCAAGCACCACAATCCCAGGGCATCCCCCCTCCCTCACAGAGGAAGGGGAGAGTCCACCCATTCCGAGTCCCCTCCACCTGGAAAATCCTGACAAATTGTTGACAGATGTCAGCATGGCCTTGGCAGGACATGAGGAGGCTGATTGATTATCATTGGATGGGATCCCTAAGCCTGTCCACCCTAACCCTAACCCTAACCCTAACCCTAACCCTAACCCTAACCCTAAACCGCCCCACCCAGCCCCACCCCAAGGCATGGAACCTGCAGCGGAGGCATCTTTGGCAGGGACCCCCCACCTCACCCCACCGCCCTTGACTGCGCTGAATGGCCTTCAAGGAGCCGGCCACTTGCCGCCTGGGATTTCACGCACGGCAACAATTTTTACTCCCAATCCTATGACAGCAATTCTGGATCCAGTGAGCTCATCGACAGTAGAAATGCAGGCTCAATAACATTGTTAAATTGTTCCACTCCTAACTCGGATGGTTCCTATTCTTGTCTATATTTATTCCAAACAATTATTTTGTGTGTGTGTGTGTGTGTGCATGCGTGCGCGTGTGCGTGCGTTTAAAGTCGTTACAGTTTAAAAAATCTGTATAGTAAGAGGATGTCTGAAAAGATACAAATGTATTCTTTCTCCGAATAAAAACAACAATTACTGCAGCTTTTCTCAGAGAGCCCCTGTGGCGATTCGAACCCCTGACCGTTGGCTCGCCAGACTGATGCCTCAACCACTGAGCCAGCCAGCTGCTCTGTGTTTCCTTCAAGCAGGAGGGGACTTTTTTTTGGGGGGGGGAACAGATATGTACGGTATGAAAGGTTCAGACTGACTATATATGGTTCTGCCCCAGTTTGCTGGAACTTCCCCACGGGTCCCACCAACCGATGCATTCTTGAGTGGGCCGTTTCAAACAGCCGATGCTTTTGGATTCACACAGCCTGGAAAACGGGCATATATATATATATTTTGTCCTGAAAAACCTCCTTCCAACAAATTGGGAAAGAACCCGTTTTGGTTGGCTTCGGTTCTCCTTGACCAGTTTAGAGGGAAGGTGCACATTTTGGTAATCGGTGCATGTGCAAATTCAAAGCAAACTCATTTCTCCATACCGTGGACTTGCCACCCTGTGCGTGGAGAGAATGGGAGTGGTGGTGGTGAGGTAGGTCTTGATTTACGCCAGGGGTGCCAAGACAGAAAATTTGCAATTAAAAACAGATAGCAGAAAAGCTCTCTGGGACCAGGTTTGGCTCGGGATCTCGCGTTTCATGGCGCTCAGACGGCTTGGCAAGTGCCATGTGTTTCCCCCCAAGAGGTGCCTACATTCCTGGCTCCAAACACCGGAGAAAGAGCAGAGGAAGGGGCAGAAAGCGACGCCTGGGCCCTTCCTTTCCATGCATGGGCACCACCCTGAACAAAAAACACTCTGATCTCTCTCTCTCTCTCTCTCTCTCTCTCTCTCTCCCACTTTACAAAGAATACAGTGGTACTTCGGATAACAACTGCCCCGGATAACGAATTTTTCAGATAACGACTGCAAATTTCCGGGTATAGGACTGCCTCTGATAACGAATTTTCCCTATGGGCTGCCTCGGATAACGAATTGCAGTTCTAGGTATAGGTCTGCCTCGAATAAGGAAGTTTCTCTGTGGGCTGCCTCGGACCACGAATTTTCCCTATGGACTGCCTCGGATAACGAATTTCCAGCATGTGTCAGTAAAAAAGAGTTATCCCGGGGGCATTGCATCTGTACCTTTAAAGTGCCCTTTATAAAGAGTTTTGAGCAAAAAAAACCCAGGTGTCTGTGCCTTTTTCCTAGGCTCCGGAACAGATTAATCAGTTTCCCATTCATTCCTATGGGAAACCGCGTTTCGGATAATGACATGTTTCGGATAACAACTAACTTCGGAGAACGAATTAAAGTCGTTATTTGAGGTACCTCTGTACATGCATTTGATTTGGAAATGCAATGCATTTCATCTGCTTGAAGAAGCGCAGGACAGGTTGCTTGTACTGTACGTGTCCACTGGGGGAGAGAGATTCTCCAAGCCGTGACACCTCAGTCATGTCTCTCCAACACGAATTTTTTAGCAGCAGTCCTGAGCTATTGTTTTCCTCGCTTGCTTCCTCCTTGTGAAGGATACAGCCTAGGACCCACCATAGCAGGCATCTCCAAACTTCGGCCCTCCTGATGTTTTGCACCACAACTCCCAGAATTCCAAGCCTTTATTTCCAATGGCAAAGGACTATGGGAGGTGTGGTCCAAAACAGCTGGAGGGCCAAAGTTTGGACATGGCTGCGCCATAGCTCCCGATAACCGACATGGCTAAAGCCATGCCCGGTGGCAATTGGCGGCATCACGCCATGCCTCCGAGGCGGTCCGGCGGGTCTTTGGGCGGGTGCAACAGGGCCTCCATGTTCCGAAACAGTCTACCCCAGAAAGACCGCCAGATGCCGGGGACCACCAACGGGGAAGGGTGGATGGCTGTGAGCCGTGCTCGGGGCATTCCTGGAGGCATCTGGCCCGCAGCTGTCAGAGGCAGGAAGTGGGATGGCCTGGACTCAACTGGATACAACGGGGTGGGGGGGCTGTGCCAGCTGGGCTCTTCCCTGGGGTGTGGGAGGAAGGGTCCTTGGACCCTCCTCTGACCACTGTCACTGGAAAGCTCCATTCCTTGCATGGGCCTCTGTCGTGCCTTTACAGGGTGACCCCCAGAACAGGAAAATAGCAACAGATGCATTAAGAAAAAAATGCCTTTTAACTCCTTGTTCCTGGATTTACCCTTTTGTAGGTTTCTTGCCTGCCCTCCGGTCCTGAGGCCCAATGCCATGGAGGCTGAAGCCGCTGCCACCACCCCCTGCCCCGTGGCACGAGCATCAGTCCACAGAACAGAGGCAGCAGTAAATCCTAATTTGCAAGGAGCAAAAGAGGTGGGGAAAAGATAACCCCCCCCTTTGCCAGGGGATTAAAAACCTTACGGCCAAGGGTCCAAGTGCCAGCGCGAAACAGATAGAAACCGGGGGAGGGGGGTAATCCTCTCTGAAGCCCCGGAAAGGCAGAGGAACTCCCCGAGACTTGAGCCAGCCTCCCCTCCTCAAGGAGACCCCCTTGAATCCTCATCACGCAAGGGGGGAGAGAGAGAGACTCAGGCTGTGTTCCTTTCTGTCACACGGAGGGGAAGCAAATGCCGAATTTTGCCAAGCCGTTTGAGAAATCCGCCCCCCCCCCGGCTAGTTTCAGTCACCCTGGCAGGTGCTGTGGACTTCTCTGTTGATCAGTGGGGCACCCTCTGGATGTGGCTGGTGGAAATCCCCCCCCCCATCAGCCCCTGACATCACCTCCAATGGTGGGTGATGGTGGGATTTGTAGTCCTGCCACGCCTGGAGGGGGCGCCGCTCCGTCTGCACCTGGTAGGTGTCATCACCATCATTCTCTTCTCTTCTTTCAGTGTGCCACTTGATCTCTTCCTGGTTCTGTTCATGCATCCATGTATATATGTATTGCAGCTTGTTTTGCCATCATATGTAAACATCTAACCCTGTTTATTTAAGTTTATCAATTGCATGATTATTTTCACAAGACTTTGTGTTTATGTGATGATTTCAAGACAGCAAATAGAAACCAGCCTTTTTTTTTTGGTAAAAGAATTATATATATATATATATATATATATATATATATATATATATATATATATATATATATATATATATATATATATATGTTTTCGTAGATTTTTCACGGGTATTATGCATGTTAGGTATTCGGGTGTAAATCTGTAGATATTTGAGATGAGCACTTAATTTGGATTACAGAAACACAAGGAGAGCAAAATGCTGGGGGGGGGGTGGTTTGCTTGCTCTGTTGCTGATCAGGCGATCGTTAAGAAGGTGGGTTAATGGCTGTTTAGAGACACCTCACCCACACATGATGTCTCAGAAGGAGATTCCTGCCCACCAGGATCTCTTCCGAGGAGACAAGCAGGGCCCTTTGGTCTTTGGCCCTGACGGGCCACACTGGAAACAAGACAGGGGTACACCGCACTTGAATATGGAGGCTCCATATAGAGCTTATAGCTGATAGATGTTGCTTTTGCACACAATCCCTTGGCTCCAAGCGGCTGAGATGAAAGACTTCCTGCAAGGGTTTCGGAGCGTCAGCGCCTGCATGCTGACAGAGGCACTGGAACTGAGAGGGTTTCCTCCAGTTTGGGACAATTTTAGGGGTGCTGCACAGCTGCTCACCTGCCCCTGCAGACCGAAAAGGACCATCCCTTGAAGCTCAGGAGAAAGGCAAAGCGTGGGTCACACAGGGAGCGCTAAGGCACGCGCTTGCTCTGGTGCTCCAGTGCCCCTTGTGTCTTCTAGGGAGCCAGCCTGCAAGCCCCTCTCGGACAGATGTTTTCAGGTCCAGATGTTATTGCGTGCCTGGCCTGGTTCCCGAGGTCACTGGCCAAGGAGCATTTCCCCGTGCCCTCCCATCCGAGGTGGCCTCGGCCTCTCCCTGGCTGAGACTTCCAAGGGTCTGGAGGCTGGTCGGGAGCCGGTCCCCTCTCGTGGGCTCCTCTCTTCTCCGCTTGGCTCCGTACGGCTCCAGATGGCCCGTCTGTCTGGGCGGATGTGGATTCTGCTTCTGAAGCGAACACAGCCTCCCCTCCTCTTTCCCTCTTCCTTAATGCAGCTGTGTGGCACCATCCTGCAAAACAAGGGCACCCAGAGAGGCCTAGCAGGTTGTTGGTGGGGCGCTCGGGCCGGTGCAGGCGGAACACACAAGTCGCCTGTGCCTGTGGGTTGCGGGGGAGTGGGAACTGGCCCTGAGCAGTGGGGAGGAATCGGGCCCAGGGGGGGAAGGGGGGGGCCCTAAGGGGGGGATGCAAGGTGGTCCAGAAGAGCAGGAGTTCTCACCCCAAAAAAAAAAAAACCCAACAGCACAGGGGGTGAGGGGAGCAGAAGAGGCCCTGAACAATGGAAGTCCTGGCTTTGAAGGGGTGTGTGTGCTGGGGTGACCTAGTCTCCTCCTAAGAACATAAGAAGAGCCCTGCTGGATCAGGCCAAAGGCCCATCTAGTCCAGCTTCCTGGATCTCACAGTGGCCCCACCAAATGCCCTCTGGGAGCCCACAAGACCTCATAATTACTGGAATAATCTCTGTCTCCTGAGACCACTCCCCTGCATCTTGCCCTTGAAGTACCCTGGTTTTAACCCTGGAGATGACCCATCTCCATCCTGGTTTGTCACCTGGGATGGACTTTTCCTCCAGGAATCTGTCCAATCCCCTTTTGAAGGCATCCAGGCCTGATGCCATCACCACCTCCTGTGGCAGGGAGTTCCACAGACTCCTCTGGCAGGATGTTTTAGATTTCAGCGTTCCGCCAGGCGACAGAGTGGGCAGGCCTCTCGGAAAGGGCCGTGCCAGTCAATGCCAACCAGGGCCCATCTCAGACTTTTTGCTGCCTGAGGCAAATGATCTAGTGCTGGCTATCCGTCTGGGTACAACCCCACCCACCTTTTACAGGCTGGCAGTGGTCCCTTCTTCCAACCCTTGGTGTGGGACAGCATCTGCTGTGGCACCCCGAGGGCAGCCAGTAACTTAAGCCACGTGGCATGTAGCTCTTGGTGCCGTCCCCTAATGCTTGCCAACTGAGACCACAGTGTCACTTTTTTGTCTAACGGCAGGGCCGGCCTGATAGGTGTGCAAGCAGAATTCTGCCATGCAGCGCCCATTTTAGCTGAGGGTGATTTCATAGGGATGACACTTTTTTGCAGGGAAACCTCTTTTCTGATTAAAAAAAAAGTTTGGGGGGTTCCATTGGTCAATTCCTACATCAAGGGCACCCCGAGCAATTTTGTGGGCTATCGGTGGGCACAACCAGCCTGATAGAGTAGTGCTGAGCTCCAGGGACTGAAGAATGGGACCTGGTGGGCAAATGAAGGCAAATGAATGTGGTCTGGCTATACTGGGTGCTTTTACACGACCCCTAAGATCCGCTGGCAACTTAAATTTGGACCAGAGATCTTGGGGGTTTGTCACTCTTCCTGTGTTCCCACCCCTCCGCACTTCCTTGCTCCTGTCTGCGTGAGGGGAGGGAGAAAAAAAGGGAGAGAAAAATGCAGGCTCACCTCCGTCTGACCGTTGCAGCCCCGGAAGCAAGCATTCCAGTCTCTTAAAGTCTCTTAAAGGGGAGGGGGGGCAAAAAACAAACAAACACAAGGCGAGGAGAGCCCGGCATTCACTGCTTTACATCCACATCAGAAATTTTTCACCTTCGGAGACCAGGTACTTGGAAAGTGCGCTGGGATGCGCTTAGGTGGGCGTGGTCGTACTTAATTTTTTTAAAAGTCCAGAGCTGGTGGGAAAACAATTTTAAGCTCCGCATTTGGGAGCCCTTTGCCTCGGATTTTAGAGGCCGTGTAAAAGCGCCCACTGTCTCTGCTTGGAGAAACTTGCAGGGCTGTCGTGAGAAGGAAGGAGGAGGAGACTGACCCGTCCGCTCGCCGGAGGAAAGGGATGCATGGCCAGTTGGAATGCCTGTGAACGTTCCGTGCCGTCCAGGCTGCACGGGGCATGTCTGCCCCTCCTTCTGGGATTCTGAGGCTTCTCTCCGATGGCTTGATGATGCAAAGGAGGGAGAACGGGCCCAAGACCCAACCCAAAGCCAGCCAAGAACAAGTCCTCAGGGCCAGATACGGAGCGGCGCTGAGTGCCTGCGCCGTGAGTCACCCGGCTTGCTATGTTTAGAAGGTTTGCGGGACGTTTTCTGCTCCGGTTCCAAAAACATCGTTTCTTGCCCGAGTCGGGGATGTAGTAAAAAAAAAAAAGGCGAAGATGAAAGGCAGCCGGATTCCATGGGCCGTCCATGCTGGGACCTGCAGGCGACCGGAGTGCATGTTGACCTTGGCCCGGCCGTCCAGCCTTGGCACGCTCGCCCTGTCCCTCGGCCTCCTTGGCTTCCCGAGAGAAGGCTCCGTCTCCCACGCCACCGCCCCCCCCATCACAGACACACATGAAAGAAATAGAGGTCAGGAGGAGGCAACCATGAGGCACCGGCTGCCCTTGCAAAGACGGGTCCTGAGACCAGGCTGGGACGAGGGAACCACGTGCTGCCGTGGCCCTTCACGGCCTGGTGACCGAGACTCCATCCCCCAAAGGAAAGGGACCCCCAAAAGTGCAAGACAGGAGCCACGCTCCTTTTCACCTTTGGGACTCCCTGCTACAAGAATGATAAAAGGGGGATAAGATCAATAAAAGCACAGGGAGACAGAGATCAGTGGAGCCAGGATGTCACTGAGGTCTCCCAAGATTTGTGGCCTCCTCAGCTTTCTTCAATGGGCGCTTTTACATGACCCCTAAGATCCGCTGGCAACTTAAATTCAGACCAGAGATCGTGGGGGTTTGCTCCTCTTGCTGTGTTCCCACCCCTCTGCCCTCCCTTGCTCCTGTCTGTGTGAGGGGAGGGAGAGAAAAGGGGAGAAAAGAATGCAGGCTCACCTCCCCTCTGCCCTGGGGAGCTGCCCCGGGAAGCATTCCAGTCTCTTAAAGGGGCGGGGGGGGGTTTTTTTTTTTAAAAAAAAACACCAAACAGAAGGCGAGGACAGCCTGGCACTCACTGCTTTGCAATCCACATCAGAAATTTTTCACCTTCAGAGACCAGGTACTTGGAAAATGAGCAGGGACGCGCTTCAGGTGGGCGTGGTCGTACTTATTTTTTTTTAAAGTCTGGAGCTGGTGGGAAAACAATTTTAAGCTCTGCATCTGGGAGCCCTTTGCCTCAGATTTTAGGGGTCGTGGAAAAGCACCCTAAGATGGTGATGAATCTGCTGCTGCTGCTGCTGATCTGCAGACTGAGGGCCTCGTCCTGCCAGGCCCCAAGGAGTGGGTTTCTCCACAATTCCATTCAGGGGGCAGGGGGAAGAGTTGGCAGCTTACTTATGGAACTCCTTGTCACAAGAGGTGCACATGGCAACCACTCCTTTCAGGCAGATTCAAACCGAGACCTCAGGAATCCTTAGAGAAAGGTGGGGGTCTCTCTTCAACCATTAGTTGAGGAGCTAAAACTGAACATCGGTGTCCAGGAGCAGTCTATCCTGCAGTGCTTCACCTACAGGGTAAGCCTGCCCCTCCTATAAAATCTCTCCGGCTGGGGCCTTCTTTGCTGTCTGTGCACAGGGCATGTGGCTGTGGGTGTGATGTTTTTAGTCGACCATTCAAGTCCTCCAGAGAGGAAGCAGGACTCAAGAGCTGAATATCTGTGGGATGTGAGAGATCCCATCAAAAGCAAGGACCCTCCTTCGTTTTGGGGTAACAACTCTCAGGATCCCCCCAGCTGGGAAGGGGATACTGGGTCCCGTAGTCCCCCACCACCCACCCACCCCCCCTGGTCAAGAGATGCCCCATAGCACGGATTCTGGTCCAGCTGGCTGTTTCGAATGTGCTGCTTGACTCCCATGCCTCCCCACCGCTTGGTACCCATCCTGCCCGCAAGCCCACCCCCGTTGCCAGGAGCATGTTCTACTCTTGGCAAGCCCAGAGGGTGAGCTCATGGGCTGCGGTGTGGAACACGAATGGACCGCGTCTCTTCCTGTCTGTCTCTCTCTTCCTCCTTGCTCTTGCTGCAGGTGCAGCCGTGTCCCAGCCTCCTGGCTCTCCGGGACAGGAAAGGGAGGTGTAGGACTGGGCTGGCAGGGTGCACGGGGGGGGGGGGGCGGTCCAGGAACCGCACGGCGCTGGAAGAAAGTGTTTGTGCATGGAGCAGGGGAGCTGGTGGCTCCAGCAGAGAGAGAGAGAGAGAGAGAGAGAGAGAGAGAGAGAGAGAGAGAGAGAGGCACCCTTTGAGACCACACTGTACACAGAAACACACACACACACACATCTATCTCACCCTAATTCATAGCATATGGTAGAGATTTCACAATGAGACACAACACATCCAGTACTATAAGAAAATAGCCTTGTGGCATCATCGGGGAGAAATATATCACAGCTGTGGACCGAATCCAGCCTCCCAGGCGAACTGCTGGGCCCGGATTCGTGTTCTCGTTGCAAAGGAAACACAAACAAGCCCGTCAGAATTCGGCAAGGTTTTCCAGAAACCCCGATTTCAGCAGGGGGGACACACACACACACACACACACACACACACACACAGACAGACACACACACCACTTCCCTTTTCCGTGCTCAGAATAAATTTGGCACGAGAGGGCCGCCGTTTGTCATCCAGATAAATGTTGCCATCACATGAGCATTGCACCAGCCACTGGGAGGCTTCATAGCAACCAACAAAATCTACCCCATGCTTTCCCAGGGAGCAGGCTGTTTGCAAAGCCAATGACTCTTGGTTGCTGTTCAAGACCGACCTCTAATGCCCAGACATTGCATGACACCAGAGGGTGGGTTCAAACCGATGTATTGTCGCCCAGCTGCTGTGAGGACCACCGCTAAGCGGTGGGGTCACAAGGGGCCACAGGTTTGGTGGCCGATGATGCCTTGGCCTGATCTGGTTTGACCTCTTGCCACCCAGGCTCCATCTCTGGATGTGGGCTGTGATCATTCTGAATGTTTTTGTGAAGGAGAAAAGAACCAGGAGGGACTCGGGGTTTGGGAGGGCTGGCACCTGATTAGGAGCAGTGAAGGTGGAAGCCTTTGCCCTCACGGGCAGCCACGTATTTTGGTGGCCACATGTGCACCCCCACAAATGCCCCAGTGGATTCTGCAGGGTGGAAAGGCCCACGGAAAGACCGGCGACTCACACCAAGTTGGCACCAGAAGAGACGCTTTGTCTCGAGGCTGCGATGCATTCCTGGCACTTCTGGGCGGCACGGAGGATGAACCAAGACCAAGCCATGACAAAAGGGCCTTTTCACATGACCCCTAAGATCCGCTGGCCACTTAAATTCGGACCAGAGATCTTAGGGGTTTGTCGCTGTTCCTGCGTTCCCACCCCCTCCGCACTCCTGGCTGCTGGCTGCGTGAGGGGAGGGAGAAAAAGCAGGAAGAAAAGAGACCTGGCTCACCTCCGTTCTGCCTCTCGCTCTTGCGGAGGCAACATTCCAGTCTCTTAAGTAGCACTTAAAGGGGCGGGAGCCAAAAAACAACAAACAGAAGCGAGGAGAGCCCCGCACTCACTATCGTTACACCGCATCAAAGAATTTTCACCTCCAAAGAGCAGGTACTTGAAAGGTGCGCTGGGATGCGCTAAAGTGGGCGTGGTCACACTTAATTTCCTGTAAACTCCGGAGCTGGTGGGGAAACATTTTTAAGCTCCGGAGCTGGGAGCCATTTGCCCTGGAGTTTAGGGGTCGTGTGTAGAAGGCAGAACGGCACTGATTGTGACAGCGGATCGCCAGGGAAGGAGACAGAGAGACACAAACACACACAAGGGACAGAGCCTGGCATTTGCTTTGTGGAAGCCAGGCCCACCGGGAGGGCCCGCCCTGTTTCCAAGAACGTGGGTGCTTCAGTAAACTCAGCCACGGAGGGGCAGGAAGTGCCTGAGCAGGGACTGTAGCGGGCGGGGGGGGGGGGGACGGTGTTCGTCATTGGGCCAGGCACTTCTCCACGTCAATTCCTCACCTGGCAAAGAACGGGGGGGGGGGGGACGTTTCCCCAGGAGGTCTCTCACACTGAGGAACAGTGTGGTGCCATGGTTAACAATATTGAGCCCCGGCTTCGGAGACAAAGCTTTCAGCACCCCCTGCTGCAACTGAGCTGTGAAACCCATTGGGTTGCCGGCGTCCGGACCTGGGCCCCGTCTCTGTCCCCAAATAGAAGGTGAGGCTTGCTTTCTTTATGGGCACGGTGGGATGTTTCTGCCCAGTATCAGGATACCCATAAATGCTTCATTGCTGGGATGGATGCAGGGGAAGCAAACCCCCCCTTCCTGTGGCTCCGGGTGCTGCAGCCACTGCCTCCTTCATGAGCGTTGCTTCCTGCAAAGCACCCACGGCTGAGCCCTGGCACAGAGAACCAGCCGGGCCTCTCTCTCTCTGGCGCCTAGTGTCCTTCATCCCTGAGGGCCTTATCCAGAGGAAACGGGGTTTCCTGTGGACGGACGGCCGGCAGCCAAACCATTTCCTCCTGTGACTCACCTCGGGCACTTTCCTCCCCGTGACCCTTGGGCACCTGCTATCTTTCCCCCCCCTCCCCTGCCCGCTCCCTTCCTTGGCACAGGGGTGGGTGAACTGTGCCCCGTCTTATCACTCACCTCCTATCCCCACTCCTCCTCCGCCACCGCCATCCCCTGGTCCCTCCAGCCCAGCACTTTCCTGCCTTGCGGCTGACCCAGACGTGTCCCAAAACAGGCGGGTGGGCGAGAATGGGAAGGGCCGGGTTCACCGCCCGGCTAAATTCCCCCCACCAGGGCTTGGCTCCCGCTGGACACGCAGAGGAGATGCCCGAGGCTTTTCTGCAGCCCTCCGGTAGCAGCAGCAGCAGCAACATTGGCCTTGCCTGCTTGGTGGCCTTGGGAGTCCACACGTGGCATGGCAGCAGCATCCTTGTCCGTGGTGGCATCTGGCTCCTGTCCTTGGGCCGGCACAGCCACGGCTGATGCCACCTGGTGGCTTGTGGCTGGTGCTGCTGAGAGGTCCATTCAGTGCCACAATCGGGGTCCAGGTCACTGGCCTTTCGCCTCAAGGCACCAAAATGTAGAATGCTTCAACATTTAGAAACTTGGGAGGATAAACAGCAACCCATTCTGCAGTATTCACCTTCCCTGGTTTGAAAAAATGCACACTTGTGCTTTATTTTATTTTTTAAGGGGCCAGTACCAACTTATCTTCATTTCTCTTCATTGTGGCCTCCTGCCAGCCGGAAACCATGCCCCTGGTCCCAGATGCCCGGCCCAAAGTGCCTGAGCGCTACTACACTAAAACCTCTACTTATGAATTTTTCCCGTTCTGAGCACATGCTCATAACTAAACACTTTTGTAAGTAGAGCAGCTGTTTCCCATAGGAATATATTGAAAACCAATTAATCCATTATGGAGGGAACAGATTTCAATGCACCATGGCCCTCGAACTGCCCCACTCAGCTGACACAGTGGGCTGGCAGACCCAGAACTTCGCCGGGGCAGTGGTGGTCCTTGGGATGGGGGAGGGAGGAGTGGAGAATTTATCCCCTCACTTTTTTTTTATTGCTGGCTGGCGGGCTACTTTTGAACCCTTCACGGGCTACCAGTAGCCTGCGGTCTACCTGTTGGGCAGGCCTGCCCTAGACTACAAATCCCACAGTTCTCCACTTGGGGGGTTCTGCTGCTTCAAAGGCAGAGGCGCTTTACAGGCCACCCAGGGATGTCCAAAGCTGGTGGCTAGGAAGCCCCCGCCCTGGAGCCCCCCAGCCCCACCTAGAGCTCAGCCGCAGGCCCTCTCCCAGAAGGGAAAGGAACTGGGCAGGCAGCAGGATTAGGTCAACAACCGGCCTCCTTGGAGGAAAGCTTTTCTCTGGAGGAGACACACACCACCACCACCCCCTACTCTGGAGGAGGCCTTGTTTCTTCTAGGGACCCCTTCCCCTGCATCAGCCGGGCCCTGGGAGTTTTCCAGGGAGGCCGGTGGGGCTCCCGTAGGTTGGAAGGAGCCCCACAGCCTTCTAGGTGCCCAGGCTTCCTCGAGAGTAAGGATTTCCCTATAGCAGTGGTGGCCAACCTTTGGCACTCCGGATGTTTTGGACCACAACTCCCACAGTCCCATGTCATTGGCAACACGGGCTTGGAATTCTGGGAGTTGTGGTCCAAAACATCTGGAGTGCTGAAGGTTCGCCAACGCTGCCCTAGAGGGAAAGGATGCCTCCCGTGAACAGCCCTCCAGGTGCCTGCAGCTGCCCCAGAGGTGTGTGTGTGTGTGTGTGTGTGTGTGTGTGTGTGTGTGTGTGTGTGTGTGTGTGTGTGTGTGTGTGTGTGTGTGAGAGAGAGAGAGAGAGAGAGAGAGAGAGAGAGAGAGAGAGAGAGAGAGAGAAAGGAGCCAAACAACCCATAAAAAAGTCTCCCGGGGGTGCCATCAAAAACAACACCTGCCCTCATTCCCATCCTCTTTCCTCCTGGGGCCTTTCCTGCGCCCCTTCCCCCCCCCCATGTGTGTGACCTTGGGACCAGGCGTCTCTCGACCACTCTTCCCTGGCTGGACGCCGCCGGGCAGGGCTGCAACGTGGATCGTTTGCGGCGGGTCTTGGGCTCGGATCCTCCTCACCCGGGTGACGACGGTAGGACGCGCTTAGGTTTGCTGCTTTTTTTCTTCTTTTATTAGCTTTGGAGATCGCTTTGCTCCTGGTTTGCGCCCCTCCACCCCAGGGGCAGACCAGAGGCGGCGGCGGCGGGGGGGGGAGCTCATTCTCCCGGGGGGGGGGATTTGCACCTGCCTGTCGGTGGGTCCCGCGGCCTGGGCTTGGGAACGGCCCACAAAATGAGGCTTCGGCTGAACGTGGTGTGTGTGTGTGTGTGTGTGTGTGTGTGTGTGTGTGTGTGTGTGTGTGTGTGTGTGTGTGTGTGTGAGAGAGAGAGAGAGAGAGAGAGAGAGAGAGAGAGAGAGAGAGAGAGAGAGAGAGAGAGAGAGAGAGAGAGAGAGAGAGTTTCCTTCTGCTGGCAGCCTCAAGGATCTCTTAAAATTCCGGCGCAGGACGTCGGGGGGACCGCCATGTGGTTGGTGTTGGTGGTGCTGCAGAGCCTGCTCGTTTGAGGGCGTTTATACACGACCCCTAAACTCCGGGGCAAATGGCTCCCAGCTCTGGAGCTTAAAAATGTTTCCCCACCAGCTCTGGAGTTTACAGGAAATTAAGTGCGACCACGTCCACTTTAGCACGTCCCAGCGCACCTTTCAAGTACCTGCTCTTTGGAGGTGAAAATTATTTGATTTGGTGTAACGATAATGAGTGCGGGGCTCTCCTTGCTTCTGTTTGTTGTTTTTTGGCTCCTGCCCCTTTAAGAGCTACTTTTACAGAGACGAGAGGCAGAACGGAGGTGAGCGGCATGCTTTTCTTTCTCTTTTTCTCCTTCCCCTCACGCAGCCAGCAGCCAGGAAGTGCGGAGGGGGGTGGGAACGCAGGAAAAGCAACGAACCCCTAAGATCTCTGGTCCGAATTTAAGTGGCCAGCGGATCTTAGGGGTCGTGTAAAAAGGCCCTGAGTCACCAAAAGTCTTGGCCCGGAAAGACCCCCGCGGGATCCAGGCAGAGGGAAACGGGACGCCGTGAGAGGGGAGGAGAAGAAGAACGAGGTGACCTCCGAGGCCGCTCTCTGGCCTCCCTGGCCTCCCGCCGTCCTCCCTTCTTGCCCCATCCCCACCCTTCCAAGGTCACAAAACACGGGATGGAGGTGGGGAGCCCATGGATGCCCCTCAACTAGTTTTCACAGGTGACTTTGCACGCTGCTGGGATGTGTGTAGGCAGGCGTCACCGCAGGGTTCAACATGACCATTTTACACGACCCCTAAAATCCGAGGCAAAGGGCTCCCAGATCCGGAGCTTAAAAATGTTTTCCCACCAGCTCCGGACTTTTAAAAAAAAATTAAGTACAACCATGCCTACCTAAGCGCGTCCCAGCGCACTTTTCAAGTACCTGGCCTCCAGGAGGTAAAAAAATATTCCGATGGGGATTGTAAAGCAGTGAGTGCGGGGCTGCCTCGCCTTCTGTTTAGTTTTTTTGCCCCCGCCCCTTTAAGAGACTGGAATGCTTCCGGGGTGCAGAGCAGAGGTGAGCCTGCATTCTTTTCTCCCTTTTTTTCTCCCTCTCCTCAGGCAGACAGGAGCAAGGGAGTGTGGAGGGGTGGGAACACAGCAAGAGTGACAAACCCCCAAGATCTCTGGTCCAAATGTAAGTTGCCAGCGGATCTTAGGGGTCGTGTAAAAGCGCCCTTAAAGAGAGAAGAGAATGGGGTGGTGGTGGTGTGTGTGTGTTGGGGGGGTGTCTGCCATTTTATGCTATTCAGACACAAAACATTGGCAGTTTTAAAATAAAAACAGGCCTGGGATGTTTTAAAAAGGAAAAAAAAGTAAAAGCAAGGAAGCAACCATTATCCAGGGTGTAAGAATGTAAATCTTGCTCCGTTTGTTCTTGTGCATGAGAATGAAAAAAAAAATCTACAAGAATGTGAACCATGCCTTGTAACGTATAGATGGTGCTGCTTTCGATGCGATTTCACACATTTGGGACAATGGTTTCAGTACAAACAGCACAAAGTTGCCCAGAAACATTGATAGCTGCTGCCTTGTTACATGACATTGAAAGCCGAGAAGCAGAGAATGTTGTTTGCATCTTTTTTATTGTTTATGTTGTGTGAAATTTGAAAAGCGAGAAGCAGAGGATGGGTTGCTTGCATCTTTGATTTGTTATGAGAAATTTGAAAAGCGAGAAGCAGGGGATGGGTTGTTTGCATCTGTTTGATTTGTTATGAGAAATTTGAAAACCAAGAAGTACAGGATGGGTTGTTTGCATCTTTTTGATTTTTTTGTGTAGTTTTGCTGCACTGCCCTGTGTGTGTGTGTGTGTGTGTGTGTGTGTGTGTGTGTGTGCCTGCATGCTCAGGTACCTGCATATGCACATAAACGGAAGAGACAGTGTTACCTCAAGATAGTTTCAGCACTGGGCTGGTTTTTGTGGGTGGGTGGGGAGAGCCCGATCACAAGTCCACCTTTCAGGAAATGACGTGACAAGTCTTGGCTTTGGTAAACCTCCCTAGGAAATACTTTCTCTCCCCTGGCATGATTTGCTCAAGGGCAGGGGAGCATTCTGGAATCAAGGGCTCGGTCCCGACTTTGCATATGGAGCATCATTGCAAGTTCCAGTTCCTCTCTTGGGAGCCATGGCAATCCGAACAGCTCTTGGTGGACCCTGCTAGCTAGGGGATTCTGGGATCTGTAGTCCACCCCCTCCCGTTCGTGGTCCTAGGCCAGTGGTGGCGAACCTTTAGCGCTCCAGATGTTTTGGACCACAACTCCTACAGTCCTTTGTCATTGGCAATACAGGCTTGGGATTCTGGGAGTTGTGGTCCAAAACATCTGGAGTGCCGAAGGTTCACCACCCCTGCCCTAGGCTGTGGGCCATGATAGAGCTTGAGGATGAGAAGAGGCTGTTGGGTACAGGCCAGGCCCTTTCCCCACCCCCACCCCCGGCCTTGGGGAGGTGAAGGACAGAGGTGCAAATGGAGGTGGTGAAAGGGCCAGGAGCAGCGTGCCAGGAAACCACCGAGAACCAGCCAGTCTCTTGGAGCAGAGATCCAGGCCAAAGGAAGCATCGGAAGGTGCTGTTCAAGGCTCTTGGCCTTCTGGTAACTGGACATCCGCTCAGGCAGCCCCGGACCACTTGCGGGGGAATGGGGGGGGAGAAACGGGGTTGGCCCATCTTCCAGAAGCATGGGGGGGAACTCCCTCTGCACGTGCTTAGGGTAATTCCTCGTGTCTCGGTGTTCCAGTGTGCAGGAGGACGGTGTCGCTGCCCGCCCCTCCGACATTTGCTGAAAAGCGGTGGCAAGCATCCCGTGGGAGATGCGTATAAAGCACAGCTCTCTTTAATTCATGAGACAATATTGAGAAAAATAAATAACTTTGGACCCCCAGGTGTGCTCTTTCGGTCCCGTTATCTCTCTCCCTGGCAAAGAGGGGGGCAGGTGGACAAAAATGGGGTTCGAGGTGCCGTTTGGCCACTCCTCTTCCTTGGGGACCCCCCCCGCGAGATTTCGGCAGGAAGGCGGAAGCCTCTCCATGCTGCCTCTTCCTTCCAGAGAACTGGCAGGGGGAGAGGGCCTCCTTGGGGGGGGGGGAACAAAGTAGTCCAGAGTTGGCGAACCTGTGGCACGGGTGCCAAAGGTGGCCCTCGTAGCCCATTCTGTGGGCATCCGACATCGCCCCTTCACAGCCACCTGTATGCAGGTTGAATTACTGTATTGGCACTTTGAGCCAAATTAGTGGGTTTTCCATTGCATTTTGGGCACTCGGTCTCTACAAGGTTTGCCATCACTGAACTAGTCCTTTTGCTTCTGATCAGCACGTGTCTCTCTCTCCCCCCCCCCCCCTTTCAGCCCAGGACCCACCTCAGCGCCTTTTCCAAGGGCAGGGAAAGGCCGATCAGGTGCAAAGTCAAGGGCAAAGCCGATCAGGTGCAAAGGTGGCTTGGTCTCCCCTCGGCTTGTTTTGCACCAACTCCCGTTGGCACAGTGTGTGTGCGTGTGTGTGTGTGTGTGTGTGTGTGTGTGTGTGTGTGTGTGTGTGTGTGTGTGTGTGTGTGTGTGGTGAGCCTGTTTTGTTTTGTGTGTTTGTGTGTCGGTCCTGCCGTTTTCCCCACCAGCCCACCTGGGGAGGAATTGTGCATTTGGTCGAAAGGCTCACTCGGGTTCCCGGTGTCAGCTGATAAAATGAAGCCAGAGATGACAAGGTGCCCGTGCCACAGCCTCCCTGCAGGAAACGTGGCTTGCCGTGGCAGGCCTGGCCTGGGTTTGCTGGGTGGGGCCCACGGCTGAAAGCAACAGGCCTCGGAAAGCAGGGCCCAAGCTGTCTGTGCTGTTTTCCGTTTGGTCTCCATTGTGTCCCCCCCCTTCTCCAAGGGTGTTTTTGCTTTCTGTCCGGCATCCAACACCTCTTGTTCGGTCTCTCGCCCCCCCTTCCTTTCCTTTCCCCCCCCCCCCAGCATCAGAGAGCAGGCTGTTCTCTGCTTGGCAAGGCTCCCCCAGTCTTATGGTGTTGACCTTGGCTAGCTCTCCCCGCGGCTGCATCGGGATTACGCCATAAATTCCTGTCTTCTAGGAATCTAGCCTGGGAAAGCAACCGAGGATATTTGATTAAAATGTTTCACGTCTTGCCACATAACACAGCCACTTGGCACCCGGGGCCTGAGAGGTGTATGTGTGGGGAGGGGGTGATGGGGAAGGGGGGGTCATCTTTGTGGATGGCAAGGAACATTCCCCAGGGCAGGAGGGCAGCAGGGGGTGAGCTGGACCCATAAAGACCCCAGCTGCGGTCAAGGTGTCATGGCCCTAAGAGCCACGGGAGGGTGAGGGGGGGGGTTGAAGGGAGGTGTGGGCAAGACCCCTTTCCACCCTGGAAGGAGCACCACCCCGGCACACACACACACTCTGTATTCTTTTCTCCTTTTTTTCTCCCTCCCCTCATGGCAGACAGGAGCAATGGAGGTCGGAAGGGTGGGAACACAAGAAGAGGAACAACACCCCGCGATCTCTGGTCCGAATTTAATTTGCCAGCGGATTTTAGAGGTCGTGTAAAAGCGCCCTATGTTTTCAATGTTAGTTTCCATCCCTCTTAACTTTTACATGGAATTTTTACTCTCTCTTAAACTGCTCGTGTTCTCTTGTAGCTTTAATGTTTGCCTATTAATGCTGCAAAATGTCCCTCAATTCCCGGTTCTCAAATACAGTGGTACCTTGTATAAAGGAATTAATTTGTTCCAAATGAAATTATGTTAAGCAAATTTTCCTTTGTACAATTTTCCCATAGGAATGCATTGGAAACAGAGTAATCCCATTTTTATGTTGTACGGATTCACTCCATAGGTGATTATAAGCAAATTTCCCCTACCTCCGGAATTTTTTATGTTGAGCAGATATATATATATATATATATTCTTTTGTCTGTTCTCACTCTCCCAACCCTCATTTCGAGTGGATGTCCCCTAGTTCTGGTATTTGGTGAGAGGGAGAAGAGCACAAGCACACACGTTTATGTCCAGGCACAAAAAACTCCAGCAGAGAACCATCCGGGAGAACCCACCTCCGGGGATGGTGTGTGTGTGTGTGTGTGTGTGTGTGTGTGTGTGTGTGTATCTTTTAGCCGGCGTGTTGTTAGTCTATGGAACTCCCTGCCACAGGATGGGGTGATGGCATCTGGCCTGGATGCCTTCAAAAGGGGATTGGAGAGATTCTTGGAGGAAAAGTCCATCCCAGGTGACAAACTACGATGGAGATTGTGTCATCTCCAGGCTTAAAACCGGAGTACCTCAAGGACCAAATGCAGGGGAGGGGTATGAGGAGACAGATATCTAGTCTCAGGTGCTCCCAGAGGCATCTGGTGGGGGCCACTGTGAGATACAGGAAGCTGGACTAGATGGGCCTTTGGCCTGATCCAGCAGGGCTCTTCTTAGGTTCTTAGGTTCTTATGTTCTTATGTGCCTGTCTGTGTCTCAGGGCCACCAGGGAATGGGCAATTGTACCAGGTTTGTGTCCCTGACTGGTTCCTCCTCTGCAGCAGCCACGAGCTCATTGCAAGCCTTCTGCCCAAATACCCAACATCGTACTAGGTGCTGGCAGTTCTTCTCTCTTCCTCAAACCTGGCTTTTTAAGCACCCTAGATCCTTCCCACCGCTGTTCCCTTGCAAAAGGAGAAACAAACAATGCCACCACCACCCCGTCTTGTGTAAACCACGGGTGCCCCCTTGCACGATTCCCCTGTTCAAGCTGCATTCACAAGCGACGGTGGTGCCTCCACCCCCGTGTGCTTGTGGAAAGCCCCGTTTGCCTGTGGGGAGATCGGCGGCTCGAGGAACTGTCCCCTGGCAGTAGCCGGAGCCAGGGCAGAGCACTCCACCCACCGAGCTGTCCAGCTCTGATTTTGGGTCTGGGACGCCAGCCCGAGAGTCAGGCAGTGGGCGGAATATGCCCAAGTCTGGTTTGGCATGTGCTCTCGTGGGCTGTGGCAGCCCACTGCTCCAGATGCATGAAAGAGTGTCCGGAGACAGACATCGGTCCAGATAGGGAGGGCCCCGAGAACAGGGAGTTGCGCGGTTGCATGCAAGGGACGATTGCAGATTATAATTTGTGAGGTCTTAAAGGCTGGAGGTTGGGTGAAGAGTGCATCTGAGCGTATGCAGATTCCCGGGGTTGGAAGACGTGGAAGAAGCCAGGAAAGGCAGGCGCAGGCATGGGGCAATATTGCCTTGGGGCGATAAATGTCCAGAAGGCCCCGACTGTACAGGCTTTGGAGTTGCATTCTTGAAGCCTCAAGCTTCCGGGCTCTGGGAAACGGGAGCAGAGAACGAGCAGGTGGAAGGATGGGTGTAAAAAGTCACAAAACACGCCATGATTCGGACACGACTGGAAGACAGGCACGCGTGGGTTGGCTTCACGGGTCAGGTTGTGGCATCAGCATCCCCTGGGATCGTCCTGCCGAAGGTGTCCACGGCCGGTCACAGCCGTACTGTACATAGGCAGTGCCTGGGAGGGAGGGAGGGAGCCCCCCCACACACACACACTGAGCAATGCAGAGGCAGCTGGCAAAGGCGGCGGGGGGGGGGAGAGGACCCTGGCAATGGTCGGATGCAGAAGGCCAGTTGGTGGGAGGGGGTGAGTGGCCTTCAGTGGCCCTGGCCAAGGGCTGTCCCCCCCCCCCCCCCAGGCCATGGCATCTGGATGGCCATCTGTTGAAAATACTGTGAGGAGGGTTCCTGCATGGCAGGGGGTTGGACTGGATGGCCCTGGAGGTCTCTTAATGATTTTATGGTTTGCAGGGGGTGCAGCTCCATGCACCAAACTGTCTGCAATGCACCCTTGTCCCCTCCCTCCAGAAAGGAGGAAAAAGCGGAAAAGGGGGTGCCACGGAGGAGAACAGCCCTGCGGGGACGACCACGCTGTTCCTCTTCCGTTTTGCAACCAGACAGGGCTCTCCATCTCTCCCTTTGCTCTCTACCCAAGCCCTGGTGTGCGGATGGATGGATAGATGAATGGGTGAAGGGACTAATTGAATCCAGAAGGGTTGGGTCGAGGCAGACAAAACACGTGTGTGTGTGTGTGTGTGTGTGTGTGTGTGTGTGTGTGTGTGTGTGTGTGTGTGTGTGTGTGTGTGTGTGTGTGTGTGTGAGAGAGAGAGAGAGAGAGAGAGAGAGAGAGAGAGAGAGAGAGAGAGAGAGAGGAGACTCAGACAGAGGGCCCGCCAGCTCCCGGTTGACACAGCCGGCCGGGCTAAGCGAGACCCTGACCCGTTCCAAGGCGAGGCACGGCCATTGCGCCAGATGTGCACCTGCTTTCCGGAGCCCCTGGCCCAGCCCTGGGGTCGATGGCACGGCTTTGTATCAGCCGGGGGGGGGAGTGCAGCCCCTCGTCCAGCTGTGCGATTGGTGTGGCCGAGGGAGGATTCCGTCCTGAGCACTGAGGCGGAACTACTCCAGGGGCCTGAAGATACGCGGTGACGTGGTTCCTGTGTACACATGTGGTGGCGGTGGCGGCTTTCATTGAACGGCCGGCTGCCTGTGCACCCCCCCCTCCTTTCCTTGGTCAAGTTCAAGGCTGAGCTTTTCTCCTTGCAACATCTGCTTGCAGTAGGCCAGCACCAAGGAGGCCACTGGCCCAAGGGTGGCCCGTGCCTTCCGTGGCTCCCCGTGGAGGTGTGTGTGTGTGTGGGGGGGTGTCTCCCCTTAGTTTTTTTTTTTCCCAAATCTCAGGCCAGTGTTTGAACCCAACCAGCCTCTCCCCCCCCCCCCCGCCCCCGAGTCTGGCTTGGCCTGCATTCCTTTGGCCAGTCCTTCTGGAGGCCAGCGCTCGCGCCATGCATGCCTTGGGGAAGTGGGCGGCTGTGCTGTTTCCAGCAGGACTACAACTCCCAGCAACCCCACGCAGAGCCAGCAGTGGCCGGGAGCTGCACTAGAGGCAGCCCAAGGGCAGCTGGAGAGACCTGTGCTTTGGGCCCCCACACCCTCAGAGCTGGAGGGCGGGGTCCTTCCCTTTCATCTCCAAAGGAACAGAAGAACAGAGGAAGGAACGAGGCAGCCAGCCGAGCTTGGTGCCTTAAAGAAAGGAATGTCCGCCCAGGGATTCATGCAGAGACCCAACGGTCCGCCGCTGCCGCTGAGGAGTCTGTTGGGAAGTCCTCTGTCAGGAACAGGCTGTGACCAGCGGGGTTATTCTGTGACTTCCCAGGCAGAAAGAGAGGGAGAAGAAAGAGCCGAAGGTCCTTCCCTGCCAGGAAGGGGACGGCTGTGTCCCTGTTTGACTCTCTCGCAATAGAGGGAACAGTGGGAAAAGGGGGCAGGGTCTCCTGGGAGGACTGGCACCCCTATCTTACCACCAGAGATGAGCCTTTAGGGAAGAAGGACTTTTCTTTTCCAAAAAAACACTCCAGGGTATGTGGGGGGGGGGGGACACCGGAACGTGACCCCAGATGAAGCTCTGGAGAGCAGAGACCAAGGAAGTAACTTTTGAAGCACGTCCTGCCTGCGTGTTGGAGTAACGTTTGGCCCCTTTCCCATGGGACGGCCCGGCCTCTCCAGGGCATGGAGGGGCTCCTTGCGGACAGAGGGGAGGGGCTGGTCCCTGGCAGGTGCCACTTGCCTTTCCTCCCCCCCTCCACATTGTTTGCCTCTGCTGGCAGGCCATGTCGATAGAGCCACATTCCTGCGGGCCGGGCCGGGTGGGGGGCCAGGGCCGTTCCCCACTGCTTGGCTGCTGTCTCGCTCGCTCGCTCGTTCGCTGTGCGAAAGGGGCCGGGTGCCAAAGGCCGAGAGTCTTCCAGAGGGATAAACAGCCTTCGAAAAAGGAGGCAGGAAGGGATGAACTCACAGGGAAGGCATGAGGCCACCCCGCCCTAGCTGGTCCTGCCCCCCCACACCCCTCCATCCCTCCATGGGGCAGCAAGTGGGCTGGGGTGGGGAGATCAGGGGAGATGGAGGGGGGGCTTGGGTCCGTTTCTCAGCCCTCTTCCTCTCCGGGCACTTTGGGGCTCAGCTGTTCCCTGGAAAATACGGCCGACCCCTCCGCCGGCCTGGATGGCAGGTGGCTCCCTAGGCAAGGGAAAGGCACTCTGCACAAGGACAGAGGCACTCTTCTTCACAAGCGGCGTGGCCGTGGGGACATCGAGTCATCCCCGATCCAAGCTTTGGGTGCTTCTGAGTCTCTCTGCTATTTCTTTGTGAAGATTTATGGAACGGATTGGGGGGGGCTTTCCTTGGCACCCCTCATCTTCACACTTTTCCCCTTATTATTTTCTTCCTTTGATGCCTCCCCTGTACACTTTTTTTAGGGAGAAGAGAGGACACCTGGTACTCCATGTCCAGAAATGTAACTAAACCACCTCCTTTTCTATTGCCCCCCTTTGTGGAATCCTCCTCCTTTCACTCCCCCAGGAGGAGGAGAGGGCATGAGACCTGCCCCCCCCTCCATGAAAAAGGAAGCTGATGATGGGATCTTCCCTTACACACAAAAGAAAGAGAAAGTTGCCATACAGTATTGTTTTAGGAAGAGGAAGTGATTAAGGGGGGCAATGGTTGCCATGTGTTGTTTTCAACACCCCCCTCGCCCCCCCCCCAAAAAGCACCCCCCCTCTCTCTCTCTGCCCTTGGTGAATGCAGGGGGTGGGTGTTTTTTTCCATAAAGAGTTGCTCCTTGTTGCTTTGTATCCCTTTGGCTTTTGCTTTTGTTTACCATCTTCCCCCCCATTTGTTGACTTCTTTGGAAACTATTTGTATCCCTGCTGTTTTTTTTTTTTTTAAAAAACATTGTCTTTTAATGATGAAAGCCGCCTTGGGTCCTTTTTTAAAAGGAGAAAGGTGGTTTAATTTTTGTTGTTGTTTAAATAAATACAGATGGCCACTCTGAAATGTTTGGCTCTGGCACAAGATTTAAAAAAAAAAGGCCGGCAGTTCTTTTGGTGAACACCAAAGTGCACAAAAACAGATGGGGTTTCATGTAAAAGCCTTGTATTTTGCATTTTAAAAAAAAACATACTTTTTTCAACATTGCAAGGCTTTCTGTCCTAAACAAAAGATTTTCTTTCTTTCTTTCTTTCTTTCTTTCTTTCTTTCTTTCTTTCTTTCTTTCTTTCTTTCTTTCTTTCTTTCTTTCTTTCTTTCTTTCTTTCTTTCTTTCTTTCTTTGCACAGGAGGTTTTTGTCAATATTTTCAACAAAGGAAATAGGAAAACATGAAAAAGGCAGGGAAACCTTCACGGAAGCAAAATTTTAAACTTGGTGGGTCGTGGTGATGATGGGGTTCTTACCTGGGGGGGGACACTGGAAAAATCCAAGCTCCCCGCCCCTAATCAGAAAGGCAGGCAAAATGAAACAGCTGGTCAACTTGTTTTCTGCTGCATCAGGAATTCAGACCCTGGCCCAGGTGAGCTAAACAGTGGGTTGAAGTTCCTGCTGTTAAAACCTCTTTTAAGAGGAGAACAATGAGCAGCTGCCTTCTCCGCCAGGATCCTGCCTGGGTGGATGTTCCGCTTTGGCAGCGTGCCAGTCCGGATCATGCCCGGGGTTAGGGTTAAGGGGAATGGATTCTGGAATTGGGAGCCCTGGTTGGAATGTCCCGGTGGGCTGGAGAGACCCTCTGGCTCTGAGCTGGCCGAGTGCTTGGAACGGAGCCTCCAGGTCGCGAGGCAGTCTACCCTGTGGAAGGTCCCTTGTTGCCAAGGGCAAGAGAAGCAAGACTCTGGTGGTGGTGGTCCGTGGTGACTGTTGGAGCCTGCATGCTGGAGTTTGGCTTGGCCTGGCAGGGCTCGGTGTGGGCCCGTGTCCCCTCCTTCCATCCCGGCCGGGAGGAAGAGAGCGGAAGAGAGATGATTCAGGGAGCTTGGCATGTGTCGGAGCAAGATTGCCATGGTCCCAGAGGATGTGGCTCAGCGACTGCGCTGGGAGGGCGTCCAGGATCTGGGCCAGAAGGCCCATGGAAAGCAACGTCCCTGCCGCTGGGGACTTGTGGCATCTCCTCCATGAGCCACTCCTCTCTGCTGGTGCGTCATTCAGGGCTCTTTTACATGACCTCTAAAATCCACCTGCAACTTAAATTCAGACCAGAGATCGTGGGGGTTTGTCCCTCTTCCTGTGTTCCCACCCCCCCGACGCACTCCATTGCTCCTGTCTGCTGGGAGGGGAGGGAGGAAAAAAAGGGAGAAAAGCTCACCTCCGCTCACCTCCGCCTGCCCTCCGAGCAGCCCTGAGCAGCCCAGAGGGATTCCTATCTCTTAAAGGGGCGGTGGGGACAAAAAAACAAACAAACAGAAGGCTCCCAGCCCACACCCACAGCTTTACAATCCGCACTGGAAGATTTTTTACCTCTGGAGACCAGGTACTTGAAAAGTGCACTGGCGTGCGCTTAGGTGGGCATAGTCATACTTTATTTTGTTTAAAGTCCACAGCTGGTGGGAAAACAATTTTAAGCTCCGGATCTGGGAGCCCTTTCCCTCAGATTTTAGGGGTCCTGTAAAAGCGAGGAAGCACCCCCCCAGCTCTTCCTTTGCCATGGATCTGCCCTGGGGAGGGTGGGGGAGGGGGGAGGCAGCACCCCAAAATACTCCCCCTTCCCTGCTCCAACCAGCCTTGGAAAGAGAGCCACGCAGGCTGTGTTTCCCCCCTGCTGAGGTCTGTCCCTCTCCGGGGAACTTGGCCTTGGCCTCCTTGCGCAAAAAGCATGGGTTGTTGGGAAGGTGTTGGCCCCTCTGCCAAACGCTGCCCAAGCTCCGACTGGGACCTGGAGTAGCTTTCCCCCCCCCCAAGTTTCTGACTGTTGGGAGGGGGGCGCAGGACACAGAGCTCCTCCTTGCAATTCCTTCGGGCTTCCCGCTCGAACCCTGAGGCCCGCCAGTGTCCACTTTTTTCGCCCGGCGGCCGCCCGGCAAGCCAGTGGGGTTTTGCCAGGGCTGGCTTGAGCCTCTTGGCATGGCTCTCTCTGGAGCATCGACATGAAACCTAAGACATGCTCAGGCAACAAGGGAGGCACAAGCCCCTTAATGAGAATTTGGAAGGAAGAATCCTTTGTAAGAATTTCCAAAACCTGCTGTTTCTCCAGGAAGACGCCTCGTTGAAAAGCAGCACCATGAATCTGTGTGGGGGGGGGAACGCTCTTTATATGCTCTGAGGTGCTGGTTTCCATCTGCCAGGAACTTCCCCTGTCTGCCATCAACATCAAATGGGGTTTCTGCATGGCAGGGGGTTGGACTAGATGGCCCTTGAGGTCTCTTCCAATTCTATGATTCTATGATTCTAACTGAGGTCTGAGCCATCCTCTAGCCAATCTCTGAGTCTCTCCTCCATCTAACTGGTCAGCCGCTAGAAGCTCCGGTGCCAATCCTGGCCCACCCTGGCTCTTGCTTCTGTAACTCCTCGAGCCATTTCTGCTCCTTCCAGCTTTGCAATGGTAGGATTCTACACTTAAATGCAGGATCTGCTGACGGAGTAACAGATCAGCCTCTATGCGTATCAAGGTTGACCCTATTTAAAAGTTGTTGTTTTGGAAATTAAAATCCAACGTTTAACGCAGAAAACACGGACTTGCAGGGAGATGCAAGGAAGTCTCCAGGTTGATGTTGCTGCTCTCCTGAAGAACCCGACGTTTGCACTCGTCTCGGCATTGGGTTGCTGTGGGACTTGACATCATTCCTTCCCACTTGGAAAGATTTGTTTATTTTCATTTCCTCTATCTATACATATTTATTTATTCACTTTTTCCTAAAATATGCCCTTTGAACACTCTTCTACACTTGATTACAGCATGTTTCAGTATCTCTTGTCAATTGTATGCATTTTTAAAAACACACACACACAAAACATGCATGGTTTTGTGTGTACGTAACAAACTACAAGCGCTGGAAATGTGTGGATCGCATAGGAAAAAAGTGTGTTTTGTCTCGCAAGGAGCCTTTCATGGAAAGAATACTCACCAAATTCCTCCTTCTCATTGACTTGGGCTGTCTGGACAGGATGAGGGAGAGACACCTCAAGGAATTATTTTAAATCTCTGTGAAATTCCTCCCTTTCAGCCAAAAGCCAGACAAAAATCCCCTTTTCTCTCCCTTTTCTTCTCAAGGCCGGGCTGTGGGTCTCCTTTCCACTTAAGAAGCAAAAAAAAAAAAGTTCCCACCACAAGCAGCTCCTTGTTAAGGAAGACACAAACAACCCATCGAGGGCTTTCGGATTGTTAAATCAAAGCAGCAGCCCTCCTGGTTTCCGATGGCTGGCACAGATCCTTCGGACTGTGTGCCTTGCACAATTTTTTGCACACGCAGGAAGTAGGAAGCACCGTGCAGCGGTTGGCAGCGACTGCAGACAGAGAAGGTAGCTTACAGGGCTGTGTGTAAAACACCGTCCTTGCTGATGCCGGGACTCGTATGGAAGAGGGGTGGGGTGGGGAGGACGGTGGTCTTTGCAGGTGAGAAAGGGGGCCAAAGGTTTTCTTTCCCAGCCTGAGGAGTTGCAGAATGGGTTAATCTTGGCAGCCATCCTGAGGTGACCTGCTCCGACAACCCTGCTCGATATCCGTGGTCCCCGAGAGACCCAAATTCCCTTCCGCCGACGTCCGAGGAGGTTTTTTTTGTCCTCAGCTGGGTGTTTTTGCTAGGAGGGCAATGAAGAAAGAGAGGCGTCCCCCGGCTTTCTCCCCATGGATTTGAGAGGCCCTGCACCCAGAATTGTTCTTTCGAGAAAAAGAAGGATTGGGCCCCCGGGGACCCCTGTGTCTGGGATGAGGGCCTGTCTGAGCTTTGGATCCCCAAAAGCTGATGATCCGTTCTATTGCTCTTTTGCAGCAGGCGTGAGACCCGTAACACCTCCCCGGATGACAGCGGCATCCCCGTCACTTAGGGGATGCAGAGGTAGTCAGGCAGCCCGGCTGTGGGGCAACCCCAGAAGAGGTGATCTGGGTCTTCCCAGGAAGGCACCAGAGGGGACTTTGGCTGGATGCCTCCTCCTCCTCCTCCTCCTGGTCCAAGTTTTCTGTGTGGCACTGGGAGCCCTTGGCGAATCGCCACTCATGCGTGAGAGTGCATATGTGCTGCATTGCAACGCTTTCATGCCTGTTGAGTGGAACCAATGACACTTTTACACGACCCCTAAGATCTGCTGGCAACTTAAATTCCGACCAGAGATCTTGGGAGTTTGTCGCTCTTCCTTTGTTCCCACCCCTCCGCACTCCCTTGCTCCTGTCTGCGTGAGGGGAGGGAGAAAAAAAGGGAGAAAAGAATGCAGGCTCACCTCCACTCTGCCTTCCGGAGCTGCCCCAAGCATTCCAGTCTCTTAAAGTCTCTTAAAGGGGCGGGGGCAAAAAAACCCAAAACAAACACAAGGCGAGGAGAGTCCAGCACTCACTGCTTTACATCCGCATCAAAAAATTTTCACCTTCGGAGACCAAGTACTTGGAAAATGCGCTGGGACACGCTTAGGTAGACGTGGTCGTGCTTAATTTTTTTTAAAATCCGGAGCTGGTGGGAAAACAATTTTAAGCTCTGCATCTAGGAGCCCTTTGCCTCGGATTTTAGGGATCGTGTAAAAGCGCCCCAAATCCCAATTTTGTGTATGTGTGTGGGGTCTTGGGCCCTCCTTGGGATGGAAGGCAGGCCTGGGATACCGTGGCTCTGACCCTAGCCTCTTATTCACTCCTTGGGTGCCCTTAGCGTGAGGAAGACGGCCTATAAATGCAACAAACGTGTGAAATTAAAATGAAGGAAGGATTGCTTCGGCAGGGAGGAGAGTCATTATCATGGCTTGGGAACAGTCGGGTGATTCTGGTGACAAATGATGCTCTGCTAGAAATGCATAGCTGGACTCCGCAGTGGATGACTTTAAAAAGCCGTGGTGTGAACTCTCCCACTACAACACATATCCAGCCTTAGGCCGAGGTGTCGCTGAAGCAAAGGCTGTGATAATTTGTCTGTATCTTAATTCTTCCTGTTCGCACCTCGGAGAGGTGGAGAGCAAATAATGGAGAAAACCTGCCTTTGTAAAATTGGCCCTAGATGAGACACACGTAGCTTTTGTTGCTTTAAAATGTTTTTACATCTGACTTTCCAGCTTTTTTTAAAGGGCCTTGTAGAAGGGTTTATGTAAAATCAGAACATGAAAACAACATAAAATATCAAACAGAGCAACATGAGCAAAAGACTAACAAACAGTAAAACAGCAGAGGGGAAAGAAAATAATCAGCCCAGATCAAAACCTGCTTTTCTCTGCTCCAAACACTCAAAACAAGAAGGCAGCTCTTGGTTAAAAGTTAGGAAGATCATCTGGGCAGTTTAAAAAAAACAAACCCGTCCCTGACAGTGGAACAGCTGCTTTTTTTATTGGAGATTCCCCAAGAGCAGAATGCTGCCTGTCAGGGGTGCTTTAGGTGTGGATGCTTGGAATTTCAAGGGTCAGACTAGATGACCCTCTTGGGTCTCCCTGGGAGAACATGGCAGGGCCATCACCAAAGCAGGGCAACCCAGGTTTTGAGCCAGGGAGCTGAGATTTGGAGGGTGCTGGAAGGATGGCAGCCTATATTTTTGGTATTTTGTGTATTTCAGGCAAAAAAATCAAAGAAAAACAAAAGACAAGACTTTTTGTGTTTTTTGTGTGAGGCTGCTGGAACCCTGCCCACCCTAAATCAGGGCAGTGAAGATCCAGTGCCCAGCATGACTTGTTAGGCTCTGATGTGCACACAGGACTGGCGCCCGCACCCAGCAAGAGGGCAACTGCCCCGCAACTGGCATTCTGCCCCCGATAGGCTGGCTTCTCAGGCACCCCACTGTGGCCATTCCCAACACACCCCATTGGGTCCAAGGGAGGGAGCTCAGCAGGGCCAGGCCTGGTGGGTTGTCAAAGGAGACACCACCGGGAAGTGGCCAGGGGTCCCCAGGCATTGCAGGGAAGGAACAGGAATGGGGCGGTCTCATCGTTGTCCGTGGGGGCAGCTTTGGTTGAATGAGACCCTGACTGCCTGCCCTTCTGTCGGTCAACAACCCGCTCCTTTCTTCCTTCTATCTATATTGAGTTCCTTCCTTCCTTCCTTCCTTCCTTCCTTCCTTCCTTCCTTCCTTCCTTCCTTCCTTCCTTCCTGTGGGATTTCAAAGGGGCCATCTTATGATTTCGATGCAAGCTAGAGGAGTTTTTGTTCCTGCTGCACAGGTTTTTTTAAAAAATGCACACAAAAGGACTTCCGTTCCCGTACGAAACATCCACTGGAGTTGACCTGGTGTGGCTCCAGGAGTCCTAAACGCGGCAGGACCATCGGTTGCATCTGTTTTCACTTGGCATCTCATTGCACACAAAGCTGCGGCTGAGGCCCCCTCCGAGAGTTTTTCTGTGAAAAACGCAGCCTTCGGCGCCTCCTTGGCAAAGGTTTTCCGCCTGTTCATTTTTTTTGTTTTCCGAATGCTCACTTCTGGATTGTGGTTCCTCCTGCCTTTGGGCCCAGTGGGGCAAAACTTTATTGCCCTGCCCTTAGTTATGCCCAGGTCGCCCCATGAATTTTGATGTGTGGGCGATGGCGGAAGGGGAAGGCTTGATCCCAGGTCTCTCACAGCAACTGCACACCCCCCCCCACACACACACACACACACTACTGTGGCTAGAAAGGAGGCCCTGAGCGGTCCATGCGTCCCCGAAAACAACGCAAGATAAAAACCCTGTCCTCAAGCTGACCCATCTGGGAAGACATGACTGGAAAGGAAGAAGGGAGGAGGAGGGAAAAGGAAGACCAGCCCTTCTCATCCTCCTGAGGTGGTTTCTTGCCAGTATGTCACCAATTCAGGAGCACAAACGATTACCACGGCAGAACGTCAGGAACTGGCAGGGAACGGGGTACGCCAAACGTATTTGGTGCGGATTTTCAGCGGCCGCACCTCGTTTGCTGCGTTAAAAACTGCGCAACACCAACAGAAATATTTTAGCACAATCCCTAGCGGCAGTGCAAAATGCTGCGGCTAAAATGCGCTCTTGGGGGTGGGGTGGGGTGGGGGTCGGCCAAGGTGCCAAAATGCTGCGCTTCGGAGTGGAGGCACGATCTTTTGCTGTGCAGTCTTTCGCAGCAAAAAGAGCAGCAAAATCGTCGTGAGACCAGGGCCTTGGTGTGTGTTGGGGGGGGGGGGGTCAGCCGGGAACTGGGGAGGGCCTTTAAAAATAAAACATTTGCAGTCATCTCTGTGGCAGGCCAGTGGAGAGAAGCGGCAAAATCTCTCCCACCTTCACCCTCTGTTCCTCCAGGCGCTCTTGAAGGGGTGGTGGCCGGGGGGGGGGGGGGCTTGGAAGAGCGAGGGTGGATTATCCTGGATCACCAGTGAAGGGGGGGGTGCGAGCAGGTGGAGGCGGGCAATGAGCCCTCTGCAGGCGCTGATCATTTCCTTCCTGGCACCGCTCCCTTTCCCCCACTTTTGACGGCCATCTCCAGCTGGCACCGGCTCCCGGTTCCTCTGGAGAGGAGCGTGTACCAATTTGTGCTGGGACTCATCCACGCACGAGCGCTCGGACCTAACTGGTTCCATGTGAAGCAAGCCTCCCTGGGAGGCGCGGCGCCAGGCGGGAAAGGGATGCTGCTTTCTCCTGGGGTGACCCACGTGGGGGTGGCTCCCACCCTCTCATCGGCCTCCTCCTCCTCTGCAGAGCATGGGGGGACCCTCTGGACCCTCCAGCCCATCCCCGTCAAGAAAGCACCCTGGGGGAACCGAACTGCCGACCTCTGGCTCCGTTGATGGAGTGCTCAACCCCTGAGCCGTCCAGCCATGCTGTCCTCCTGCTCAGCCCTTCCCTTGCCACCTGGGGATTACCTGGTCACAGTCCCCTCTGCCCTGATCGTGCCGGCAAGACTACTGCAAGGCCTTGCATTGGAGACCTCCCTTGAAGACTGTTCAGAAAATAGACCTCAGCCATTATGATGAACTGATTCAGGAGAGACTCGGCCATCATTCAGTGATCTTTGTGGTCTTCCTGGCAGACGATGGGGGGGGGCTCCAATTCAAAGCCCTGGTTTTCTTAGATCCTAATTCCTGTTGGCAGAAAGTCCAGCATCCATGGGGCAGGCAGCATCTTGGTGCCCCACCGATGTTGCCACCGTCAGCTCCTCTGTCACTTCTTCTCGAGGTTTCTTTCTTTTTTATTTTTAAAGATCCTTTGTCCTTTCTGATAAAGTCCTCGAGGAGGAAGTGATGCCGTGTCCAACGGGACACAGCCACGCGCTGGCTGAGAAGGCGTGGTTTGGCCCGTGGTCTCCACAAGGCTGTGTGGTGGATTCCAGGGCTTTGGTTTCTCTCTCTCTCTCTCTCCCCCCCCCCTCCCACCCCCGTTCAAAACTTCTGCCTCCTGCCCCCCCCCCCCACTCCGCTCATATTTCCTAAGAGGAAATAGAGATGTTCTTGGGTAGAGGAATCGGCGTGAAATCAGGCCTAAATGGTTCCTCGTGTTGGAACAGGCCAGGTGGACCAGAGCCCTACTGGGACCTCCCGACACTGCCCATTATCCTCCCCCCTTGCATGCGGCCCCTCTGGACACCGGATGGGCGTTGCACCCACCCTCACCTCTCCACGGCCACCGGCATCTGTGCACCAGGGAGGGGGACCAGCGGGCAGCCCCAAAACCCCACCAGGCACCCCATCAGATCGGCCAGCAGGGGCACAACTTGGCCCCGATTCCCAGACCTCGTCTCGTGCCCATGTGGCTACGACACCTCGGTTTGTGGCTAGTTCTGAGCCACCTCTCCTCTTGGCCGGACACGGACGGACACACACACACACACACACACACACACACACACACACACACACACACACACACACACACACACACAATTTTGTCAAGGGAGGGCCACGCACAGGGCCAGGATCAGGCCCCACCGCCTCTTTCTGAGCTGCTTTGGATCGAGGCGGTGCGCTGTATTCCCTTCTAAATCCATCCCATGAGCCCCAGAAGAAACCGAAGGATGAACGGAACACTTTATTTCCTCAGATTTCATGGAGAAAGATTCAGGGGGGGGCTTTTGAGTCCGAAGAGCTCGAAGCTCCAGATGGGAGGAGGTGCCAGGCTGGCTCCGTTCCATGTGTGGGCTGAGGAGCTGAAACCCTGTCAAGGTTGGACCAAAACCCTGACCGGATGGAGATGCCAATCCCTCCACACACAGACAGATGGGATCATCCAGCGTTGGATGCTCAGCGGGGGCGGCCTTTCCCCCTCCAGAAGCTCTTTGGCCACTGTCTGAGCCACAGGGGAGCCAAAGAAAAAGAGGGCCAGGCCAAGGGCTGAAGCGTCAGGGAGCCTCGGCCTCTCCAGACCTCCAAGCGGAGAGGACGAGACCTCAGAAAGTCCAGGATCTGAATTCACCCGGCAGGGCCCATTCTAACGAACCAGGAGGGGACAGGCCACACTTCCATGGTGCCTGTCAGGCTAGGAAGCCTTCAGCCAGGAGGCTCCCAACCTGGGCTGAGCCAGGCGTTCCTTGGACTGCAACACACACACACCCCGGTGTTACCCACAGACAATTCTAGATTGTTTGAGTAAAGCCTTTGCAGGCTTCAAGACAGATTGACAGATAGTCTGACACCGGGTTCCTTCAAGAATTTATTGAAATAATTGAATCAATGCATTGGCGGTGCTTCTCTGAGAAGAGAAGGACACGTTCTGGAGATCAGAAAGCTATACTTAAACTCTTGACTTCAACAGAGACACGTTACATATTCCAATACAAGCATGCACATAGGTACAAGTATCCTATCTGAAATTAGAAAACAGTTTCTTCATTTGTTATACAAGCTACATATTTCTAGTTTATAAAAAGCAGAAGAGACTTGTCCATGTGAAATTCATTCTTGTCTAAGAATCAGCAGAAACCAGTAAGTTTCCACTATAGCAAACTATGGGAACCCAGCCTTCGCAATATTTGAAACTAGCCGTTGGTGGTTGGCAGAGAAGGAAGTTTAGCAACAGAGGCCCCTTGCAGTTCCCTCTTTAACAAATATCTTTCCAGCACAGAGACATATGTACTCTTTAAAGCCTTAATAAGATGATTATAAGATTAATTATACATTTCTTTATTGCCACTATTACACCAGAGCCTTCCCCACCAGCTGTGCTGGGAGCTGCAGTCCAAGGAGCACCTGGATGACTCACTGCCTTACACCATGGATGATTATTACGATGGGTTGTGCAGCCCAAGCCCCTCCTCTGAACCTGCCGCACCTCATTGTGCAGCCATTCCACAACCCCAGCGAGGAGAGCATGGCTGAGGTGGGTGGGTGGGTGGGGAGGCATACCTTTGAACACAGCCCCCAACCCAACCCAAAGCCGTGCCCCAGACCTATAGGATTGCAACGCCCAGAGCCCCTGACTTGTTGGCTGACAATACATGCAGGGCTGTGGAGTCGGAGTCGAGGAGTCGGAGTCGGAGGAAATTTTGGGTACCTGGAGTCAGAGTCGGAGTCGGCGAACAATGCACCGACTCCGTCTCCGACTCCGACTAAATTTAGATTGGAATTTTTAAAAAAAGCAAGCTTAAATGTCCCAATTCACAAAAAGTTATAATTAATGACTTCTCTACTGTAAGAATAAAGACCAATGCATGCAGTGTCTCATGTAACTGCAAAACAAACACGTTAAGTTTGTCTTTTGCTTAAACTGTTCAGTACAGTAGACTGTTGGCTTTCCAGCCAGTATTCCTGTAGTAATGACATGTATGTTGCCTTTCTTTCCTTCAAGGAATGTATAAAATACATATGCCTATTAATACAGAGGAGTCGGAGTTGGGGAGTCGGAATCGGAGTCGGAGTCGGAAGTACAAAAAAACTTAGGAATCGGAGTTGGAGTCGGAGTCGGAACATTTATCTACCGACTCCACAGCCCTGAATACGTGAGGGGTGGGGGTTGAGAAAGGAGTCATATAGAATCCTGCCGGGGTCCCGGAGCCCTCTCCGTGGGGTAACGCTCGGTGCTGGCCGCCTCTCAGACTGGTCCCATGAACCCAAATGAACCAAAACCATTGGTCTTGCTCCTGCCACCTCTTGCGTTCAAGCACAGGAGCCCTCAATCTTAAACCCTTGGCAGTTTTGGGAAGACGGGCGCCCTGGAAAGGCGGGTAAGCTGGGTGGCCCAGAGTTCCCCGGATGCTGGCCGGTGCCAAGTTCTCCTGCCACACCAGAGTTGGGACTTGGCAATTTGGGGGGAGGGCCAAGGAGCCAGGAGAGGGGCTGGTAGTGCCATTCAACCTCCCTTCTCTCGCTCTTTGGGCTCCAGGCGTGGCCTTCCGCTCACAGGTGAGGCAGCCGAGATCCGTAACCGTCCTCTAAAACCACAAAGAGAAATGGGGTGGGGCTGGGGGAACCCTAAGGGGCAAAAGAGGGGGAGGCAAGGAACTCCCTGCCACAGGAGGTGGTGATGGCATCTGGCCTGGATGCCTTCCAAAGGGGATTGGACAGATTTTTGGAGGAAAAGCCCATCACAGGTCACAAGCCATGATGGAGATTTGTAATCTCCAGGCTTAAAACCAGGATAGTTCAAGGGCCAGGTGCAGGGGAGTGGTATCAGGAGACAGATATCTAGTCTCATGCGCTCCCAAACTCATCTGGTGGGGCCACTGTGAGATCCAGGAAGCTGGACTGGATGGGCCGTTGGCCTGATCCAGCAGGGCTCTTCTTAGGTTCTTAGGTTCCTATGCACAATTTTGGAAGGACTGAAGCTCATCCTTTTTAAATGGCCCAGAGAGATCGTTTCGACAGCCGTGAACAGCCTGTCCCTGCTGGAGGGAGCAAGAAGGGCCTGCCTTGGTTCTGGGGAGATCTGTCACCGCCACTCCACCCCACCCCACCCCACCCCACCCACACAGTGGACAGGGAGGAGCCCTTCCCTTGATTGGGTGGCGAGGGCCGCCTGCCGAGGGGGGAGACGGTCGGTCCGTTCTCCATGGTCCCGTCTGCAGGGCCACCACGAGCGAGACAGACGGCCAGTGAGGCATCCTGCTGTGTGCCATGTGCTGCAGCGTGATGATTACTTTGGAGTGGGGGTGGGGGGAACACCTCTGTGCAGGGCGCAAAGAGGGGGCCACCAGGAGTCCAGCCCCCATGGCCTCGGCCCAGTGGAAGAGCCACGGGCTGCTCCCTTGGAAAGTCAAGGAGGAGGAGGAGGAGGAGGCTGAGGGGAGCCAAATGGGACCCGGTTCAGAAAATTATCATGAGGAGCAGACACGTCGGAGTTGTATAAATAGAAAACAAGGCCGCCCGCCGGACACCAGGCAGGAGCAACGGAGAAGGTTTGGGGCCGGGCCCAGAGAACAAGAGAGAGAGAGAGGGAGAAGACATTTCTGCCGTGGAAGGGTGCCACGTTCCTCCATGCACCTCGGTGGATGGGGAGCCACGGCTCTGTCGGCCCCCTGGTCGCTGGGTTCCTGAGCCATGGCCTGGCCCGGCCTGACACCCGTGGCGCAGGCAGCCACGCACAAGGCGAAACCAAGGCTTTCTGTTTAAAAAACAAACAAACCCATAATGTCAGTTGACTGACTCATGAGGAGAGATGGCGCCCAATGAAATAAATATATCCCAATTGGCCCACCTTTTGCCCCCCCCCCCCCTCGCCCCCCGGGGCACAGACGGGGCTTCTCTTTCCTCTCTGGGTCTTTCTTGGCCCTTGTTGGCCTGTCAGAGGCATGAGGACTAGCATCTTAAGGCTGCGTTGAAGAAGACGCAGCTTCCTAAGGAGCAGGGGATGAGGTCTTCCCCGTTCAGAGACATCTTCCCTCAAAGCTTGGGTCCCTGGGCCATCAGACGCACCAGTGAAGCCTCTGTTTACCTTCCAGTGGTCCATCATTGGTCAATATTTACTTAAAACAGTAAAGGTTCCCCCCGCACATGCCTGCTAGTCATGTCTGACTCTAGGGGCGGTGCTTATCTCTGTTTCCAAGCCAAAGAGCCAGTGTTGTGCAAGTACATGGCCATACGGCCGGCATGGCCACACCGAGCATTGTTTACCTTCCTGCTTTTGATGGCAGTAGCTATTTATCTGTGACCACAAAAAACTTCCTGGATTCAGTCCTGAGCCCAGGTAGCCAGGAGCAAATTTGCACACAGTTTGAGCGACTCAGCCATTCGTGCCCAACCCTGGAGGTGTCTGATCTGGCTACGGTGACTCAAGGCTAGTTGAGACCCCACGTGGGCTACTGTAACGTGCCGTGCATGGGGCTGCCCTTGAAGAATGTTCAGAAACGTCCACCCGTTAGAGTTCGGGGTGAGTCCGGTTCAAATCCCTGCGTGGCTCCAAACCATCCGTTCTCTTGGCCTCGCCGACCTCTCAGGGCTGTTTTATTCTGAGGATTAAAAAAATGGAGGAGGCCAGAGTTGCCACCTGGAATTCCTTGGAAAAGGAGGCGGAGGATTTGCAGATGACAGATGTCGGCAAATAAAGAGCAGCTGGGGGAAGGAGACAGAACAGCACCGAAAGACAACAAATGCTTGGCATTTCCTTTGGTTCCCTGATGAATTGTTTTCAAACCAGCGGCCAAGTCGGAACATATCGGGAAGGGCTGCCAAGCCGGGCTGGCAGGAGCTCCGAGGGTCCGGCACGTCCCGGGTCCAGGCCAGCACACACACACACACACACACACACACACACACACACACACACACACACCAAGCCCCAGAGATAAACACCCTTCTTCCTCTTCCAGGGGGTTTGGACCAAGGGAGTGAGGACACCCTCTCAGCTGTGTGCCGCTGGAGGACATGGCCGGCCACCCTGCTCCAGAGGGTTGTGTGTGTGTGTGTGTGTGTGTGTGTGTGTGTGTGAATGACACACACACACACACACACACACACACACACATGCACACACAGAGATGCTCATCCTTCCCTCCTTAGGAAAAAATGCATTGGCAGCCACTGTCCCCTCCCGGCTTGCTCCAGGCGGAGGCTCAGCCACTGTGGATGATGGACGGAGGAAAGGAACTCTGGGCGCTTTTACATGACCTCTAAAATCCGCCTGCAACTTAAATTTGGACCAGAGATCGTGGGGCTTTGTCCCTCTTCCTGTGTTCCCACCCTTCCGACCTCCATTGTTCCTGTCTGCGTGAGGGGAGGAAGAAAAAAAGGGAGAGAAAAAATGCAGGCTCGCCTCCCTTGTCTGCAGCCCCCAGCCGCCCCCGTAGTGATTCCTGTGTCTTAAAGGGGCAGCGGGGACAAAAAAATAAACAGAAGGCAAGGGAGCCTGGCATTCACAGCTCTACAATTTGCATTGGAAGATTTTTTTACCTCATGGAGGCCAGGTACTTGAAAAGTGCGCTGGGATGTGCTTAGGTGGACGTGGTCGTACTTAATTTTTTTTTAAAGTCCGGAGCTGGTGGGAAAACATTTTTAAGCTCCGGATCTGGGAGCCCTTTGCCTCGGATTTTAGGGGTCATGTAAAAGCGCCCTCTGTACCCTCTCTTTTCCCCATATCGGGCTTGTAGGGGAGGGGGAAGTTTCCATTGGGCAGGGCAGGGCGTTGGGGGGGTCCCTCTGCAACCCCCCTTTATATTTTTTGTAGCCCTAGAGATTTTAGGAGATGTCTAAGGGGGCGCTCCGGGTTCAGCCTTCTCAGCGAGGAGGGTTGGGCCACCGGTGGCCTTTCCCTGCCCGTCAGCCCCAGCCTGTTTGGCCAAAGGCGCAAGGGGATGATAGGAACTGTGGTGGGCAATGACAACTACATGTTCAGAGTCCACACACACACACACGCTGCCCCAGATGGGTTGCCAGTCCTCTCCCTGGCAAGAGGTGTGCCCAGATTGGGGTATGCCCCTGGAGAGGAGGAACTGGACTCTGCCCTCCCCACTTGCCTGAGAGAGTCCCTGGGTAGCCACTGGCTACTGCTCTGCCTTCTTTGGAGGTTTTTAAACAGAGGCTGGATGGCCATCTGTGGGGAGTCCTGTGTTGGGGGGGGTTCCTGCCTGGCAAGGGGTTGGACTAGATGGCCTTTGAGGTCTCTTCAGAATCTCTATGATGCTATGATTCTGTGTATCCAGGATAAGGTGCCGGGCAGAGGACGGGTCACTGCAGCACAAATCGAAGTCAGGTCCTGTTCCTCGTGGCTCTCTCACGAAAGCACGGGGCTGAGGACCCACCTTGATCCGCCCAGCTTGGCCTCCCGGGCGTTGGCTGGCAGCCCCTTCCCGTCGGCAGAAGCCTGCTGTGGGCTTGTAGAGCCAGGCAGAGGCAAGATCCTTGCCAGTCTCTGAATCTGACAGGTGTCCTGCCCTGCCAGGAGGTCGTGGAATGGCTGCCTCTCAGCGAAAGCACACACCGCAGGCCCCGTTCTGTCCGTTCCCCTGAGGGGGAGATCCAGGGCTCCAGGACGGGGCGGTGGCCCTTGGGTGGCTTTTAACGCTGACCAGGTGCTTCAGGGGTGGGAGCTGAGTCTAACCTCCAGGGACAGGAAGAGTCTACCTCCATCGGTAAGAAGAAGCTTGATGTTGTGAGACTCAGCCGGGCAGGAAGTGCCACCCCGAGAGGCATCCCGGAGGTGCAGGATCTGGCCCTCGGTCTCTGCTGCAGCCTGCTCCGTGAGGGCCTTGCCCTGACCCTCCCTCGCTCGGCCCCACATGGAAACCGGCGCCCGGCCAAGGCCTGCCCTGACTCACAGGCCTCTCCGGGGCTGCTGCGGACGTCCAAAGAATGTGAGGCATCCCTAGCGGGTGGTCAGCCCAGCGCACAGCCTTGGCCACACGCTCGCTGCTCTGCTGGGGATTAGCCGGCCGGCCGAGGAGAAGAGGCAGCAGCCCAAAGCCGGAGGCTCAGGACTACGAGGGGAAAGAAACGGGCCACTTGGAGACCGGCCACGGAGGGGCCACAGGATCGAGAGCACAGGGGGAACCTCCCTTTGCTCCCTTTTCCTGCTCAGGAGGGAGGGGAGAGGGATGCTTGCAGGCATAGCTTAAATGCAGTTCTTTTTTTGGGGGGGGGGGACTACAGGTCCCAAAAGCCCCCAGCAAATGAGCCCCCCCCGTCCTGTGGAGCTGAGCCATTCTGGCCCTGTGGGGCCCTAAAAACAGGGGAAAGGGATGCACGACCCCTGATATTGTTTGGTTGTCAATTCCCAATCAGCCTTCACTGTTGGCTATTTGTTAGCTTGGGCTGATGGGAGTTGGGGTCCCAGCACATCTGGAGGGCTGAACAGAAGCATCAGCGAGAGAGTTGCTGCTACATCCTCCTGTTTCGTCTCTCGGCCCTACAGCCGAGAAGACACGGCATAGAAGGAATTAAGGTGGTGAGGGGGAGAGGAGAACAGCAGCTTCCCCGGAACACACCTGCTTATACCTAGGGTGCTTTTACACGACCTCTAAAATCCGGTGGCAACTTAAATTGGGACCAGAGATCGTGGGGGTTTGTCCCTCTTCCTGTGTTCCCACCCCTCCACACTCCATTGTTCCTGTCTGCCGGGAGGGGAGGGAGAACAAAAAGGAAGAAAAGAATGCAGGGTCACCTCCGCCTGCCATCCAAGCAGCCTGGAGCAGCCCCTAGGGATCCCTGTCTCTTAAAGGGGCAGCGGGGACAAAAAAAACAAACAGAAGGTGAGGGGAGCCCGGCATTCACAGCTTTACAATCCGCATCGGAAGATTTTTTTACCTCCTGAAACGTGCGCTGGGATGCGCTTAGGTGGGCGTGGTCGTACTTAATTTTTTTAAAAATCCGGAGCTGGTGGCAAAACATTTTTAAGCTCCGGATCTGAGAGCCCTTTGGCTCAGATTTTAGGGGTCGTGTAAAAGTGCCCCTAGTTAGTGGTTGGTTTTTATGATGACCAGAGAGAACCCAGAGCACAGAGAGAGAGAGAAACTCCTGGCTCCCCTGAGCTCCTTGCCCTCTGAAGATGCCGGCCACAGAGACCGGCAAAACATCAGGAAGAAAAACTTCCAGAACACTTGGCCAAACAATCTGAAAAACCCACAACAGCCGTCTGATTCCGGCTGCAAAAGCCTTTGAGAATGCATAGAACCAAAGCCGTTCAAGGGGGCCAGTAGGAGTCATCTTCCAGCACTGCTCGTGGGTCCCCACGGCTTCCAAGCATAACCTGGTGTGACACTCTTTGCATGCTCAGGGATACCCTCTTCTCATCCATGCTCACTGTCTTCAAAGCATCCAGGGAGCTTGCCTCTCACATGTGCTGCTGCTTTGCTCTTTGCGTGGTTCCACGTGACATTCTTGCTCAGCCATATCGTACAGTTACATGACACTGACCCCGCCCTAAGGCTGGCTTTACCCTCCCTGGCAGGGTTGTTGTGAACCCAACGGGGGGGGGGGCTGGCCTCTCCTGACATCCCCTGATGAAGGCTGAGATTAAATGATCTCAGCAGTCAACCCATTCAACTGAGATGTGGTGTCATGAGAATGAGTGTCCCAGTCCTGAGTGCGAATCTCTGCTCTGCCCTGAACTGTGTTTTAGGCAGACCACTAACTCTAACCCACTGCTGGGAGAAGTCAAGGCAGCTGCCTGCTTTCTGCCTTTTGCCCTGGGGCGAAGCCTGGTGGCCAACGTGGCCATCCGTGGAGGGTGGAATCCACTGGGCAAATGCCTTCACAGTCGTTACTTTAGGCCAGCCAGGCAGGTGTGTGTCTCTGTGTACCTGCTGGCTGCAGCCTGGCTCTTAGGGGAGAGAAAGAAGAGATTTCTCTTGCAGCCTCCCTGTGTGCGTGCCTACCTCTCGGTGAGTACCCTTCCCTGCCCCGCAGTGCAGTCACTCTGCGGCTACCTTACACCTTGGGCAACAACCGCCGCTGCCTTTGCAGCCTCCCTGCATACCTAGTCTATACTGTATCTCTGCCAGCATCATTTTTTTAGTGTTTTCCCTCTGGTCTGGGACATTGGGGGACGTCCGCGCACGGAAATGCTTTAAATCGCGCAAAAAGCGGGTAAAAACGAAAAAGGAAAAAAGGAAATGATTTTTTTTTTAAAAAATACACAAAAAACGAAAATGAACCGAAACGGACCCGCAACGAAAAACGAAAAACCGAAATGTCATTTTTTTCGATTCGTGCCCATCTCTACTTCACACCCTTAAATCCGGTATTCCAGTTGAGGCCAGGAAATGTCCTGTTTTATGATGCTCCCAGAGCGGCATCAAAACTTTTAGTGCATGCAATTTAATGCACATATTTGCAAGCAGCTAGTGAGTGCCCCCCCCCCACATACACACTCCACCAACCATCTACCACGGCATGGGAGCTTCACCTCTTTGGACTATAGCTCCCACCCCCCTCTGGGCTCGATTTGGGACAGGGGCCCTTCTCCAGCCCAGCCTGAGGTCCCAGGAAAGGGGCTCAGGGCCTGATCCAGCGCTGGTCACTGGCCCTTGGAGAAAGGAACCCCCCCCCCTTGGAACTGGAAAGGAACACTTTAGAGGAGGCATGTCCAAAGTCAGGCCCGGGGGCCAAATGTGGCCCATTGTCAAATTCTGAGCGGGCCATGGCCTCTTCTCCCCACTGGCTCAGCCTGTCATGCATCCCCACCAGCTGGCCCCTCCCCATCCTGGATGGAGGCATCAGCTTGCAGTTTTATGGTTTGCCTGCCTTCCCTGCCTCTGTCCATCCCCCCAGCCACCTGCCCAGCCTCCCCACCCCCGGCTCCGTAGCTGCAGCGTCCTCCCTGCATCACTGCATGTTATAGAGACATGTCCAAAGTCTGGCCCAGCAGTCAAATTAAGCTGAATGGTTGCCCCCCAACACACACACACATTTTCACCTCACCAATTCTGGCCCTGCTTGCAAAAAGTTTGGACACCCCTGCTTTAGAGAGTATCAGCCATCTTTGCAGTGGGGAAGGGGAAACGCAGGAGATCTTTGAAAG
The DNA here is from genome assembly GCA_037367245.1 of Phrynocephalus guinanensis. NCBI lineage: Eukaryota > Metazoa > Chordata > Lepidosauria > Squamata > Agamidae > Phrynocephalus > Phrynocephalus guinanensis. The sequence goes on from CM074750.1 coordinate 5,835,105, forward strand.
AGAGAGAGAGAGAGAGATGTTTCCATAGGCTCGTTCTCAAAGGCTCGTTTTCCTTCGGCGTGATCCGTGGGTTTGGCTCTCCTGTCGAGATGGAAGTCGCCCGAAGACGTTCCACCCAAGTGGCTTTGGGCTGAGGCCTGGTTCCCCCCCCTTCCCCACGTGGGCCAGGCAGGTGGAGACCTAAGTGGGAAAAGGCACCGTGGATCGGAGCGCGGGGAGGGGGGAGGTTTATGGCCCTTGCACTGAGAGGGCTCACGACGAGCGTTTAATCATCCCACGTCTTGTCTCCCCAGATGCCTCCTGGGGCCCATTGGCGTGCGCACGCTGGCTGCCCCGACTCCAGGGCTGCCAAGGGTGGGACTCCTCCCCCCCCCCACCAGCGTTTCCTCAGGAGAAACAAGCACTCCTCCACTTCACAACATCCCTGGTCAGCTCGGCGTGTCCCTCTTGCGCCTTCCTGGTCCATAACGTTTCCTTGGCAAGGCCGGCCTCCCCCTCCCGGCTTTCAAGCATTCTTTGTTCTCTTCTGTCTGCAGATCCAAAGCTTTCTTGGCCCTCAAGAGGAGCCTCTCTCTGGAGCCACTATTCACACCCTCGCTCCTCATCCCTGCAGGAATACCTTTGCCGGTTCTGTCTGCTGCTCCGTCGGTCGCTCAGGGCTGATGAAGCAGGTGGTGCAGTTTTAAACAAAGCGGATAAAACTCACCTGGATGACTGAGAATCTTTGCAGACATGTCAAGGTGCAGGTCAACCTAAGAACCTAAGAAGAGCCCTGATGCTGGATCAGGCCAACGGCCCATCTAGTCCAACTTCCTGGATCTCACAGTGGCCCCACCAAATGCCTCCGGGAGAGCATGAGACTACATCTCTGCCTCCTGATACCACTCCCTTGCATTTGGTCCTTAGAGTACCCCGGTTTTAAGCCTGGCGATTACACATCTCCATCATGGTTTGTCACCTGGGACGGACTTTTCCTCCAGGAATCTGTCCCGTCCCGTTTTGAAGGCATCCAGGCCAGATGCCATCACCACCTCCTTTGTGGCAGGGAGTTCCACAGACTAACAACACGCTGGATGAAAAAAAAAACATTCCCTTTTGTCTGTTTTTACTCTCCCAGCCTTCAATTTGAGTGAATGTCCCCTAGTTCTGGTATTTTATGAGAGAGAGAAGAGCATCCCTCTATCCGCTTGACTCATGCCCTGCATTATTTTGTATGTCTCAATCGTATCCCCCCCCCCTCAGGTGCCTTTTTTCCAGACTAAAGAGCCCCAAATGTTTAGCCTTTCCTCATAAGGGAGGTGCCCCAGCCCAGTAATCATTTTAGCGGGAGTGGGACACCCCTTTCCTTCCCCCTCCGTCCAGGGAGGAGGAGCCATGTAATTTGGGGCGGGGCAAGGGCAGGCCGACCACCTTTGTTACCCCCTTCCCCCCCCCCTCCAGATGCCAGCTATGGGCTCCCCTTTTGCCTGTGGCAAACTCAGCTCCTCTCTATAAGAAGAGCCCTGCTGGATCAGGCCAATGGCCCATCTAGTCCAGCTTCCTGTATCTCACTGTGGCCCCACCAGATGCGTTTGGGGTGCACGAGACTCGATCTCTATCTCCTGAGACCACTCCCCTGCATCTGGCCCTTGAAGTACCCCGGTTTTAAGCCTGGAGATGACACATCTCCATCTGGGTTTGTCACCTGGGATGGACTTTTCCTCCAGGAATCTGTCCAGTCCCCTTTTGAAAGCATCCAGGCTCAGAGCATGAGTCCTTCTGTGCATGTCTTGGTGCTGATCTCAAACGGCTCCTTCCCAGAGGGATCCTCTCCGGTGCAAAGGGGATGAATTTAAAAGTAACGTGCGACATTTAACGCTTATAAGGCCTATCACGGGGTGGTGGTGGTGGGTGGTGGTTTCCTTTCTTTTCCTGAAGTGCATTTTAGGAAAATAATACTATTCCTAAACCCTCTGTCCAGCTTTGGACCGTAAACGAGATACAAGGAGAACAAGCTCACCACGTACAGCAAACGAAGAACAGGACGTGAAGAAAGGAAGCGTCCAGGGAGTCTCAGCTCCAGGCCAGCCAGCCAGGGTCTGATTTCCGCCTTGCTCGGGTACAAACAGAACCATCGTGAGGTGGCTCATGGCAGGCAGGGGGTTAGTTTTTAAATCCAGGCCGTAGTGCTCAGGCCAAAGCCCTTTTCATGGGGCCACCAAGGGCAGGAGCCAAACCGTACATTATAGGTCACCCGTGATTAGAAGAGTACTGAGAGGCATCTGACAGTCGCAGCAGGAAGGAGCGTCTCAGCTTGTGATTGGCCACCAGGCTAGAAGCGTGGGCCTCATTTGCAAGGAGGATTGCTCCGTCATGAAAGTGTACCGGAATCAGGTCCCGAACCCAGAACCAGGTCTCCCTCTTGCTTTTAGGCCAGTCCTGAGGGCCTTCCGTCAACATGGGTCCCCCAGGGCTGGACGAGTCCGTCGCCCAGGGGGCTGCTCTGGCATCTGTTCCCTGATCCAAAAGGTGATTCTCTTTCAGATCCAAAGAAAGCAAAGTGTTCTGCTTATATACCGCCCCATACCACTACAAGTCGTCTCTGGGCGGTTTACAATTTTTAATTACAGTGTGCAGGCTACACATTGCCCCCCCAGCAAGCTGGGTACTCATTTTACCGACCTCGGAAGGATGGAAGGCTGAGTGAACCTTGAGCCTGCTACCGGGGATTGAACCCAGGTCGTGAGCACAGTTTTACCTGCAGTACAGGCATTTAACCACTGCGCCACGAGGCTCTGCCCCCTGCCACTGCCCTGTGAGCAATAATGATCTCAAGCTCTGCTACTTGGGACAAGCAGTCTTAGAAAGGCTGAGTCTGAAGCAAGCCATTACCCTGTGGAACTCACGGCCTCAAGATACAGTGGCACCTCGGATAACGACTGCCCCGGATAACGAATTTTTCGGATAACGACTGCAAATTTCCGGGTATAGGACTGCCTCTGATAACGAATTTTCCCTATGGGCTGCCTCGTATAACGAATCGCAATTTCTAGGTTTAGGTCTGCCTCGGCTAACGAATTTTCTCTATGGGTTGCCTTGGATAACGAATTTTCCTATGGGCTGCCTCGGATAACAAATTTTCCCTATGGACTGCCTCGGATAACGAATTTCCAGCATGCATTAGTAAAAAAGAGTTATCCCAGGTGGCATTGCATCTGTACCTTTAAAGTGCACTTTATAAAGAGTTTTGAGCAAAAAAATAAAAATAAACCAGGTGTCTGTGCCTTTTTCCTAGGCTCCAAAACGGATTAAATGGTTTCCCATTCATTCCTATGGGAAACCGTGTTTTGGATAACGACGTGTTTCGGATAACGACTAACCTTGGAGAACAAATTACCGTCGTTATCCGAGGTACCACTGTATTTGTTAGGTCTTGGTTGTCGTTGCCCGTGGAAATGTCAGAAGACAGATGCCGTGGATGGTGTGAACAGAAAGGGCGCCAGTGCCCTAGTGCGGAAACAATCCAACATGCTTTCTACTCTCCAGGTGCGCCCCCGGGCGCGTTCCTCCTCCATCAACGGCACACAGTAGTCGCGCTCCCCGTGCTCCGCCTGCCCGCCCGCCCATCCTGGCAAGAACGCTTGAGGACCGGAGGGCTAGGATTGCAGGGGATTGAGTTCGGGTGGGTGGGTGGGTGGGGTGGAATGTCTCCGGGCCGGGGGGGGGTTTCAGCTCCTTGAAGGAGCTGGCTTCCTCTCCAGCTTTCCTTTTGAGGTTTCACCTGGTCCTCATTTTCCTCTTGGATACCAAGATTTTTGTTTGTTGCTCCAGCTGTGGCTGCAAAGTCTCCGCAGGGGCGAAGATTGGTCCAATGGGCAATTTGGGGGCCCAGCGATGAGGTGCTGAGAGAGACACCTGCCATGAGAACAGCCTTTCCACAAAGCCTCGGCCGGCTTCTTCTCCTCCTCCTCCTCCTCCTCTCCAGCCTCTAATTGCTTGTAAAAGTTTCTTTTGGGTGTGTGGGTGTGTGTTGTGGGAGGGTGTTATAGGGGGTTAGTATTGCCCTGCCAAAGGGGCTACTTTTCCCTATTGATTGAGGGAGGGGGAGTTTTCTAAAAAAATTCAGTGTATGTTTGGATTATGGTGGGATTATGAAAATTGCAAGCAGATTTCCCCCATTGGTTGGGAGGCTGGCGCTTGGTGCTCCCAAAAAAGGGAGACTGGCGAGGAAAAGGGGGGGAGTGTGGGGCGTGGAAGGCGCCTCCATTTTGAAATGAGGACCCTGAAGGATTTCAGAATGTTTCCAGCCCCTCGAATGTCTGAGGAAGGGACAGACGTCCAAGGGGGAGTTTTGAGGGACGGTACAGAAGCACGACAACGACCAGGGCGAAGAAATAAGAGAGGAAGACAGCGTGCCGTGCGCTCTTCAGATGCCCAGAGAAGAACTCTCTCTCGTTCATTCCCACAGACAAGCTTCCAACCAGTGTCTCCCGCTCGGCGTGCGTTGTCTTTTCTTGTCTGTGAAGATTCTCAGTCATCTAGGTGAGTTTATCTGGAAGTTGAGTCATGGCTACTGGACTTCTTTTTGAGTGATAGAAACGTTTCGCTGCTCATCCAAACAGATTCCTCAGTCTGAATGCAGCTAGTGCGAGTCCTCCATCTTATAGTCAGTCAGCTTTGACCTCTTGTCACTCTGGTCTGAATTAGGCTCATAAGATGAACAATGGCCTGAATAGGCTCGTTAGGGAGATAATAGTATCCATAGCCTTAAGGTGAACAATAGCCTAAGGTGCTGAAACTAGTATCAAGAATGGGTTAGGGTATAGGTTTGCAACAATTGGTGACACTGGGGAACCCATGGCACAACCATGCTTCTGTCTGTAGAAGTCCCCACTGTACATGAAATATGTGGTGTTCAGACACAAGTCCAGGAGCAAGCATATCTGGTCTGGGTTGAGGCTGCTTCTGCTACTTATCCGGGTGTGCATTCCAAAGTACCCAGACAAATCAAAAAGCCTTCACCACCAAGGCCATAGCTAAGACCCATTCTTGATAGTTTTTTTCAGCACCTTAGGCCATTGTTCACCTTAAGGCTATGGATACTATTGTCTCCCTAATGAGCCTATTCAGGCCATTGTTCATCTTATGAGCCTAATTCAGATCAGGGTGACAAGAGGTCAAAGTTGACTGACTATAAGAGGGAGGACTCGCACTAGCTGTATTCAGACTGAGGAAGCTGTCTGGAGGAGCAGTGAAATGTTTCTATCTGTCAAGAAAAAGAAGTCCAGTAGCCATGATTCAACTTCCAGGTTGGCTTGGCTTGAAGGGCTGGATGGGACAAGGAGGGTCCGTTGGCAGGCTGGGTGAGGAAGCCTCCAAGCGGTCAGTGTCGGAGTTCCTTTGGTGGCCTTTGGGGCAACCCCAAGCCCTGTTCTGCTCCTTCACGACCAACGACAAAGACTTGAAGCCTGGCGGGAGGACCCTTGCCTGCAAAATCATACATCAGAGATGTATCCAAGAACAATTTGTCGGGGACCTCCGAGGGGCTCCTTCGGGAGCAAAGTGTTGATGGCAGGCAGGCGTGAAGCACAACCAGGAAATGTGAAACCGAGAAAATGAGAAGAAGCCGGGACAGAAGGAGGGAAGGAGGATCCAGAAGCCTCCTGAGCAGCCCCCCTGTTGACCTGGTGGTCCCAGGACTCTCCGCTGTGCTCAGCCAAACCTACCTCGCAGGGAGGTCGTAAAAAGAGGAGGGGGTGGAGAGGATTTCCTCGAGGATCTCGGGCAAGAAATGGGCCACGAGAAATGCCCTGACGGTTCTCTTAAACTCATTCCTGCGGGGCGGGGGGGATCCCTGCCTTGCAAGGTTCCACCAGAGGAGAAGGAACGGCCGAAATGCAGGTGCCTGGCTCAGAGGTGAAGGAGCTCCCCGAGCATTGCCATAAAACCCCCTTCACCTTATAGCAGGGCTGTTCAACTTTGAACAGGCCAAGGTTTACTTTTTCTGGCCCAAAGCGCCTGAGGGCTACTACACTAAAACCTCTACTTACAAATTTTATCTGTTCCGAGCACATGCTCATAAGTAAAAACTTTTCTTAGAGCAGGGGTTTCCCACAGGAATGCATTGAAAACCAATTAATCTCTTCTGGAGGGAATAGATTTCAATGTGCCATGGCCCTTGAACTGCCCCGCTCGGCTGAGACAGTGGGCTGGCAGACCCAGAACTTTGCTGGGGCAGTGGTGGTCCTTGGGATGGGGGGAGAGAGGAGTGGAGAACTTATCCCCTCACTTTTGTTAATGGGCTACTTTTGAACCCTTCATGGGCTACCAGTAGCCCTCGATCTACCTGTTGGGCAGGCCTGCCTTATAGGATGGATTTGGGGAGAAGGGAAGCCCTCTCCAGGCAGAAGGAGGCACCTGTGTGTGTGTGTGTGTGTGTGTGTGTGTGTGTGTGTGTGTGTGTTACCTCCTTGCACCAGGGACTGTCCCTTCCTTCCTTCCTTCCTTCCTTCCTTCCTTCCTTCCTTCCTTCCTTCCTTCCTTCCTTCCCTTCCTTCCTTCCCTCCTTCCTTCCTTCCTTCTATCCATCATGAGTTTCTTCCTTCCTTCCTTCCTCCTCCCTTTTCTCCAGAAGGGGCCGCTTATTGATGGGAGAGGAGGCCACAGGCCAGGCGGAAGTCCTCCTCCTTTGGGCCTTTATACACGACCCCTAAGCTCCGCAGGAAATGGCTGCAAGGTCCGGACCTTACAAGTGTTTTCCCACCAGCTCCGGACTTTGCAGACAATTAAGTGCGACCCCGCCCACCTAAGCGCAACCCAGCTGCACTTTCTTGTACCTGCTTGAGGTGGGTGAAAATCCCCAGGTCCGGATTTAATCTGGTCAATGCAGGGCTCTCCTGGCTTCTGCTTGTGTTTTTTTTGCCTCCTGCCCCTTTAAGAGAAGAGGTGGGAGGGGAAAAAGCAAGCAGAAGAGAAACGGAAGAGAAACGGAGCTCCGGGAAGCTCCTCCAGGTGAGCTGCATTTTTTCCCCTCTTTCTCTGGTGGGGAGGAAGGAAGGGCAACGAACCCCTAAGATCTTTGGTCCGAATTTAAGGGACCAGCGGATCTTAGGGGTCGTGCCCAGTTGGATTTCACCCAAAGGAGGCTCGTGGGGGGGGGCTTCAAAGCCCCAAAGCCCTGAAGGAAAGGTCCCCTCGGGGCGACCACGTTTAGGTGAGTGTTTGAGAGGCGAGGCAAGCTGCAGCCTGCCTGTAGTTCCAGAGTTTTTGTGGCCAGCCAGCTCCAGACCCCCTACCTAGCCACGTCTCTCTCCCTTTGCATTGACAACCTCCCACCCCCCCACCTCACCCCACCCCCCAGTTCCCAAAACCCCCTCTCCTTGTTGGCGCCGGCACCATGTGTGTGCGAATCTTTGGGAATGGTTTTGTGCCCTTGCTTCATATTTGCCTGTAGCAAAATTTGAGACAGAATTTAGAGGAGCAAAACCAACTGGGCCAAGCCAAACATCTGTAGGGCTTTTGGAGGATAGGGGGGAAAATATTCCAATAAAATTAGCACAATTTCCCAGGGTGGCTGAAATTTTTTAAAGGCTAAACCTTCTGCTTTTCAGGCTCAGTGGAAGAGTTTGTTAAATTAAATTTGAAAGCGCTGGTGCAGAGCAGGCGGGCAGATTTCTTTCTTTCTTTCTTTCTTTCTTTCTTTCTTTCTTTCTTTCTTTCTTTCTTTCTTTCTTTCTTTCTTTCTTCTTTCTTTCTTTCTGTCTGTCTGTCTGTCTGTCTGTCTGTCTGTCTGTCTGTCTGTCTGTCTCATTATATTCAGACTCTGGGGCAATTGACAAGTAGAGGGAGGCTCTTCTCCCTCTCACAAAATACCAGAACTAGGGGACATACACTCAAATTGAGGGCTGGGAGAGTAAGAACAGACAAAAGAAAATATTTTTTCACCCAGCGCGTTGTTAGTCTGTGGAACTCCCTGCCACAGGATGTGATGATGGCATCTGGCCTGGATGCCTTCAAAAGGGGATTGGACAGATTCCTGGAGGAAAAGTCCATCACAGGTTACAAACCACGAAGGAGACGTGTAATCTCCAGGCTTAAAACCGGGGTCCTTCAAGGGCCAGATGCAGGGGAGTGGTATCAGGAGACAGAGATCTAGTCTCATGCACTCCCAAACACATCTGGTGGGGCCATTGTGAGATACAGGAAGCCGGACTAGATGGGGCTTTGGCCTGATCCAGCAGGGCTCTTCTTATGTTCTTATGTTTAATAGATACAGGGTGAATTGGAGACCTCAAACAAATGCATGAAGGTGAAGGGAGGAGGAGGAGGGAAAAAAGGTTATCGGAGTCAGTAGGTGAATCGTTCCTCCATCTTTGGGAGCAGTCTATCTGTAAAACTCAACCGCCAGAAAGCAGGAAGATGCTTTTTTTCGCTCTGCTAATAGAAACAAGATGCCGCCCTGCGTGGTTTTTGTTTTGAGACTTTGAAGACCCGATAAAATTAGCTTGTGGGATTACGAGTCCTTCGGAGTCCTTTCCTTGCCAAGGCAGCCGCCGTGGCCACTGACCAAACCTCGAAGGCTAGCCCTGGACATGGCTTTCGTTCAGAGGAGCTATAAATCTGCAAAATGTGCGGGGCCTTGGGCCTTTCCAGAACGATGGTTTTAATCTCTGATGGCGCAAGGGCGGAGAGAGGTTGTTTATCGAACATCATTTCGGGAACCCTGATAGGCAGTAAAGCACGTTTCAACGAATTTTTTAAAAAATGTTGTTTCTGGTGCATAGTTTGGCAGCCAGAGCATTTCAGCCGAGCTTCCTTCCATCCATCCTTCCATCAGACGAATCAAGGGTGAGGCTCAGCCAGAAGCCAAAGCCATGGGCCTTAAACAAATAGGTAATGGTGTTTACTCCCCCCCCCAGCTTGCTTGCTGGTTTGGATGTTGGCATCAACTCCATGGACATGGAGTCACAAAGAGCCAGTCATGACTGTAACGACGCAACACACACATCCAAGGTGGGACCTTGCCCCTTCGTGCCATCGCTAGCCGAGCCAGCTGCCTCCATGGCACCATTGAAGGCTCTCCCCCCCGGCAGAGAGCAACTCTTCACCCGCTTGTGACCCCCCCGGAGAGGGTGGCGTCGGCGAGGCCCTGCCGCTCCCTCCGGGACACTCACAGCAACGTCAGCTGGCAGGGAAGGTGGAATCCTTAGCCTTGGAGGAGACCAAAATGAGCACTTGGGGAAATCAATCGAGGCATTTGGAAATTTGTGGGGGGGGGGGGGGCATTTTGATCTCCTCTGATCAGCACAGCAGATGGGAATGATTAACTTGCCCCCCCCTCTCTTCTTCCTGCTTCCCCCCCCCCCCCAGCCAGCTTGGCTCACCTTCCTGAATCCGGACTCCAGCGAAATGCAGTCGACACAGACGGAGCCTCTGCTGGAGAGGCAGCAAGGCTGGTGGCATTCATTTTAAATCTCACCTCCCCCCCCCACTTTGCCGGCTTTCTTGGGGATATTTATGATCCGTTGTCCACAAACTCATGCTGATGAATCCCACGTCAGAATTTTCATCATCCTCAGGAAGCAGCAGCTGCGGCGGGGAGCTGGGTGCTCTCGCCTGCAACTGGCTGGTGGCACAAAGGCTCCTGGTGCACGCCATTGTGGGGGTGGGAGGGTGGGTGGGTGGGGGCACGTACCCTTTTCATTCAGTTCCTAAAGGCTGTTGCAAAGAGCTGCGGGCTCCAGGGAATGACACAGCCGTCAAATGTAGAAATGCCAAAGTCAGGGGTGTCTCTGGGCTCAGGCAGAGTGCCTTTGGCTAATCAGCTTGGTGAGAACACAGAGAAATAAGAGGAATCACCAACAATATTGGGGATAATATCATCAGAGCTGAACCCGAGACGGTTGGTCTCCGTTTCTTTGCCTAATCGTAACGTACCTGTAAGGCTAGACAGTGGGACCAGTTAGGCATTATAGGCAACACGTTTTTAGAACAGGGAATTCCTTAAGTGCTGGAAACATCTGACTCTCAACGCACAGTAAATGATCTTACCTTGTGTCGTGGCTGGTCTGAAAGTGAATGGAGGTTTATTTGCACGCTTGAGGGCTCCAACAGGAAGGGTTCAACCCTTGTAACAATCCACTTCCAGCGGGAGCCATTCCCCCCCCCCCCCAACACACAAAAGACAGAATAAAGAAAAGATAAACTGGACAGGTCATGACCGCATACCACCCAACCCACCAAGACTTCCCCAGAGGTTGTGCGTATCTTGGCACACTGCCCCCGTCCATGGAGGTTCTGTTTGGGCCCTGCAACCCACCTCTCTAATCCGTCAGAGTTCCTCCTTGTCTATGGATTTATCCTAATCCTTCTTTTAAGGCCGCTGGAGCCACTTGCTGCCATGACATCCTGAGGCAGTGAATTGCACAAGTTAATGAAGTCCGCCTTGCATTGGTTTTCTCGTCTGTTTCCAACTGTGTTTTCCGATGAGTCGAAATTGCGAGGGACTTTAATCCCTAGACCTCTTTTGCTCCAGGGTGCCAGCGTCCAAGGAGAGAAAGACCTCAGTGGGAAGTCATCCAGGGCCTTCTTTTGCCTCTTCCATCCCTCCACCAAAACCGAATCGCTCGAGGTTTTTTTTTTTTAATTATTCTATTTTTCGAGGGATCATAATTATCTCTCTTGATCCCCACCGAGCGTCTTGGCTTCTGGCCTCCGACCATTCTGAAATGGCTGGTTCAAGCTAATGTTTTCCTTTAATGAATTTTATCTAATACTACCTTGGAAGCTCAACAAATGGGGGGGGGGGACGATGTGCAGTTTTTAATTCTGAAATCACGCACGGAATGGTGTCGGGGTGGAGTGGGGAAGCAGAATGAGGAAGGGAAACAGTAAAGCGTCGGAAGCCTGGAAGAGACGCGACCCTGGTGCGACTGCCCTCTCTGGATACAGGACTGGCTTGCCCCGTAGAAGATGGCACGCCAACTCCACACCTGTTCTGCTGGAGGACAGACGTGGCATCCACGAGCCCACGTGGCGGGAAAGGAGTTCGCCACAAAATATCCACAAGACATTTCTGGTGGTGAGAGACATTAGATCAGTGGTTCTCCACCAGTGGGTTCCCCAGATGTTCCCGGACTGCAACTCCCATAAATCCTGGCCAGCTCTGCTAGTTATGAGAAGACTTCTGGGAGTTGCAGTCCAGGAACATCTGGGGACACCATCGGTTGAGAACCACTGCATTATTTAGACGGTCGCAGAGGCTCTTATAGAAGATGGTGGCCTCCACTTGAACTGGAGGCTTCGACGGTTCGGGGAACCCTCTGCTGAAGGCCTTGTAACCCTGAATTCACACACCTTCAGCAGGTGGGACTAAATGACCCTTGGAAATCCCTTCCAGCCCAGTCAATGGATGACACTCCGGTGGAAATCACAGTTTGAGAGAGAGAGAATGGGCGTTTATACACAACCCCTAAGCTCCGCCGCAAATGGCTGCAAGGTCCGGACCTTAAAAATGTTTACCCACCAGCTCCGGACTTTGCAGACAATTAAGTGCGACCCCGCCCACTTTAGCGCGACCAAACAGCAGTTTTCTTGTACCTGCTTTTTGGAGGTGACAAATATTTGATCCGGTGTAAGGATAGTGAGTGCGGGGCTCTCCTGGCTTCTGTTTGTTCTTTTTTTGCGCCCCGCCCCTTTAAGAGATCTGAATGCTGCCGGGAACAAAACGGAGGTAAACCGGCATTCTTTTCTTTCTTTTTTCTCCCTCCCTCAGGCAGCCAGCAACCAGGAAGTGCGGAGGGGGGTGGGGGACAGAGGAAGACAGAGGAACCCCTAAGATCTCTGGTCCGAATTTAAGTGGCCAGCGGATCTTAGGGGTCGTGTAAAAAGGCCCAGAGAGAGATGGAAGGAGGAGGAATGTCCATTGTCCTAGTTGAGGCAGTGCCCACATTTAGCAAAATCCTATCCACATGGAGCTTTTATTAATTTTATTTATTTTCAATATTTTTTACCCCGCTTGTCTCCTTGGAAAAGGAACCAAGGTGGCTTACAATAATGACGGACAATATACGTCCCAGAACATATAAGACATACTCAAGTTAGGAACAGGGAATTAGGAACAGGGAATAAATAAGTTAGGAACAGGGAATTAGAAGAGGCATCTTAAAAAGGTAACATTAAAGCCCTAACCCTAACCCTAACCCTTTCCCTCAGCTAGTGGTTAACAACTGCAGGACAGCACTCTGCACATGCTCAGTGATGCCCTGGTTCCTCGTGCCCTCCCTTGGTCTTGCACCCGCCCCCATCCCTCTTGGGCCCAAATTATTCCAAGCACGGCAAGACCCTAAAGTGTTTTAAAAGAACTTCCACCGTGTTTATATCTGGCTTTTCTGATGTGCTGTGGCTGGTTTCATCTTTTTTTTTATTTTATTATCATCATCCTTGGTTTATGTTAATTTTTAAAAATCCAATTGGGTTTTATTACTCTCGCGTATCTTGATGTTAATCATTTGGGCCCCACCCAGAGAACATAGATTATTGGGTGCTTTTAAAATGCAATGAAATAAAACTGGAGTGAGGCCGGCTGGAAACGTCTTCCCTGGAAGACTCTGGGCAGGCACGCCTGAAAAAAAAAAGCGGGGGTGAGAGTGGGGGGAGGGGGGCTCTTTGCATGTTCTGATCCAGCCAGACGGAGGGGATGTTCTCGTCCAGGAACAGGAGACTCAGCCTGGCCGATTGGGTTACCGACATTTTCCCCTTCGTGTCCTGTAAGGCGCTCTCGCAAAAGCCTAGAGTCACAAGGCAGCCAAGTTAGAAGGGATCCCAAAGGTCATCTAGTCCAGCCCCCGTCGTGCCAGCGTGCGGCATCCGCCACATCTCGGGCAGGCTGCCCTCTAGGAGAACCTCCCGTGACCGCTCCCTTCTGCCTCCTTCTCCTAGGGCACTGATGGTGAATCTTTTAGAGACCGAGTACCCCAACTGCGATTCAAAACCCACTAATTTTTCGCCAAGTACCAATGCAGCCATTTAACCTGAATCCAGGTGGCTGTGAAGGGGCAATGGTGGGGGTCCACAGAAAGGGCCACCTTTGGCGCCCGTGGCATAGGTTTGCCAACACTGGCCTAGGGAATCTCGTCCACTGCCCAGCGCCCTTTACTGCAAGAAAGCCCCCTCTGAGGGTTAAAGCAGAAAGACTTTCCTTTGCCATTTGAACCCATAACTTAGGGTTTGGCCACCGGGAGTTGCCACAAACCAGCTCGTGCCAACTCACACGGGACCCCCCCCCCTTTTCAAATATCAGAGCTTGCTTTTTCTCATCCAGGCTCCTTGTGGCTGCTGCTGCTGCTGCTGCTGCTGCTGCTGCTGATGATGATGATGATGATGATGATGATGATGATGATGATGATGATGATGATGATGATGATGGTGATGATGATGGAGGAGGAATTGGGCATCCCAAAGGCCCATGAGCTGCGATGCCGGTGCTTCACTCCTTGCCTTGTGCCAGCTTGTAGGAAACGGACTGACATGGATATGCCACAAGGGGAAGGGAGCAAGGGAAGATTGGATGGATGGACTCAGGCCCACTGAGTTTTTTCTGAAATGTGGAGCCGGGGAGATCGGGCCTGACCCAAGAATGGATGGCAAAGGGGGCTGCTTTTGTTTTAAAGACAACCCACCCAGAAATGAAAACAGATTTTCTCTCCCTTCCAGGCTGTTCCACCTGACATCCCCTCCCCCTTCCAACTCCCTGGACAGCCAGTGAGCCATCACAGTGGCCTGGGAGACTCTTGGATGGTGATCCTCCACACCAGGGACAGGGCCAGGGCCAAAAGATGTCTAGAGTCAGGCTTGGGGAATCTGAACCTCGATGTGAAAAGAAGCCTCGAGTCCCTCCTTGCAAAGTTGTTTCTTGGTCCGGGAGGGAGGCCAGCCAGCATCTCACGCAGAGCATCTTCCAGGGGTATAATTCTTGTCCTGTCCGCCAGGCCTTGCGAGGTTGGGTTCGAACCCGCCAAAGGCCTTAGGGCCTGAATTCCTCTCGATGCCCTGATGTTACGAGCATGCCTCCCCTCTCCCTGCGGTGAGATCTCTCCAGTCTGTTTGTTGCTGGGTTGCCAGGCGCCCCGAGGACCTCCTGACACGCGCCTATCCCCGTCCCCGCCTTCAAAAGGTCTGCAAGTTTCAGCTCTAGCCGGCGGCTGGCGATGGAGCGGATGAGCCACGGTGTTGAAAAGGAGACGCTGTGCACATTTTTGGAATGGGGCAGCATCCTCCGCAGGAACAGAACGTTCTCATGTTTCGGAGCCGTCCGGGAACACCCTGAGCGGACGCTTTCTGGGCTGCATTCAAGAGGGGGGGGCGGCAGTTGCATGCTCCCTCCTGCGAAGTCACCCCGGTTACGCTGGGAAACCGGCCGGGGCTCTCGGAACACGCGAGCCAGACAGACAGCCTGATGCTGACCCTGAGACCCTCTCGCACGGGAAGTCAGCCGGGGTCTTGACACAAAAACCCTGCTGTGATTCTTCATCTCCTGGTGTTGAGCCTGGAGGCACCCACGACCGGTGTGTGCCCCCCCAGCCCTCCAAAACACTGTTGGGACCCCCAGGTCAAAAAAGGGTCCCTCCCTATGCCAACAGAGGGGCAGAGGTCTTTGCAGAATGCACAGCTCACTGGGGGGACTCCCTGCCTCAGGATGCAGCAGCGGAAGACCTTGGGTGGCCAGATGAGAACGGGTTCGCCATGCGGGTATGTGAGGAGGTCTGTCTGGAGCTTCCAGCTGGGACTGGCAAACAAAGCCTCCGGGTTCAGAGGAAGGGCACTTTTACACAACCCCTAAAATCCGACACAAAGGGCTCCCAGATGCGGAGCTTAAATTTGTCTTCCCACCAGCTCCAGACTTAAAACAATATTAAGTACAACCACGCCCACCTAAGCGCTTCCCAGCGCATTTTCCAAGTACCTGGTCTCCGAGGGTGAAAAATTTCTGATGCAGATGTAAAGCAGTGAGTACTGGGCTCTCCTCACCTTGTCTTTGTTTTTTGTTTTGTTTTTTGCCCCCCGCCCCTTTAAGAGACCTTAAGAGACTGGAATGCTCACTTCCTGGGCTGCAACCTGGCAGACAGAGGTGAGCCTGCATTTTTTCTCCCTTTTTTTCTCCCTCCCCTCAGGCAGACAGGAACAATGGAGTGCGGAGGGGGTGGGAACACAGCAAGAGCGACATACCCCCAAGATCTCTGGTCCAAATTTAAGTGGCCAGCGGATCTTAGGGGTCGTGTAAGAGCGCCCGAAGTATTTGAATCGCAGGTGCTGGACCAGTTCTCCCTGGTGTAAACCAAAGAGCAGTGGTGGTGGTGGTGGTGGGGGCAATAGTCTTCCATGGCAATGAGGTCCCAAAGGCTTGGCCAAAGACCTGATGGCTGACGTCTCTGGAAACCACTCTGCTTTGCTGGGTCTCCAGTTGAGAAGACAGTTCTCTGGGCCCGGCAGTGCACAAAGGGGAGGGCTCACATGGCAGGGGTTCCTGTATGGCAGAGGGTTTGTGCTGGATGGTCCTTAAGTTCTCTCCCAACTCTCTATGCCTCGATGATTCTGTTTTTAAAAATGGGATTTTTCTTGAGCAGGGTGGCTTCGGGTGCACCTCTTCCCTCCCAAACAGGCTCCAGGGATGGCCACATGAAAAGTGCCCGTGCACATTTTCATTGGGGAGGCGCAGGGAATCGCGGCATCAGCCCTATGCTGTCCCTTCATTCCAGGCCCACCCCACCCCACCCCGGGCTGCAGTGTCTGCAGGCCAGCCCACCTGCTGGCCTCCGGATTTGGCCCGGAGACCCCGCCGGGCTTGGAAAGTGCCAATCCAGCCACCCAAACTGCTGATAAGGATCAGTCGGTCCAGCTGCCTGCATTTTTGGACAGATGGACCTGACCGTCAACATCCTGGCCACCTGCAGTTCTGAACAGGCGGACAGTCTTCCCTGGAGAGGGGGGGGGGCTCAGGTGGGGCCCTTCCTCCCCCCCCTCATCATCTCAGCCCCTGCCGCCCCTTCGCCTGCCTCTGAGCACCCCAAAGCACACGCTCTCTGGCCCTTTACATTCCAGATTTCCCTGATCCAGCCAATTTCCTCCTGGCTGAGACGCACCGCAAGGTGCTGGTTGAGTGTTCTCATGCCTTCCTCTTGTTCCGAGCGGGACCAGGAGAGCTTCCTTCTGGGGAGTGGCCAGCCCAGCTGCAGTAGGGTGACCCCTGCTGCCCCCTCCCCAAACGGGAAGGAGGGAAGAAGAGTCCCAGGGCCTCTGCTGCTTTGTGGTGGACGAGAGGGAGGCCCTGGAGGCCGTCTGTCTTTTCCTGCAGACCTGCTGCGATCTCCGAAAACCTTCCCAGCAAGCAGGGTGGTCTCCTCTGAGTAGGAGTCATGCGCAGCATGACACGCACATGGGGGGGGGGGCTCAGCCGTGCTCCGCACAAGGAAGCCAGTGGAGGCATTCCCTGTTTAGGAACAGGCTCTGCAAGAGGTGACAGATGCGAGATGCAAGCCACCGGTGATTAGTTACATTCTGCGTAACAATGGTGCCTTGCAACCAAGTGACATTTCAATAGAAGCATAACAAACAGTTGCAACATTAAAATGTTACCTTTTCTGTTTGCAATCAGTCGATACTGTATCAAAAAGTCCTATTGAGATTGCACCGAGAGGCATTTTGTGGGTGTTTTCCTCCCCCCGAAATCCCCGGTCACCCTGACGGATGTGCCGACAGTGCATTTATTCTTGCAACGAGCCAGGAAGGAGGAAATGCGATTTTTCTTCAGACCGGCAAACCGGGGCAATTTTCCCTTCCTCCTGACAGTACCTTTGGCCTCTCTGAGCATTGTGTGCAAACCATCTCCTCAAAGGCACCACGGGGAGAGAGAGAGAGAGAGAGAGAGAGAGAGAGAGAGAGAGAGAGAGAGAGAGAGAGAGAGCAGGCCCTGGAAAACCGGGCTGAAGGTTCTGGCGTTACGATGGATTGGTCTGCGTGCCTTCCGTGTCCCCCCCCCCCACGGCCACCACCTCCTGCTCCCAGGGATCGGCTGACCGATCCGCAGGCCAGCTGTGGGGTTTTGCTCGACGGTCGGGGAGGTTCAAGCACATGCCCCCCCCCAACACACACACACACAGTCCATTGATATGCCCTGCCATGCCTCGGCCTTCCCAGGCGCTGCTGCTGCTGCTGCTGCGCAGGACCCAAACTGAGCCAGAGTTGCATCAGCTCAGCTCCCCCCCCCCCCCCCCAGGCAGGCCCTCCGCAGCAGAGGCGGCTGCCAGAGGCACGCCATAAATCCACACCACACGTCTTCTAAATCCACACACACCTTCCAGCGCCGCCGCCTCCTCCTCCTCCCTGTAGCCCCAATCCCCATCAGAGGCATGTTTGCCTCAGCGGCCGGCCGGCACTTGGGCCGTGCTTGAGACTGGCCCGCAAGAGACAGGAAGATGCCGACGCAGCCGCTCGGTGCTGGCGTCGATCTTCCTGGCACTTGGCTCTGCCGGCGGGCACCCATGGCCTGGGGCCGGAGGACTATGGTTGGGCAGGTCCCACGGTTGGGGTGTGCATGCACCCGGCCTGTCCCCATGCTCCCCCTACCCCTTCCACCAGACAGAGGCAGGTAGGGGCAGCCCCAACGCTGGAAGCCACAGCCCATGGCTGGAGAATCCCTTTCAGCAGAGGGGAGCCTCCCGATCATCGGGGGCGGGGTGCCATTGTGGGTTGACGTGCCTTTGTGGCCTGTTTTTCCTTGCTTTCAATGGTCCTCACTCGTCCTCCTTCCCAAATCCCACTAGCTACCTATAGAGCACCTCTTGGTGGATCCTGGTTTGGTGGATCCATCCATCCATCCATTCCTTCTTGTCTCTCTGTCTCTCTGGGCATTTATACACGACCCCTAAGCTCCGCTGCAAATGGCTGCAAGCTCCGGAGCTTAAAAATGTTTCCCCACCAGCTCCAGAGTTTGGAGACAATTAAGTGCGACCCCGCCCACTTTAGCGTGACCCAGTGCACTTTTCTTGTACCTTCTCTTTGGAGGTGAAAAATCTTTGATGCGGTGCAACGATAGTGAGTGTGGGGCTCTCCTCGCTTCTGTTTGCTGCTTTTTGGCTCCCGCCCCTTTAAGAGCTACTTTTACAGAGACGAGGGGGTTGGACTTGGTGGCCTTACAGAGAGGAGAGGCAGAAGCTTTTCTTTCTCTTTTTCTCCCTCCCTCACGCAGCCAGCAACCAGGAAGTGTGGAGGGGGGTGGGGACAGAGGAAGAGCTACGAACCCCTAAGATCTCTGGTCCGAATTTAAGTGGCCAGCGGATCTTAGGGGTCGTGTAAAAAGGCCCTCTGTCTGTCTGATCTCCACTGGGCTAGTCCAAAAACTGGGGGTTTAGGGAAACAGCGTTAAGTCTCCCAGTTGGGTTCTGGAGTCAGGGGATGCAGCTGAAAACATCTGTATAGGCACAGAGAGAGAGAGAGAGAGAGAGAGAGAGAGATATCCCACTTGGAATGGTCCCTTCAACAGGAGTTGTTGTTGTTCAATCGTTCAGCCGTGTCGGACTCTTCATGACCCCATGGACCAGAGCACGCCAGGCCTTCCTATCTTCCATTGCCTCCCGGAGTTTGGTCAAATCCATATTGGTTGCATCGATGACACCGTCCCACCATCTCATTCTCTGTCGTTCTCTTTTCCTTTTGCCTTCAGTCTTTCCCAACATCAGGGACTTTTCCAAGGAGTCCTTCTCTCCTCATGAGGTGGCCAAAGTACTGGAGCCTCAGCTTCAAAATCTGTCCTTCCAGTGAACATTCGGGGTTGATTTCTTTCAGGATGGATAGGTTTGATCTCCTTGCCGTCCAGGGGACTCTCAAGACTCTCCTCCAGCACCACAGCTCAAAAACAGGAGTGGTCTTCCCTAAAAAGGCCCTTCCACCTACCGGGGTCTTGCTCCAGCCGGGTCCCTAAAAAGAGGAGTCCCGCTCACCCTGGAAAGCCCTAGAAAATTCTTCCTGCCTCCAGACAGTCACGGAACTCCCTGGTGGCCAAGAAAGAGGCACTCAAATTGTGCTGGCCGAGTATCTGGGCTGGTTCTCGGGGAGGTGAGGAAGCCACGCCCGGAGCAGGCCGAGGGGAAAGTTGGCAATGCCCTTTTGCTGCCCCAACCGTTGTCTGCCGCAGGCCCCTCTGATGGTGGAGGGAAGGGGGGGGGTTCTCTCCACGTGCCGCTTCTCCTCTCCAAGAACCATCATCCTCATCCTCCCCATGGCCCTTGCCTGGCCGCCTTGAGAGCAACATGTTGGAGGCGTCAGCCAAAAGAACAGGAGAGAGCTGCCCGGGGGGGGGGGGGGGGGAGATGGCGGCTTACCCTCCACCGCAAAGCCGGGCTAAGCAGGCCGCCCGGGGCGTGGGGACCACAAGGCGGGTCCAAAGGAGGCAATTTTGGCCGGCTTGTGGGACGGCTGAGGTCTGGCAGGGGGCCAGGAGTGGAACGCAGTGGCAACCCATCCGTCTCGCCCGGAGCCGCAGAACGTGAGCTTTGGAGCAACCCACGGAACTTGCCTTCCTTGTGCCCCCCCCCTTCCGCACCAATCAAGAGAGGGGAGGAGGAGGAGGAAGGAGACACCCCGGGCCACGACCTGGCTCTTAGCCCCACGGTGCCTGACCTCCTCTCTGAGGCTGCGCCGGGGGTGGGGGTGGGCAAGGGAGGAAGACTTGGCCCCAAGGATGGGGGCAACCTTTTAGAGGCAGGCCAGGCCAGGCCGAACACCCGGGCAGCTGTTGGGAACAGCCGGAGGCTAGCTGGGCGACCTCGCCAGCGATCCACGCCCCGTTGCCTGAGGCTGGCGTTCAGAAGAGAAAGAGGCCACGGCTTTTCCAAAAGCCCCTCGTGGCTGCTTCCGCGATTACCTCCTCCTTCCCTCTACCCCCCTCTTCAAAAATAAAGGAACCAACAGTGATGTTTCTTCGGCCTCCAAATATTCCTGGAAAGGGAGCGTCGTGCTTCAAGAAGCAAAGGCAGGCCTCTTGGCTGCCTCCCCTCCTGTCCCGGCATTGCCTTTTCAACCAGGGCTGCAAAACAGCCTCCCTCCCTCCGGACACACATGGGGGTGGGGGTGGGTGGAAACAGCTCTGCTAGGAACCTGGCCGGCTGCAGAAGCAGGATCTGACCCTGCTGCAAGGTTGGGGCTGCTTGTTCTCAGATGCTGCTCTGCTTTGTTCAGGCACCAAAGGTGGCTGTGGGCCTTTTTACATGACCCCTAAACTCCGCCGCAAATGGCTCCCAGCTCCGGAGCTTAAAATTGTTTACCCACCAGCTCCGGAGTTTACTGAAAATTAAGTGCGACCACGCCCACCTAAGCGCGTCCCAGCGCACTTTTCATGTACCTGCTCTCCAAGAGTGAAAAATCTTGATGCGGATGTGCCGGGCTCTCCTCGCTTCTTTTTGCTGTTGTTTTTTGCCTCCCGCCCCTTTAAGAGAAGGAATCACAACGACGGGGCGGCCGAGGTAAGCCGGCATTCTTTTCTTTCTTTTTTTCTCCCTCCCCTCACGCATCCAGCAGCCAGGAAGTGCGGAGGGGTGGGGACGCACAAAGAGCGACAAACCCCTAAGATCTCTGGTCCAAATTTAAGGGACCAGCGGATCTTAGGGGTCGTGTAAAAGCGCCCTGTGTTTCAGAGGCATATAGCTGGTGGCCTGGGTAGATCCCTGGGCTTGCATGCTGTACCACAGATGTTGTACGCCTTGTGCTTAAGGGCAAATCCTTTGGAGGCCACCACCCCCACCCCCCACCCCCACCCGGTTAATAGTCATCGGCCACCTTGAGTGCTTTTGAGGAGGAAGGGCGGTGGTGGAGATAGAGATTGCTCCACTCGCTGGGGGCAGAGGAGCCGCCCGCTTGCTGCTGCCTTCCTGGAGCCCAGAGCAACCAGCCTTTTCCTCCTCGGCTGCCCGTGCCACCCTGAGAACCAGGTGCCTCTCTGCCCACTTCCTGCTTGGCCCAGCGGATGCTGCAGGCTGTGTCCTGCATTTGCATCAATCAGCAGCCACCCCAAAGGAGCTGTCTGGCGGGTCTCATTCTTTGGCGACGGCGAGGTCCGACACCGACAGCAGGGAGCAGCTGAGGTTGCTGTCCACCTGTGTCCGGAATGAGCGGCCCCTCATCGACAGAGAGACAAGAAGGAATGGATGGATAGATGGACAGGGCAGGCAGGCAGGCAGGCAGGCAGACAGAAAGGGATCTTCAGCAAGCAGGAATGAAATACAGTGGATCCTTGTATAACAAACGGTTTGTATAACGTAAAATCTGTACAACATAGACCAGGCCTGCCCAACAGGTAGACCTGTTGGTAGCCCGCGAAGGGTTCAAAAGTAGCCCGCCAGCCATCAATAAAAAAAGTGAGGGACTAAGTTCTCCACCACTCCCTCCCCCATCCCGAGGGCCACCACTGCCCCAGCAAAGTTCAGGGTCTGCCAGCCCACTGTCTCAGCCGAGCGGGGCAGTTCAAGGGCCATGGTGCATTGAAATCTGTTCCCTCCAGAATGGATTAACTGGTTTTGAATGCATTCCTATGGGAAACCGCTGCTCTACTTACAAAAGTTTTTACTTATGAGCATGTGCACAGAATGGATAAAATTCGTAAGTAGAGGTTTTAGTGTAGTAGCCCTCAGGCACTTTGGGCCGGAAAAAGTAGACCTTGGCCTGTTCAAAGTTGAACAGCCCTGACATAGACTATTCCAGAGATAGGGGAAATTTGCCTGAACAGAACTGCCTATGGGGCAAATCCGTACAACATAAAAATGGGATTACTCCGTTTTCAATGCATTCCTATGGGAAATTTGTATAAAGGAAAATTTGTTTAACATGATTTCATTTGGAACGAATTAATTCCTTTATACAAGGGACCACTGTAGTACAAATAGAACTGGAATGTGAGGCAGGGAGACGGAAGCTGCCATGGGTCCCCTCTGCAGCCAACCAGAGGTAGTTCTGTGAATTGGGTCCGTGTGGCCATGCGCCTCCGTGTCAGTGGACTCTGGCTCTTTTGGCCTGAAACATGTCCCAGAATCCTCCAGCCAGGGTGGCCCTTGGGGGAGATGCTGGTCCTTGTAGTCCAGAAGGGACCTCTTCCCAGGCTCGGCCCCCGTGTGCTCCGGTACAGCCAAAACGCACAACCAAATCGTTCCCAAGGGAAAGCGTTGCAACCCGGAGTGGGGAAACAAGAGCGGGCTCCTCCTTTCCTGGGTTTTGGAGGCCACCAGCTGAGCCCTCCAGCAAGCCAGCTTGGCTAGAGGGACATTTCCCAGGTCAGCGACTCCCCCCCCCCTCCTGCGGGGTTCCCCACCCCACCCCCAGTGACTCCAGCCAGCGACACTAAGGTTGGCCCGGGTACAAGACAGAAGTGGGCACACCCTCTTCCCTGGCCGCCTGTTCTGCCTTTCCCAAAACACCTTTCCTGCCAAGAAGGACATGGCCTCTTCCTTCCCCCCCAATTGTTCTCCAGCTCCTGGAGGTCGTCGGTTCTGGACGGCATCCGCTGCACATGGAGGAGGAGAGGCCGAAGGGCACTGGGGCTTGGCACCACCCCGCCCGCTCACTCTCCCCTCTTCCAGCCTCTTTTGGTACCACGATGCTGTCTGCCCTTCTGGGAGAAAACTTAGGGCGCTTTTACACAACCCCTAAGATCAGCTGGCAACTTAAATTCGGACCAGAGATCTTGAGGGTTTGCTCCTCTTGCTGTGTTCCCACCCCTCCGCACTCCTTTGCTCCTGTCTGCGTGATGGGAGGGAGAAAAAAAGGGAGAAAAGAATACAGGCTCACCTCCGCTCTGCCTTAGGAGCAGCCCCGGGAAGCATTCCAGTCTCTTAAAGGGGTAGGGGGCAAAAAAAAAAAAAAACAGAAGGCGAGGAGAGCCCGTCACTCACTGCTTTGCAATCCACATCAGAAATGTTTCACCTTCGGAGACCAGGTACTTGGAAAATGTGCTGGGACGCACTTTGGTGGGCATCGTCGTACTTAATTTTTTTAAAAGTCCGGAGCTGGTGGGAAAACAATTTTAAGCTCCGCATCTGGGAGCTCTTTGACTCGGACCCATTTCCTCCTGATTCTCATATGACCTGGGTTGCCTTCGGTCTCCCTGGAGAGCTGCCCCCCACCCAGTGTGTTGGGATGGGCAGTAGAGTTACAGATTAAAAGACTAGGTGGCCTGGGTTCAAGCCTGCCACAAAAACTCCCGGGAGAGGTAAAACAGGGTCAAACCACTCCTTAAATATCCCACTTCCCTTGAAAACCCTGTTTGGGGTCACGGCTATAGGTCCATTCCGATGTGACGGCACAGAACAACTTTGGTTTCCCTGTCCGGCCCTGGCTGCCCTTCCTCAACCCTGGCCTAAATCAGGAGGGCCATGCCCCAAATCCACGTATGCCCACCGCCACTCCAACCCCGTCGAGGAGGCCTCTGCAGTTTCACCAAGGGTCTCCGTCGTCTTTCTGCCAAACAGACACACACACCCCTCGCAGAGGCCACTGGGGATGGCCGGGTTGGGGACCCAGAGGCCAGGAGGCCATGGGGGGGGCATCAGGGAAGGTACAGCTGGCGTGGCCCTCTGCCTGACACTACCTGGAGCGTCTGCTCAGTCGGGACTGCCTAGGAAGAGAGGAGCCTCGGTGGCTGGTTCAGTCCCACGGCTACGGCCCAGGACCAAGTTCGCTGCCGCCGCCACCCCAGGTTAGCTACTATTTATTTATTTATTTATTTGTTTATTTATTTATTTATTTATTTGACTTATATCCCGCCCATCTTCCAGGAGAGAACTCTGGAGAGAGCTTAGAGAGAGAGAGAGAGAGAGAGAGAGAGAGAGAGAGAGAGAGAGAGAGAGAGAGAGAGAGAGAGAGATGGGCTACTGTGGGTCCAGGCACTCTGGCCCACATATTAGGGGACGGATTGCCTACATCCCCTCCATTAACCTTGTGCCACTGAAAATAAGGTAATGTGCGCCTCCTCCCCTTTGCCCTGCGAATCCCTTGCACCAGAAGTACAGGGGAGCAGGGGAGGGTTCTGAGGACCCCTTAAACCCCAACCCATTCTGTGCAGCCCAATCCACCAGGCACATGGGCTGCAAACAACAAAAGAGAATGCCCCCTTCAAGATGGGTTGGTCTTCTCTGTCGCCTCCAGCTGGTCCTTGCTGTGCAGAATGGGCATCCCCAGCGAGGCTCTTTTGGGGGGTGGGGGTGGGGGGTTGCGTCCCTCTGCACGCTGCAGGGCTGGGTCTACCCTCAGGCTTGGCCAGCATGGGATCGTGGGAGCCCAGCAATGCCTTGGGGTGCTTTTACACGACCCTTAAAATCCGAGGCAAAGGGCTCCCGGATCCAGAACTTAAAAATGTTTTCCCACCAGCTCCGGACTTTAAAAAAAATTAAGTACGACCACGCCTACCTAAGCACGTCCCAGCGCACATTTCAAGTACCTGGCCTCCAGGAGGTAAAAAAAATCTTCCGATGCGGATTGTAGCCGGGCTCCCTCGCCTTCTGTTTGTTTTTTTGTCCCTGCCTGTCCCTTTAAGAGACAGAAATCACTATGGGGCTACGGAGGTGAGCCTGCATTTTTTTTCTGCCTTTTTTTCCTCCCTCCCCTCACGCAGACAGGAACAATTGAGTGCGGAGGGGTGGGTACGCAGGAAGAGCGACACCCCCCCATCTCTGGTTCTAATTTAAGTTGCCACCGGATTTTAGAGGTTGTGTAAAAGCGCCCTTGGAGGGACGGGTGGGGGGCTCCCTTTTTCGAGGGAAAGGTGCTGCGTTTCCCCTGGAAAATCCCTTCTATAGTTCCCTCGGTGCCCGGAAAGAGGCCAGGCTGCAGAAGGTCTGTCCTCAGCCCAGAAAGACAGCTGCCCTCCGAGAGCTAAAAAAACAACCACCACCCATCCCTTCTCTGTGACCCTGAAGGAGGCAACCCTGTCCTGGGGAGGCACCCCCCCCCCCATGATGCCCTCCCAGGGACTCAGGATGGGGTCCAGGAATCCAGCCTTACAAAGCTCGGTGAGGAGGGATCATAAATAGTGACAAAAAAGTGACAGGGTTTTGGTGGCAGACAAAATAACTCCTCTGGGCCGCTCTTGGATGCTGGCCTGCCTCGTTGGCAGCAAGCGGGGGGGGGGGTGCAAATTCCCAGGAACAATTAGGAGCAGGAGGAGGAAATCTAAATTATATTTTGCATATATGTGGAGAAAGTGCAACCATATTAGGAACGGAGCGCATTGTTTTGCTAGAGCTTTTTTGAGGGAAATAAAAAAAGGCGTTGACAGATCTGGGCGGGCTGTGAGGGGGGAAAGGCACCCAAATAGATTGCAGGTTTCCAAAAGCAGACTTCCTGCCCTTGGAGGCACACCCCCAGCCCCCCCCCAGCCCCAAGAAGGGGCTGCTCTGTCCCTTCCCGGGACCCGTGGCCAGCCACGGACAACGAGGGCATCTCACCCGGCCCGCAGAGGCCACAGAGCAAAGGGCGTGTCTTCCTGCAGATTTGGAGTAACTCAAGGAAGCTAGGTACAATAAATATGGGAGGCTTCAGGGGAGGGGAAATGCCCCCATGCTCCCCACCCACCCCGAATTGAAGCATGATCGGTGATGTTGTTCCTGGCAATGGGCTGCAGCCACGCATGAGAAACAAGGGGAGACACTCTGTGCTCCCACTTGGCCAAACTCTATGGCACAAAAAGGGAGACGGCCCCGCTGGATTCACGATTCACGCACGTCAATAATTATTTGTTGTGGCTCCATGTCCCCCCCCCCTCCAGTGAGGAACTTTCGGCCCCCGTGAGAGTCCTGACCTCCCGTCAAGAGTGAGATGAGGAGCGCTTTGTTCCCCCTTCAGAAGCGCATCTATGAAATTTTTGCACAAAATGTGCTCCCCCCTTTCCCCCCTCCCCCAGAATGAAAGCAGGGAGCGCACGCAAGGGCAGCAGAACGAGTCGAGGGTTGAAAAAGAGAGATGTGCTTGCTATGGCTGCTATTTGCACATATTCCGTGTGTGCCAAAAAAGAGAAAAGTTCCCAAACCAAACCACAAGCCTTCCTCTGCTCTCCCCAGGGGTGCCACAAAATATGCCACGGCCTCCCAGGGCGTGGGGAAGATCTCCTTGCCATACAAAGCAGAGAGGGACTGGGTTCTCACTGCGAACGAGGCCTCCCTAAGGAAGGGGGCCTGGCAAACTCAGCCCAAATGCTGCCTTTTTCCAGGGTTTCTCAGGACCTGAAGGACCGCCTCCTTCCCTATGAACCTACCCGGCATTTAAGATTGAGCCAGGGGGCCCTCTTGAAAGAGACATCCCTCAAGGAGGTGAAAAAGATGGCTTGCAGACACAGGGCCTTCTCGGACGCTGCCCCCAAGCTATGGAATGCCCTCCCAAGTGAGACCCACCTGGCGCCAACATTGATGACATTTCAGCGCCAGGGGAAAAACATCCTGTTCCACAAGTTTTTTAATTGGTACAATATAGACTGTGGGTCCTCTGATGGCAATTTTAGTGTAACGATTTTAGTGTAGGGTTTTTATTATTGTTTTAATTATTTATTGGGTAGTGGGCGGCATATAAGTTGTAAAAATAAATAAATAAATAAATAAAAATAAATAAATAAATAAATAGAGAGCCGAGGTCGCCAGGCGCTCCTTCCTCCCTCAGCAAGAAAAGGGTCAGAAGGTGGCGCAAGGGTGTGGGTTGCTTTCCTCCAGATCTCACGCCCAGCTCTTCGGAGGAGAAGGACCAAGGCCCTTGACCTGGGGAGACACAGAGGCTGACAAAAAGCCCAGTGACCCGCCCAAAAAGCAGCCGCATCCACCATGTAAACCAGGCTGTCGATCTGGATTGGCAAAGGACCGGCGGCAGCCGGAGGCTTGCTCTGAGCCGAGGCTCAGGGGTTTTGGTGTCCTGAGGGAGGCCATGGACGTAGGCATGTGTTTGGGGGAGGCTCGCCCGATGAGCTGAGGACATGAAACTGGGGGAAGTGGTGTGTGTGTGTGTGTGAATCCCTCGCTGGTGGCCATGGCCCTCCTCTCTGGTTATCTTGAGCGAGCCCAACCCTAACCCTAAACCCTAACCCTAACCCTAATCCTGGCCCCATTCCCCCCCCCCACTGATCTCCCAGGAGGGGCAGCTGCGTTTCAGGCCCTGGACAGAACGAGAGGTGTGAAGTGAGGTAAGGCTGCAGTGAAAACAGGCACCATCTCCCTCCCGATCTGGTCAACGGTGAGATCAGCGTTTCCTTTCTCCGGCTGCCTTTGGGACACGAGGCTGAAACATGAGCCCTTAAAACCTTTCCCGTCTCGCTCTTTGGGAGCTCATAATAAATCACCATCCAGACTTGCGTAAAGAGGTTGTGCTTGTTGGTAAATAGGGGGCGGTGGTTACTTGCCGGAAAGCTCACCTCTCTGTCAAAGCAAGGGCCTTTTCACACGACCCCTAAGATCCGCTGGCCCCTTAAATTCGGACCAGAGATCTTGGGGGTTCGTTGCTCTTCCTTCCTCCCCACCACTCTGCACTTCCTTGCTTCTGTGTGCGTGAGGGGAGGGAGGAAAAAAAAGCCTTAAAAAGGGACAAAAGAATAAAGCCTTACCTCCGGTGCTGGTGGAAGTTGCTCCGAGCCCCGGTCACTTCCTGGTTCCTCTTAAAGGGGTGGGAGGCAAAACAACAACAACAAAAAGAAGCGAGGAGAGACCGGCACTCTCCGCATCAAAATTTTTAACTCTCCCAGAGCAGGTACTTGAAAGCTGCTCTGGGTCACGCTTAGGTGGGTGGGGTCGCACTTAATTTTCTGTTAGCTCCGGAGCTGGTGGGGAAACATTTTTAAGCTCCGGAGCTGGGAGCCATTTGCAGCGGAGCTTAGGGGTTGTGTATAAACGCCCCAAGACGCCCATTAAACACAGGGGGTCGATCAATGTAGAAGAAACTGATGAAATGGGCCATTTAGGGAAATGTGTTTTCAGCCCTTGCTAAAAGTCATGGCGGAGTTGAGAGGGTCAGACCCCCACCCCCACCCCCGAAGTGACTAGTGACAGGAGCAGGCCTTTCCAAATGTGCAGAATGCGACCGTTCTCCTTCCTGGGGAACTTAGGTCAGCAGAAGGGCCACCTGGGGACTCCCTGGACCCCAGAGGAGGAAGAGTGGGGTGGCCCAAGAGGGGCTCCTGGTCAGACCTCCATGGCCACGTGGCCAAAGCAAAGCCACTCCAAGGCAGGGTCGGGTGGGGGCCGAGGGCATCTCCTGCTGAGTCGGTCCCATCGGTGCCTGCTGGAAGGGGGCCGAAGGGAAGGAGAAGGTTCCCCCTGGGAAGGGGGCCACCCCCCCTCTCCCGGGAATGACGGGGCCCTGAGAAGGCCTCTGGACGTGGTTCCAGTGGCTGCAGAATGAGGCCCGTGGACAACATCCGCAGGCCCCAGGAAGCCGCTGGGCAGGTCCTAGGTTTGAGCAGCTCCGGTTTGTCAGCTCCGTGAATGCCCCAAGGGTTCCTCCGGCTTGGGCTGTTTTTTTTTTAATGAAAAGACTCCAACCTGGCGCTGAGAGGGATGAGGGTGCTGGAAACCAGGGAAGCTGCTTCCAGCAAGAGTGAGCCCAGGTTTGCAGCAGCTCTGGGGCCAAAGGCCGCGGCCGCCAACTCTTTTCAGCCAAACAGAGAAGGATCCCACTGAGCTCAGCATTGAGGCTTCAGGGATAGATTGGGCACTGTCCAGAGCTGTGTCAGCAACGCTACAGGCGGGTCTCGTGTTCTCTTGGGTTGGGCCTGAGCCGGCGGCCGGCGGGCGAGGCTTCCTGGCTGTGTCACTCCCCCCGACAGGGCCACCAGGATCTGGTCCCCCACAGCCAGGTGTGTGACCCCGGGCATGCAGGTGCTACGCCTGCCGGCTTCCTGAGCAGCTCCGAGGGCAAGTGACGGCATCTGCCTGGACAGTCCCGAGGGCCCTCTCTGACCAAGCCAGAGGGACACCGTGCCCGGAGAGCCTTGTTCTTCAGGGCAGGGGCTGCAACCTTCGGCACGACGGGCTGCCTTTCCAGCGTCAAGGCTCGGGCTCTGGCCGAAGCCCCGGTCCTGAGTGCCAGCGGTGCTGGGTGTGAGGAGCAATGGGTTCCCGGCACGATGACAGCGAGGGGGTCGCACTCCATAACCATTAAAATGGCAGCTGCTGAGCCAGCTTCCGTGCCGAGGGAAGCAAAGGCACGGTGCCAACCCTGGGCCCTCGCCCGCAGCGCCGAGCCAGGCCGGGAAGAAGCGCAGGCCACGGAAGGGAAGCTGGGGCACGGGGCAGAGGAGGCGCCGTGTGCTAGAAGACCCCCACCCACACCCACACACACATGGTCCAGGGGAGAGGCTGGGCTGGGAGCTGAAGGGAAACGGCAAAGGCCACCGTGTTCTTAAGAACATAAGAACCTAAGAAGAGCCCTGCTGGATCAGGCCAGAAGCCCATCTAGTCCAGCTTCCTGTATCTCACAGTGGCTCCACCAGATGCCTCTGGGAGCGCACGAGAATAGATCTCTGTCTCCTGATACCACTCCCCTGCCTCTGGCCCTTGAAGGACCCCGGTTTTAAGCCTGGAGATGACACATCTCCAGCATGGTTTGTCACCTGTGATGGACTTTTCCTCCAGGAATCCGTCCAATCCCCTCTTGAAGGCATCCAGGCCAGATGCCGTCACCACCTCTTGTGGCAGGGAGTTCCACAGACTAAGGGAGGTCCTCCTGAAGCCACTCGCCAACAGACAGACAAGAACCCAGGAGTGGGGGTGGGGTTTCCCTCTGGTGCTGGGAAGCAGTTTCAAAGCGCAGGAGAGCTGCCCTCTCAGCTGGGCGTGTGCTTCTCGCCCCCCCCCCTCCCCGTGGCCCTGTACTGCCAACCGTTTGTGGCTTCCATGCTGGAGTCCCCCTTGGGCAAGGGTTGGCCATCCATGGAAAGAGTGGGGCAACGGTGCCTCGTCCCTGGCCAAGGGAGGCACAAGCCAAGGGTTCTGCTCCTAGCCACCCCCCCCCAGAGTGCTTGAAGCACAATTTATGTATACAAAGAAGGGGGGATCTCTCTGAATTGGGGGAGGGTCTCCTTGTCAAGAAGGCACTGGCCTTCTAAGGAACCGGGCACTTTTACACAACCCCTAAGATCCGCTGGCAACTTAAATTCGGACCAGAGGTCTTGGGGGTTTGCTCCTCTTGCTGTGTTCCCACTCCTCCGTACTCCCTTGTGAGGGGAGGGAGAAAAAAGGGAAAAAATAATGCAGGCTCACCTCCACTCTGCCCTCAGAGCTGCCCTGGGACGCATTCCAATCTCTTAGGGCCTTTTTACACGACCCCTAAACTCCGCCGCAAATGGCTCCCAGCTCCAGAGCTTAAAATTGTTTACCCACCAGCTCCGGAGTTTACTGAAAATTAAGTGCGACCACACCCACCTAAGCGGGTCCCAGCGCACTTTTCATGTACCTGCTCTCCAAGGGTGAAAAATCTTAATGCAGATGTGCCGGGCTCTCCTCGCTTCTTTTTGCTGTTGTTTTTTTGCCTCCCGCCCCTTTAAGAGAAGGAATCACAACGACGGGGCGGTGTCCACCGGCACCTGAGGTAAGCCTGCATTCTTTTGTCCCTTTTTTTCTCCCTCCCCTCACGCAGCCAGCAGCCAGGAAGTGCAGAGGGGTGGGGACGCACGAAGAGCGACAAACCCCTAAGATCTCTGGTCCGAATTTAAGTGACCAGCAGATCTTAGGGGTCGTGTAAAAGCGCCCTGTAAGGGGTGGGGGCAAAACAAACAAACAAACAAAAGGCAGGGAGAGACCGGCACTCACTGCTTTGCAATCCGCATCAGAAATTTCTCACCTTTGGAGACCAGGTACTTGGAAAATGCGCTGGGACGCGCTTCGGTGGGCGTGGTCGTACTTAATTTTTTAAAAGTCTGGAGCTGGTGGGAAAACATTTTTAAGCTCCAGATCTGGGAGCCCTTTGCCTCGGATTTTAGGGGTCGTGTAAAAGCGCCCGAAATCATAGACTACAAGGCAGGCTGTCTCCCCCCCCCTTTTTTTTTATTGACCTGGAGGTGATTCCCACCCAAGGAAATGCATTTTGGGAGCGGCACCCAGTCTTCCAAGGCAAAGGGTTCCCGGTGCACCCCTGGGAGGGGCCCTGCCTGGTCCACCCATCCCCTGGCCTCCCCCCAAGGCTGAGCATGCTCTGGACCAGGCTCTCCGTAGCCCACCAGCGTGGGACTCAAGGGCTGCCCGTGGCCTGTCCATAAATCACCTCCGAGCCGTGGGACGGAGCCGGAGGCGGCCTCGGGGGGCCTTTGGGTGGGAGCCCTCGTGGCCCAGCCCGGCCCGTTGGCTGCCAGAATGCGAAACAAGTGAAGCCGGCTGGGGCTGCCAAGGAGGGACGCCATCATCGGTCTGCAATGTTTTTCCTCCCAACAGGAGGGGATATTTATAGCCAACCTTCTCTCTTCTTGGCAGGCCAGGGAATGGTTAGAATAGCTACATACCTGGCCGGCGAGCCGAGAAGCCCACCCCAGCCAAGATCGGTACATGAGGCGGAGGCCCGGCCAAGCGAGCTCGCTTATGGCCCTGTGAGCCGAGGTGGCCGGGGGTGAGTGGGGGCTCAGTCCCGCCCGGCCTGGCCCCTGCCTGCCTGCCTGCCCCCCCTTCTTCCTTCACCCCAGGCCACCCCAGGCCGGCTGCACACCCGGCCTCCCTCGTCTCCTCCAGACGAGAGGGGGAGCAGACTTCCTGGGCCGTGGCCTCTCCCTGCCCGACATGTTCTGTTCAAGAGCCGCAGCGGCCCAGGGCCAAGCATGGGGAAAATAAACATCTGGATGCATGGGGAGTGAGGTCGAGTGGGCGGAACAGTTGTTCTCCACCGCCCTCCCTCCGCAGGAGGCTCTCTTGCAGAGGCCGGGGATGCCAAGGCCGTGAGGTACTGGCGGCTCCAGGCCGCCACCCCCCATACACACACACACACCCAAACCCCAGCCCGGCAACGGCAACAACAAGGGTTCCTGGGAACAGGGGGAGGGGGGAGAAATTGCCCTTCGTCCGTCCGTCCGTCCATCAGTGGGAGAGGGCTGGTGCATGACACCCACAGCGGGGAAGCTTCGGGGGACTTCGGACTACAAATCCCATTTTCCCCTTCCCACACGGGCTGGGCTTTCTGGGCTCTGTCCCCAGACGTTTGTGAGGCCTCTGCCCCACCACATGTGAGGAAGGCTTGGTTCAATGAGTTGCGTGCTTCCCCCTCCCTCCCAGACACACACACACACACACACACACACACACACACACACACACACACACACACACACACACACACACACACACACACACACACACACAAAGTGAAAAGGAAGAACCAAAATGATCTCGCAGCAATGAAAAAGGTATGAGAGAGGCAAACAAAAAAACCGCATCCTCTATTGAACTTAAGCTCATGCAGATCAGCCGCCCTTGGTCTAATAAGGCTAGTCGTGTTCAAAAACACGGCATCTCCCTGAACGCTGGAAGCTGTAAGGGCCGCCTTGTCTTTCGCCACCCAGGGTGGCCTTGAAACCTGGAGCGGACTCTTTGCCAAAGCCCCCACCCCTGGGCAACCTCTTTCGAGACCCTCCGGATAGCGGTTGGGTGGGGGAACAGGACAGCCTGGAGACCTGCTCACCATCAGTTCAAAGGGGAGGGGGGTTGTCTACGGTAGGCCGGCCCAACAGGTAGACCGCGGGCTACTGGTAGCCCATGAAGGGTCCAAAAGTAGCCCACCAGCCATCAATAAAAAAAGTGATGGGATAGGTTCTCCACCCCTCCCTCCCCCACTCCAAGGACCACCACTGCCCCAGCAAAGTTCAGGGTCTGCCAGCCCACTGGCTCAGCAGGGCAGTTCAAGGGCCATGGCGCATGGAAATCTGTTCCCTCCAGAACAGATTAATTGGTTTTCAATGCATTCCTATGGGAAACCGCTGCTCTACTTACAAAAGGTTTTGCTTATGAGCATGTGCTTGGAACAAATAAAATTCGTAAGTAGAGGTTTTAGGGTAGTAGCCCTCAGGCACTTTGGGCCAGAAAAAGTAGACCTTGGCCTGTTCAAAGTTGAACAGCCCTGGTCTACGGCATCCCCTCTGACCCGGACACACCACATGGGGGAAGTTGCCCAAATGTAGCCGCCTCCCGTCTGGGGCTTTAGAGAGGCAGTTGCTGCTGCAAAGACCAGAGGTTTCCATGCAAAGGCCAGGAGGAGAAGTAACAAGGAGAAAGTGCTATAGGCCAGGCCTGTGTCCATATCAGAATTCTTCATCGAGCGAGCGTGCACCAACATTCAACGGCATGGCCAAGAAACGGCCGCACGGCAAGGGCTTCACACATTGCACATCCTACGGAAATGGAGGCGAGGGACCGTCTCAGCTAAATTCAAGGTGGGGAACAGAAGGGGCCCTCCCCCTTGATAACCCCCCACCCCACCCCACCAGCCTTCGCCAGGCTAGTCTTCCACGCAGGATGATGGGTGTTGAGGTCTGAAAAATCCCAGTGGCACCAAAGAAGGGCCATCATTCTGGACCTAAGAACAGTTGGAGGAGCTCACTTGATCGGGAAGGTGGTGTGTGTGTGTGTGTGTGTGTGTGTGTGCGCGCGCGCGCGTGTGTGTGCGCGTGCGCGTGTGTTTCAAGTTTCAAGGCTAATCATGGCTGCTGGTTTTTCTACGAGCCTGCAAAAGAGGTCAGATGGAGTGTGTTTGTTGTTCAATGGGAAAGTGTAATCTCTCTGTGTGTGCCTGTTTCAAAAGCGATGGGAAAGTTGATCCTCCTTAAGACCCGTTTCCTAAGAATTCGGTTCTCGTCCAAACCTCTTCCAAAATCCTTGTTCGCGGGATTCGAGGGGCTTCCATCCTTGCCAGTTTCTCTTTTGCCAGACTGCAAAATCAACAACGGACCGCCGGACGGATCCCACCCTTGGCACCTGCGCACAGCCACAGAGTGTGTGTGTGAGTCTGTGTGTGTGTGTGTTTGGAGGGGAGGACTTGGGGGGGTCAAGGAGAGTTGCTTCAGGAAGAACACTGGCCACGGGTGTTCGGACGGCTTGGGTCGGATGCCACCCACCCTGGCATGGCGGGGTGATGTCAGTTCTGCCTCGCCGGAGATGGTGACAAGCCAACTTGACACATCATCGCCCTCTCTTCTCCTCAGCCTCAGGGGGTAGATTTCTCTCCGTTTTCGGTTTGTTTTGGCCCTGGCCAGGGCCAGCAAGGAGGAGGAGAGCGAGGGAGAGTTCAAAGGGCCAAGGCCTGAGAAGAAATAATCATTACGGGGTGACTAATGCATGAACACTTGTGGTCTTTTCACACATCAAGGCCTTGGCTAGCACCTACGGCCAGGGAAACTTTCCTGGCTCTAACCTGCACTGACCAGGCAAGGATGGGTTTTTTTCTCTTGTCCAGAGAGCCCCCCCCACTCCCCAGAGACCTGGAACCGCAGCAGGTAGAAAGCAGGGGTCCTTGGCGTCCACGGAGGCGTTTCTGTGGCCCCAACCGCCGCTTACCACCAGCAGCCCCTGGAGGGGCCTGGAGAGCTGCCCGTTTTCCCAGCTCATAAATCCCAACATCTCTGCCCGTGCTCACACGGCCGGCTCCTCGGTCACAAAAGGCATGCGAAAGCTGCTGTCCCAGATGGCGGAGGGAGGGTGTGAATCAGCCTGGAGCAGAGCAGCATCAAAGGACACCAGGCCCTCCTCCCACCCCACATGCATAACCTGGCAGGATCAGGCCCTGTGGAGCTGGCCTTGACAATCCAGACATCTTCTGGAGGACTTTCTGGGCAGGTCCTCCTTCCCCTTCTCCTCCCATTGCTTTGCAGCCGAGAGATTTGCCGGATGCTGCATCCTTGTTGCTAACGGTCCGGCACTAAAACCGTGTCGTGACCACAGTGCTGCCCTCCCTTTGCTAGTGTCCAGGCCCTGTATGCTCTGCGCCTGTTGCTTCCTTGTGATCCTTGTGCGGCAGCTCTGAAATGCTTTGCAAACGCCACAGCAGTGGACTCATCAGGTGCCCCTGGTACAAACCAGGGCAAAAAAAAAAAAAAAAAGAAGCCAAGGGTTGAAGGAGCATCTAAAAAGTGTGGGTACTCAGAGAGGAAGGGGTGAAAGACGATAAGAGGAATGTCATTTGGGCCTCTGGGGAAATTTGGATAGATCACTGCCCAATCCTGAAGAACTGATGCAGCGGGGGGGGGGGCAGGGCAGCGGGCCAGCGGCGGATGGCGGCGGATGGCGACGGGCACAGGGGTGGGCGGCGATGGGCGCGGGGCGGGCGGCGGGCGGACGGCGACAGGCAGTGATGGGTGGATGGTGAGGGGTGGCTGGCGGGTGGTGGGGGGACGGACGGCGGTGTCCAGTGGTGGGGGGCAGGGGGCAGCAGGCTGGCCAGCGCCCTCTCTCCATTTTGGCTCCCTAGGCAGCTGCCTAGTTCGCCTTAATGGAAGCACCGGCCCTGGCTACCGGGAGGAACCGTGCACATCAGGAGGTTCCTCGACACCTGGAGAAACGCTGCAGGGTGGAGCCCCAGTGCCCGGGGGCACAAGGAGTGGCACGATGACAACACGGGGGGGGCTTTCTCAGGCTGAAGATGACCCCAAGGGACGCCCGGAAAACATCAACAAGGAAAAGAGCCTTCTCGGTGGTCGCACCTCATCTGTGGAACGAAGTTCCCCAAGGGATTCGCCTGGCGCCCTCACTACAAGCCTTCAAGAAACTGCTGAAAACCTGGCTTTATAGGTTGGCCTTCCCTGATTATTCGGATTCAACCAACTTATATAAATAGGACGCTGTCATTTTCCCCGCCTTATGAAAATTTTCTATTAGTTATTTTTTCCCCATTTGTTCTTGTTTTGAATTGTTAAAGCATTTTTGATATTTTTGTATTTGTGCTTATTTGTTTATTTGTTCCTTTTATTGTTATGATTTGATTATTTGGTTTAGTTGATTAGTTTTTTTTTAAATTTCAAGTTGTTTAATCCATTTTTATATTTTATCTTTGTTTGTAAACCGCCCAGAGTAGCTTTTTTGCTCGATGGTTGCGGCATATAAAATAAATAAAATAAATAAATAAATAAATAAATAAATAAAAGCAGGGAAAATTCCAGGCGGATTCGCTGAAGGATCTTATAGGGCCTTCATTGGGAACCAAACACTTTCCCCGCAGCTGCCGAAGCCGCTGCGTTGGAGAGAGATGCCGTTTGACAGGCTGCCCTTTGGATATGCCCTCTCTGGCCGGGCACGGGAGTGGCAGAGCACGCAGGTGCCACCCGAAAGGCTCCCGCCGGCCCATCGGAGACCTCAGTGCCACTTGGCCTCCTTCTCTTCTGGGCCGAGGAGTGGACGGGCCCAGAGAACATGGTGCCGAGGAGCGCGCCAGCTCGCTTGAGCGTTTCTCGGCAGAGGCCCAGCCTTGTGTTGGAGGGGACCGGCCCAGGAATGTCAGCCTGCAAGCTTTGCCAGGAGTCCGGGGCCCCGTCCAACGAGGGAAGGAGGGGGGCCGGCTGGCTGGACAGCCTGCTCGCGCGCCCTGTCCTGTTTATTTTGTAAGAGGAGCCGGAGACTCAATTAGCAATGGAAACAAAATCAAACGTGTGAAACAGGCAATTAAAGTCATGTTTTTAGAACTGGAAGGCGCAGGCAAGAGGCTTTGACAGGCAGGAAGGACGGCTGCCCTGTTCAGGACGCTGGAAACCTGGTCTGACCCCTGCTGTGGACGGGAGGTTGGGGGGGGAGAGGGAGAAATGATCTTATATATAAAAATCTCTCTGCCAGACCTTGTGAGGAAGGAGAGAGAGGAGAAAGAGACAGGAGGGGGAAGCTAGCTGCCGCTTCCATAACTCCCTCCCCTCTTCGCCAACTGTGGACTTCATTGATCCAGGTGGCACGAGGCAACCCACTTGCTACAACCTCCTGGGGCATGGGTCCCACACCCTGAAAGGTGGAAAGATTTGGGGCACCAGCTGGTGCTTTTCCGGATGGAAAAGCGGAACCCAAGTGCAACCTCCAAGCCTGCTGGGATTTCTCCCAAGCGCATGTTAGTGAGGGGTGTGTGTGTGTGTGTTCTTCAGCTAATCTTGTGTCCGGCATGCCTCTCGTATAAAACCCTTCCTGAGCAGGGAGATCAGGGAAGCCGTGTTGGCTGTTTCCAGCTGGATGACCTGCAATTGGGTACTGGGCTGAGCATGCAACGGAGTGAGCCATTCGAGGGCCTGTTAGGCAATGGAGTTGTGGCAGATGGGAACTGCGTCCACTCATGATGGACAGTCCCCAGGGCTAGCTGCCCTGCAAAATAAAAAGAGCCCCCCCCCTTCCCAAATGCAGGCACCTCAATTGCTCCATGCTAATAAATGAGGAGTAGGTGTTGTGTAAAGCTAAGGACTCTTGACTATCAATTCAAGATTGAAATGGCCCTCTAGTCCCTGGCACTGCAACTGGGACAGCATGCCATGGCCAAGAGTTCCTGAGAAAATCCTTTCCCACTTAAGCGGGCGAGAGAATCGTGGCCTGAGGTCACCGGGAGCAGGGAAGCCTGATCTCTTTTTTAAAAAAAAAATTAAAAGTGTCAGGCTGGAGACATTCCCACCCCAAAATCAGCATGCCTCTTTGATTCCCCGCCTTTCCCCCGAAATGAAATCATGAAGAAGACAAAAATCCTTCCTTCAGAAGAACCACAAAACTCGAGTGCTGGTCATGGAGAAATAGAAATAACCAAAGATCTTGTCTCCCTTGGTTCAGCCATCCCACCCAAATGGAGACTTGCAGCTGAGAAGTCAGAAGGCGATGGGGACTCAGAAGGGACTTAGAAAAAGAGATCCCCAAAAGACCAAGGGCGCTTTTACACGACCTCTAAAATCCGGTGGCAACTTAAATTCGGACCAGAGATCGTGGGGGTTTGTCGCTCTTCCTGTGTTCCCACCCCTCTGCACTCCATTATTTCCTATCTGCGTGAGGGGAGGGAGGAAAAAAGGAAGGAAAGAATGCAGGCTCACCTCCGCCTGCCATCCAAGCAGCCTGGAGCAGCCCCTAGGGATTCCTGTATCTTAATGGGGCGGTGGGGACAAAAAAACAAACAGAAGGCGAGGGGAGCCCGGCATTCACAGCTTTACAATCTGCATCAGAAGATTTTTTTACCTCCTGGAGGCCAGGTACTTGAAAAGTGCGCTGGGACTGCACTTAGGTAGGTGTGATCATACTTAGGTTTTTTTTAAGTCCGCAGCTGGTGGGAAAACATTTTTAAGCTCCGGATCTGGGAGCCCTTTGCCTCAGATTTTAGGGGTCGTGTAAAATCGCCCCAAGACCACCCAAACCTTTGTTCTCCTGGTCACTGCGTCCGGGTGTAAAAGATGGACAGTGAAGAAGGATGATTGGGGGAGGGGGAGAGATTGGTTCATTGGACCTGTGGTGCTGGCGGGGGTGAGGGGCTTGGTGGTTACTATGGACTGGCAGAAAGGTGAACCCATGGCCTGGAAAGCGCTCTTTCATAAAGCCGGCGTATGTTGGAGGGGACTTGACCGCCGGGTGCGGCGACGTGCCTGTTGTATGCCGCCACAGGGTTGCTGGTGTGTGTTTTCAGTCCTAGCCACCCACCACGGCCTTGTACGCCTTTACTCCTCCCCGAAGGCATTGCAGTCTTTAGAAATGTGCTGATTTCAGAGGCCAGGGGGATTCTGTCCTGATGCCGCTTGGGAGAGAGACAAAAGGGACCCCACCCTTTTTTTTTTAGGGACGTGGACCCCCCAAAACACCTATGAAACCCCACAAACACACTCATGCATCCGGCCAGCCCTGCCTCCTGCTCTGTCTGCTGCAGTGAGGAGGTCTTGTTTTTAGGATCTCTCCCCCCCCCCCTCACCCAAATCACCCAGAACTGTCAAGCAAGGGTTCCCCCTCGTGGCTGGCAGAGAGAAACCGCACTCTTCTGTGTCTCTTTTCCAGGCCACACCACAACCACAAGTTATAGCAACAGCAGCAGCTGGTGGAGAGAAGGCACCCTTTCTTTATGCCCACCCTAGACCCCTGTGGGCCCATCAGCCTTCCCTGCCATTCGCCGGCAATGGGATTCCCCAGGGAAATTCCTAGGAGAATACAGAATAGAGAATAGAGTTTTTTATTGTCATTATGCATATGCAAGATATGCATAACGAAATTAGAGTGCTGTTCCACAACAAACTCTAAACAAGGAACCATACAAAACACATAAAACACATAAAACACCATACAAGATATTAAAAACTCTTAAAATTGCTTACATAATTTAAAACACTACTTAAAAACGGATTAGGATGGTGCTAAAACTGTCGCGTTTTAACTTGGATACCACTCTGGAATAAAAACTGTTCTTTAGTCTATTTGTCCTTGATCTAAGAGTCCTATATCTCCTGCCAGACAGCAACAGTTCAAAAAATCGGTGGCCAGGATGCAAAGGGTCTCTCAGAATTCTAGATGTCTTCCTCAAGCATCTGGAGTTGTATAGTTCTTCCAAAGGAGGAAGAGGACAGTCCATTATCCTCTCAGCAGTGTTTATAACCTTCTGGAGCGCCCTTCTATCTGCCACTGTGCAACTGGCGAACCAGACACAGAGGCAGTAAGTGATGGTGCTTTCTATAAAGCCCCAAGAGTGCATGTGTCTGCAGCTAACAGGGAGGTTGCAGGGCTTGTCTGTTCTGGTGGACGGGTCCTTCCAGCCCCTCTCCTGCATAGGGTCCCCTGGGGAAGGGCAGCTGGCGCTCTGTTGGAAGAACTGCCCTTCTTTGGGGGGGGGATGTCACTGCCCTCCACCCCACCTGCCCCCCTTCCCCTGGAGCTTCCTGGGCTGAGCAGAGGAGGAAAATGTAAAAATGATAGGAAGGAGGCCAGGAACTTCTGGGGTTTGTTGATGCAGCTTTGTGGCTCTGTGGGGACTGCCTTGAGGGCATTTGAGAGAGGGGGATTTTAAACATTGGATTTGCCTGCCACGCTTGTCTCAGAGAGGTGCTGCAAGGTGGCTACCTGCTCACAGTGTGGTGCAAATAGGTAAGCAGTAGCGTCTTTCCACATAAATCACAGCAGTAACGCCTAATGGTGATGGAAATGGCATATATTGGTTCAAATCACCATATGCAAGTTGAAGGCAAAAAATAATAATCCTCCTTTTGGTGCATGACGGAGTCCCTCTTCCTTGGAGACCTCTGGAACCATGGTAGGGCCACCTTGCGGGGGTGGGCAGAAAAAGGAGCCCCTGAATGCACCCTATCGGATTCTGTCTTTAGTTCCGCGGAATAAAGGGTTGGCAACGCCTTGGAAGCCTGGAGCGCTCTGGCTCTTTGGACTACAACTCCCAGAATCCCCTTGGAAGAGCCTGTCTGGAGGGATTCGGGGAGCTGGAGTCCGGAATTGGGGAAAAGGGTCCAGATCTGGAGCTGAGTTGTGACGGCGAGGCCGCGGGTGGTGGGGCCGAAGAAAGAGAGAGGAGGAGGCTGAAAGACAGACCCCAAAAATAAGGCTTTACCCCCATTTCAAGGACGGGTCCTCCGAGCGACCCGCGAGTGCCCCTCCCGGGCTGCGGCGCGCTACTCTTCCCTCTTTCCTAGCTCTCTGCGTCCTCCGGAGGTCATCTTGCCGTCGCCTTGGAAACGCGGCCTAGCGGACACGCCGCCGCCTGCCCGCTCGCGTGACAAGCCCTCCCGGCGCCATGGCGCAGGGGCCTTGGAACGAGGACACCGGCGCCGCCGTCTACCGATCCCGGGACCCCATCGGCAACCTGCGCCTCAGGTCCGGGCCGTAGATTTATCTCCCCCCCCCCCCCCCCCAGCGCCGCCATCATCATCTTTCCCCAAGGGGGGGGCGAGGCGGGGGCAGGCTGCGAGCGCTGGGGCTGATGGGAGTTGGAGTCCAGCTGGGGCTGCCCTCCCCAGGGCTGAGGGTTAAGGAATGGGGGGGGGGCTGAAGCCAAACGCCTCCAAAAAGCGTCGGGGCGTGTGTGTGTGTGTGTGTGTGTGTGTGTGTGCAACCCCCCCGGTGCAAAGCTTCCCCAGGGGGTGCAAAAGTTACTTTTTTCGGGTTGCCCTGCCCCCCCCTTCCCCCTTTAAAGAGAAAAAACAAGGGGTTAGGGTTGGGAATGACAGACCAAGCCTGCTCCAGGCCTCCTTTTAACCTGAGGGTGGAAAGAAAAGGAGGATGTGGCTCGTTAAATCTGCTTGCAAATTGAGGGAAGGATGCTTGGAAACCATTGCAGAAGGAAAAGCAACAAAAAAAGTGTCCTGGAAGCTGGCTGGTTAAAAGGCCGGGAGGGGGCCGCCCCGTCCCCCAGCAAGCGAGAACAATGTAACACATTGTAACTTTTATAAAAAAAAAACCCTTTTTAAAGAGGCATATGGAGACCTTTTTAATTTAATCTTCTTTTTTTTTTTGGCTACCTGCGTCCGCCCTTGTGGAGGGTTTCCCCCTCCTTATTTTACCAGTTCTTCTTTGCTTTCTTCTTCTTCTTTTTTGTTATATATTGTTGGTTTTCTTTCATTATAAACCGCCCAGAGTTCCGTCCCGGAAGATGGGCGGTATAGAAATACAATAAATAAATAAATAAATAAATAAATAACTTATTGTTGTAGTTGTACCTGATTCTTATTTATGTTGTTAACCGCTCGGAGTTCCTTCGGAAGACGGGCGGTATAAAAATAAATAAACAAATAAATAACAAGTGTGGGTGGTTCCCCCCCCCCTTTTTTTTAAAAGGCTTAACTTAAGAAGAAGCCAAAAGGGCAGTGTTTGTGGCCGGCCAGAGAAGCCTCCCTCCCTCCTGGGGCCTTGGAGGATGTGCCTCCCCTGAGAGAGACTCCGAGGCCTATGAGGCTGGTGGCCGGAGCCCCAGGGACCCTCTCTGTATTTGGAGGGTCTCCCCCCTTCCTCAGAGGTCTGGGTTAACTCCCCAGGTCTCAGGTCTCTCCCCCCCACACACACACACACACCTGGGCACCCCAGGAAGCACCTGCTTCAAAAAGGAATTTCTCGCTGACCGAATTGGGGCCACGTCAATAGAGATCCCAAATGGAAATACATGGAGAATATCTGCAGTGCTTTTTAAAACAAAATGTGGAGTTTTCTGCCTCTAAAACCGTTTAGGCTGGCACGGCGCTGCTTTCCCTTAAAGACACTGCTGCCTGGGTCAGCCGTCGGGGAGGCCTGATGGCTGTGAAGCTTTTAGGGGTTTGGGGATGTGGCCCTGGCGGTTCCTGGGCCGCCCTCCTCCTCCTATCCCTCCCTGGCTCTGTTGTTGATGATGACCACGATGACAACTGTCTTCTTCTCCCCCATCAGGGTCCGGCTCCAGCGGGTGACCTCCACCAGCCTCCTCCTGCAACGGCTCCAGCAGCCTTCCTTCGGCGGGCAGTTCATCCCCTTGGCTCCTCTCGGCCCCCGAAATCCCGCAGGTGGGTGCGCTGGGCTGGCTCAGCTCGTGTGGCATGACTGAGAGGGACCGTTGCAGCGGCCTCGGCTGTCCGGCCCTCCGCCAAAGGCCCGGATCCGCCCACTGGGGGCTGCTCCCAGGCATTAAAGCTAGCCAGTGCTCAGAGCCAGAAGGACGTTTGTGTCGGAGAGTCGTGATCCAGGCAGTGTGGGGGACCGAGGCTTAGCTTGAGTCCTGAAGGCAAAACCTGCCACTAGCCTGTCAGCTGTAGTTGCGAGTATTGTCACACCCTCTGGGCTCTCGTAATGTGGGTGGCAGTGGGCAGCCCGTTGTGGCTGGCCCTTTCGCAGGAGACCCCTTCCTTCTCCCCTCACCAGGGACAGGAGGCCTTCTCAGAGTCTGGGGCCTCCCCTGGTCCAAAGAGGGGTCTTTCATGGAT
Organism: Phrynocephalus guinanensis; assembly: GCA_037367245.1. NCBI lineage: Eukaryota > Metazoa > Chordata > Lepidosauria > Squamata > Agamidae > Phrynocephalus > Phrynocephalus guinanensis. Next base: position 5,877,940 of record CM074750.1, read on the forward strand.
GCTGCCCTGAAGCTTCTCCAGTCGGGGCCCATCTTCCCCCTGGGTGGATCATGGGTTCCCACTTTCTTGCCCAAGTGGACTGGCCTTGAAGTGGCAATGGGTGTTGGCCAGGCAGGATGTTGAAGCTACGCACACGCACAAACACTGTTGGTGTTGCAGGTGGGGACCGTCGCCTGGAGGAGGAGAAGGAAGAGGTGGTGGTTGGCTGGCAGGAGAAGCTCTTTAGCCAGGTGAGGGGCAACCCCCACATGTGCTCCCCACCCCGGCACATTCCAGCCACCCTTGTCTTTCTCCCTTCGCTTGCCTCTCCCCCCCCCTCTCATGGGCTGAGGGGTGCCTCTGTTGTTTCTTCTGGGGTCCTGGGGCTGCCCCACATCCCAGGCTTCCTGTCCCCTCCCAGTTTGAGGTGGATCTCTACCGGAACGCCTCGGCTTGCCAGAGCCCCCTTGACCGCCAGTACCACCAGGACATCCGGAAGCTGGAAGAGGCCGGAGGCCGGAGGAACGCCCGCATCTTCACCTATACGGACCACGACCGCTTCACCCACCTGGAGGAGGTGCCCCCTTTGGCATGGGGCAGGGAGGGACGGAGGGGTGGTTGGGTGGGGTGGGGGGGAAAACACCGAGCTGAAACACAGCATCCGGCCTCTTCCTTTGGAGGCCGATGGGATTAAAGGGTGCCAGGCTTTCATTTGGACCCACATTTCGCTGGGTCTCTGACAGGGACAGCGTTTCTCTTTGATTCTTTGGGATAATGCCGCTGCTGCGTCCATTTGGCAGATGGGGAGAGTGGGGTGGGGGTGGGGAGGTGGAGCCTTGCTGAAGCGCTTTTTCTCTCTCCCCCCCCCCACCTCTTCCAGCACTACCAAAGGGTGACGACGTCCCCTCAGGAAATCCCCTCTTACCTGGCGGAGACGATGGCCGATGTGAGGAGGAGGCGGAAGCGGCAGCCGCAGGAGTGCAGGCCCCTGTGAGTTGGCGGCAGGGCCTGCCATTTGGTGGGGGTGTTGTCCCTGATTCACCCCCTTCCCTGATGACCCCCTGTGGGGTGTGTGGACCAGAAGGAAGCTGGCCGGGCGGTGGGGCGACTGTGCCGTCTCCCTCCCTCCTCTCTTGGCAGGGAAGGAGGGGGCCTGAAGTCCCGCATCGTGAACTGGGAGCCCTCGGAGGAGTTTGTCAGGGACAGCCACGTCCTCGCTACCCCCGTGCAGACCATGTACATCATGGCGGACCTGGGACCCCCTGGCAAGTAAGGTGGCGCCTGTGGGCCTCTCAGGCCTTGCTCCCAAGAGTCGCTGGGGTTCCTGGGCAAGGCAGGTGCAGGCCTTGAGCTGCAGTGGTACCTCCCTGGGTACCCTTGGGAAGCCAGGGCAGGCCTGGGAGGCTGGCAGAAAGGTCTCCAGGGCCTGCCTGCTTGTGTGTGTGTGTGTGTGTGTGTGTGTGTGTGTGTGTGTGTGTGTGTGTGTGTGTGTGTGTGTGTGTGTGTGTGTGTGTGTGTGTGTGAGAGAGAGAGAGAGAGAGAGAGAGAGAGAGAGAGAGAGAGAGAGGAGCCCCGCCATTCCCGGCCCCTTGGTCAGGCTCAGCTGAAGGCCACCATGTCTCTGTGGTGGAGGCTGTCTCCAGTCAAAGTCATGATAAGCCATCGAGGACAGGTCAGGATCTGGCCGGTCGGTGGCCACCAGGAGGGGGTCAGGGTGCTGCCGTCCAGACGGGCCAAGCCTCAGTGCTGTGCCTCGGTTCTCTGCCACCGAAAGAGAGGCACCTGGATGCCACCTGCCTCCCCCCCCCCAGGCCACCCCTTAGGGTTGAGGTGCCCAGTGCCTTCTGGTCCACCTGTGTGTGTGGGGGGGGGGTGCTCGCCTCCCTCGGCCCCTTTGAGGCCCTCCTTCCTCCCGCTTTCCCCACAGGCTGGGCTCCAGGAAACACGAGCAGGTGCTCTGCACCATCAAAGTGGACAGCAACGGCGTCCTGACCATCAAGCCGGACTTCACGGGCACAAAGGGGCCTTACCGGTGAGCCGGCGTTTGGAAAAGCGGGAGGGGGACAGGGGTGGGTGTGCAGGGAAGGCAAGCCTCCTTCCTCCCCAGCCTGTCCTCTGAGCCGTGTGTCCTTTGGGCTGCGAAGGATTGAGCCGGAAGGAGAGAAGAGGGACGTGTGGAGCTTCACTCTGGAGAACGCCTCCTCCCCCAAGCCGGAGGAGGCGGTGGCAGCGGCAAACCGGGAGCAGCAGGCCTTCAAGGACGTAAGGGCTGCCTGCCATCTCCCCCCCCCCCCCCGGCTGAGGGTGCAGGGGAGGCCGGGGGGGGGCAGAGGCTGAGCTCTCTGAGCCGTGAGCTAGAATGGGCTCCCACTGCCATGCGGGGGCTCCTCGGGGTGGGGTGGGGTCACCCCTCAGATCCTGCCCAGGCCACCCTTGCCTGCGGGTCAAGGAAAGCCAAAGGAAGGCCTTTCGTGGCCCCCTTCGGCCTCCCAGTGGAGCCACTGTGGGAAGCCAGTGTGGCAGAGGTAGGGGCAGGGCTCCCTCCCTCCCGGTTGACTTTCCTCCCGCCCCGTCCCTCCTTAGCTGTACAGCCGGCACAAGGAGTACCTCAGCGGCCTCGTGGGCTCCGACTTTGAGATGGTGAGCCACGCTCCTTTTCGACCAGAGCGGGTGGGCCTCTTTTGCTGAGCCCCCCGCAAGCACACGACCGTAGAGAGAAAGTTGGCCCGGCTTCCAGGGGGAATGTCCCGTTGGCTGCAGCCTGGGGGTGGGGGGAGGGAAGGAGAAGATGGGGTGTTCAGAACCACCTTCCCCAGAAGCAGACCCGGGTGTTGGCAGAGGACTGGGGTCTCCTCGGTTGCCAGGCGGTGGGCCTGGGTCTGGTTCAGCAGCCGGTCAGTAGCAGCTGGATTCTCCCCCTGGGGGTGGGGTGGGGTGGGGGCTCCGCAGGGGGACACACTCCCACCATCAGGGAGATGGGGGGGGCTTGAATGTAGGGCAGGCATGTCCAAACTTCGGCCCTCCAGATGTTTTTGGACTGCATCTCCCACAATCCTTTGCCATTGGTGTTCTAAGCTTAGAATTCTGGGAGTTGTGGTCCAAAGCATCAGGAGGGATGAAGTTTGGACATGCCTGATGTCGGGCCTTATTGAGTGCATGACAGGCAATATCCCTACCACCACTGCCGCCACCGCCACCACCACTGAGTTGGGCTCCCTCTCTCTTTCTCCCCTCTCTGCCAGACCGCGCCCGGGATACTCAGGCTCTTTGTCAACGGGGAAATTGGTAAGTGAGCCTTGTGAGGCTTTCAGCTCTTGGGGTGGCTGGGGTTCCCCCCCCTCTTCCTTCAGCTCCCCGAGAGAAATCCTCAACCAGCACCACTCTGTCATCCCTCCCCTCCTCCTCCTCCTCCCTCAGTCCCCCACTTCAAAAGAGAGAGGGGGGGGAGAAGAGCAGTTCTGGGGTGGGGCGGTTGCTTCGGTGGGTGCCGCAGGACGCTGAAGCAGGAGTTGCCCTCCCACAGCGCCCTTGCCGAGGGCCTCCTCCTCCTCCCATCCCTGCCTCCTTTCCTCTGGCAGGGGGTGCTGGCCACCCACCGGCCAGAAATGCCTCCCCTTCTTTAGGGGGCGGGGGGGCATGCCCCAAGGGACAGATTGTCTGCCAGGTTCTCTCTTGGCACGGCCCTGATCCCTGACAGCCGTCTCCAAGCTGGGGGGGGGGAGGCAGGAGGAGAGGGTGCTGGCTGGCCTCCCATACCCCTCCCTTCCTCTCTCTCCTCCGTGGACTTAGTTTCTGCCCAGGGCTACGAGTACGACAGTCTCTACGTCCACTTCTTCCTGGAACTGCCCGCCGGTGAGTTGCCATCAGCCTTCGGGGAGGAGGGGGGAGGGTCGGGGGGCACAGTGAGTGGGAAATGTGGCCACCGATGGGCATCTGCTGGGAGGGCGGAGGGGGGAGGAGGAGGCCTTGAGACCCACAGCCTCCCACTCTTGGCCCATCCTGATGCTATGGTGGGACCACAGATTCCCTCCTCCCTCATGTCCCCCCCCACCACCACCACCACCTGTTCACCTGACTTCTCTCTCTCCCTCATCTTTCTGCTCGCCTTCTTCCCTCGCCACAGGCTGGTCGTGCCCCCCTTCCCAGCCGCTCTCCAGAGTGACGCAGACCTGTGCCACCAAGACCCACGGCCGGGTGAGCTGGGGGACGGGGTGGGGAGCCAAGCCTTGTGCCCAGGGAGCAGGGCTGGAGGGCCCTTGGACACCTGCTGCCTTGGCCCCGCTTCCCATGCGGAGGCCCCTGGCTTCCTGCGGGGGGGGGGCTTCTCTGCTCCTGGCCCGTGCCTTTCAGGAAGGGGGCTGGAGGGTCGCTGGGTTAGGGTTAGGGCTAGGGTTAGGGTTAGGGTTAGGGTTAGGGTTAGGGTTAGGGTTAGGATTAGAGTTAAGGTTAGGGTTAGGGTTAGGGTTAGGGTTAGGGTTAGGGTTAAGGATAGGGCTAGGGTTAGGGCTAGGGATAAGGTTAGGGTTAGGGTTAGGGTTAGGGTTAGGTTTAGGGTTAAGGTTAGGGCTAGGGTTAGGGCTAGGGTTAGGGTTGACCCGCCTGGCCCCCTCTCTTCCCAGGCGCGGGTGGCCTTCTTCTCCTTCCCGTTCACCCTGGAGTTGTTCCTCAGCCCGGAGGAGGCACCGGAAGGTGAGAGGGACCCGGGGGAAACTGAGGCAGACGTGGCCGCCCCAGGCCTCCGAGGGAAGCGGGGTGGGCGGCTTGAGCCGAAGGGGGAGAAGAAGGCCCATCTGCAAAAGCGGGAGGTGGGCAGGCTGGAATAGAAGAAGCCCTCAGCCGGCGGTGGTGGTGGTGGTCACCTGGAGGCGGTCCTTGGCCGCTGGCCCTGGCTCCAGAGGCCCCTTTCTTCTTCCCTTGGTTGACAAAGGGCCAGGGCTTGGGCGGGGGAGCCCAGCCGGCCACGTGCACCCCCTCTCTTCCTGCCGCAGGTTCCTTCCCTTCGTGGCCCGTCCTGTACTTTGAGGTGCTCTCCTTGGATTTCTGGCAGAGGTACCGCGTGGAGGGCTATGGCTTCGTGGAGCTCCCGTCCAGCCCAGGTAGAAAGGCGGTGTGTGTGTGTGTGTGGGGGGGGGGAGCCAGGCACGGAGCTGAGCTGAGGGGGTGGGGTGGGGGGTCTCCTGCAGGGAAGGCCTAGGCCCCTCCTGGCCCCTCCCTTGGGGACCAGGCCCCAGAAGGCCAGCCCCCACCTCTCTGGCCAGAGCCACCGCCACCGCCTTCCCTTTGGGGCTGCTCTGTCGCTTGGAACAGAGGGGTTTCTCAAGAGAGGGTCTCTCTCTCTTGGGGAGGGACGGCCACGGAACCTCATCACTCCATCCTGCCTTGCCCCCTCCCTCCCCGCAACCCCTGTGGCCCAGGCACACACACCGTGACCGCTTCCACGTGGCGCCCCGTGGAGCCAGGCACCTTCGCGGAGCTGCAGAGGTTTTTCATCGGGGGATCCCCCGAGCTGGAGGACCTGACCTACACCCGTGTGCCCTGCACCTTCGCAGTGAGGATCCGTGCAGGCCGCCTTGGCTGGGGTGGGTGGGGGGTGGGGGGTGGGGGTGGGGGTGGGGGCTCCTCCCCAGCTGGCCTCTTTGGAGGAGAGGGAGCAGGAACTCAGGAGGAGGAGGAGGGGGGTTGGCGGTGTTGGAGCTCCCCCTGTGCCACCCTTGGGTCCTCTTCCCCGCAGGGCGACCGCCTTAGCCGGTTTGGCTTCCGCACGGAGACGACCGGCAGCGTCACCTTCCGGCTGAACTGCCTGCAGCAATCCAGGTGAGCCTCCTGCCGGGCGGGAGGTCTGTGCCAAGTACCCGAGGCATACCTGGGGAGAAGGGAGAGGGGGTGCCCCCCCCCTGGCAGGGAGGACCGATGGGCCAGGGCCGGCCTCTGGGCTGCAGCCTGGCTCTTGCCGCTTTGGGAACTTCCCCCCCCCCGTCTCCGTTCTGCGGCTCCGTTCTAAGCCCAGCCGCCCTAGACCAGCTGAGGGGGTGAGTTTGAATTGGCCGGGAGGGGAGAAAGGGAGGGTGCTGGATCTCTTCCCCAGAATGTGACAGGGGCAAGTGAGCTGGGATGGAAGGGGGCTGTGCCCACCCCCCTATGTCCTTGCAGAGCCCCCTCCCCCCCGGAGCACGTGGCCCAGCCTCTCTCCAAATCCAGGCCTCAGCCCCGGGGAGGCAGCAGCAGAGGGCAGCCCAGCGAAGCCCCCCAAATGGGCAAGGATGGAGGCAACCGGGCAGGGCAGGTGGGGGAGGCCTGCCCTCATCAACCCCCTCCCTCCCTCCCTCCCTCCCCCTTGGCAGGGCTTACCTGGAGTCCAGCTCCATGAGACAGCGCATGAAGGGCGTCCTGGACCGGCTGGGGGGCTTCGGGCACCACAGCTCCTTCTACAACATCCTGGGTGAGCGGGGCAGGCAGGGAGGGAGGGGGGGAGGGGGGGAGGGGGTTCCCCAGGCGCTGACTGCCGCCACAGGACCCATGACGGGCTCGGTCTGCTTTCTTTCGTGGGCACCCGTTGCATGGAGTCTCTCTTTCTTGCCTGCGTGCTCCCAGCCTGGAGGGCAGAGTCTGGGCTAAGGTTAGGGTGGGTGTGGGTGTGGGTGCCTGGGCAGGGCTGTCTTTTGGGGGGGGGTCCCAGGAGGGGGGGGCAGGCAGGGGATTTTGGCTCCTCCTGGCCTTTCGTCTCACTGTGGACATGAACCCTGCTTTGCAACTTGGCCTTGCGGACTCCCATGGGACATTCTGGGCCCTCCGCCTGGGCTGTCGTCTGAAGCAGAGCTGAGGTGGTCCCTGGAACAGGCAGCCCTCTCCAGCCCCTCCTCTTGAGAGCTGACCCTCCCTTCCCCTTCTGCCTGCCTGCCTGCCTGCCTGCCTGCCTGCCTCCCCCCCACACACACACTTTTCTGGTCCCCTTCTCTCCTCCAGAGGCGTTCCAGCGAGCTCGGCGCCGCATGCGGGAGGCCCGGGAGAGCCTCCCCCAGGACCTGCTCCGCCCTTCGGCCTCCCCAACCCAGGAGACGGGGAGGGACGAGTCCTGAGCCAACGGTGGCAGGCCGGCTCTTGGGACCCTCTCCTATCGTGGGCAGCGGGCCATGGTGCCCCCCCCCCGCCACCCTCCTCGGCCACGTGTTTCTGCTCCCCTTGGGCGAATCCCAGGCCCCCGATGCAGCAGGACCTGGAGGTTACCAGCGCGATGAGGACCCTCGGAAAGCCAGAAGCCTCTCTTCTTCTGGGGGACAGTTGGACCAGCCTCCAAGGCCACCAGAAAGCCGGCCCACCCCCACCATTCTCGGACTCAGGCACTGCCGCCCCAGCTGCCACCAGGGGCCCTTCCTCCATTGGCCCTCCCTGGAGAAGCGAGCCGGCCTCAGCCTTCCCAATGCCGGTGGAACTCGGGCGTCCAAGGAGCCCCCGTGGCAGCCTGTGTCAGAGCCTTCCGGAAGAGACCCTAGGCGGGTTGTGGTGCTACGGAGAGCCCCCCACCAAGGAAAAACACACACCTGCCCCTAGGAAGCAGCCCTCTTGGGCGGAGGGAAAGGGGACCCCAGGAGAGCGGAGCCCTCCTCTGGGGTGGGAGAGGATCCTTGGGGTGGGGGTGGGGGCTCAGGGTGCAGAGGGGGCACCAGGTAGAGATCTTGCTGGCCTTGGCTGTCCACGGGTTGCGCTGGGCCTGCCGGGGGGGCGGGGGGGCTTGGCCTGGCCCGGAAAGAGCAATAAAGCCCCCAACTGACCTCTTGACGCTCCGGGTGGAAGCGAGTCTTTTGGTTGCCCAAGAAGAGCGACGGCCCTCCAGGCAGGGATGCTGAGGGTGCCTCCTTGCGCCCCTGCCCCTCTCCACACCTGAGCCTCTGGGGATGGGGGGGGGCTCCTCTCCCTCCCTCCCCCCCTGCCTTCCCCCCTACCCCCAGGCTGACCTCCTCTGGGGCATCAGGCCCCGGCAGCCACAGGAAGGGGAGCCGTCCGGAAGGATCCGGCTTGAGAGCCCAGTCCAAGAGCTGCTTCTTCTCGTGACCCCTGTGGCTTTTGGGTGGGTGGGGGGCGGGTGGGAAAAGGCCAAGGCTCTTGCTGCTGCCTGTTCTTCTTCTTCTTCTTCTTCCTCCTCCTCCTCCTCCTCCTTTTGGAATGCGCCAGGGACCCCCTGCCTTCCCAGTGATGTCACAGAGCCTTCGGAGGGGCTGTTCCGTCAGCCACCACACACAGCTTCCCCCCCTCCTTGCCAGTGGAAGCCCGCTGCAAGCCCCCAGCCTCCCTCTCAGAACTGGCTGCTGCCCAGGGCCCCTTCAAGGCCAGCGGTTGCACAAGTGAGCGGAAGGGGACCCCCAAGTCCCTTCTTCGGGCTGGGGAGGCAGAGGTAGAGGCAGCCCCCACCCCCACTTCCTCCTGCTGCTCAGGCCTCCCCCTGGGCCTTCCCCTTCTCTGGGTCTCCTTAGGCAGGCCAAGTAGCACCCTCGCCAGGGCCAAGCAGTGTGCATGGCTAGCTCTACTGGAGGTTTAAATGCCTCCTGGATGGGAGGGGGCTTTTCCTGCAGGGGGTTTATTGAACAATTAGAAGTCTGTGTGTATGTTTCTGCCTTCAAAAACAGGCTTGGATGCCATGCAGAGAATCCGCCTGCAACGGGTTGAGGCAGTCCTCCATCCCTCTGGAACCCCCCTGGCAGTGCCAGGGTGTCGCCCCCCTGCCCTCACCCCCTCCCTCCGTGGCCAGGGCAGCCGCCAGGTGGGCAGTGTTCCCTAGTGAGCCTGGGGCTGTTAGCTGTCCCTTCTTGGGTGGACCTGCCCTCTGAGGGGCTTCAGGCTTGTCCAGAGCCCCCGCTTGCCCCAGCCCCGTCAGAGAAGACAAACGGAGGCCATGGCCAAGGACCCTTGGAGGGCAGTCCCGGGCAGGAGCTCTGGAGGCCAAGGCTGTGGAGCCAGCCGGGCAGAGAGCACCACCAGCACCACCCCAGGGCCATCATAGCTGCAGCCGTGAACCCTCGGGCCGTTTGGAGGGGGGGTGGGGGGCGGGCAGCCCAGGGCATCCTTGCAGAGCAGCAGCCTGAATGCTTTCACTCCATACAGTAAGCATGGAGCAGAAGCGATACGAGGACACAGCCGACAGAGGAGGGAGCCCTGTCCGGTGGAGGTAATGAGGAGAGGGATCCTTCAGCCCCTCCTGTTTCCCACTCCTGCGCCTGGTTGGAACACAAGCTGCCTGGGGCTGGGATGGGCTGGGCTTGGTGGTCTCTGGGGTGGGGGCGGGGGGGGGGGGACTGGTCAATGGGACCCTCTTCATTTTGGAAGTAAAGAAAACAACAACAAATTGACATGCAAGGTGTCTGTGCTAGGGCACGAAGCTGATGCTGAGCGCTGTGGGTGCCCTTGGCTCTGGCGCCACTGGAGAAAGAGAAAGCCCTCCCCCCCCCCCGTGTGCCCCCCACCCACTCACCCACCATTGCCTCTGGGGAGAAGAGGCACCTCCCTGGCCTGCCTCCCTGACCCCAAGGACTGGGAACAGGACGTTGCCCGGGTTGGTCCCACCCCTTCGGACACCCAGGATGTGGGAGCCTGGAAGCATCCCTTCCGAATGATGGGCTTTGTGGTCCTGATGGGTTGCCGTCTCCTCCTCTGCCTCTTCCCCCTCCTGTAGGTGAACTCTGCTCCCTCCCAAGGAGGCTTCCTTTCCTGGAGGCAGGCAGACAGAAGGAGTCAGCGGTCCACACCGACCAGGCTGCCCGCAGCTGCCCGGCCGCAGCGACACTGGCTTTTCTGGTCATGCTCCAGGAGGAGGAGAAGGTGCCGGAAGAGGATTTTCTCCTCTGGGGGTGCCCCCCCCCTGCTGCCGCCAGTGAGGCCCTGGGTCCACCCGGTGGAAATTATCATGGCAGAACCAGACACCACCACCACCACCACCATCCCGATCCCTGCAAGGCCCGTGGGGACTTCCTCAGCTGCCTTCAAGTTAGGGCAAAGGTGTCAGGGCAGTGGGCAAGCCCGTCCCCGGCATGGACCCCCACCCCACCCCCCAGTTCACTCCTGGCAGCATCACCTTAAGGCAGGCATGTCCTAACTTTGGCCCTCCAGATGTTTTGGACCGCAGCTCCCACAGTCCTTTGCCAATGGCAATCTTAGCTTAGAATTCTGGGAGTTGTGGTCCAAAACATTAGGAGGGCCGAAGTTTGGACATGCCTGCCTTAGGGAGAAGTAGTAGGCAAGGGCTGGAGGGAGAGGTGGAAGAACTCCTTTGATGCTCTTCCTGCGTAGGGCAGCTGGCCCACCTGGCCAGTGATGCCAGGGACCCCTTCCATCCCCAATCCAGGTCCTCCCCCCCCCTTGGCCGGAAGGGTGGGGGCCAGAGGTGCCCGTCATCCCTGAGAGCCTAGGGGAGCAACTCTGAGGCCACACTTGTGTTCCCTGCCCCCCCCCCCACACACACCATGCGTGAGCCTGGCCAGTGAGCAGGGGCCCCTTGGCCCCCTCCTCCTCCTCCTCCTCCTGCTCCCTGCAGGCCTCCTCCGTCCAGCAACAGGTGCTGATCTACCATACTCTCCAGGCCCTCCTGCAGCACAGCCTGGAAGTGGATACCACGCGGGACCTCATTGTGGCCGCCTCCAAGCAACTGGGGCCCCTGCTGGCGGTAAGGGGGGTGCCACTCCTTCTGGGACAGGGTGGTGTCTCCTCTCTGGCTGAGGGGGGGGGGTGAGGCTCCCACTTTGGGGCCTCCTCACCCTCTCCCCTTTCTGGCAGGAGCAGGAGGGGCCCCGGGAGCTCCAGGCGGCCGCCAGCCACACCCTGGCCACGCTGGCCCACGGCCACTTCAACCCCGTCATGACGGAGCTTCAGCGGCACCTCCGGCCTTTCAGGCTGCCGAGCGAGTTTGCCCTCCTCACCCTGGGCAGGCTGGCAGCTGCCAACGGTAGGATCCTACGAGGGAGAGAAGGAGGGAGGAGGGGGTGTCTTGGTCCCTCCCACCGCCCCCCCCCACACTTGCCAGGCCCACGGAACCCCGGTGGCAAGGGCACGGAGGGCGTTCCAACGGGTTTGATCCACCCACGGTGCCACAAGCCCCAAAGCCCTTCCCCTGCGGAGGGTCCTGCTGCCTTCTCTCCTTCTGCCCATTGATTCCCCTCGTGGGATGGAACAGTGAGTCATTCAGAGAGACCACAGGGACACTCCTCTTGAAGGGAAGTGGATGTTGGTTGGTTCTAAGGCGTGATCCGGTCACCGTCACAGGTCCAAAAACCCTGCCAGGAGGAGAACTGGCAGGAGGGGAAGCCCAGGAAAGCCAAAACTCTGGTTGAAGCCCCCTGGTCATTCTGAGCCCCCTCATCTCCAAAGTTCATTGGGTTACACACCTGTGGACCCAGAGCAGAGCGCTGGCAAAATGAAGGGCTATTGCCTTCTCCTGTGTCCCATGGGGGCAGCCTGGGACAATGGGGTGGGAGAGGGCCATGGGCCGGATGGTCAGCAGCCTTTGGCGCTGCTGGTTGGCCCTCACCAACATGGCTCTGGGTCTGGAGGGTGAGAGAAGGGTCCTGGTTTCATTCCGTGGGGAGAGAGGTTGCCGGGGAAGGCAAGTCCTTGGCAGTGGGGCTCTGTCCCCTTGGCTTGGCCATCCGTTCCTCCTGGCTCCTTCCCCCTTCCCGGTGGGCCTGGCTCCCCCCCCCCACCCTCCCTGATCCCATTCCCAGTCTCCTCCCTCCCTGCCCTCCTCAGTGTACGGAAGCATCCCCTTCCTTGGCATCACCCTGGCCACGCTGCAGACCGTCGTGCGCTGGATCCTGGATGGGCGGAGGCGGAGGGCACTTTGCACAGGTGAGCCTGCCCTGGGCCGGCAGCCGGACCGCGAAGCGGGGGAAGTGAGCGGAGTGAGATGGGGGGGCAGCCCCAGAGGGGGTCCCCAGGGTGGACATGCAGCTGAGCCAGATACCGCCTGCTCTGGCAATATTTGGGACCGGTCGAGGCCGTTTCCCCTGGGCACTGCTTCGGGGTCATGTCATCCTGATTGCCTCTGCACCACGTGGAGGTCGACGTGGGCAAGATCCATCCTGAATATTGCCAAAGCTTTTGTGTATTTTGATTCACACCCGCTGTTGTCCTCGCTTAGCAAATCCTGTTTGTTGCTTGCACTCCTCGGAGGCTTGCCTAGTGTGACCATTGACAAGTACTGTATATACTCGAATATAAGCCTAGTTTTTCAGCCCTAATTTCGGGCTGAAAAAAGGGGGCCCTCGGCTTATATTCGGGTCAATACTTTTAGCCACTGAGGCAAGTGCATGGGTCGGTGGCTAAAAGTCATTTTAAACATCGTGAGCCTCTTCTCTTGACACACACACCCCCAATGTTGCAGGGAAGCGGCGTACAATGTTTAAAATGAGTTTTAGCCACCAACCCAAGCACTTGCCTCGGTGGCTAAAAGTCATTTTAAACATTACACCGCCCCCCACCCCCAGATCACAGAGGAGGAGTTGCCAGGCCCTGCTGCATTTCCCACCCTAGACTTATACTTGAGTCAATAAATTTTTCCAGTTTTTTGGGGGGGGGGTTAAATTAGGTGCCCCAACTTATACTCGGGCTGGGCGATCTTGACCTTTGGCCTCTCTTGTTCCCTGCCTCCCTCAGCCCTCGAGCAGATGTGCTGGGCCATCCAGGTGTACCTGCGGAACTGGGGGAAATGCTCCTACCCTCGGATCAGCGTCCAGCGGTTTGCCGGGCACCTCTTCCCCCTCTACGCCCCCATGGCCCGCACCTGGCTGCCTGGAGGGGACCCCCAGGTCAGGCCCCTCCCGCCATATCAGACATGCCCACGGGGAGCAGTCCTGACTCCAGTTCTGTGGAGGCAAAGTGTGTGTTGGAGGGGGATGGGTGGGCATGCTTTCTGCACTTGCCCTGGAAACAAAAGAGACAGGCAAGATTGAGGGGTCGGGGAGCCACACAGCCGACCCCTTCCCTCCCTGCCATCTCGCTTGCATTGCCACCCGCAGGTCCAGGCGGCGGTGCTGAAGGTGCTGAGTCCGGTGCTGAGCATCCTGCTGTCCAGGAGGGAGTTCCAGGCTCAAGTCCACGAGGACCTCCTCCTGCTCTCCGCACTGTATGAGAGCCGGGTCGACCCCCTTCTCGTCACAAAGGTGCAGATCCTTCACCAGCCTGCCACCAATCCGTCACACTCACACACACACACACACACACACACACACACACACACACACACACACACACACACACACACACCAGGTTGGCTTCCAGCTGCTTTTGTCTTCCTTGCTTACAAATAATTGCCCTTGCTTCTGAGCCCAGCCTGGCCCAAAGCCTGCAAAGCTGGAGCTCAGGGCAGGAAATCATGTCCTGAGAACGAAACCGACCGACTGTCTGGCCTCCACCCCACTGCAGCTGGGGTTGGTGAGACTCGAAAGGCATTTTGTGCCGCTGAAGGGGTCATGGGCTACCTACCCTCCAGCCATTCCAGTGGGAGAGAGGCCACAGAGGCTGGGGCCCAGCCGAACGCACCTTGCTCACAAACATTAGATGGGGTGGAACCCTTCCAAAGCGAGCCTAGGCAGGGAAAGAGGTGGCCCAAGGGGTCAGCCACCCCAGTTGCCACCACCACCCCAGCTGACTCACGCCTCCTGCTTTGTCTCAGGTCCTGCCTGGGTTTGCTTTGCTTACTTTCCGCCCTCCCCCCACCAAGGGCATTAGTGTGGCTGGAGGGATGGGGAAGGAAGGAACAGGGGAAGGGAAGGGATGAAGGGAAGGGAGGGAGAGCTGTTTGCCTGACCCTTGCAGCTCCTGAGCCAGATCTTGGAAGCTTCACTCGTGAACCGTCACCCAATCCCAAAGATGTTCGTGGATCCCCTGGCTCGTGCCCTGAGCCACCAGGTACGGACCCGGCCAACCGAGTGAGTCGGGGCCCTTTTGGCCACTAGGGCCTGGGGCCTCCCCCCCCATACCTGTCAGGTGGCCGAAGCCCCCTTTCCCCTCGGACTGGATTCCTGACTCCCGACCCCATGGTCTGTTTTGGGCTCTCTTTAGATCTGCCCTAGGGGACGAGAGCAACCACACCACCGGGAGAACTGCGCTGAGATCTCGCGCCTCTTCTTATACCTTGGTACAGCCTGGCCTGGCCACTGGTTGTGTGTGTGTGTGCGTGTCGGGGGGGGGGCACCTTTCCGGCAGCTGGCACTGAAATGCTCCAGCCCGCCTCCCCCCCCTTTGCAGACATGCCTTTGCACCCTCCCCACAGCCCGCTCCCGCCCCTCGGAGCTGCTGGGGGCTTTGCAGAGGCAACTGGAAGAAGGCTGTGAAGAACCCCGTGTCACTCTCCTGCTCCTGCTCTCCAAGGTGGCTGGGGCCCAGGGTGAGGACCACCCCACCCCCCGCGGGGTGGGCTCAGGCCACAGCAAAGGCAGGCACCTGGTCTTCCTGCTCCCTCCCTCCCTCTGGAGAGTCTTGGGGTGACGAAGGGGAGGCAGGGAAGCCCCCACTCCAATCTCTCCTCCTCCTCCTCCTCCTGCAACTCCTCCTCCTCCTCTGGGATGTGCCAGAGACTGATCCAGGCCTGCCACCTCCACCGCAGGGCTGGAGGGGCAGGGGAGGCTGTTGGCCTCCACTCTGTGGGGCATGGAGCCCGAGGCTCCCCCCTCGGAGACCAGAAGTAGCTCCCCCAGTTGCTGGGGGTCCTCATCAGCACCACGGACAGCTCTCACTGCATCATGGGACGGGTTGAAGCCTCCCCCTCCAATCCCCAACTGGCCCCTGTGGGGCTGAGGGAGCCCGGACCAGGAGGGGGGGGGGCAAGCCTCTTGGAGCTTCCCCTCCCTCTCTCTCTTGCACAGCCAAGGCCGCCCCCACCCCGCTCTCTTTCAGCGCCTGAGGTCTGGAGCAGGAGGCAGCTGTGCGTGAAGGCAGTGAAGGCTGTGCTAAGGGACGACAGTGCCAGGGTGAGGCCCCAGGCACGTGTGGGGAGGGGAGAGAGAGATGGGACAAGGGCCCAAGCTCTTGGGAGATAGCTGCTATCCACTGCTTTGCCCCAAGCAAGCTGGGGGGGGGTTGAGGTGGGTTCTGCTGCTCCAGGGTGGCAAACACTTGACCTGGGCCATTTCATGGGGCCATGAATAGTTTTCAGGGTTGTTGGCCAGTGGCAAGAAGATCCCACTCTGGACTTCCACACACACCCGGGCGACGGAGGCGGTTCACCCTGGCCCCTACAGCTCATCTCACCCACCCACCCACCCTCCTCCTCTCCTCCTCCTCCTCCTCCTCCTCTTAGGTTCGTCTGGCCACTCTGCAGGTCATCGGGAAGCTGCTGCATGTGGGCTACTTGGAGAAGGTGGAAGGGTGGCCCCTGCATTACATCGCCCTGCAGCTTGCTGTGTCTTCCCACCAGCTGGTATTCAAAATACAGAAGGACTCCCCTGTCTGCATGACCAGATTCTGCTGTTTCAGTTCTTGGTGTTCTGAGCATATTAACAGAAATAAATAACAGAAATGCTCATTTTCACCATGTATTTTCCAGAACTGGCCACTAGATGGAGCCAGAGACCATGCTGTGTCTTTCTTCTTGTTGAAGGACACATCATGCCATCTCTGGCTTCTCCCAGGTGGCCAGTTGTGCTACTACAAGGTGGAAACGGGTGTTTCTGGGTTTTGTTTCTTTAACCGTGCTGTGTTGTACAGCATTCCCTATCTTCTGTGGGTTTCAGCCTCTGTGGGAGGGAGGGGCGTTTGGAACCAATTTCCACTCTGTTCAGCTTAATATACAGCTGGAAGGTTTTAATCCTGGCTGTGGTTTCCTTGCCACATTTGTGGCTAGGGAACTGGCAGGAACAGTTTGGGCTGAGTTGGTGAAGACCAGAAGGGAGGGAGGTGTCAAGAAGGAGCAAACGGTGTGTGTGTGTGTGTGTCTGGAAGCATCTGCCGGAGCACCAAGAGGGACAAGAGGCTCCTGGCAACGGAAGAGGGCAGCTGGAGATCAGGGGAGTGGGGGTGATGGTAGCGGGGGGGGGGCTTTGCAACTCCAGCGGGGGACTCCATCTCCTCTTCCAGACGCACCCCATGCGGAGGCTCCCCCTGGGTGGCCTGGAGGAGAAGGCCATCGAGAGAGCAGCCATGGAGGCCCTCCACGCCGCCGTGGCAGCCAAGAAGGGTGCCAGCCAGGTCAGGTCACGGCTCCAGGAAGAGGCCAGGGTGGGGGAGTGGGACATGGAAGGGTTAGGGGGGGAAATGGGCCACTGTGGTCAAAGAGGGGCCCCTTCCCCTCTGCCGAGAGGAGGAAGAAGACGAGGGGGGGCCCTAGGATGCTGTTGGCCTTCCAAGGGCTGGGGCTAGAAGACGGAGGGGGGGGGGAGAGTCCCTTCTGCACACTCTTGGCCTTGACCAGGTTGTGGACTGGAGGCAGCGGCCGCAGCCGGACGGCCACCCCTGCGCTGACCATTTCCATCGGCATGAATGCAAGTTGGGCTGGGCAGGCCCTCAAGCCGGGAGAAGGAGGCGGGAGGCCTGGCCATCTCAGCCCCCGACCCACTTCTCTCCCCAGCAGGAACTGTGGGCAAAGCTGCTGAGCTACCTGATGCGGCCCCATTGCGCCACGTCCACCGTGCCCCTCTGCCACGCCTTGAGGCTGCTGGCCAAGCAGCGGCTGCGCCGAGCCGCCCACAAGGAGGGCGGATTGGACCCAGGTGGGTGCGGGGATGCCTCCCACACCCACACCCACACCCACACTTCTCTTGCTTGGAGGGAGGTTGTGGGTCCTCCCTGGCAGGCCTCATAGGGTGGTTCCCCACGTAGGCCCCCCCTGCTTCCTTGCTGGCCTGTAAAAGGGCTGAAGTGGCATCACTCCTGGCGGGTGCAGCCTGCAGGGCTGAATGGTGCTGAGCACTGCCAACCCCTCGAGTTGAGTTTTGATAAGAATTTATAAGCATGAGAAAAGTCAAAATTATTATAAGCATCATGCTATTACAATATTAACAGACCTGATTGTGCTGAGAAAACATGAGGTCTCAGTGACCTTGCTGTGGTTTGGCATGATTGCACATTGCGGGGCTGTCATTTTGCTGAGAGCAACATTTGGTGGTTAGCCAGGAATAAGGAACCAACTTGAACTATCAAACAAACTGGGTAATGGGGTCAGGTCATTCTGGCTTTGACGGCCAAATGGCTATGAGCCAAGAACACATGCAAGCAACAGGCACGTGTAAGCATACGTAAGTCTCAGATCATACAGATCATACAGAAGGGTATATAACAATGATGAGAAGCAATTTGAACCCTGTCCAGACCTGCTAGACTTGATCTGTGCAATGGATCAACCCAGGCAGCTCTGAACCCTTAAGCAAAAGGCTTAAGATTTCATACTAACCATATCTGTGTTTTGTGTACTGCTGGCTTGCTGAATACTTTCTATATTTCTGTATCCCTGTGAATGTCTAATAAAACCCTTGCTATATAACTAACTCAGTGTGGCAGTTTTTGAAGAACAACTTATTATTATCAGTTCTAATAGATGTCCCAGTTTTTCCCATCACTGGGAAAGGGAAGGGGGCCACGTGGCCGGGCAAGCAGGTTCCGTGGCTGCCCCGTCACTTCCGTGACCCCTGTCCTCTCTCTCCCCTCCCCTCCCCTCCCCCCCCTTTCTGAATCTTCCCAGGGGATACCCCAACCCCCCAGGAAGTGCTGGCTCGGCTGCTGGTGAGTGAGGAGGTGGGCCCCCAAAGGGAGGGCAAGGGCCTGTTTGCCCCCCCAACCACCCCCGCTCCAGAGAGAACTGCCGTGGGCGCTTGACCCACGTCCTGCCCTCGGATCCTGGCCTGCTAGGGTCTAACCCGCCTTGCCTCCCCTCCTTGCCTCTCCCCCACCCCCAATCCTCTTCCTTCTCCCTTTCAGAGCCTGGCGGTTTCACCCTTGGAAGGACCCGGCCGTGGAGCCGCGGCCTTGCTTCTGCTCGAGGCTTTGCGGCCAGAGCTCTACCAGGAGGTGGCCGACCACTGGTGGGTGGAGGTGCCAGCCCTCGTCCGTTACCTGGGAGGTAAGCAGGGGAGGAAAGCCCCCCCCTTTGGTCCTGGCAACGCCAGCTCAGGGCATTTTTACACGATCCCTAAGATCCGCTGGCAACTTAAATTCGGACCAGAGATCGTGGGGGTTCATCGCTCTTGTTGTGTTCCCACCCCTCCGCACTTCCTTGCTCCTGTCTGCGTGAGGGGAGGGAGAAAAAAAGGGAGAAAAGAATGCAGGCTCACCTCTGCTCTGCCCTCCAGCTGGTCCAGGAACAATTCCAGTCTCTTTCAGTCTCTTAAAGGGGCGGGGGCAAAAAAAAACCACACACACACACAAGGCGAGGAGAGCCCGGCACTCACTGCTTTACATCCGCATCAGAAATTTTTCATCTTCGGAGACCAGGTACTTGGAAAATGCGCTGGGACGCGCTTAGGTGGGCGTGGTCGTACTTAAATTTTTTTAAAGTCAGGAGCTGGTGGGAAAACAATTTTAAGCTCCGCATCTGGGAGCCCTTTGCCTCGGATTTTAGGGGTTGTGTAAAAGCGCCCTCAGGCATACTCTGCCCTGGCTTGCCCGCTGCAAGTCACCGTCCCTGCTCACACCCATTTCTTTCCCCCCTCCCCCTCTCTCTGTTGTTCATGGAAGGCCACAGCAAGTACACGTTGGAGAAGGCCGTGTGGCAGGAGAAGCTGCTGGAGGTATGGGTTCACCCCCCCCCCCCGAAGGGCCAGCGAGCAGATCGCCCCCTCAGTGCCAGAGTCCGTCTCCTGGGCCGTCACCTGCCCTTCTCTTCCTGACATGTGTGCAGTTTCTGAGGAAGTCCCTGCAGCAGCAGCAGCAGCAGCAGCAGCAGCAGCCGCTGCCGCCGCCAAGGGGTGGACGAGAGGAGGGAGGCGGTTGGATCCTGGGGCTGGCACAGGAGTTTGCCAAGCAGCTGCACTTGACCCAGGGCTCCTCCATTGAGAAGGTCAGCTGGGGGGGGGCATTGGGGTGCCTTCGGAACACCCTTCCTACCCATCTCCCACGCACCCACCCACCCCCTTTGGCTTGGCTGTTTTTCCTATCCGGTCCCTCCCTATGAACCCCCGGGCTGGTTCCTTGCCCCAGAGTGACACAAGAAAGGCTGCCAGGTGGCATCAGCCACCCTTGAGCCGAGAGGAGGGGCACCCACGGGGCAGCCAGGATTCGGGGCAGGCTCTCTGGGATGGAAGGTGGGGGTGGTGGTGGCTGGGAGGGTGGGCGGGAGCAGCCGCAGAGGCTACCGTGGGCCTCCCTTGGCCGCCCTCTCTCTTCCCCAGGTGTTCCTCCACAAGGCCCTGGGGATGGCCCTGTCCTGGGCGGGCGAAGCCCAGGGGGTGACTCGCCAGCTGCGGGAGGTGCTGCTGCAGGCCGATCATGCCGAGGAAAGTCAGCGGATGGTGGGTGCTCCCCGTTGCACCCTCATCTCTTGCCCCAGAAGGCAGGCGGGATGCGGGTGTCCCGTCGGCCAGGGCCCACCTGGGCATGTGCGCAGGAGAGGGGTCCTCGCCACCCAGACGGTCCTTTGCCTCCTCCGTTCAGGACTGTTCTCTCTCTCTCTCTCTCTCTCACCCTCACCCTCCTCCTCCTCCTCAGGGCCTTCGCTGGTGCTTGGCTTACTGTGCGGAGGGGCAGCTGCCGGCCGTCCTGGCTGCCCTGAGCCACTTTGAGGAACAGGCCGTGCCAGGCGAGGAGGAGTTGGACATGGAGCCCGGTTGCCTTCACTCTGGCCAGGTCAGGCCCTGCACTCGCATCCTCTGGGCCTCCCTCTCGCACTCTCAGAAGGCCTCCTTGGCCGTGAAGGCGCAGGGACAAGGTTTCAAAAGAGATAAAGGAAGTTCCAGTCGCCAGCTCTCTCCGGAGAGCCTGGGAAGGGCCTAAGAGGAGGGGAGAATACCACGGCACAACCCTGGAGGGTCCAGGGACAGGCCCTGCATGGGCCAAGGGTCATTCATTGGGAAGGGGATTTATGTTGGCCCCGACGCCTCCCCGCTTCCCCAATTGCTCGCTTCCCCAGATTTCTTCCCATTCAAAAAGGCCCTTGGGAGTGAAAGAAGCCAGGCCCACCTCCCACCCCAACCACAAGGTTGGCATGGAGCCTGCAGGGCCTGTGACTGCCCCCCCCCCCGACACACACAGTATGGAATTTGGGGGCTGGTGGACAACTAGATCAGGGTGAAAACAAGGGGGGGAGGCAGAGGCGCTGGAGGGACCAGGTAGCTCTCCAAGGTCCTGAAGGCACAAAGAGATTTCCCCCAGAGCCACGAGAGAGGGGGGGGACCCTGGTTCCCCTGGCCTGGGGACAGTGGGCTTTGGGCTCCAGGGGTGGGGGTGGGCTCTGAGCATCAGAGAAAGACCTTTCCGTTTCCCACCCTCCTTGGCCCTTTCCTTTGGCCCCTGCCTGCCCTACCCGTCCCACAGGGCTTGCCGGAAAGGGCCCGGTTGAGGAGCGCCCTCCTGCTGCTCTACAGCAGCACAGTCCTCCGCGCCCCCTGGGAGCAGCTGAGGCCTCACCTGGGAGGCAGGATCGTCCCTGGCATCCTGCGCCATTACGCCGCCTCCCCCGGCCCCCAGGTGAGCCCCTTTGGTGCACCCCAGAGTGCCCATTCCAGGAAGGGAGGGGGCGGGACGGAAGGAAGGAAGGAAGAACAGGCCAGCAGGGGCAGGGAGGGGGACCCTTAGGGTCGCTGGGCTGAGGCGGAGGGCCCCCAGGATCAGCGGAGGAAGGGGGCAAGGGGGGAGGCGGAGGAGGAGGAGGAGGAGGAGGAGGAGGCGAGGCTGGACCTGGGAAAGGCAGGCCTCCCAGTGGCCTCTGCCAGGCAAGCACACGCACCCACGCACCCACACTGCTGAGCCACTGTAAACCAAAAGGGAGACGGGGTTAGGGCCAGCACGGACCCTGCCTGGGCCTGGCTCAGGGCTCTGTCTTCCCCCGCTTCCTCACGAATGGCTCCCCCCAGAGGGCCAAGGACACGGAACTGCTCCTGAGCTTCACCCAGAGCGTGTCGGAGCTCAGCCTCTCCATCCAGGGCCACGGAGAGACCCCAGATTTCCGGCTGCCCCAGAAGCAAGCGCTGCTGGGCCACCTCGTGGTGAGTGCCCTCCGGGGGGAGAGGGAGTGGGCCGCTGCCTCAGGGTGGAGGGGGTGGCCCCCAGAAGGACAGAACTGCCAGCCGAGGGGGTGTTGCATGGCCTGGATCGAGGTTTATATTCTGGAAACCCCCAACGACACCAAAGGGGCAGAAGGGCTCCCTTCCTCTCGCTTATGGTCTCCTTCTGGGTCATTTTAAACTACAACTCCCATCATTCCTCTGTACTGGCTCTGGAGAAGGAAAGCCACAGATCCCCCCCATGCCTGCCTGCCTGAAAGGTTTTGTCCAAGGGAGTTTGGGTGGGTGGGTGGGTGGGTGGTTCCTGGTGGGACCCACCCAAGGCCAAACCCCTGAAGTCCTCCTCAACGGAAGTCTCGTCCCCAGCGTGACCGCCTTTCCTCCCCCGCCCGGTGCGGTTGCTTCCAGGACATCCTCAAAGCCCAGTCCTCCGAGGAGGCTGCAGGGTCGCCCGTCTGCCGAGAAGTCCTGGCCGCCCTCTGGCACCTGAGGTGAGCGCCTTCCTGCCGTTGGGTCCCTGCCGGCGTTGTTTATCAGCGCCTGTCTCAGCCTCAAGACCTGGTGCCACAGCGTGGCGTTGAGTGCGTGCAGAGTGCTTCTCGTCGTCGTCGTCGTCCCCCCCGGGACCACAGGCAGCAGCTGGGGCTGGAGCCTCCGCATGAGGAAGGGGCTTCCCTGGCTGATCTCAGCCCACTTGGGGGGGGGGCAGCATCTCAGGGTGTAGCACATGGTGTGGATGTGTTTGGAAGGGCGGCAGTGGCCACGGGGGTTGGAAGACCTGCCCGGACCCTCGCAGGACCCTGGAGAAGAGCAGGTGGCGCCTGGCTGGAGGGTCCAGGGATTCCCCCTGCCCTTCGTCAAGCACACGGACTGCAGCCGTGCCCAAGAGACCCTTGCCCTCCAGCCGTGGCTGGCCGTGGCACCTAACAGAAGGGCTCACGGCGTCGGCATCATTCATGGTCTTCCAATGGTGCTTGTGTTTTGCCTCCTGCCCCCGGATGGGGCGCTCAGCCCTCCCCTCTTTCCAGTCAGGAGGTCTGGGCGGGGGGGGGGCCTCCGTCCAGCTGACCCTGCCCCCACCACGGCCTTCTGCCCACAGCCAGGTGCCAGAGCCACTGCCCCACGAGGAAAGCGTGGAGCTGGCGGAGCGTTGCCTCAACTACGTCCTGGCCCTTCCACCTTCAGAGCTCTCGGGAGATGCCACGCAGGTGAGGAGCCAGGCTGGCGAAAGGGGCGCTCCCCTACTTGAGGGGGGTAGAACACCACCCCCCAGCATTGCATCCAATTCCTCCCCCACCAAAAAGAAGAAGAAGAACAAGAGGAAGAAGCAGTATAGTAGCCTCTTTCTGCCCTGCAGGGTCTTCCCACGGGGACAATGGCTGCTGTGTCCAGGCTGGTGGAGGCCCTCCTGGGGGAGCCAGAAGCCGAGTGGTGCCAGCAGGCCTTTCAGGTGAGGAGGGCCCCCACTTCCCCGCCAGGCAGGATAGCCAAGGCACACTCACACCTTGCTCAGCCAGCTGGATGCCATCCTGCTCTCCAGGGGCTGGCAGTCGTGCCGCCACCACCGCCACTGCTGCCACCCACCGCCCGCTCTTTGCCCACAGCTCTTGGGCTACTGGCTGGTGTCAGAGCGCGAAGGGCAGCGTGCCCGGGCCATGCAGGTCGCCGCCCACCTCCTGAAGGCCCGTCTCCAGAGGAGCAGCATCGGCCGTGATGCCATCTCTGTAAGTCCCAGCCGGGCCTTGGTTGGACCGGCCTTCGCCCGCCGCCGCCCCCTCGGTCTGGCCCGGGGGGGGGGGATTCCCCAGGGACTGGCCATCCCCATGACCGACTCCCTCTGGGGCCTGCCCTGCTTGGATCCCCCTCGCTGGGATAAGGGGTGGCCGGAGCCGACCTCGCCACGCCTATCCCAGCCCCTCACCCTCCACTCGGTCTACCCCACAGCCGCCGCTCCCTCTGGGCCAGTTTGGCCACTTCCTTGGCATCCTGGGGCCTTCCACCCACGATGCCCTGGGCACCATCCGGAAGGGCGCTGGGCAGTGCATCGAGGCGCTGCTGAGCATCCCAGGTGAGCCCACCGTGAACGGAGCTTTTGAAACCCTCGATTGCAAGGAGCCCTTGACTTAAATGTTTGCCTAGATCAAAGGGAAGGACAGTTGTGACTTCCATTACGGTGTGGGTTGGGGGGGGCTGTCACCGTAGCCTGGCACTCCCCCCCCCCGGGTGTGGTCCTTGGCATTCAAGAAGGCCAAGTTTGGCCTATAATGTGGACCCAGGACATCTCAAGCTACCTGGCTAGTTAGGTGATCCCTGAGCTTTCCCCAGAACCTTATTCTCTTCTGGGAGCCTTGGCCCCCACGTAGGGGCCCAGAAGGGTAGCGTAGCAGGTATGATGAATGAGCCACTGGGGTGGGAGTGGCGGTCTTCTGCCCAGCCCTGGCAACCAGAGCAGGGGCAGGTAGGCAAGGGGGAAAGGAGTCACTCAGGTGCAGGTGGCAACCTTTCCCAAAGAAGCCGTGTCTGAGGCAGGAGCCCCTCATAATGGCAGAAGCTGCCCCTCCCGCCTGGCGGTGTCCTCTCAGGCGGAGCCTGGGAACCCCCCCCCCCACTTCCTTCCCTCTGGGCTTCTCCCCCAGGGACAGCGAGGCGCCTGACACCTGAGGGCCGTGCCAAAGGGTGGCGCCTGCAGTGCATTCAGCGGGGCCTGCGGAGTGAGAGCGCCGGGGAGGTGCACCTCGCCTCCCTCCGACTGGCCAAGGTACGGCAGGGCCTGGAGCCTTGCACGGTGGCAGCGGTGGGATTGGGGGTGGGCGGGCAGAGGGGCATGGCCAGGGAATCGAAAAGACACCCTGGGAAGGAAGGCTCCAAGGCGCGCTCAGCTCAGAAGAGGCTTCCTCTGCAGAGAGGGCCTGCGCAACACAGTTGTGCTACCAGTTCAGGCCGCTGTAGAGATGGACGGTCCCAGCTGGAGGGGGGAGGCACTTGGTGCCTCGCCTCCCTCCCTGAGGACCCCTCCCCGCTCGCTGTCGCCCCAGCTGGTTGCCCGCGCTCTGCCCTCGGAGGAAATCCTGCCCTTCCTGCGCTCGCTGCTGGAGCAGCTGAGCACCCTCAGCGCCGCCTGCGACCAGGCCGCCCTCTCGTGGTTCGAGGTGGCTGCAGGGGAGCAAAGAGCAGACCTGAAGGACAAGGTGAGGTTAAGCTCCCTCCTGCCAGCTTTGGCCCAAGCATGGAAGGGGCCAACCCCTGGCTTGCATGCCAGCTGGCAAAGGCGAGGGAGCCGGACGGTGGTGGGCCAGCAGCCTCCGTGGCTTCATTGGCCTGGATCTCAGGCCGAGAGGAGGGCGTGAACCGGGGAGTGGGGTGGGGGGCAGAAGGGTGGGACTTTCCTTTCTCTTCTCTCTCTCTCGCTCTCTTTCTCGCCCCCCCCCAAACCAGGTACCTGAGGTGGTGGCAGTCATTTGTTCCTCCCTCCAGTGGGCCGAGGACCCCTCCCTGCGATGCTCCCTGGCCCAGGCCCTGCGCGGGCTGGCCCGGCACCACCACCGAGCGGTCTGTGCCTCCCTGGTGGAGCAGCCCCTGCTCCAGCCCCGGTGGGTGCAACCCACTGACCACAGCTGAGGGAGGGAAGGGGGGGCTGCTGTGGGGTGGGGTGGGGGTGGGAGTTGGCGCATGGGTCCAAGCCGAGGGGGGAGGTGTTTCTCTTTCCCTCAGGTACCAAGATGAGAATGGTGGGGCGTGAATCCCTGGGGCCTTTCTTCTGCCTCAGGCAGCTAAAAGCCTTGAGCACTTGAAGGCTGTGCCCCTGGGCATCCATAGGTCTCTGCCCTCTGCAGGATTAGGCCCTGCCTCTGTGATGGGCTCTGCCTCCCCACCACCCAGCTTCTTCATCCCTCCCTACCAGCAGGGGAACAAAGGCTGCCAATGCCCCCCCCCAATTTCCCCTCCGGCAGCCTCCTCTTATTCTGGTGGCCCCTTCCCGGGATCTCCCTTGGCTCCCCCCCCCCCGGGTGTTTCGGGAGGACCCCCTCAGACCAGCTGGCTTGTCTTCTCCCCTCCCTTTCTTGGGTGCTTCTCAGGGCCAGGAGGGAGCTCTGGGGAGCCCTCGCCACCCCCGAGAGCAGCCAGGCCTCCGTCCTCAAGCATCTGCTCCGCTGGGTGAAGGCGGACGTCGACGGCGCCCCCCACAGTGTGTCGGTGAGGCTGCTGCCCACGGGGGGGGGGCGTCCTGCCTTGGGGTCAGGGAGGAGGGGCAAAGTCAGGGGCGGATCCCCCATTCCCTTGGGGCCAGGGCTGGAGGCAAGGAAGGATTGCCCCGTGGTATTGCCCCAGGCTTGTAGGCATGGAGACGCCAACTTTGGATCCCCCGGGGGGGGGCATCAGCTTCCAGGAGGGACCTGTTTCCGTCTCTTCAGCCCCCCCCCCTCCATGCCGCATCTCCCCAGGTGCTCATTGCCCTGCAAGAGGTGGTCTCAGCCTTGGGTGACTGCGCCGGCCTCTTCCCCCTCTTCGCGGAGCTGTGCCATGCCCTCTTGCGTCGGCTCAGCCAGGACGGGCCCAGAGAGATGCCGGCCGCCATGTCTCCCCTTCTGGGAAGCCACGGGGAGCTTGGGACGGGACAGGCAGGCCCGCGTGGGTAAGGTCAGCCCCCCTCCTCCCCTGCTTCCCAGGCCCCATTCTGTCCAGCCCAGCCCAGACCTGGCGCTCCTTGCGGCCTCTGGCCCCTCCACTTGCTCCTTCCGTGGTGTGTGTGTGTGTGTGGGGGGGGGGAGAGATGCCTGAGTCACTCACACCCCCTTCCCCACTCAGAAGGGCCTTCCCTCCTGCAGCCACGCCCGGGGGCAGGTAGCCATCCCCAGCCTTCGGCTGGCCACAGCGGCCACTCCCTCCCTGGACCTGCACTAAGAGGGAGAACATGGGCTTCCTTCTCCCCAGCCGGAGGTCCCTGCCCTTGGGTGAGCTTTGCCCTGCCCTGCCCTGCCCAAAGCCTGGCACTGTCTTCCAGACTGGCGGTGGCCGTGCTCCGGTCCGTCTTGAGCCGAGCGCTCCCCAAGGCTGCACAGGAGATGGAAGCAGAAAAGGCCTGGACTGCCCTGGAAGAGCCCCAGAGCCTCCTTAAGGGAGTTGCCTCCTTGGGCCGGTAAGGAGCCCCTTCTGGGTGGGGTGAGTGGGGGTAGGGAGCTGCGAGGGAGCCTCAGGCATCTCCCCTGGCAGGGTTGTTAAGAACCTAACAACCTAAGAAGAGCCCTGCTGGATCAGGCCAAAGGCCCATCCAGTCCAGCTTCCTGGATCTCACAGTGGCCCCACCAGATGCGTCTGGGACCGCATGAGACTAGATTTCTGTCTCCTGATACCACTCCCCTGCATCTGGCCCTTGAAGGACCCCGGTTTTAAGCCTGGAGACGACACATCTCCATCATGGTTTGTCACCTGGGATGGACTTTTCCTCCAGGAATCTGTCCCATCCCCTTTGGAAGGCATCCAGGCCAGATGCCGTCACCACCTCCTGTGGCAGGACGTTCCACAGACTAACAACGCGCTGGGTGAAAAAATATTTTCTTTTGCCTGTTCTTACTCTCCCAGCCCTCAATTGGAGTGGATGTCCCCTAGTTCTGGTATTTTGTAAGAGGGAGAAGAGCTTCCCTCTGTCCACTTGACTCATGCTCTGCATTATTTTGTACGTCTCAATCATATCCCCCCTCAGGCGCCTTTTTTCCAGACTAAAGAGCCCCAAATGTTTTAGCCTTTCCATGCTGAGCCGAGGAAACCCGCCCCAGGAGTCCAGGGAGTGTTACTTTGGGTCCTGGGCCTGGGGAGAGGTGCAAGCCATGGGGCTGGGACCCCTCACCCAGGAGTCGCCCTGCCGTGACCCCCGCTCTGCTCAGGAGGACGGACCCCTTAGCCATTGGCAACCTGGGCTTTAGCCCTAAGGAAGGGCATTGCCCAGGGAATGAAGCCCTCACCGCCCCAGGCCTTGATACGACAAGCAGCCGGCTCCAGCAGGCTTTCCCCGAAAGGAGTTGGCAGATGAGCTGAGGGGGACGGGGGACGGGGAGCGCCACCCTTGGCCTGGATGGATCACGCTCACCTCCTCTGCCTTTGGGGACGGCCGCCCTCCTCAAGGCCTCTGGGGGAAGAGAAAGGACCCCAGGAGGAGCCCAGCCTTGGTAAGCCTCGGACCCTGCAGAAGGGGCCAGAAGGGTTGGGTGTGTGTGTGTGTGTCATGGTTTGGATCTTGGGGGGGGGCTCTGGTTGCAAGGCAAGGCCGGGAAGGTCCCTGCGGCTTCACACCCATGCCCGCTGACCCCAGTGGCTTCCCGCCCCAGGGCCTTGGCACATGCCGATAACCCCCTCTTGGAACGGCTCCTGCGCCGCTTCCTTCGTGCCCTGCGCTCCAAGGGCGGCCCTTCCCACGGCCTGGCCCTGGCCTTCTGCGTGGAGGTAAGCTGGGTTCCGGCTCCAGGGGCTGCAGCCAGGACAAGAGCTGGGGGGGGGAGGGAGAAGAGGGGGGAGCCTGGGAGGGTCCCTTGGGTGGGTGGGGGGAAGGACACCAAGGCCGCGGGCCAGAGGAGCCTGCCAGAGCCTGGAAGGCAAAGCTTGGGGGCACAGGATGAGCTGCAGGGGGTTGTGGCTGCCACTCCCCCCGCTCCCCACCCCCACCCCACCCCCACTGCTCTCCTTGCAATGGCCCAGGGCAGGAGGCACCTCGCGCTTTCCTTTGGTCTCCAGCTCGTAGGGCACCCCTCGCTCCTGCACCAGCCGGAGACCCTCGGGCACCTTCTGTCGTCCTGGCTGGCCGCAGCCCGAGAAGGGGACGGCCCCCTGCGGTTCCTGTCCGTGCGGGGGTTGGGCAACCTGGCCGAAGGAGCCCCCCAAGAGGCAAGTGGAATAAGGGGGCCAAAGGAGGCTGTAGGGGAGAGAGAGAAAGGGGCCCCCAAATGGCAAGCGACAACCAGGCAGCCACTCAGGTCTAGCAATGCTCACTGTAAGTTGCAAGCCACAACTCAGGTCTAGCAACGCTCACTGTGTAGGCAGACCCGTGGGGCACTGGGATCTTCCCAGCCCTGTAAGGGAGGTCAGGATAAGGGCGAAGGCTCGGCCCAAGGACGTCCTCTGGCCCAACTCGGAACACAGGGCCCCAAAGTCCTGATCTGCGACACTGTGACCCCTCCACTCCACTATCTCAGGTTCTGAAGTGGAGAGCAGGATGCAAAGGGGGGGTTGTCTTATAGTGGAGCTCGGGGGCTTTGATGCACCCAGGAAACCTCTGGCAGGGACTGGCTGAAGGGCAAGCCTGTCACGGGCCAGGCAGGCCGAGGGTGAGTGGAAGGAGGGCCGGCACCGGGCAGAGATCGGGAACGTTCGGCCTTCACGATGCCTCAGCCCAGAACTCGCACTAGCTTCTCCCATTGGGCCAGGAAAGACTGTGGAGGATGGGACCTGTAGTCCAGCAGCTGTTAGGCAGCCTGCACTGCTCCAGTGCAGCATAGGAAGCGCAGGGGCGCTGGGGGGTGGATTGTTTTTATCCCTCCCTGGCAGCCTGGAGCCCAGCCCCTCCTGCCATGCGTGCTGATGGACAGATCCGGGGTGGGGTGGGGGGCTCCTGTTTCCCTCCGCAGGCCCAGAAGCACCCAGAGGCTCTGCTGGGGACCCTCCTCCAAGGACTCGGAAGCCCCGCCAGGCCAGAGGTGGCCCTGGAGAGCCTGCGGGCCCTGGGCAAGGCGTGGGGGTGCCTCCGGGCTTGGCACGCCAGACGAACACTCCAGGCTGTGTCCCGCCAGCTCTGTGACTACCTCGGGCACGTGAGTGTGTGGGAGCCAAGGAGGGGGGGGCGGTCTTTCTCTAGGCCCCCTTTCTGTTCTAAAGAGCCCAATCCACCCTTGCTCAGGAGACGGACCCCGCAGCCACACTGCTCCTGGGGGAGGAGGCTCCCTCCCATACAGTGGCCGGTCCCCCCCGGCGGGCAGCCTCTGCATCCTTCCTTCCTTCCTTTGTGGATTTTGCCCCCTGGAGGGTCACCAGGGCCTCTGTGGCCTGGAGCACTCCCGATGTTTTGGGCTTTTCACGGAACGGAAGGGCCCTTCCCCCCACCCCCGCCCCCTCTCGCTACCCTTCCATCCCGCAGGCAGACGATTCTCTCCGGGCTGCGGCCTTCGAGCTCCTCGGGAGGCTGGCCGGGGCCATCCAGCCCACCCTGGCCACGACCTTTGCCAGGGAAACCCGAGTCCACTTGGCGGCTCTCTTGCTCCACTGCTGGGATCCGAACCCCGACGTGGCCCAGGTGGGAGCTGGTTACCCCCAGGCACGCTTCTGCCCCTTTGCCCCAAAACCCGGGGGTGCGGCCCTCCCAGGACTGCCTTGCACAGCCCCCCATCCCACCCGAAGTTGAGCTGCCCCTTCCAGGGCTCCCCCAAGGCTTGTCCTGAGTCGCCCCTTCCGCGACCTCCCCCTCCCCCTTAGGGTTTCCCAGGTCTTGGGCCGCCCTCTTCCCCGTGGGCTCCTGGGGAACAATCGCAGGCGAGGGGTTGGTGGCTTGGCACCCGTGGTGGCTGGCGGCAGCGATGCTGTTTCTTTCTAAAGATTTGCAGCCCTCGGTTCAAGTCCTTGCCTCTGGGGCGCCTGCTCTCTGCTGGATCGAAAGGGACTGGGCCAGTGGGGGGGGGAGAGAGAGAGAGAGAGAGAGAGAGAGGCAGCCAGCAGGGGTTACTCTTGGCTCTCTGCACGCCCTCCTCCAAGGTGGACAAGGCCAGCAAGGCTGTGCCTGACAGAGGCCGGAGGAGAGGAGTCCCGGTGGGCTGGGAAGAGGGAGCCCAACCCAGCCGCCCGCCCAGGGCCCTGCCAGGCAGGAGCGGGTGACCCTGCCCTTCTCCTCCTCGGCCAGGCCTGCTGCACCGCCTTCCACCTGTGCACCCCTTTCTTGGGCCTGCAGGGCCTCGGGCAGGAGATGGAGGCCCAGCCGCTGCCGCTGCCGGACCGCTCTGGCGCCCAGCTCTCTCGCCTGATGGGCCGCATCTGTGGGCAACTGGTGAGCAGGCCGGTGGGCACCTGCCCCCCCTCTGGAGACAGGAAAGGGTCCCCTCCTGGAGGCAGGCGGTGTGTGTGTGTGTGTGGGGGGGTGTTCCTAAACATGCCCGGGGGTTTGGTGGGTTTCAGCCTCGGTCTCCAGGTGGCTGAAAGGGTCCCTGTTTCGGTCGCTCTGCCTCTCAGGCTCAGAGGAACCCCGCGCTTTTGGAGACACTCGTGAGGGGGGTGCGGCCCTATTTGCACTGCCCCTGGGAAGGGATCCGGCTCGCAGCCTGCCAGCTGGCAGGTAACACAAAAGGGACTGCCAGTGGGGGGGGGGCTGGGAAGGACCCTGAAGACTGGGGCCAAGGCCAAGGGGCCTGCCTGAAGTGCCTTCCCTCTCCAGCTCCCTCCAGCCCCTTAGGGGAGGGGGGAGCCCCCCCCCAGAAAGGAGGGCTGGGCCTGGCAAGAGGGTTTGTGGGCTAACCGGTCCCCTTCTCTTGACCGCCTGGCCAAGGAGCTTTGGCTAAGACGATGGAGCCACAGCGCTCAGAGATGCTGGACTGGGGGCCTCTCTTGCATGGTAAGTTTTGGCTCCCCCTCCCCCTTCTCATTAGCAACACAGGTCATTGGGGGGGGGCTCCCAAGTGAGCAGGAGTCCCCCCCTCCCCGGACACTGTGCTGCCGCAAAGGCTGGCCGTCGCTTGACTGCCGGGCTTTCCCCAAAGAATCCTGGCCTGGGAAGACCAGGGGGCGACGGCCATGACCTCCCCTGACCCCTCAAGCCAAGGAGCCCCTGGGGTGCCATGGGGGAAGAGGGCTGAGCTTGGCACGGGCAGCTTCGGGGGGGGGGGCAGAGAGAAGGACGGGCCTGGAGCAGCCATCTGGCCTTGGGCTGTGGGCACTGCCCGGCCCACCAGTGCTTCACACGTGCCTCCACCTTCCTCCTCCCTGCATATGCAGCGCTCCAGGCCCTCAGCCAGGACCCCAACCCTGCAGTGGAAGCGGCGTCAGCATATGCTACCTGCATCATCCAGCAAAAGCTGCACGAGATCCAGCCGGGGACAGTCTCCCAACGCTGGCAGAGAGTGGGCCGCTTCGCCCGGTTCTTCCACTGGTGGCGAGAGGTCAGCCGAGGAGCCACGCGGCCCACATGACCACCAGCCCAGAACACAGAGGCCCTTGGAAAGGTGGAAATACAGCCCCTTGCACACCCAACCCAAGTGGCCCAGTGTCCTTTGGAGGGAGCGCCTCTGGGACTCTGGTAGGCCGCACCGGCTTCACCCTCACCGGGGTTGGGAAGACAAGCGGGGGCAGCAGCAGCAGCAGCAGCAGCAGCAGTGTGTGTGTTGCTGCCTGTGGCAGGGCAGGCCACGGAGGCCTGGTAAGGAAGCCATTGCCCACACGTGGCTTCGGAAGCCTCTGCCAGCACCCCCCCTACCCACACAGCAGAGATCCAGGGCTGTCAAAGGGACCTGCCAGGAGGTGCTGCCACTCTCGCCTGCGAAACACCCCCCCCCACTTCCCAACCAGGGCTCTTCTTGACCTCCCAAGTACTCCTGGCAGGTCTCATTGGCTGTGATGTTTCCTAGGGGCTCCTTCCAGGGGGGTGGGGGAGGTCACGGGAGGGGGGGGGCTTGGGCCTTTACCCTCTTTCAGTTTCGCAGCACTGTCGCCTAAGGAGGGCTAGCTGCCTGCCAATGGCCTAGAGGGGGCTGGTGTGGGTCCATGCCGTGGCTCAGTACTACGTGTGGGCCTGTGCCCAGACTGACCAACCAGTCCCAGTGGGGCCGTGACTCCCCCAGCTCCCGGGGTGGGGTTCAGGCCACTTCAGGAATCCTTCCCACGTGTCCGTTCCCTACCTCAGCCAAGGCCGAAACTTTCAGCTTTTTAAAATTTTATTTCTCGGATAGCCTCTCAAAGTCCACATGGGCAGGAGATCTGAAAGAGAAAGAGAAAGAGAAAAGGGGAAATTTAAAAATAAATGAACCAAAGGGGCCAACAATAGAAACTTAAACATTTCACATTGGTGTGCTACAAGAATATAGTAAGTCAAGTAGCAGGGGTGATTTGTGCAAACAAACAGTCCCTCTCAAATTTCTGTTACATAATTATACAGTAGTACCTTGTATAAAGGAATTACTTCATTCCAAATGAAGGAATTAACTCATTCCAAATGAATGAATTCTGTTAAGCAAATTTTCCTTTATGCAAATTTCCCACAGGAATGCATTGAAAATGGAATAATCCCTAATCGCGACAATTTTTATGTTGTACGGATTCGCTCTATAGGCGATTCTGTTAAGCAAATTTCCCCTTATCTCCGGAATTTTTTTATGTTGGACAGATTTTATGTTATACAAACCGTTTGTTATACGAGGGTCCACTGTACATAAAAATCACAAGCAAAAACATACCACCCTAAAAAGCCGTGAAGACAATAAATAACAGAAACGGTAACACAACACACGCGTCCCCCACCACCACCACCACTGGGAGCATCTGGAAGCAGAACCATTTTTATAGAGCCCCCCCCTCCTCCTTCCAAAATTGCAGTGACTCTTGCGAATGTACCTATCCCTCCCCCCACCTTTATTAATGCAGTAGAATCGCCACATTGGGGGGGGGGATCCGTGGAGGGCACTCCTTTTGGCAGCCCTTGTTCGCACACCCCGTCCTGGGGCAGGCCGGTCCATCCCCTCTTTCCCAGCAGTATGAGAGCACCCATGGGGTTGCGCACCCACCCACCCACACTGCCACCGCCGCCGCCTTCCAGGGCCTCACCAGAGTCTGTTGCCACCGAGAGACCAGCTTCACATCAGGAGGTTGTTGCAGACGTAATAGCCTCCGTACACCAGGGTGCCGAAGGACACCGCGGCCCCAAGGATCTGCATCGCCCGCGATTTATCCGGCCAGAGGGTGCTGGCTGGAGGGAGGAAGAGACCACATTACCCTCCCTTGGGCCATCAAGACTGGCCAGGAAGCCTCCATTGTGCAACGGAAGCTGGGGGCAGGAGGAGATGGAGGCAGGGAGGAGGAGGTGTCTCTGGCCTCCTACAAAATAATGCAGGGCATGAGTCAAGTGGACAGAGGGAAGCTCTTCTCCCTCTCACAAAATACCAGAACTAGGGGACATCCACTCAAATCGAGGGCTGGGAGAGTGAGAACAGGCAAAAGAAATTTTTTTTTTCACCCAGCGCGTTGTTAGTCTGTGGAACGTCCTGCCGCAGGAGGTGGAGATGGCATCTGTCCTGGATGCCTTCAAAAGGGGATTGGACAGATTCCTGGAGGAAAAGTCCATTATCACAGGTTGCAAACCATGATGGAGATGTGGAATCTCCAGGCTTAAAACCGGGGTCCTTCAAGGGCCAGATCCAGAGGAGTGGTATCAGGAGAAAGAGATCTAGTCTTGTGCGCTCCCATAGGCATCTGGTGGGGCCACTGTGAGATCCAGGAAGCTGGACTAGATGGACGTTTGGTCTGATCCAGCAGGGCTCTTCTTATGTACTTAAAACTTGTTCCCACTGGGGTGGAACCCCACGGTTGCCTCTTAGGGAAGATCCAAGGCTAGGCTGGACTCCGCATTCATGTTTCGGCCCTGCGTTTTTTGCAAGCCTTCCCCTCCGAGGAATCGGGCTTGCCCGTGCAGGAGGCGGAGGAGAATGGCAGTGCTGTGACAGTCAGCCACCTTCAGCCACGCCTCTTCTAAGGACAGGTCATCTGTAACTGTGGCCACCACCACCACCACCCCCCGCTCTTGATTATTTTATAATAGCTGCCTCCCTGTGCCTGGCGGGGAGGGGGGAGGGGGGAGCTTACTGGCAGCTCCTCATTCAGAGAGGGCAGGGCAGGAGTGACTGGGCCAGCCAGAGACTTGTCTTGAAGGGGGTGCCCTGGATACGTATGGGGGGGGGCTTTTCCCTTATGGGCCTTGCCTGAAGGGCAGTACAGGAGCACTTTCTTGCCCTCCTTCCAGCATTGGAGTTCCTCCCTCTCTTTAATTCATGCCCCCCTTCTTACACGGGGCTTTTCCGTGATTCCTGACCCAGTCCCAATGCACCCCCACCCCACACCATGGAGGGGGGTAGCAGGGGTGGGATTCTCTGCAAGAGGCGTTTGGGCAGGGCAGGGCAGGGCAGGGTGGGGTGGGGGGGGAAGAGACCAGCCTCAGGGGCGCTCTGCCCTGCCCCAGGGAAGCAGAGGCGGCGGGTGGCGCGCAAAAGGGCCGCAGGCTGCAAACCCGGGGCCCGCCGGCGTTGCAGGGGGGGGGGGAAGCGGCGGGGGCGACCCCCCCCCCAGGGTGCTGGCGAGGCGGCGAGGGCCTCGGGGCCCGACGGCGTCCTCACCTGCGGGCGACGGACCGAGGTGGCTTTTGGCCAGGCGGCGGAGCTCCAGGGCGCCGCCGGGCCGCCCAGGGGCGAAGACGGCCGTGTGGACCTCGACGGGCGCGCCTTCCTCCTCCTCCTCTTCCTCCTGGACGGCGTCGCGCATCAGGCGCTCGAGGTGCCCCAGGGCGCCCTGCTCCTCCTCCGGCCGCGGCTGAACCACCACCCCGACCAGCACGGCGGGCGCCCCTCGGCTCTGCTCCCGCACCCCGCGCAGCACCTCCCGCAGGCGCGCCTCCCGATCGTGCAACGACCCCGCCCGGCAGAGGAAGAAGATCAGCCGCCCCGACGGCCCTGCCGCAGCCTCCGAGGGCAGCGCCCCGGGCCCCGAGGAGGAGGGCGAGAAGGAGGAAGAGGGGGTGGGGGGCGGCGCGCTTGCCCCAGCCCTGCCCCGCGGCTCTCCTTCCTGGCCGGGGGGCGCCGGGGCCACGGGCAGCACGTGGTGCGCGAAGGAGTTCAGCACCGTCTGCCCGCCGTCCAAGCCCCACGGCTCGCCGGCCAGCAGCACCACCTGCGTGCGCTGCACCACCGCCCCCCCGGTGGCGGCAGCGGCAGCGGCGCCCGCCTCGCCCTCGCAGCCCCGGCGGGACCCCGGCGACCGCCGCGCCGGACCCGCGCCCGCCCCTGGCGCCGCCGCCTGCCCTCGGCGCTCCATGGCCCCCCCGGCTCTGCGCCCCGACCGGCGGCCGCCCGGCAGCGACACCAAGGGCCTGGGCGACCGGTCACAATCGCCCCGCGTCAAGGAGGGCGTCGGCGCCCCCCACCCCCACCCACCCCCCCCACCCTCGAGGAGCCCAGGGGTGGGTGTTGGGGAGGGAGCGGTTGGGCGGCGTCCGGGAGCCTAGTATTTATTTATTTATTTATTTATTGAGTAGGAGAGCCGCGCGCCCCATCACGCTTGCTCCTGTTGGAGCCCCAGCTGGGTTCAGGAACTTGGAGAGCTCAGCCTGCCCGGGGCAGGGGAAACTGCAAAGCCCGGGGAGGGGGGGCGGATGGGGGGGCGCATGGATCCGGGGCCTTCCGCGCCCACCGGGAACGACTCCCCCTCGTGCCCTGCCCTGCCTTGCGGTCCCTGTAGTAGGGCCACCCATGGAGGGGTTCTGGGGCACAGGAGAGGTTCCAGGTGTGGCTGATCCTGGCCAACAGCTTCATTGGTCCTGTGGAGATTTGAACCCAGGTCTGGGGAGGCCAATACTCCGTCTACTAGGCCAGTGTTTTTCAACCTTTTTTGGGCAAAGGCACGCTTGTTTCAAGAAAAAAATAACGAGGCACACCACCATTAGGTCCTAGGAATCCCCTCCTCAGCCTCCCACGTCCTCCTCTTTATTTATCCCCCCACAAAAAATGACCATTGTCAACGGCCAGCCGCTCCCCACCCTTAAAAGAGGGGTGTGCACGTGCGCTCCTACCTGGCTCGGCAGGGACGTGCGCCCACCCTTGGGAGGCAAACAGTGAGTGCGCAAGGCAGGGGAGGGAGGGAGGGGGGTTCAGTGAGCGAGGAGGGGGAACCAACCCCAAGAACCTTTAAGAGTGGCTTCCGGAGCGCCCTTCGCCGCAATGCACCTGCGCGGGTCTCCCGGCTCTCTCTCACTCTCTCGCTCTCCAGTCTCCTCCTCCTCCTCCTCCTCCTCCTCCTCCTCCTCCTCCCTTATTTCTTCTCCTTCCCCACCCACGGCCAGCCTTTCCTTGTGCATTCCATCTCCTCCCCAGGACCGCGTCACAGACCTGCGGGAGGAACTACATCTCCCAAGGGCCTTGCGGCAGCCGGCTTCTTTCTGAACACCCCACCTTCCTCCGGCTCGCTGGCGCCACACCGCTTCTCTTGGTCACGAGCGAGATTTGCTGGTGTAGGGAGAATTTTTCCCAAGGCAACCAGGCAACATCTCGCGGCACACTACTGTGCCACGGAACAGTGGTTGAAAAACACTGTACTAGGCTACAGTGCCCCACCACATTATGAGCCAGGAGTGGCAGCCTTTTCACTTTATTCTGTTGTTGTTGTTGTTTTATGTGATTCCATACAGAACGGGATGTGTGCGTTCTCTGCTTAGCAAGGGAAAGTCAAAATGCAAACAGAATACTTTTTTATTGGCCAAGTGTGGTTGGACACACCCAGAATTTGTTTTGGTAAAATATGCTCTCATAAAAGGAAATATAAGAATCAGATAGTCAACAATAAAAACACAGTACAACAATACAATATAACCTATTATTTAAAAGGAAGAAGAGAAGTAAAAACTATTCGACAGTTTGATAGCACTTGGAAAGAAACTATCTTTATATCTAGTTGTCCTAGTGTGCAATGCCCTAAAACGCCGCCCTGAGGGTAAACATTAGAAATCAGAGTGAAAGAGGCCTTGAGATTTGTAGCTGAGCCCCTAAAAGGCCAGCCAGGGCCGGCCAGTCTTGAGTGTTCCTTGGAAGGATGATGAAGGGGCAGGCATTGCTCTTCCCTTATGGAGGGGCCAACACCATGGTGGCGAGGATGTACTAAGGTGAAGGGATGGGTTGTTACCCCTCTGGCCGGCTTCCCTGGGCCTCAGGAGGGGCCGTGGGTGTGCCTGCATTGTGACATCGCCAGGAGGTGTCCATGGGGCAGAGGCCCCCAGGGTGAGGCCAGGGCAGGAGTCCCCAGAACCCGTGCCATCAGGACATGAGCCAGGAGGGGCAGGCCTCGGCGGAGAAGGTGCCCGCCTCCCCCCACCCCACCCCTCCGGCGCTATGCGTCCCAGTCCCCCGGGAGAAGGTCCTGCAGGACTTCCAGGTGCTGATGCAGAAGGTGGGGGGCCGCCCGGAAGTCCTGCTCATTGGGGAGACGCTGGAGGGCCAGGGCATCCATGGGCTGATGGCCTCCTTCGTCAAGGACTTGTTCTCGGCCCCCTGCCAGCCGGTCCACCCCGGGGACATCCTGAAGGAGCCCCTGCCCACCCCGTGCTCCGTGGGCGGCCGGGAGTGCCAGCTGGTCTTCTTCCTTTGCCGGGCTTCCTGCCTCAAGGGCAAGCAAGCTGAGCTGCAGAAGGTCCTGGCCGAGGTCAAGCGCTTTGTCCAGAAGAGCCCCTGCGCCCTGGTGGGGATCCTGATGGAGCCCAAGAAAGGGGGAGGCCGAGGCCGCCCGGGCCCAGCTCCTCCGCCTCCTCCGGGGCGTCTTCCCCAAGCCCCCCGGGCAGAAGCGGGCCAAGCAGACCCCCAACACCAGAACCACCAAGGGCGGCTCCGACAAGCCGGGATCCTTGGAGCTGGAAGACATTGAGGTGGAAGCGGAGATCTACGTCCCGGGACAGCCGCGGGGCAACCTGGCCATCATGAAAGCCGCTTGCCGTGCCTCAGAGGCCTTAGCCAAGTCCAGAGGTGGGCACGCCGACAACTCCGGGATTCAGCCAGGGCCCGGGAGGAGGGGTGGGGTTCAGAGGCCCCCCTGAAGGGTGGGGTCGGCTGGAGTGAACCATATCCCCCTCCACCCTGCTAACCGGAGGCTTCCCGTGCAGGTGTGTCGGAGGAGGGCTCTAAGGAGCATCCACTAACCGTTGCAGGTTCCTCGACGGCTGTGAAACTCCTCAAGGGCCTCCTGGGAGCCGCCTGCCTCGCTGGCGCGCTCTGGGCCTCCTGGCAGTACATCTCCGAGTACGGCTTCATCCCCCCGCGTATGATGCCCTCCAACCTGCTCATTTTCGCCTGAGGTGAGTAGTGACGGAGGAAGCCCAGTCCCCTGCGAGAGCTGGCCAGAGAGGCTGATTTTGAGTGGCACACTGAGCCACCTGAGCTCCATGGGCCTCTTTTGGATCAGTCCCATCGTCTATGGCTGTAGGATACGGCTATTAGGCTTGACGCCGGAGAAGCCCAGGGCAACAAATTGTAGCCCTCCAGATGTGACTACAACATCTATCAGCCTTTGCCAGCGTAGCCTGTGGTAAAGGCACCTTAGCTCTAAGTCACTGCTGTTTTTTCCCAGAGAAGCACAGCTCTATTATAAAATGAGGAGCTGAGCGACCAAGGGCGTTTATACACGACCCCTAAACTCCGGGACAAATGGCTCCCAGCTCCGGAGCTTAAAAATGTTTCCCCTCCAGCTCTGGAGTTTACAGGAAATTAAGTGCAGCCACGCCCACTTTAGCACGTCCCAGCACACCTTTCAAGTACCTGCTCTTCCGCGGTGAAAATTGCTTGATGCGGTGTAAGGATAGTGAGTGCGGGGCTCTCCTCGCTTCTGTTTGTTGT
Source organism: Phrynocephalus guinanensis (assembly GCA_037367245.1). Taxonomy (NCBI): domain Eukaryota; kingdom Metazoa; phylum Chordata; class Lepidosauria; order Squamata; family Agamidae; genus Phrynocephalus; species Phrynocephalus guinanensis. The sequence continues at coordinate 5,916,650 of CM074750.1, forward strand.
TGTTTTGGCTCCCGCCCCTTTAAGAGCTACTTTACAGTAGCTCTTACAGAGACAGGAATGTTACGGCAAGAAGGGAGGCAGAATGGAGGTGAGCCATGATCTTTTCTTCCTTTTTTTTTCTCCCTCCCCTCATGCAGCCAGCAGCCAGGGTGGGGACACAGGAAGAGCGACAAGCCCCTAAGATCTCTGGTCCGAATTTAAGTGGCCAGCGGATCTTAGGGGTCGTGTAAAAAGGCCCTATAGCATTCAGAATGTGGGGTGGAGGTTTTGAGACTTTGAGTCCTCTTTCTCCAGCTGGGTGTTGCCTCTTTGGGAAATAGAGAAGCAGCAACAGTCAACCTTCACTCTGGCCTGGAACTGCTTGGAACCCATGTGTGCCTAAATCTCTCTCTTCTTGATGAGGATGAGCCCCTAGGTTCCATTTATTACAGAACCGTCTGGCTGTGGTACATACAGTGGTGGTGGTGGGGACAAGGTGGGGAACAGCATTATTTTTGAACTAAGCCTGGCAATTCCTGTTGGATTCTTACATAAAGTATCCCACCCACCCCACCCCACCCCATGTGGAGCAAATGTTTTCCAGTCGTCTCCTGAGCACATCGGTCGAATTTCAGGCATCCCTTGAATATATATATTATAGCACATCATCTTATTTAAGTCATTCAAGGGATGCCTGAAATTCGGCCGATGTGCTCAGGATACGACTGGAAAACATTTGCTCCATGTGGGGTGGTGGGTGGTGGGATACTTTATGTAATATATAATTTATATGTAATAAAGAAATTACGAATGCAGTGATTTATGCCGAAATAAAGATGCTGACCTGCGGGTGGCTATAATTTGTTTTGCTTCCTTCCTTCCAGATTCTGCCTGCCCCTGGATCTCATGCGTCCTGCAAAATAAAACCAGCCGCACGTTGAGAGTTTTCTCTTTGTCTTTGGGGAAAACGTGTGAGGATCATCCCAGACTTCCAGGAACGCTCCATGAGGCGCGTCCTCATGGCCTTCCTACCCGCCGTTTCTGTCCCCCCCCCCCGCAGAATTCTGCCCCTGCCCTGGATTTCCCCAAGCTAGCCTTTGGACTCCTCTTTTCTCTTGGCACACGCATGCGCGCGGGGGGGGGGGATGGCTATTGGAAGTGCAGAAAGGCTTAGGCAAGGTTGGAGACAGCATTGCCTTGTGGTCCCCGAACCTCAAGGGGTGCGCATCCATGTCTTTACTTAAAGCACACACACAGACCAGATCCCCAAGAGTGTAGCCCAATCAAAGGGGCTGCCAAATTCGTTAGCTTGACAGACTCTTGTTTTTAACCAAACAGGCAGGATAGGAAAGGAGCCAGGATTCCCCCAAGGGTTTATTTATTCGCTCCCTTCTGCTGCAAGTCTGGCAGTTGAGTCATGGCAACTGGACTTCTTTTCTTGAGAGAGCGAAACATCTTGAAGCCTCCTCCGTCTAAGGAAAGCTAGTTGGGAGTCCTCCATTTGTATACAGTGGTATGTTGTATAAAGGAATTAATTCGTTCCAAATGAAATTATGTTAAGGAAATTTTCCTTTATACAAATTTCCCATAGAAATGCATTGAAAACAGAGCGATCCCATTTTTATGTTGTACAGATTCTCCCCATAGGCGATTATGTTAAGCAAATTTCCCCTATCTCCCAAATTTTTTATGTTGCACAAATTTTGTTATACAAGCTGTTTGTTATACAAGGGTCCACTGTAGTTCACTTTGACCTCAAAGAATCAGACAGAGTAGGAAGACACCTCCAGGGCCATGCAGTCCAAACCCCCTTGCCATGCAGGAACTCTTTGAAATCCCAAACCATGATTCTTTGGAATCATAGAGAGCTGGAAGAGACCTCCAGGGCCATGCAGTCCAACTCCCCCCCCCCCTTGCCATGCAGGACTCCCGGCAGGTGGCCATCCAGTCTCTGCTTAGAAACCTCATGTCACCCTGGTCTGAAACAGGCTCATAAGATAAACAGGGACCTAAGGTGCGTGAAAGTCCCAGGGTGACAGGAGATCAAAGTGAATCATAAACTGGAGGGCTGGCCACTAACTTTCCTCAGATGGAGGAAGCTGTTTGGACGAGCAGCGAAAGGTTTCACTCTCTCCAGAAGAAAAGAAGTCCAGTTGCCATGACTCAACCTAAGGATCAAATCCCCTGGAGGACTCAGAATCTTCACAGACATACCTCTGCTGCAAGCTTGTGGGGGGCCCTGGGGCACTCTGCACATGCTCAAGGGATGGCTTTAGCTCTCAAGGCTAACAATGAAATCAAGGCTTCTGGAGTTTCTGGAGGTGGGAGAGGGGGATAACCCCCCCCCTCCTCCGCGCCGTTATTTCCCAGGCTCCTCCGGGGCTGCCCTCGAGGGGCGCTGGCCCTTTAAGGCGAACCCGCGCCTCCTTCGCCCAGACAAAAACCTTTCTTCCCCCACCCCCACCCCCGCGTCTCTCTACGTCAAAGTTCCCGGTTGAAACGGCGCGCTCCCATTGGCCGCCGAGAGCAAAGGGGGCGGGCTTAATCGCGGCGACGGGACAAAATGGCGCCGGGTCGGCTCCCGCCGCTTTCCTGCGCTCACCTAAGGCGACCTTGCCCTCCCTCGGCCCGCCCACTCGTAGCCCCGCCCCTTGGCCCCCCCCGCGCGTACTCCCTCTCCCCCCCCCCCCCCGTTATTTTCCAGGCTGCTCCGGGGGGCTGCCCTCGAGAGGGCGGTGGCCCTTTAAGGCGAGGCCGCGCGCCCTTCGCGCAGACAAAAGGCCTGGCAGGCCGCGGAGCCTTTCCCGCCTCCTTTATTATTGTTGTTATTTTTTTTTTTCCTGTCCGAAGACCCCGGATGAAAGGCCGCGCTCCCATTGGCCGCCGCCGCGCGCAGGAATAAAATAACGGGCGGCGGGACAAAATGGCGCCGAGCGGCTCGCGCTGTTTTTTTGCGCTTACATAACGCGACTGTGGGGAGGGGGAGGGGCTCTCTCTCTCTCTCTCTCTCGCGCGCGCGCGCTCTCTCTCTCTCTCTCTCTCCGTCGTGTGGCGCAGCCTAGTTTGCTTGTCGCGGCGGCGGCGGGCTTGAAGGCCTTGAGCGACGCGCCTCTCAGCCAGTGAGCGGAGGCGGCCTTCGGGAGCGGGCCAATCGGGGGGCGCGGGAGGCAGGCGCCGGGGCGGGGCGGGGCGGGGGGGGGGTGTCGGAGCGGATCCCGCCAGTCGCTTTTTGTTGTGGCGGCGAAAGAGGAGGAGGAGGAGGAGGATTAGCCCGCGCGGGAGAGATTGAGGCCCGGCCGGCGGCTTCGGCGAAGAAGAAGAAGAAGGAAGGAAGGAAGGAAGGAAGGCGGCCTTCGCGCCCTTTCCCCCCCCCCTCCCTGCCTGTGAGGGAGGAGGAGGAGGAGGAGGAAGAGGGGATGGCGCCGCTGCTGGGCCGCAAGCCCTTCCCGCTGGCCAAGGCCCTGCCGCCGCCGCCGCCGGGAGAGCCGCCCGAGGAGCGCTTCGTCATCGCCCACACCCAGGAGGCCTTCCGCTCCCGAGAGTATCCTCTCCGCCTCGCTCGCTCGCTCGGTGGGTGGGTCGGGGAAAGGGGGGTGGGGTGGGGGTGAAGGCCCCGGCGGCGGCGGCGGCACCACCACCACCAGCAGCTCCCCCTTTGTTTCCCTCCCCCCCCTCCGCCTCTCGGGGGCCGCCCTGAGAGAGAGAGAGAGAGGGAGGGGCCTCCCCCGGGGGAGGCAGGAAGGCCCGTCCTTGGGATGGGATGGGATGGGATGGGATGGGGGGGTTGGAATGGGTCCCTTTCGCGGGCCTGCCTCGCGCTGCGTCTTCTCTGGAAGACCGACCTCCTCCTCCTCCTCCTCCTCCCCCGCTTTCTGTCTGTCCTCCGTGGGCGGTGGTGGCCCTGGAGAGAGGGGGGGTGGCTGGCTGGCTTTGGGGGGGGGAGGAACTCCGACGGCAGCCTGGCCCCCTCCAGCCCCACGGATGATGGAGGGACCCCTTTCCCGGCCCCCTCCCCCCCTCCCCCGGGGGGCGGTGGTGGCTGCTGGGAGGGGGCCGAGGCCGCGAGGTGTATAATATGCAGGCGGAGAAAGGAGGGGGATTCTTCCCCCCACCCCCCCCCCCCACCCAAAAATCGAAAAGGCCCCTGCTCTTACAGAAGAGGAGCAACGTGGCCTAGTGGTTACTGCAGCAGCGGCCAGGAAGGAAGGAAGGAAGGAGGTGGATCATTCGCTGATAAGGGACGGGTTGTCGCCTGGCGTGTTCTTACATCCCCACCCCCACCCCTCCAGGCAGCCTCCTTGGGCCTCCTCCGGTTCCATCTTCATCACAGCCCCGCCAGGTCGCCTGGGCTTCTCTGCTTGTTGGCTACCGGCTGGCGACAGTCTTGCCTCCCCCCCCCTTCTCTCTCTGGAAGAGACATGAGTACAATGACCTGGTGGAGAACTTACTGGGGGGGGGTCGGGTCCCCTGGGGTCCCTGCCCCTTTCTTCCCCTCTGCCAGACGCACTGCCTCGCAATGTGCTGAATTTAGGGTTAGTATTTAACGGGCCGAATTTTTTTAAGGAGGAGGATGCCTTGTAGTCGCAGGCCTGTCCAAACTTCAGCCCTCCTGATGTTTTGGACCACAACTCCCAGAATTCTAAGCTGAGATTGCCAGTGGCAAAGGGCTGTGGGAGTTGTGGTCCAAAACGTCCGGAGGGCCAACGTTTGGACATGCCTGTTGTAGTGCATCACAATAGCCCCCTGGCTGTATTTTTTTTGGGGGGGGGCGGTAGGGCTCGACTCTTCACCCAGAGAGATTTACCTGGATAGCCTCTAGATTAGGGGATTTTGAAAAGCGATTCGACCTTGCGAGATGGGGGGGGGCTCTGGGCCTGGCAGTGAACCCTTCCTTCTGGCCCCGTAGCTTTTTAAGCACCACTCTGGGGCAACCATGGCAGGGTCTTGGGAGCTCAGCGGCTTCCCTTCTGGCTGGAAGGCCTGGGCTGGTCTTGCCCCCCCCCTTTCCCCCCTCTGTGGCTGGCCAAGCTTGCTTTGGTTGAAAAGAGATCTGATCCGAGCATCAAGTGGGCAGGCCCTCGGGGAAAACTGATCGTCATAAGTGTCTTCTCCAGGATGACCCTTCTGACAGTCTCCAGTGGGGCACATGTGGGCCAGCAGAGAGGAATGGTAGGAGGAGCAGCTCAGCCCCATCTGGCAGGAGCCCCCTCTTCACCCCCCCACCCCCCCCATGGCTGTTAAACCTGGAGTGATTTTCCCCACCCCCACCCCCAATGGTCCTTTGCGTCCCTGCCTGGTTTTCAGCTTAGTTTACACCCAAGGCCTCCATCGGGTGGAAGGCAGGATCCAGGAAATGGCAGCCATGCCGTTGTGCGGTCTGCTTCGCTACCCAGCAGCGTAGAGATTGTTGTTCTGATGTTTCTCATTTGGGTGGGCAAGTCAGACATGGGAGGCGGGGCTGGATTTTGACTTCCTCATGGCTGAGGAAGGAACTGAATATGAACCTGGCTGGCACCTCCCAGTCTCCTCTCTAAAGAGTTTCATTGGGCTTGTGGTGAAAACCCGTTTCTTCTTGTCTCTGAAAGGAAGCGGTGGTGAATGGCTTCTTGCTGCAGCCCTGGGCCCAGGGCGGATGAGGCTGGGTTGTTGTCAGGATGGTTGGAGCGAATTTGCTTCCGTGTATCTGAGAAGCTAGTGGAGAGAGGCATGGTTTTTCCCTACATGCTTGCTTCTTTGTCTGGTTGGGGGGGGGAGACCTCCACCCCCTCTTGATGCATTCACCCCCTTCTCTCCCCTTCCTGTCTTTTGTTAGAACAGCTCCAGCTGTTATTCGGCCGTTATTTTGTAGAGTGGAACACCGCCAAGAAGTTCCTGAGCTGGAAAGTTACTTCTTAAGACTAGTAGGAACTGGGTTTTCTGATTGTCTCTTAGCCTATTGTGTGAGACTGGAGCTCATCCGGCCTAAGCCTGCGGGTGGAGGGTGGCTTGGAAAAGAGAAAAGCCTCTTCCCTGCCGTCTTTCAGGGCGGAGGTGCCTCTTGTCAAGTGTCACCCTTGCAGCGGTGTCTCTGTCTGTGGAGCCACAGCTGTCCCCAGGCTGCTGCTTCTGGAGCGTTCCCTTGAGGCCATGGATCGTGGGTTGTGTAATTCATTCACCGCATAGAATTCCCTTGGCTGCCTGCAGCCTCTCTGCCTTTCTGTCACGGGGAACACCCTTGTAAATGAGGAGGAGCTGGGCCAGCTCAGGTGTCCCAGACCGAGATGCAGGGCCAGGAGGACACGTCCAATTCGTAGCCCCTGCCTTGTGACCTTTCTGTTCAGGCCCTTCTCCTTCAGGAGGAGGAGGTCCCAGGAGACTATTTTACAACCTTTGGCCAGTGTTTAGGTTGGCCAGTGGGTTCCAAAATCCATTGGAAGAAAGAACCCCCCCCCCCGTCCAAATTTCATAGCAGGCGTAATGTGCAGTAGCTGAAAATGTTTCCTGACCCAAAGAACGGAGCCTCTCTCCTTTTGAGCTGCAGGTGTGACCCGGCGTTCTCTTTGGGTTACCAAAGGGAACACGGTTGGGGCTGAGGAACGCTTCCAAGAGCAGTGCTGGCATTCTGGGTGAAGGTGGTGGGTGGCATGTAGAGTTGCCCAAAGGGGGCGCCTCTTGTGCTTGGGAGTGTCAGTCAGGGTTCAGTCGACCTGAGGAATCGGCAGGAGGGCCAGATTGGTGTGCTTAGGGTAGCCCTCTGCCTCCGTCCTGTTGGCTACCACCACCCTTCCCGTTAGGGAGCGTTGCCCCCTGCCATTCATCACCTCGACTGTGCTCACCTAAAAGCTTAGCTCTGGCTTCCCCCAGCCAGCCCAGGGAGAAAGAGACTCTTGTCTTGCACGCTCGTTTGTGTGTGTGTGTGTGTGGATGGAGAAGATGGGGCCCCTTAGCTGTAGGGTCAAGCGGGAGAACACTTTCCCCAGCTGAGCTTGAACCTCAGGCAACTAAGGACGCTTTGTGTGGCTGAGTGTTTAATTGATGTTCAAGGTAGTTTACCTCACATCCAGTGTGGTAGAAGGAAGGCAGAGGAAGATGTGCATGGAGGTTTTGCTTTTTAAAAAAAATCAAATTCTAGTAGTGGACCGTCCGCTGGTGCATGGCCTCTGCTCCCTCCATGAACGTAACCCATTGCCAGGATTACAGCAGTGACAACTCCCGGCTTAATGCTGCTTTCAGATTAGGGCTTGTTTGGGCACATGAGTCAGCCAGCCGTTGTACTTGACACCACTGCCATGCTGCGGGCTTTGGCCCTCAGGCAGAGTTCTCTTGTGCCGGTTTGCTTACCCGCATGTCCTCTCTTCCCTTAAGACTGGATTCCTAGTTCTTTCTTCCAAGTGTTGCCTTTCCGTAAACCAGTCCCCTTGTTTTCCTGAGCTGTTGCTCCTTCAGAGAGTATGAAGCACGGCTAGAGAAATACAGCCAGCGAATATGGACCTGCAAGAGCACCGGAAGCAGCCAGCTGACCCACAAGGAGGCCTGGGAGGAAGAGCAGGAGGTGGCTGAGCTGTAAGTAGCAGGATCCCCAGCCCCTGTGTGTGTGGGGGGGGGGCTGGGGGAGGCCTCGCTGTGAAAGGCCCACCCAGCGAGTAAGGCTTGCACGAGTCACTGATCCTCCACCAGATGGGTCTCATAGGAGAGAGCATTGGAAGGCCTTCCTTTTGATGCCTCGCCTGCCCACCCTTCCTAAGGGCCGAGGCTGCTCTCTTAATGGGATGTGGGCAGGAGAGAAACGCAGGGGCAGAGAAGAACACTGAAAGAACAGAATGAGCTTAGAGCCCATTGTGTGGAGTGTCAGAAGCTTTCAGAACAGGAAGCTTGTTGTGTGGAGGTGTGGGGGGGGCGCATTTGTATTTCAAAGCTGCTGCTACCAGCACAACCCCTCCCCCCCCCAAAAAAAAGAGGTATAGCCTCTGTATGTCTCTTGAGGTCGGCTCCTTTCTTCCGTGCCGGCCAGATTCCCGAAGAGTAGTAGTTGTAAGTTGCCTTGCATGCTGACTGTGGGAACTACGCCACAAGATCCCGCCATGGCTTTAGCCCTCTGCTCCCGCCGGAAGCCTCAGACTGGAAACAAGACCAAAGGCCTGTTTTTCTTTCAAGGAACTCCTGCTGGATTGCTTAACACAACCAGTGACGTTTTGTTTGTGTGAAAGAGAGCTGGAGGGAAAGAGGAGTGCCTTTGACCTGCGGGTGGCCTCTGGGGTTGGATTGTGGTCCTGTGAGCTCACCCTTTCGCATTCCACAGCCATTCCCGTTGAGGTGAGAAGCATCCTGTGTGTTTGTGTGTGTGTTTTTCCCCCTCTTCCCTAGCTTGAAAGAGGAATTCCCCGACTGGTTTGAGAAGCTTGTCTTGGAAATGGTCCACCACAACACCATCTCTTTAGAAAAACTGGTGGACTCCTCTTGGCTGGAGATCATGACGAAGTTTGCGGTGGGGGAAGAGTGTGACTTTGAGGTAAGCCAGAAGCAAGGCCAGGTAGCCGGGGTGCAAGGAAGCAGACACCCCCAGCCCCACCGACAGGAGTGGGAGCTCCTTCTCCTGATTTTGGAATCTCTTTCCTTTCCCGGAGGAAAGGACGCCACCAACCAGGTGGGAGCACAGACTCCTGCGTGGTTGTTTTTCACACCGGCCAGAGAGGAGGAGCAGTGAGCTGCCCTTCATGCGAAAGAGGAAGGAGGGGAAGTTATCGTCTTCCGGCAGGGTGGAGGGGGGCACAGTTGGCAAGGAGGAAGAAGTGGCCGGGTTGTCCTGTTATGAGCATTTTGGGGAGAAGAGCCTTCTCGCTGTGAGGGTCAGCCGTGCAGAGATCACTGTGGGGCTCCGTGGCCCCCTCCTCCGTGGCGCCTTGTTTTCCCGTGTGCTGTTCTGATGGCCCGGCCTCTTTCTCTCAGGTGGGAAAAGACAAAGTGCTGCGGGTGAAGGTGGTGAAGATACACCCTCTGGAGAAGGTGGAGGGCGAGGAGGCGGCGGCAGAGAAGAAGGCAGACGGGGGGGCCTGCGATTCGCCCTCCAGCGACAAAGAGAACTCGAGCCAAGTGGCCCAGGACAACCAGAAGGAACCAGCCGCGAAGGAAGAGGAGAACAGGAGGGACAGCCTGAGTGAGTAGCAGAGCGAGGCCTGGCCAAAAGGCCCTGCTCGGAACCGGGGCCACTGGTGGGGTGGCCTGCATCAGCAAGAAGTTGGGGGGAGCTATTTGGCCGCCTAGGGCCAGGCGAATGCTGGGCTTTTGCCACTGTGCTCTCCTTGGCCTGTTTGGGAGTGTTCCGAATTCGCTTGGTTCCAGAGGGAACGCCTGGTGCTCGCCTTGGGCTTTGGGACAAGCGGGTGGAGTCCCGCTTGGGGAATTCACAGAGGAAGGAGGAGGAGGCTCAGAACGATGCCCCTTTTGGCCCTTTCCCCCCGGAGGGGCTGCCAAATCATGCTGCCGACATGGCCCATTCTGGAGTTTGGAGGAGAGCTCAGCCCGGATCCTGTGACTTCTCCAAGGAAGTGGGCTCAGAACTGCAAGGGTGTCGCCTGGAGCCCTGCTTCCCTTGGTTGACCTGTGGGGTCAAGAGGGGCAAGGAAGTCTTGCCCCCACCCCCACCCCCACCCCACTCCCATCCGACGTTGAGAGCAGAGTTTCTTTCATGCTTGTCCTTCTCTTGGTCGGCCTCCTCTTCCAGGTGCCTCAGAAGCCCATTGAAAGAGGCAGGTTTTGTTTTATTTTGTTTTGGACTTGGTTTTAGGTCAGTCTGTAGGTTTGTCAACAGCGAAGCGGATCGTTGCCTTCCTCTGAACTAGCTGCCCTGTTATGCCTTTGTCTGCCTTTGCCCCTTCTTCCCCCGTCTGAGCTCTCTCTGCACACACATGTGTCACTCTTTATGGTTAGAAGCTTGGAGAGCCGGCCTTTGTCGTTCCCCGCCCCCTTGGAATAAACCAGAAGGTCTGGTCAGTTTCACAGCTGGGCTGTGGGTGCTGCTTCATGGATTTGGTTGGGCTACCCGCTGCACTTTCTCAGTTCTTGGGAACGTCTCATTGCTCTATGTTATTTGTTTTGTTGTGACTTCTTAGAAAAGGACGCAACCTCCTGCAGAATGTGTGTGTGTGTGTGTGTGTGTGTGTGTGTGTGTGTGTGTGTGTGTGTGGCCATCCGTCTTAGGTGGGATGAGAAGGACAAGGTAGAGGTGACGAGGCCGCTTAGTCCCAGTGGCGCTGTGTGTGCCCTGGATGCCGTGTGTGTGTAGTGTGGGGGCTCCTGCGCCTTTAAGGCGCGTGGGGGCTTCCCAGGGGCCTGCTTGCTAACTACGGGACTGAGGAGGAACCCTGGAGGTGGATCTTGCAAGGCGGGTGCCGTGTGGGGCGTCCGTCTCGCTCGCCTGCCTGTGTGCTTTCAGAATTTGGCCTGTGTTTCTCTCTTGGCTGCCTCTGCTGGTCCCAGGCTCTTCTCTCCCGGATACCATTTTCCCGGGTTGGTTGAGACTCCCGGTCTCTTGGTGCCGACAGCAGCGTCTCTCTCTCTCATCCCTCTCCCTCTTTCTCTGTCTCGCCCTCGGGCAGGTGACCGGGCACGCCGCTCTCCTCGGAAGCTGCCCACTTCCCTGAAGAAGGAAGAGAAGAAGTGGGTCCCTCCCAAATTTTTGCCACACAAATACGACGTCAAGTTGCAAAACGAGGACAAGGTGAGAGGGCGTGAGGCTTCCCCTTGGGGGGGGTGGGAGCTAACCGGCAGGGCCTTGGCAGTCTGGGGGCCTGAGAAGCGGTGCAGCTGACAGCCAGCCGAGAGAGCCAGGGCCTGCCTTGCCAGAAGGTTCTCTTTCTCTTCCCCCCCACACCCCCACCCTCAGATCATCAGCAACGTGCCCGTGGAGAGCTTGATCCGTACGGAGCGGCCCCCCAACAAGGAGATTCTCCGCTACTTTATCCGCCACAACGCGCTGCGGGCTGGAACGGGCGAGAACGCCCCTTGGGTGGTGGAGGACGAGTTGGTGAAGAAATACACCCTTCCCAGCAAGTTCAGTGACTTCTTGCTTGACCCACATAAAGTGAGGAGTGGGGTCGGGTCTCTCTCTGTGTGTTGTGGGGAGGAGGCCCAGGGCAGGAGGAGCCCCCACCTTGGTTGGGGGGGGGCGGCTGGTTCTTGGCCTCTTTGGTCGTTGTGGGGGTTGGGAGGCTTTGCTCTTCCTGCCCCCTTTCCTCCCCGATGGCCAGGAGCCCCACGGCCGGCAGGGAGAGGAGGAGCCTCTGTGGAAGGAGCAGGCAGGTGGGGTGGCCCCCTAAGGGACTTCTTCCCCAGAGGGGCCTGGGGAGCCGACGGCCAGGACCTCGCAGAGAGCGGCAAAGGGGAACACGGGGTCCTAACGTGCGTTGGAGTATTCCATCAGGCAGCGTCTGATGCCCCCGGGAGCACCTTGCCACCGGTTTGGGGAGACCCCCATTCCACCCTCGGCACCCAAACTGACCGCTGGTCTCCCTTGGCTTTCAGTACCTGACGCTCAATCCCTCTGCGAAGAGGAAGAGCGCCCCATCGCCCGACCGCAAGCCTTCCAAGAAGTCCCGACTGGATGGGGCTCCGCCCGGCCAGGGGCTGGGCTCCTCCCTGTGGTGCAGCGTCCACTTAAAGAAGGCAGCGGTGGACTCCTTGCTGAAAGCCAAGAACGCCAAGAGCCCCGCCGAGGAGCTGGAGGAAGCGATGAAGATGATGGCCCCCGGGCGGCTGGGGGGCAGCCAGGGCAAGAAACGCCTGGGAAAGGCCCTGGACCCCAAGCAGCAGCAGCAGCAGCGGCGTCAGCAGCAGAAGAAGAAGCTGATGAATGGGCAGAAGGCCCCCGGGAAGCCCCGGTCCCCCCGGAAGGATGCCAAGACAAAGATGAAGCAGATGACCCTGCTGGACATGGCCAAAGGCACGGCCCGGGTCTCCCGAGGGCCCAGGGGCTCCGGCGGGGGCGGGGGCAGCCCCAGGGCCTCGGGCAAGCCCCCAAAGCACCTCCCGCCCGCCGCCGTCCACCTCATTGCCTACTACCGGGAGAACAAGGACCGGGAGGACAAGAAGAGCGCCCTCTCCTGCGTCATCTCCAAGGCGGCCCGGCTGCTCTCCGGCGAGGACCGGGCCCGGCTGCCCGAAGGAGCTGCGGGGCGTGGTCCAGAAGCGCTACGAGCTGCTGGAGCACCGGCGGCACTGGGCCTCCCTGACGGAGGAGCAGCGGAAGGAGTACCTGAAGGAGAAGCGGGAGAAGCTGAAGGAGAAGTTGAAGGCGAAGGCCCGCGAGCGGAGGGAGCGAGAGCAGAGGGCGCGGCTGGAGAAGCAGCGGCGCTACGAGGACCAGGCGCTGGGCGGGAGCAGCCTGCCCTCCTTCCGGCTGGTGGACACCCCCGAGGGGCTACCCAACGCCCTCTTTGGGGACGTGGCCATGGTGGTGGAGTTCCTCAGCTGCTACTCAGGGCTGCTGCTGCCGGACGCCCAGCTGCCGGTCACGGCCGCCTCCCTCATGGAGGCCCTCTGCGCCGAGAAAGGGGGCTTCCTCTACCTCAACCGCGTCCTGGTCGTCCTCCTGCAGACGCTGCTGCAGGACGAGATCGCCGAGGACTACCTGGAGCTGGGCATGAAGCTCTCCGAGATCCCCCTCACCCTCCACTCCGCCTCCGAGCTGGTCCGCCTCTGCCTGCGCCGCTCGGACGCCCAGGAGGGGAGCGACGCCTCCGACGGCCCCGAGGAGAGCAAAGAGGCGGCTGCCTTCGAGGACAACGAGGTGCAGGACCACTTCCTGGAGAAGCTGGAGACCTCGGAGTTCTTTGAGCTGAGCTGCGAGGAGAAGCTGCAGATCCTGGCCGCCCTCTGCCACCGCATCCTGATGACCTACTCGGTGCAGGACCACGTGGAGGCCAAGCAGCAGGCCTCGGCCGAGCTGTGGAAGGAGCGGCTGGCCGCCCTCAAGGAGGAGAACGACAAGAAGAGGGCGGAGAAGCAGAAGCGGAAAGAGATGGCGGCGGCGGTGGCAGCGGCCAAGAGCAAAGAGAGCGGCCCGGCCAAGGGCGAGCGGAAGAGGGAGGGCGAGAAGGGCCCCAAGGCTGAGCCCCGGGCGGAGGCGGGAGCTACCCTCCAAACCCCCACCCCCACCCCCGCCAGCGAGGACATGATCAGCACCGTCAAGAGCAGGCGCCTCCTGGCGGTCCAGGCCAAGAAGGAGAAGGAGCAGCAGGAGATGCAAATGAGAGGTAATGCTGCCGCTGAGGGAGGGCGGCCACCACGAGGGGCAGGGCTGGGGAGGGGGGGTGGAATGTCCCGTCCCCGTTCCCCACCCCCAGGACACCCTCTGGAGGAGAGAGGGCCTAGGCCGCCTCGCTTCCAGGTGTCTGCAGAGCATAGCAGCCGTCGCCTTGGAGCTTGTTCCACCACCGAGGGTGCTTTGAAGGCCTCTAGACAGTCTGTGGTTTCACGTGGGCCTTCATGGCTCAAGGCGGCTCCCTAGGCTGGAGGGTCAGGATGCATCAGAGGGAGGGAGGGAGGGAGGGAGAGGCCAGCCGGTTCCTTGGCCCGTCTGTCCCCTTGTCGTGGGTTCCACCGGTCTGTTTCTTAAAAGAGGGAGTGGCTTGGCCTGGTGGGCAGCTCATGGGCCTTCTCTTTCCTTCCCCCACCCCCACCCCCACCTCCAGTAAAACTGGAGAGGGAAGCTGAAGAGGAGAGGATTCGCAAGCAGAAAGCTGCGGCGGAGAAGGCCTTCCAGGATGGCATCGCCAAAGCCAAGTTGGTCATGCGCAGGACACCCATCGGCACGGACCGCAACCACAACCGGTGAGCGAGGGGTTGCTCCTGGAGGCCAGCTGGGGGCTGGGGAAGGCCTCCTACCCCCCCCCCACACACACACACACACAAAGGCAGGACTGATCCACGGAGGGGCCTTGCCTCTTCGGCCTTGAAGCAGAAGCCTGTGTGCCGGGCGGGCCTCTCTGTGTGCAGGAGGTGGGCTCCCCCCCCCCCCGCCCCAGAGGACAGGCCTTCCCCTGGCTCTGAACGCCTTTTGAGAGGTGGACAGGGTGGCCGTCCTTCACTACCAGTGACTGGCAGGCCCAGAGCTAGGAGAGGGGGGGTTTCCCTCCCCGAGAGAGAGAGAGAGAGAGAGAGAGATGGGGTAGCTTATGACGCCTCGCAAAGTTTTTGCCCTCCCTGGGTTGCCAGAGGGACAAATTGGTGCAGGGACAGAACCTCCGCCTCGGGCTCGGAGTGCCACGCTTCCACTTGCCTGCTTGGCCACGGAGGCTCCCAAGGCCATGGGCAAACCCTCAACCCCTGCTTGATCCCTGGCAGGGGGTTTCCTGCCCTCCTCCTGGTTTGCAGGCGGCTTGCTGGCACTGAACACGCCTGCATGTCTTCCTCCACCACCGCTGCCACCCTGTCCCTGTTCCTTCTGCCTCGGCCGGTCCTGACGGGGTAGTTGAGGGAATAAGGGAGGTGCCTGGAAGAAGAACACACGCACACACAGCTGTCCGGAACAGCGGGAAGAAGAAGAAGAAAAAGAAGCTTTTCCCCTCTCCGCCTGCTGCCTTTTATTACCTATTTGGTCACAAGTTACAAATTCCAGGATAACAGGGAATGGTTAACATGCTAACTCTTAGACATGCAGGAATGCTTACAGGTCAGGAATGTTGAGGGCTCAGGAATTTTGCCAGCGTGGCAGAGGTCAGGTGCCGGGTCTGGAAGCGTGCTGTTGCTGCCTCCTCGCTCAAGCTTGTGGCTTGGCATACCTGGCGCCATCTTTGACCTAGCTTTACCGGGCATATTCCCACATGGTCCTCCTGCCAAGGGGTGCTTGGCTAAGCCTCCTCCTCTCACCTCCAACGTGCCACCCCAGCGCCTGCGTGGAGGCCCTTGAGAGCATCCTCCAGGCCCGTCCCCCTGTTCTCCCCCCCCAAGCAGTGCCGCCTGAGGTGGGAGACTGAGCTGAGCCTCCCTCGTTCTCTTATGGCCTCGACAGGTACTGGCTCTTCTCAGATGAGGTCCCTGGTCTCTTCATTGAGAAGGGCTGGGTGCACGACGGGATCGACTACAGTTTTACACCTCCCAAAGAGGAAGAGGAGGTTGAAGAGGAGGAGGAGGAGGAGGAGGACGACGACGACCAACAAGGTACGTTGGGCTGCTCTGCCATCCTTTTCTGGCCCACTAGCTGACCGTCTGGACTGTTTGCTTGTAGCGCGAGTGGTGGCGTTTCTGCTGCTGTTTGGGAGCGAAGAGGCAGAGAGCGTGGGAAGATTCTGTCTGGATGACTGTTTGGTTTGCGGCGGATTTAGCAAAGCTGCCAAGGGACGCCTGCGTTTAGCTCCGTCTCTTGTGTAACTTAACTATATCCTTGCTTCCCAGGAGCGCTCTGTTGCGGTTCTGAAATACAGCGAGTAAAGTTCTTTCACCACCGTTTAGGCGTCTTAGCTGGTACCCTGTTTCCCCGTAAATAAGACATTCCCCCCAAAATAAGACCGACCCACTTACAGTTTTGCCTCTCACTGAAATATAAGGCATCCCCCCAAAATAAGGCCTCCCTGATAATAGGATAACAATAAATGTGTACTGTATTCTTCTTCATGGAAAAATAAGACATCCCCTGAAAATAAGACCTAGCGCATCTTTGGGAGCAAAAATTAATATAAGACACTGTCTTATTTTCAGGGAAACACGGTAGGTTTCTTTGGGAACTGGTTCTGCTCTGTGCCTACAACACAAGTCCGACGCACACCTCCTATTTTAGAATTGCAGAGAAGAAGGGGGGGGAAAAGGGGAAGGCACCGGTTGCCGCTCACATGCAAACGTGACCACATGTCAAGAGCGGTGCCTGTAAATGTACATGTTTCCCATTGGTTAGAGACCCTCAGGTTAAGATAAACGGCAGGGTTGGGTCGGCTGCGGTCGGCCAGCTCATGTTCTGGTTGTGCGTAGGTCCTTGTGTTACAAATTTCGCTTTTGCCAGTGAATGTATTTCTGAAAGCTGCAAATGGAGCAGCACAGAGTGGCCGTGGCTGAGGCCCCACCACCACCACCACCTTCCTCCCTGGCTGCATGTGCCTGCCTTTGCTCCTCCTGGGAGTGCCCTGGCAGAAGGTCAGCGGGAAGGACCAAGCTGTGGCTCAGCCCCCACCCCCACCTACCCCGAGGTCCTAGGAACCTCTCAAAGGGAAAGCTTCCCTCTTGACCAGGGTGTGTTATTTCCAGACCCGCCGGAGGAGACACTGGTGGAAGGCAGCGTTCTGAACACTCCTCCGCAGGGGACCCTCCATATTCCGGAAGTTCCTGTGGAGACCACGGTGCCCAAGCAGGGACAGAACCTGTGGTGAGATGCTTAGGTGTTTGCTCTGGTTGTGCTTTCAGCTGGGAAGAGGAACGGGCGCGCACCTCCCCTCGAGGGGCACAGCGCGTTGGCGGGTCGGAGGGAACCCACCCGGTGGGGAGAGCAGGGTGCTCTCGGGGGTCCTGTCAGCAGCTGGGACAGGGCTGGCCCTCCGATGGGGCGGCTCTTCGGCATGGGAGGACTCTGGACGTTGGCTCCTGCCTCGAGCTGGCGCTGTGCTGGCCTCCGTCTGTTGGCTGGAGCCCAGCCCTGAGAGCCGGGGGACCTGCCGCCGATGGGTGGCTGTGCCTACCGTTCGACAGCCAATATACAGGGTCTGCTCTGGCTGGGAGAGAGCGGCCACTGGAAGGGAGCCTTTTGTCTCCAGTGTGTGGGCTGGTGTTGCCCAGTGCCAGCTTGCTGGGAGGAGAGGAGGTCCTCCCCCCCCCCCCCCGTGGCAAGTTGGGCTGCATCAGGAACTCCTGCTTCTTCGTAACTTCACTAGCCGGCCTCTTCTCGCTCTCTTGCAATGTACACGATTTCACCCGGAGAGCCTTGATTTAGAGAAATGGCAGATCGCTCTGCGATTTATGCAGAGGTGTAACTCCAGAGCTGGGCAGATCCTCCCCCTCTTGGAAGAGGTTCTCTCCTCCTAACCAAGGTGCTCTTCTCTGGCATCTGAAGAACTTTTTCTTGGTCTCTTTTAAGTTTCTTTCAATGAATGATGCACCCTTGGGCCAGCAGGGGGCAGGAGGCGCCTTTCAGTTTGTGAGACACACAGACACACACACAGAGAGAGAGATTGCCTAGAATGATGTTATGAAGGGGAAGGGCTTTTTTCTCCCCTGTAGGCTGAGCTGGGGAATTCAGTTAATAAAATGGAACGCAATTAAAGGGTAGTCCCTGGCACTTGAAGTCACCCCGGTGTTGTGAAGGATTAACCACTGTGGTTCTCTTGACTGGTATGTTCTGGTGAGATTCGCTGAGAAAACAACCATTCAGAAAGTCTTGGTGAAAACCAGGATCTCCATATTGGGAGAAACACTTGGAGTTGGACAAGGTGTGTGTGTGTGTGTGTGTGTGTGTGTGTCAGTGCTGAGGACGAGCAGCTGACCTGGCGCAGCCAGTGGCACACAGCCGGCCTCTCTGGGCGCTGAACCTGCTGCCCTCCAGCAGTGCCCTTGCCGAGGGACGTGGTGTCTTCCCTCCCAGGTTTCTTTGCGACAGCCAGAAGGAGCTGGACGAACTCATGGCGTGCTTGCACCCGCAAGGGATCCGGGAGAGCCAGCTGAAGGACCGCCTGCAGAAGAAGTGAGTGGGCGGGTGGGTGGGTGGGTGGGGGTCTCCCTGGGCCGCGGTTGCCCAGAGGAGGGCCAATGGTGGGAGGAGCCCTCAGCGGGAGGAGATTCCTGCCCGGGAGCGGAGGGCCCTTTTCCTGGCAGGAGATGGTCTGCAAGGGGGCCTTGCCATCTCCCTTTGACCCTCCTCCTCCCCCTTCCTTCCAGGTATCCGGACATTGTGCATTCCATCCATTTGGCTCGGAAGCAGAACCTCGGCCTGAAGTCCTGCGACGGCCATCAGGAGCTGCTCAACTTCTTGCGCAGCGACCTGGTCGAGGTGGCCACGCGGCTCCAGAAGGGAGGCCTGGGCTACCTCAGCGAGGCCGAGGAGTTCGAAGCCAGAGTGAGGAGGGGTGGCATTGCCAGGGCAGAACAGGCCGGGGAGGGGAGGGGGGTTGGCTCTGACTGCCGCTGCCCTCCCGTGGGGGCCATGAGAGGGTCAGGGTGCCGGGGGGCAGCCTTGAGAGAGATGGGGGGCGAAAGGAGCCCCGTGGAAGCCTTTTCCTTTTGGAAGTGGTGAGAGACCCAAAGCTGAAGGAAACTGGACAACATAAGAACCTAAGAAGAGCCCCGCTGGATCAGGCCAAAGGCCCATCTAGTCCAGCTCCCTGTATGTCACAGTGGCCCCACCAGATGCCTCTGGGAGCGCACGAGACTAGATCTCTGTCTCCTGATACCACTCCCCTGCATCTGGCCCTTGAAGGACCCCGGTTTTAAGCCTGGAGATGACACATCTCCCTCATGGTTTGTCACCTGGGATGGACTTTTCCTCCAGGAATCTGTCCAATCCCCTTTTGAAGGCATCCAGGCCAGATGCCATCACCACATCTTGTGGCAGGGAGTTCCATAGACTAACAACGCGCTGGGTGAAAAAATATTTTCTTTTGTCTGTTCTTACTCTCCCAGCCCTCAATTTGAGTGGATGTCCCCTAGTTATGGTATTTTGTGAAAGGGAGAAGAGCTTCCGTCTCTCCACTTGACTCATGCCCTGCATTATTTTGTACATCTCAATCCTATCCCCCTCCCTCAGGCGCCTTTTTTTCCAGACGAAAGAGCCCCAAATGTTTTAGCCTTTCCTCATCAGGGAGGTGCCCCAGCAGGTGGGCAGGGGGCTGCCGGAGGGGTGTGGCCGAGGCTTGGAAGGCGGCGCCGTCACAGTCCCGTGTGTGTGCCTCCTTGGTGTCCCCCTTCAGGTGAGCTCCCTGGAGAGTTTGAAGGACTTTGGGGAGTGCGTGATCGCCCTCCAGGCCAGCGTCTTCAAGAAGTTCCTGCAGGGCTTCATGGCCCCCAAGCAGCAGAAGAGGCGGAAACTCCAAGGCGAGGAGGCCGCCGTGGCCAAGGCCGAGGAAGTGGACGAAGAGAAGAGGGTGGCGGAAGAGGCCAAGGTTTGGCGTCTCGGGGGCTTGGGGGAGTGTGGCTTCCCTTCTCCAATGAGAGTGGGGGGTGGGGGTACAAGGAAGCCTGTGGGCACATCCGTGGGAGGCAGAGGGAGAGGAGGCCACTGAGCCCCACCACCCCATGCCCAAAGCAGCCGTAGGGGAAGCCGCAGTGGTCAGGAGCCCCTGTTTAAATATTTGGAAGGGTGTCCTATTGAAGAGGGAGCAGGTTTGTTTCCCATGGCTTCAGAGACGAGGACTCGGGGCAATGGTTTCAAACGACAGGAAAAAAGAGATTCCATTTGAACATTCGGAAGAACTTCATGATGCTTAAAGCTGTCCAGCATAAGTGGAAGATGCTGCCACCAAGGAGGGTGGTGGAGTCTCCTCCTTCTTTGGAGGTTTTTAGCAGAGGCTGGATGGCCATCTGTCGGAAATACTGGGATGGGGGTTCCTGCATGGCAGGGGGTTGGTCTGGATGGCCCTCGAGGTCTCTTCCAATTCTGTGATTCTATGAAAGACCACCGTCCTCAAAGGTGCTTGTTTGGTTCCAAGGGCAGCGGCTGCTCTTCCCACTGACTTTTGAGCAGAGAGACTTTTCTAGAAGGCGGCAGGCCTTTTTCAGAGCTGACCTCTTGGCCACAAATGACGCAGCCTCCCGTTTCCATGCTTCCAGTCAGCGCTTGGCAGGAGCTGCTTCTGGGGCTGCTTGGTCCCTTGCCCGGCCGCCCCCAATGCCTGATGGCCAGGAGGCTTCGGAGGGCCCGAGCGTCAGCGTGGCTCCGTCCTGGAAGCCCTTCTCTCAGCTCGGCTCGGCTCGTCTTCTTTTCCTGTTGCTGGGAGGAAGGAGAGCAGCGCCCTCCTCCTGGCTTCTTCCTTGGCCTATCCCGCCATCCTCGGCAGGCCCACCGCACCTGCCCTATAAAAGGCTTACGGGGCATTTGTGAGCTGTTGCGACTTGGCGGGACGGAGGACCAGCGGGCTCCACGGTGCCTTTGTAATTGCTCTCGGGGGGGGGGGGCTCGTGCATTCTCTGTGCCCCCTCCCGCTTGGGCACCTGGAGCTGAAGGGTTTGCAGGGCGGGGAAGTCCTGTGCAGGCCCTGCTGCGCTGTCCTCTCCCCCCCCCCACACACACACACACAGCAGCACTTGGGAAGCAGGGCTGAAAGTCAGCCTGATGGTTTCTCCAGCGGAGGGGAGACGGCGGCTGCCAAGAGCAGCAGGTTTGTCTTGGCCGGGCACCTGAGCAGCTCCTTGGAAAGCTGATGTGTCTGAGAAGCATTCGGAGCATTCGGGGGGGGGGGGGTTGGGGGGAGGGAAGGAGGGCAGGAGAGATGGAACCACCCCAAGCCAGCTTGGGCGCCCACGCTGTTTTCCACCGACTGGGCTGCTACCCCCCTCTGCCTCCCGGTCCGGCCGCAGTTGAGCCATCGGGAGGGAATTTGAGACAGGTTAAAGGCTTTGCTGGCGGAGGCGCCCGGCGGCATGGCTGCTTCTGCTCCCATCCAGCGGGAGGGGAATGTGCCGCTCGACAGAAACGGGTGGTTGTCTTTGGCTCCAGAATTGCTGCGTGCAGCAAATGTCGCCGCAAAGGAGAGGTGGGAGGGCTGCCGCGTGGTTCCCTTCATAGTCTCCCACTGGCCCCCCTCCCTCGTGGGCAGAATCCGTGGCCAGGAGGCAGAATCCTCCACCAGGAGCCCCACCCCACCCCCCCGGATTGCTGCCGGCATTTCCGAAGCAATGCCTGGCCGCCCGCCCTCCCTTGCTGGTTCCCCCATGTGGCCCCCGGGCTTGTGCTCAAAGCGCAGGGACGCCGTCGGTGCCACGGACCAGCAGGGCAGAGGGGTTTGCGCCCTTGAGCGTGATCTGGCCTTGTTGGGCCTAGGGACGGCTCTGCCTCCTGGCCGCTTGCTTGCAGGGTCTCTCTCTGTGTGTCTGTCTGTCTGTCTGTCTGTGGCAGTCCTTGAGTCTTGCCACCAGGGGGCAGCCCAGGCCGCTCCCCACCTTTTGGGACCTGCCTTTTGCCTCCCCAGCTGTCCCTGCCGGCAGCGGGTTACTTTTGCTGGAGGGACGGCGTGGGGGGGGGGGGGGGGAGGCTCAGTTTGGATTTCAAAGACCAACAGGAGGTCCTTTTAGTGTTTTGGTTTTTTTTTTTTTCCCCCCCTGCCGAGCAAGGATTGTGGGCCTCGGGAGCGGTGGGAGTCAGCGGGTCAGGTGGGGCGGCTGGGGTGTGGTTCTTGGCCTCGGGGGGGGGGGGGGGTGTCCCGTCCTCAGCCCCGTCCTCCTTGTGCCCCCAGGTGGCCTCAGCCGTGGAGAAGTGGAAGGCGTCCATCCGCGAAGCCCAGACCTTCTCGCGCATGCATGTTCTGCTGGGCATGCTGGACGCCTGCATCAAGTGGGACATGTCGGCGGAGAACGCCCGCTGCAAAGTGTGCCGCAAGAAAGGTGCGAGCGGGCGCCTCGCCTGGGAGGAAGAGGAAGAGGAAGAGGAGGAGAGCAGGCAGGGCTGCTGGGCCAAGAGGCAGCTCTGCATGGCCAGGGGGGGGGGGAAGCATTGTGGACAGAGGCAGAAGAGGGGAAGGACCTGGAAGGTGGTTGGGGCGAGGAGGGGCCCTGCGCTGGTCCTTTTCCTCCTCCTCCTCCTCCTCTTGCTCCTCCTCCTCCTGTGGGGCTCCCCTTGGAAGAGGCCAGGCACCGTGGCAGCTTCTTCCTCTTGGCCTGGGGCCCCCGGAGGGGAGGCCAGGCCTCCCTTTGGCTCCAGCTTGCTTCCAGGCAGTGACGAGTTGTCCCTCCCTTCCTTCCATCCTTTCCTCCCTGCCTCCCTTCCTCCCGTCCTTCCATCCCTCCCTTCCTTCCTTCCTTCCTCCCTCCCTCCCTTCCTCCCTCCTCCCTTCCATCCCTCCCTCCCTTTCCTCCCTCCCTCTCTTCCTCCCTCCCTCCTTCCATCCCTCCCTTCCTTCCTTCCTTCCTTCCTCCCTCCCTCCTGTCCTTCCATCCCTCCCTTCCTTCCATCCTTTCCTCCCTCCCTCTCTTCCTCCCTCCCGTCCTTCCATCCCTCCCTTCCTTCCTTCCTTCCTCCCTCCCTCCCTCCTGTCCTTCCATCCCTCCCTTCCTTCCATCCTTTCCTCCCTCCCTCTCTTCCTCCCTCCCGTTTCCATCCCTCCCTTCCTTCCTTCCTTCCTCCCTCCCTCCCTCCCTCCTGTCCTTCCATCCCTCCCTTCCTTCCATCCTTTCTCCCTCTCCTCTTCCTCCCTCCCGTCCTTCCATCCCTCCCTTCCTTCCTTCCTTCCTCCCTCCCTCCCTCCCTTCCCCTCCCTCTCTTCCTTCCTTCCTTCCATCCCTCCCTCCCTTCCTTCCATCCCTCCCTTCCTTCCTCCCTTCCTTCCAGGCGAGGATGACAAGTTGATCCTGTGTGACGAGTGCAACAAGGCCTTCCACCTTTTCTGCCTGAGGCCCGCCCTCTACGAGGTGCCCGAAGGCGAGTGGCAGTGCCCGGCTTGCCAGCCCTCTGTCGCCAGGCGCAGCTCCCGGGGCAGGTGAGGCTCCTCTCTCGGCGGGGGCGGGGGGGGGGTCCTCCTTGTGGAGGTCTAGGGCGGGTGACCCTGAGGGCAGGAAGGGCAGAGGCCAAGCTCAGCTCTCTTCCAGGACAGTCTCTTGGAAGAGAGAGGGTGTGGGTGTCTTGTCCGTGGGAGCCGTCCCCTCCCTTGCAGGTCACAGGGTCTCACAGAACGGCCCCTGGCTCCCTCTGCATGGTTCCTCCCCCCCCCCCCCCCGCTCCCCCCCCCGTGCGGCAGAGGGCCAGGCCCCGGCTGGAAAACGAGGGGCAACGGCTTCCCTCTTCACCCTTTAGGAACTATGCCGAAGACTCCGTAGAAGAGGAGAGTGATGCTGGGCAGGAAGAATCAGAAGACGAGGAAGAGGAGGAGGAGGAGGAGGAAGAAGAGGAGGAGGAGGAAGAGGAGGAGGAGGAGGAAGAAGAGGACTACGAAGTTGCAGGATTAAAATGTGCGTCCTTTTTGCGATGGAAAGTGCAGCAACCTGCCGGGACATTGTTAGGGGACTAGGGCACCGGGGGGGGGGGCAAACATAGGGGACGTCCCAGGCGGCCAACTGCCCCATGGCTGGGACGGGTCCTTCCTTTCCGAAAGGACAACAGCTGGAAGCAACGCCAGATAGGTGTGGGTGTGGTTGTGGAGTAGTCAAGGCCTTCCAGTCAGCCTGTAGCAGAGGCCAGCCCATCCTGGGCTCAGGCAGAAGGCCCGGCCTTTGGCTTCCTGGCGGGAGGAGGCGGAGCAAAGAAGCCCCCCCCCCCCCGACCCCAAGCGGCTTTGTTGGGACCCTTCCTTGGGGACGGTGCCTGAGCCTCCCTCCCTCCCTCCCTCCAGAGAGTCTTGGGCCCAGAGGCCGGATATTCTCCTGAAGGAAGGAAGAGTTGCCATTTTACACGGGAGCATCTACCCCCCCTCCTCCAGTAAGCCAGGAAGGGGGGTGTGCAGAAGTCCTGGGCACAGGGCCCCATCCAGCGTTCCAAGCCTCTTCGGGCTCCTGTCCCTCATTCCCTCCCTTCCCTCCCTCTGGTTGTCCCTGGGCGGCCGGCCTTGATGTCTGCTTTTGAAGTCCATTCCGGCTCCTCTTGGCTGCTCAGGGAGGGGCTACGGGAGCTAAAAATAAAGTGTGCCCCCCCCCCCCGCCACCGCCACCAGGGCCAAGGGGTGCTGAGTTGGGAAGGTCACTGGAGAAATGTCTCCTGTTGGCACAGCCCCCTCTAATCCCCAGGGCAGTTTGGCTCCTGAAGGGTGGGGTGGGGTGGAGGGAATGTCCTGCCACCCACCCACCCCTCTCTCTGTGCCTCTCTCTCTCTCTCTCTCTCTCTTTCGGCACGTGCCCTGGCCTCCGCCCAAAAGGGAGGGCGGCCCCCAGGGGCAGCCCCGGCCTGATGGGTTGTTATACAGGAGGGCCTCAAAGGCAGGCAAGCCAAGAGGGAGGAAGGGGCCCCCCTCTCGGGCCACCCGGTGAAGGCTGGAGGCCAGGAGGAGGAACCCTAAACCACCTCCACCACCCCCAGTCCTCCTGGCATCTCTGGTGCCCTCGAGGGGCTGGGGTTGAGCTCTTCCTCTTTGCCAGCTGGCTGGAATAACTCGATGCCCAGCCACACCCATCTGAGGGAGCTTAGCAGCTGCCTCGGAAAGCCCTCTTGTGTGTAGAGGGGTGGGGTGGGGGGCTGCCCCTGCTCTGCCCCACTGCTGCTCTGGGGCGCATGGAAGCCCGCCCTTGGCCAGCAGAGTCAGTGGCCTTCAGCAACGCAGGTGAGCGGTGGCCCTTGTCTCTGCCAACCCCCCAGAGTGGCCCGGAAGGGCTTGCTTTTGGCCCTGGGGCCGGGCGCCGGTCTTGGGGGAGAAGGGGGCAGCCACGTAGGCCTTCCTGCCCTCTGGATGATCAGGTGGGCTTCGTGCCCCCCCCCCTCTCTTGACCTGCAGTGAGGCCCAGGAAGGCGGCCAAGGGGAAGCAAGGGGGCCCGGCGGCAGACCCTCCACGGCGGGGGCGGCATCAAGGGAAGAAGCCCCCCGGGCACGCACCCCGAGGAGCCCGCCAGCCAGCGGGGACGCTGAGCGACGCTGATCTGGATGAGCTGGTAAGCCCTTCTGCTGGAGAGCCTGGGCCTTGTTCCCCCCCAACCCCCTTCAGCAGGAGGTGTCCCCCCTCCGCCCCACAGTGAGCCATGTGCCGAGACCCCAGACCCTGCTGGCCAGCTATGTCAGGCATCCTCCCGGCTGAGCAGCTGCCCTCCTCTCTCTCTCTCTCTCTCTCTCTCTCTCTCTCTCTCTCTCTCTCTCTCTCTCTCTCTCTCTCTCTCTCTCTGAGCGTGTGTATGTCTCTCTCCCCCCCACACACACACTCCCTGTTAGGCGCTAGTTAGAAGCCCTTAAATAGCAGGCGCAGGAGTCCCTTGCAAACACAGTGTGTGTGGGGTGGGGGGGATTGGCATGCTGACAATGCCGTGTGCCGTGTCCCTTCCAAACTAGCCCTGGTGGCCCCTGGACCTGGGTCTCCCCGCCTGCTTGCCTCCCAGCCAGCGGTCACTCTGGGGGCTCCCCAAAGCCGGGGCCTGGCTGGAGGCGTCCCTTTCCAAGGTAGCCGACCCCAGGAGGTGGTGGCCCTGCACTCACTCACTCACCCCTTGAGGCCGTCCAGTGTGGGGTTGTGCAAAAGGGGGAAGTGTCCTCCCTGCCCCGCCCCTCTGGCTGCCAAACACCTTTGTCCGGAGGAGATACCCCGCCAGCTCCACTGAGAGGAGGGCGGGCGATTTGGGAGCGCCGGCCGTTGTTGAGCCGAGGCCTGGCCCTGAGCCAGGGGTGCAGCTGCCGCACGGCGGCTCCGAAAGGCCACCCCCCCCCCCCCCCCCCAGTTCTTGGCCTGCCGAGCTGCTTCTCCCTCTTGCCTCGCAGGGCACAGGCAGGTGGGTTGCAGCCTCCACATCCATCCGGCCCGGAAAGTCTTTTGAAGATGCCCGCAGGGCCCCCCCCCACCTCCTCCCCCCCCCCCCCCGAGAGGAGCTGGGTGGCCTCCCCACCAGGGCTCCTGGCCTGAAACCCGAGCCGGGAGTGGGGGAGCCTTCCTTGGCTGCCCCATCAAAAAAAGCGCTGGCAGCTGCCTGGCTAGCTTCCTCCTGCCCATGATGGCCTCGGCCGCTGAGTCTGGCCTTTGTGGGAGGCCGAGCCAGGAGAGCTGCGGGGTCTCCCCAGCGGTCCGCTCTGCTGCTCCCCCCCCCTCCCCGAGGCCCCGCAGGTCTCTTCTCTTCCCTCTCCCTCCTCTTGCCCCAGGGCCCTTGGCCTTCCCCTCGGGCGAGAGTGGCTGAGGGAAGGGATGTTCTGTGCCGCGTGGGGTGGGGTGGGGTGGGGTGGGGGGAGTCCTTGCCTCTTTGCCCTCTTCTGACCACTCTGGCTGCTCCCTCCATGTCCTCCAGACGAAGAAGGTCTCTCGCCGGCAGGCCCTGGAGCTGCAGAAATGCGAGGAGATCCTCCAGAAGCTGGTCAAGTATCGCTTCAGCTGGCCCTTCAGGTGAGACAGGCCGTGGGAGCCATCCCCACCCCATCCCGCCCGGCTGCGTCCTGAAGTTTGGAAGAGCCTCAGCGCACACACACACACACACACACACACACACACACACACACACACACACACACACACGCATCACAGCCCCCATGTTGGCCCAAGGGGGTGGAGGGCAGGAGGAGGAGGAGGAGGATGGGTTCCCTTCCTGTGCTTGGACTGAAGAGGGTCCTGGGAAAGGTTGTTGCCTTTCCACCTGCCCCACCCACCTGCTGAGCTGGGGAGGGGGCTCCTCTGAGCAAAGACCCCCCCTCCGCTCCCTGCGGTTCTCCCTCCGGGATGTGGGCCCCTCTTCTCCTTTCTGGGCTGGGGGGGGCTCCTTCCTGGGGTTGGCGCCTGATGGCCCCCGCCAGAACTGCTGCTGGTGTGTGTGTGTGTGTGTGTGTGTGTGTGTGTGTTGGGGGGGTGTTGAGCCTGCCTGCCTGACCCTTTGCCCCCCCCCCCCCCCCGTCCACCCTCAGGGAGCCGGTGACGACGGAAGAGGCGGAGGACTACTTTGAGGTGATTGCCAGCCCCATGGACTTCCGGACCATGCAGGACAAGTGCTCGTGCGGCTCCTACCGCTCCGTGCAGGACTTCCTCTCCGACATGAAGCAGGTCTTCTCCAACGCCGAGCGGTACAACCAGAACGGGAGCCACGTCCTGGCCTGCCTGGAGAAGACGGAGCAGTGCTTGGTGGACATGCTGCATAAGCACCTGCCCGGCCACCCGTACGCCCGCCGGAAGCGCCAGCGGCCTCGGGGCCCCTCCGCCACCGCCCAGGGACTCGGGGAGGATGAGGAGAGTGACCCTGACTATGCCCGGGGCCAGAGGAGGAGGAGGAAGAAATGAGTGGTGGTGGTGGTGGGGGGGTGAGGACCAGACTTGGCTGGAGCCGGCCCCTGTCCTGCTGCCCCCCCGGGGGTGGGGGGGGTGGGGGGCTTCCTCAGCCTGCCCACCGCTGCCCCCCACCCACACACCGTCTCCCTTCGGGTCCACACGCGCTCCACTCCCAGCCAGCTCCAGGCGCGTCGTTGGGTCGGCGCTGCTTTTCCTCAGGTGGGCACAGAGGTTGATCCAGCAGGTTTCGCAGGCAGGAGGGGGCCAGGGATCTGGATCTGAAAGGATCCCCCCTTTCCAGGTGTGGGGAAGGTGAGGAGAGCAGGGAGTTGCGGGGGGGGGGGGTGTCTCCCTGAAACCGAGCCTGCAGCCTTCCTCTCCTCAGCGCCAGAAACAGAAAGTGTGGCCCACTCCCCGATGCCGTGGGTGGATGCCACCCTGCCAGGCCCTCGTGGGCAGGGAGGACTTGTTTGTATCTTTTGGTTAACTGCCCTGGTGACAACCCCCCCCCCAGCCCCTTTGTGCTCCCCCCCCCCAGAAAGCCACCTTGTAGAACGGGCAAGCACTTACCCTCCTGGGGAGCCTCCTTTCACCAGCATCCGTCTCTGAGCCAAGCAGGACGGTGGACCTCTCTGCCCCCCCCCTTCTTCCTCCCCTGGAGGGGCCAAGCGGGGCAGTTTCCCCCCCTCCCCACCCCCCACAGCAGCACTTCTTGGCCACAGCAAGGAACAGAAGTTTCTTTTGGTTGTTGTGGGGTGGGGGGACCAGGTTCCACTTCTCCCACTTTGTAAAACCCCATTTTTCTACTTAAGGGAAGACCCTTGTTTCCAGCTGTGCTCTTGTACAAATAAGGACCCCCTTGTAAGATATCCCCCCCGTGGTCTTGGCATCGCCCAGGCCTGTACAGTTTCTACCAGGGGGGGTGTTGGCTTTCTATTCCCTATCCCTGCCCAGCCCTACAACCCGAGGCGGCTGCTGCTGCTGCTGCTGCTTCTCACGGGGGGGGGGGGAACCCTCAGGCGTTGCCCCCCCGGGGGATCCCTCAAAGCAGACACCTTCCCTTTGTGCCCTTTTCTGCCTCTCCTTTTGTAGCGAACCCCCCCCTCCCCACCCTGTGTGCTGGCTCCTGGGTCAGCACCCCCACCCCACTCCACACGTTGCACACTCAGGCACAGCCCAGGCAGCCAAGAAGGACGGAGACACACACACACACCGGGTCCAGATTCCTCTCTCGGTCTGCCAAGGGAAGCTTTTCCATTCCCCCCCCCCCCCCCCGAGGACCTGCCCCTGCCCCCCCCCCGAGCGTTCTCA
The DNA here is from genome assembly GCA_037367245.1 of Phrynocephalus guinanensis. Lineage (NCBI taxonomy): Eukaryota > Metazoa > Chordata > Lepidosauria > Squamata > Agamidae > Phrynocephalus > Phrynocephalus guinanensis. The sequence continues at coordinate 5,944,913 of CM074750.1, forward strand.
TCTCAAGAGTCCAGTGCAGATGGTCTCTGCCCTGCCCTGCCCTGGCTCCCATTTGGGGAGGGGAGAGAGGGGTTAGGGTTGGACCTTTCTGCCTTCCTCCCATTCACAAGACCCTCACAGCAATCACCCCACCCCACCCCCAAAATCCTCTTAGCCTGAGCACCGGCTCTTCCGGCCTGGCCACTGGGTTTCTCTCACCCCACCCCCACCAGAATTTTTCCGTTGTTGCTTTGTTGTCATTTTTTTCAGGCTCAACACGAGACTTTTTGGGATTACATTTTTTATTAAAGAAAGTTGTTGTTTGGGGGAGGAGGGGGGGCTTCTGCTAAGGGCTGTACTTGTAATAAATGAGAACTGGAAAAAAAATAAACACCCCTGTTCGTAGGTCCTGGTCTTTCCGGGGCTCCCAGGAGAAAAGGGGCCCGGGAGGGTGGGCCAAGCAAACTTCCCAGTCTCACCCTTTGCACTCATTTGGGGGGGGTCTTTGCCCCAGCCATCAGGGGGACTGCCTTTTCCCAGGTCCATCCGGGCCTGCTGAGCCCAGTGCCTGCAGAGCCAAAAGGCCCGGTTTGGCTCAGGACCCTGGCCGAAGGAAGTCCACCACCCCCACCCCCCACCAAGCCCCCGAGGGCAACACTTGGGCCCCTCTGGACAGAGTGCAGGATGCGGTGGAGACTCAACGCTCGGGCCTCCCTCGGGTGCTGCTTGGGCCTCCGCTCAGCCCCTTCCTGGAAAGGAGCCCTTGGGAAGAGGTCTGTGGGGGACCTTAGTGGGATTTCGGACAGTGGGCAAAAGCACTGGAAGGGTTGGAGGGGAAGGCCGGGTTGCCTGCGGCTGCCTGGCCCCCACCCTCTGACCGGGTGGCCCCAAGGTTCCTTTTGGCCCGGCCGTCGGGATTGGTGGGGGCTTTGGTTGCCCAGGCAGAGGCCCTGGCTGGTCGGTTCCTCCTGGCCCTGAGAGAAGGGGAAGGCCTCCCTGAGAGGGGCCCTTTCGGAAGCCCCCCTCCCCTCCCAGAGGGAAAGGAAAGGGCGGGCAGCAGCCGCTGGACCCAAGCCACGCCTGGGGTGCAAGAGGAGGGCCCAGGAGTGGCCCCTGCCAGGCGTTCCTCTACCCTGGGCTTCAGGGGGCTAAGCATCAGGCTACCCAAGGAGCCCCCTTGCCAAAGGCAGGTTCAGGGTTGGTGGGGGGGGGTGAAGTCACAGCTCAGTCCAGGGAAGGTGGATTGGTTGCTGAAGGTGATGGCAACACAGCTCTCATCTCCCGGGGAAGGACCTGATGGGGGCCTCCGGGAACAAGCGGCTGGGGTCCCTTTCCCTGCAGGTGGTTTAAAGACTGCCCTCGCGGGAAAGGGGGGGGGCTTTCTCGGCTAGCCCGATGTTGAAAGGCTCCCCTGGGTTTTGGTGCCTGGGCCTGCTGGGATCTTCCTCCCTAACTGCATCCTTGCGCGCAGACGCATCATCCTTCCTGTCTTTCATGTGTGGGGGGGGAGCCGGAGCAGCCTCCCAGATCCAGGACCGGGTCAGTGTGTGTGCCAGGAGGGGCCCCTTGGCTCTTTTCACCCACTGACCGGCCACGCCTGTCTCGCCACCCCTGCTCTCATGGCAGAGGAGAGGGGGGGTCCCTCATACACAAACACATATTCTGGGAAGGGGAGGTGGGCCCTGTGGAGGGCACTGGGGGGGGGGGAGAATGGGGGAGGCCACCCCAGTGGGGGGAGGGGGGAGATGACCCATCCAGCCACCTGACCACCTTGTAGACCCTGTGCTTTGCCCTGTTGGGGCCCTCTCTTCTTTCCCTGTCTGTCTCGGTGGCTTCCGGTATTGGCAACGCCAGTAATTCCCCCACATTCCCTGCCCAGCGGTTTGCAATTTATAGCGGCTCTTTTGTTTCCTAGAGTTGAAAGCGATGGAAGTGCCTTGGTAAAAACGCCAGGCTTGCTGGGGTTTTGAGGAGGAATGGCGCCTGGCGTTTGCAGCGTGTGGAACGCCAAACAAAACACAGTCGGGCTACTGGGGGGGGGGCAAGCGGGTCTCTGTTTCCGCTGGCCAAGGCGTGCCACTGGCAGCCGCCCCTTCTGCCACCTGAGCAGAGCGGTCTTGGGGAAGGGGGGGGCTTTCAAAGGGTCCCAGACGCAGGCATGTGGCAGGCAGGACGCCCTCAGCCCTTCCCTCGGGAAACGAGAAGGAACAGCAACAGGCTGTTCAAGAGAAGAGGAGTTGCTGCTCCCTCTGGCTGGTCATCATCCTCTCAGTGATCATGGGTGCTGCTGCCTTTCATGTTGTTGTTGGTGGTGGGGGGGGGTGTTCCTGTTCATCAGATGCTGGGCTCGGGGGGAGGGGGGGCTTGGGCCCAATTCCATGGCTCTTCCTACCATCTCTGTGCTGTCACCGGTGCCTTCCCCAAAGGGTCCCCAAAAGACACAGGCCACCGAGATCTCGGAGCGGGGGGGCGCCGTCTGGGTTCCTTGCAAATTCAAGTTCCCCTTGACGGGATTGATTCTGACCGAGGCCCTTTGTACACGACCCCTGAACTCCGCCGCAAATGGCTTTAAGCTCCGGAGCTTAAAAATGTTTACCCACCAGCTCCGGAGTTTACAGGAAATTAAGTGCGACCACGCCCACTTTAGCGCGTCCCAGCGCACCTTTCAAGTACCTGCTCTCTGGAGGTGAAAATTCTTTGATGCGGTGTAATGATAGTGAGTGCGGGGCTCTCCTCGCTTCTGTTTGTTGTTTTTTGGCTCCTGCTCCTTTAAGAGCTAGGATGTTGCCGCGGCAGGGAGGTGAGCCACGTCTCTTTTCTTCCTCTTTTTTTTTCTCCCTCCCCTCATGCAGCCAGCAGCCAGGAGTGCAGAGGGGGTGGGAAGGCAGGAACAGCGACAAACCCCTAAGATCTCTGGTCCGAATTTAAGTGGCCAGCGGATCTTAGGGGTCGTGTGAAAAGGCTCTGAATCATGTCAGAAGAGCCATTCGGGGCTGGGAAACAGGTTGTCCGCCTTTGGAGATGCTTGAAGCGAGCTGGGCGGGGGGTTGCCTCCATGGGCACGGCCGGCGCTGGGCACCTCAGGCAGGCTCCCTGCCCTCTAAAAGTGGGTCCAGACCAGCTCCTGGTTCCCTTGTGGCCATCTTGGCCCGCCTGGGCTTTCCTGCACCCAGAGGGCCTCGCGGTTCCATCCTGACCTGCCTTTTCTGCTGTGCTCGTGGGTTTCTTGGGGCCGTGCTGGATAGCTTGGTTTCTTCTCCACTAAACCTTCCGGAAACATCCTTTTTTTCATTATTGGAGGGGTGGGCAGAGGAAAAGAAGGGCTGGAATGGTTGCGGAACCTGACCAGAAGAGGCGCACCGTCTCAATTTGATTTCCTTTTCCTAAGGGAAAAGTCTGGGTGGAATCGGGATTGTTGGCAAGCTTAGGAGTCCAGAAAAAAAGGGGAGGAGGCTCCTTCAGAGATGCCCATTTCAGGACTCCCAGAGCTCCGATTGGGTGAAAAGTGGGGGAGACCTGGGGTGGGGACTATCCTCTGCTGATACCAGAGCTGCCCACCCCATATGGAAGGCAGATGCCCCTTCAGGTTGTAGGGTTATGGCCCTAAAAAAAAAGAAAAATCTACGGTGGGCCAGCCCTGCTCATCTTGCTAGTATGTCCCTGAAGAGGAGAGGTGGATGTGTTCTGGGTCCCAGGCGGTAGGACCTCATGCCTTCTCCTTTCCCTTTTCCCTCTGCAGCATCCTCCCTCTCACAAAATACCAGAACTAGGGGACCTCCACTCCAATTGAGGGCTGGGAGAGTAAGAACAGACAAAAGAAAATATTTTTTCACCTAGCGCGTTGTTAGTCTGTGGAACTCCCTGCCACAGGAGGTGGTGATGGCATCTGGCCTGGAGGCCTTCAAAAGGGGATTGGACTGATTCCTGGAGGAGACGTCCATCACAGGTTACAAACCAGGATGGAGATGTGTCATCTCCAGGCTTAAAACCGGGGTCCTTCAAGGGCCAGATGCAGTTGAGTGGTATCAGGAGACAGAGATCTGGTCTCCTGTGCTCCCGGATGCATTTGGTGGGGCCCCTGTGAGATACAGGAAGCTGGACTAGATGGGCCTTTGGCCTGATCCAGCAGGGCTCTTCTTAGGTTCTTATCCTACCTGCCGACTTCATAGCCTCAGGGCCTCTGGCTCCAGCCCCTCCACACACACACACACACCACACACATCCTGGTGGGCCAGTGCCACCTTCAAAGGCTGCCGTCCTCCCTCTCAGTGCAAACACCTCCAGGCTGGCAAGCCGGTGTGCCATCTTGCAGGCAGCAGGGCTTAATGGGGCCCCTTCCCGGCACTGCCTAGAAGGGACGCCTGTTGTTAGAATTTGCGCTCAGATCCTCCCTGGCGGCTGCCAAAGGGGAAACCCCAGAGTGCCCAGGCGGCCACCTGCCGGGCCCCGAGTCCTCGGCAGAAGGAGAGTGGGGTCTCCAGCTGGCAAGCCAAGCAGCCTCCCTGGCCGCTGGCCAAGGGCAGGGCAGGGCCAGCCTTGAGGTGTTCCCTTGACAAACTCTGCAGGCAACTGTTCTCTTTGGTGTTCTCCCGAGGAAAGCATATGCCATTTGCACCTCTGGCATTTGCTTTGTTCCCGAACACGCTCCAAAAAACAGGGAGGAACAGAGAGGGGAGGGAGGCTCCAAGGAGGTCATTCAGCAGAAGACAGCTCCTGAGCATGGAGGCTTCACGGAACAGCCCCGGGCAACATCCAAATGCTACATTCCCTTTTCCGCCCATGAATTTCCTCTCAGCGTTTCCTAAACCAGTTCCCTCTCTTGAGGCAGGGAGTTCCACTGACTTCCGTGAGCTGCATGGAGAACGCCTGCTTGTCCCGCATCTACTGGTGCTTTTCTCCTGAGCTCCAGGTTCATTATGGGAAAGAAAACACCTCTCCATTTTCTCTATGCAACTTTATACACCTGCATCGCCTCTGGATTAAAACAACCCACAAACAGGCCACTTTTCCGTACAAGAGGAGCTGCGTGACCAATTGACTGATAATTCCGATTTCTCCTTTGGGGCTCCTTTGCCTTCTCTCAGGGCCAGGCGGCTTCATGCTGCCATCCGCATCGCACATGCCGTCAAGTCTGCTGTGAGTTACATAGAATACCGAGGGGCCCTGATTCAGTACATGCTCAGAGGGCCACCTGTTTCTTGTCCTTGGGAAGAAGCCACAAAGGCTGACCTTATCCAGGTGGTCCGGGGCCCAGATTGAAGCGGGGCAGGGGGGCGGCAGCCTTCGGCCCCTCTGCAGACAGATGCATTTCCGCGTTGCCTCGTGTCCCCCCCCCCCCCGGCACTGCCACTGTGACCCTGGTGCTGCCCAAGGACCCTCCAGCAGTCCATCCTGCCCTAAAACATTATCCTGCCACCCAGCATAGCCCGTGGCTTAGATAGGCAGGGTCTAACTCAAATCAATCTAGCAATCGACCAGAACCCTCAGAGCATCTCTGAAAAACAGAATTGTGGGCCAGGTGGCACCAACCTGCCTCCTGCTTATCCAGGCTCCTTGTGGGTGGGATCGGGGGGGTGGGGGTGGGGGGACAGTCAGCAGGGACTTTGGGAGCCAGACATGGGTCAGTTTTGCCCCCCCCACACACACACACACCCTGTCTTTCCAACTGCCTATTCTCGCTACTGAAACTCCCAACAAATGGACCCAAAAGAAGAGTTCCCCTTAAGAAACACCAGGGCCCCCTCCCTCCCTCTAAAGAGCACCCCCCTCTGTTTGGAGTGATATAAATGTGCCCCCCCCCTCCGTGGCTGATGGCTTCAGGCACCTCCCTCTTCCTGGAACATCCCCAAGGGCAGGGGTTTGATGGAGGAAAGGGGGCAACCACCCCCCCCCTCAGAGGACGGACCCAGTGAGACGAAACGTCAGCAACACAGATCACCTGGACTGGGGCAAGAATGGAAAAGATGATTCATTTGTGAGAAGGGAAGCTGGGCTCCTGCCTGGCGGGGGGGGGGCTGGGGGTGGGGGTGGGTGCTGGCTGTAGTGAAGCAAATGCCGAAAGCCACCATAGGGCTCTGCGGGGGGGGGGGGGCAGCTGCCCCACTGAAGGCACATCCACAGCCCGGGAAATGCATGTGCCCCCTCCCAACCCCCCACTAGCCTGCATCTCTCTCCTTTCCCCAAAGGGCCACCAGTTCGAGGCCAACGGGGACTCTGAAGACCCTCCTTCAGAATCCTGGAAGCTGGATCCGACCCAGGGCCAACCTCTGGTCTGAGAGGCTGCCCCTCCCCTCCTTGTGGTGGGATGGCTCAGTGGGGGGGAATCCCTGGGCCAGGGGTTTGCGCTGGCATCTCCGGGGGGGGGGTCAGGCAGCCTGGCTGCTACCCTGTTCTTCCAGGGGCTAACACCCCCCCCCCAGAAACCACCACCACCCCCGCCCTCTTTCATAGATGGGTTTTGGTCCGAGACAGAAGGAATCTTTGGCCCCACATTTAAGCCCTGGGAGCATCTCCAGGGAGGGCAGGAAAAGCCCCTGCCAGAAAGGCGGCCAATCCACAGCTGCCGCCCCCCCTCTGGGCCATGGTGTCCGGGCCTGCTGGTGAGTTCCCGGGGCCTGTTTGCCGAACCCTCTTTACAGCAGGGGCAAAAGGGCCTGGGTTCTATTGGCAGCTCCATGGGGGTGGGGGGTTAAGTCACACACGAGAGAGAGAGAGAGAGAGAGAGAGAGAGAGAGAGAGAGAGAGAGAGAGAGAGAGAGACTCCTTGGCTCAATGCCAGCAGTAGTACCAAGGGCGGCTGCCCGACAGGGCCATGGCTCCAGGAAAGCCCCCTTCCTCAGCATACAGGGAGCATGGGAGTGGGGGGGCAGGAGAAGGGAGGCTGGGAGAGTGAGAACAGACAAAAGAAACTATTTTTTCACCCAGTGCGTTGTTAGTCTGTGGAACTCCCTGCCACAGGAGGTGGTGATGGCATCTGGCCTGGATGCCTTCCAAAGGGGATTGGACAGATTCCTGGAGGAAAAGTCCGTCCCAGGTTACAAACCATGATGGAGATGTGGAATCTCCAGGATTAAAACCAGGATACTTCAAGGGCCAGATGCAGGGGAGTGGTATCAAGAGACAGATATCTAGTCTCATGTGCTCCCATAAGCATCTGGTGGGGCCACTGTGAGATCCAGGAAGCTGGACTAGATGGGCCTTTGGCCTGATCCAGCACGGCTCTTCTTAGGTTCTTATGAGGGGCTTCAAAGGGTGGGCAGGCATCCAAGTGACTCCCCCGGAAGGCCAGGCGATGGGGCCAGCCTTCCCTCCTCAGCCCCCTGGCCGCCGAGAGGGGAGCGGATGAAGGCCAGTGTGCTGGCACCAGACCGTGGGGTGGGGGAGCTTTGCAGGGAGAAGCCAGGGACAGCTCAGCCTGGTCGTCTTCGGGAGCCCCTTGCTTTGGCCAGTGTATGTGTGTGTGTGTGTGTGTGTGTGTGTGTGTGTGTGTGTGTGTGTGTGTGTGTGTAAAGGAGAGGGAGGGGGTCCCCTGGGAAGGGCAGGCACTGGCTTGGTGCTGGACCCCTTCCTGCCCCCCCCCCCCGCACAGACTGAAACAGCTGTGGCTAAATCTCCCCCCCTCCTCCTCCCCTCTCCTCCCTCGCTTGGGGAACAGCTGCCTGCCTCCAAAGGAACCTCCCTCCCTCCCATCGGATTCTTGCAAACACCACCGGACTCTGCTAAAATAACATAACCTTGGCTTTTATTGGGTCTTCCCTCCCCACTTCCATTTCTTTTGAATAATGATTTCACTTTTCTTTTCTTTTTCTTTTTTTTTTTTTTACCAAAACAAGGACGCTATAATAAATTACAGAATTAAATAAGCTTGGGCAAATCCTCTCTCTGCTCCCAACGAAAACCAGTTTTAAAACAGTTGCTGGCGTCTGGGTGACCAGGGACACTCAATCCACTGGCGCCTGGAGCAGAAGCAGCAGGTTCTAGGCGGGGGGGGTCGGTGTTGCAAAGGAGGGAGTCCAGTCTCTCTCTCTCTCAGCTGTTCCTCGACGCTCCCTGGGGACTTTCCTTCCCCCTTCCCACCACGGCTGGCCGCTGGTGCCACCTCCCCACCCCCTGCTCTTCCTTGGTGTGTGTGTGTGTTGGGGGGGGGGGGCCAGCGGCAGGGCCAGAACCCCAGCCCGGGAGAGGGCCAGCCAGACGTGGCTGCTCAGACATGGGTGGGGTGGTCCAGGTAGGGGTCTGCCTTGGTCATGTGGAGGGTGACGGCGGGGGCCTTGTAGTGGGGGCAGTGGGGTCCCAAGCAGTTGGCCCCCCCGCAGGGCTGCTTCTTCCCCCGCGTCCTCCCCAGGAGTCCCAGCTTCCGGTGGCAAACAGCCTGCCAGCTTTGGAAGGTCTTGGAGCTCCAAACCCACACGCCGCTGGTGATGCCCACGGCCAGCGACATGAAGATCTTCAGCATGAACACGGCCACGGAGGGCACGGAGGCCTCCAGGGCACAGTCCGGGGGGCCCCGCCGGCCGGGCCGAGGGGCGCAGGCCCGCTCCAGGGCCTGGAGGCGCCAGTGGTCCAAGTTGAGGCGCTCGTAGAAGTAGCAGACGATGACACAAGTGGCCGGCACCGTGTAGAGGACGGAGAAAACCCCGATCTTCAGCATCAGCTTCTCCAGCTTCTGGGTGTTGGTGCCGCCCGTCTTCATGACCTTGCGGATGTGGAAGAGGGCCACGAAGCCAGTCAGGAGGAAGGAGGTGCCCAGGACCAGGTAGCCGGCTAGCGGGACCAGGACGAAGCCGGTCAGGGCGCCGGCGTCCAAGCCGCCCACGTAGCAGAGGCCGGTCAGCTCGTCGCCGGCCACCTTGCGGAGGGTGAGGATGAGGATGGTCTTGAGGGCCGGCAGCCCCCAGGCGACCAGGTGGAAGTAGCTGCTGTGGGCCTCGATGGCCTCGTGGCCCCACTTGCGCCCGGCCGCCAGGAACCAGGTGAGGGTCAGCACCACCCACCAGAGCGAGCTGGCCATGCCGAAGTAGTAGAGGAGGAGGAAGGCCAGCGTGCAGCCGGCGCTCTCCAGCCCCGCCGGGATCAGGTAGGGCTCCCCGGGCGGCTCCTCCGGGCTGCGGTCGCAGGCGATGCTCTCGGCGCCCGCCGCCGCGCGCACCAGGAAGGCCACCGAGTAGACGTTGTAGCACATGGAGAGGAAGATGATGGGCCGCTCCGGGTAGCGGAAGCGCTGCGGCTCCAGCAGGAAGGTCAGGCCCGTGAAGGCGGTGGAGACGAAGCAGAGGGCCGCCCAGGCGCCCATCCAGGCCAGGGCGAAGTCCTTGTCTCGCCGCGCCCACAGCACGTCCACCGACGGAGAGCAGCGCGCCGCGCACGAACCGCTCTTGGCCACGAAAACGAACTTGTCCGCGTTGGCGCAGGGCGGCGGAGGGCGGCTCTCGGAGGCGGCGGCGGAGGCGGGCCGGGCCGGGCGCGGCGGCGGCGGGGGACCCACTGGCAACATCCCGTGGCCCCGGTGGCGCGGAGGCTCGCCCGTGGCCCCGGCGCCCTGGCCCGCGGCGTGGGCGGCTCCTCCTGCTGCTGCTCCTGCCGCGGCGGCTCCGGTGGCGTTCTCGGGCGCCTCCATGCAGAGGGCGTGCGGGTCGTTGCGCGTGGGCAGCCGGGCGCAGTCGAGCGCCTCGGGCCAGCCGAAGTGGAAGTGCTCCATGATGGGCGCGCAGCGCTGGCGGGCTTGCTCGCACATGGGCCGGCAGGCGGGGATGCTGCTGGAGACCTGGTCGGCGCACATGGGCGCGTAGAGCGAGCAGAGGAAGAAGCGCAGCTGCCCGTGGCACCCGTAGGCCACCAGCGGCGCGAACTCGTGCAGCTTGAGCGCCGCCTCGGCCTGGTGCGCGTGGCCCAGCAGGTTGGGCATGCGGGTCAGGTTGTAGCCGATGCCCTGGCACATGGGGATGGCGATCGCCTGGCACCGCCCGGCGCCCACGCTGCCTTCGAGACCCTCGCCCCCCTCGCCCTCGCCGCGCGCCCTCGCCAGCGCCGCCTCGTAGCTCCCGCCGGCGCTCAGCAGCTCCAGCGCCGTCGAGGCCGCCCCGGGCAGATGGCCCAGCACCGCCGCCAGCACCGGCAGCAGCAGCGGCAGCAGCAGCAGCGCCGACAGCCCGCCGGCGGGGAGGCCGGCCACGGCCATGCGGCGCCCCGGATCGCCGCCACGGCTAGCTCCGCCGCCGCCGCCGCATGGCGCCCAGCCCCGAGCGCCGACGCCCCCGCCGCTCCGCTCCGCTCCTCTTCGGCCGATGTGGCTCCGGCTCCGGCCGCCCGGGCCGCCTACACCCCCCGGGAGGCGGGCCCGGAGCCGGAGGGACCCACCCCGCGCGGGGCGGAGCGCAGCGCCTCGGCCGATGCCCGGGGGGGGGGGCGCCGCGGAGGAGGGTCTCCCGGCCCGGGAGGCTGGGCGGGGCGCGCCGCCGCCGCGCTCTGCAGATGCTCAGAGGTCCTCTCGGAAGCAGCGGCGGCGGCGGCGGGTGGGTGGAGAGGGTCTCCCGGCGAGGCGAAGGGAAGCAGCGGGAGGAGGCTGCGCGGCAGTCAAGAAGGGGAAGCAGACGGGAGCGCGCCCAGAAGTCTCCGCAGGGGCTTTTTCCCCCTCGGGTGGGGCGCGCGCGCGGCCTCAGGAAGCGACCGCCCGACGTGGGTGCAGCGCCCACCACGGCTCCTCCTCTGGAGGGCGCTGCGGGATGCCTTCCACACGTGCACCTCAACACGCGTCTTCCGCCCTCTAGACACCGGGAGCTTCTCTGGGACGGAGTTGGCCCTCCAATGATTGAGCCTTCCAAATCTCCTTTTCCCTCCCTTTCCCCCTTAATCGTTTCTCTCCTGAGCAGCTGACATTTTTTTTTTGGGGGGGAGATGCTACTGGGGAAGCCTCAATGCGCTTTGAAGATGAAAGGCGGCGACAGAGGCAGCGGCTGCCCTGAAAAGCTCAGGGATGTTGGAGGGGGGGGGCGGCGAGGGGAATATTTAATCACCAAAAGACCCCCAACGACCCTGCCTGGAGAAGCGAAGTCCCAGCCCTGAGGATGATGGGCTGTGTTGTGTCCAGCAACCCCTGACCAGTTGGGTTCCCCCCCGCAAGAGAAGCACTGCATTTGCCCCCCCCATCAAGTGCGGGTGGTATTTGGGGACGTCTGCCCTCCCCCTGGAAAGAATCCCACCTTTCTGGACTTCTTGGTGTGAAAACAGAAGAGGGGGGGCAGGAGAGAGAGGTGGGTTCTTGTTCTGTTTTTTTTTTGGGGGGGTGGATTCGTTTATTAATTGTTTATTTACAAAAAAAATAGCCACCGCACTACCAAATGGTCTCTGGGTGGCATGAAAGAGAGGAGGGGGGGCATGAGAGGCTCTGAAAATCTGGGGTCAAGATCCCAAAAGAATGGGGGGGAGGCATGTGGGGTGCAGTGGGGGAGGGGGGGCAAGCCGAAAGGCGATGGTTCCTGGGCTGGGCCACATTCCTGAACCACCCTCTAAGGTTCCCCCGCTAAGCTGGAAGGGACTGGCGAGCACCAAACAGCAAATAGCGGCGGTAAATATTTGCCCATCGTATTTCATGTCACCAAGGCGGTGTTTGTGCCATATATCGGCCCTTGAAAAAGAGCACCGCCGACCTTCCGGCCACCGGGATGACTGCGCAGGTCCCCACTTCAAAAAGCCTTCGAAAGGTCAGCGTGGTTTGGGGGCCTGATAAAAGGCCTCCTCCAGCCGTGAGTTTTATTTTTATTCGCTGTTTCTTACCCATTTACTTTCCTGCTTCTTAACTGCCTTCCCTTTAGTTGAGCCCAACTGGAAAACGAGGATTGGAGAATCTGTCTGTGAAGATTCTCAGTCATCCAGGTGAGTTTATCTGGAAGTTGAGTCATGGCGACTGGACTTCTTTTTGAGAGATAGAAATGTTTCGCTGTTCATCCAAACAGCTCCATCGGTCAGACCAGCGAAACGTTTCTATCTCTCAAAAAGAAGTCCAGTAGCCATGACTCAACTTCCAGAGGATTGGAGAAGTTCACAGAGGACCTGGTGGATTTGGCCATCCCTCTTTAAGCATTTGCCCAGGTTTGGGAAGCTGGGTGGGCCTTTGGGAAGCTGGGTGGTGTCCCCCCTCTCTCCCTGCCCAAAAACCAGACCCCTGGGGGGGGGGGGGAGGGGAAAATCCATTGGAGCTCCTCTCTTGTGGGGAAGTACCACGGTTTCTAACCCCCACAAGCTGGAGACCCACTTTTAAGCAGCATTTGGGCCTTCTAATCTATGGGTTTTCGAATCCACCCCAATGTTCCTCTTTTGTTTTTTTTTTTAAAAAAGGCTCCACAGAAAACAGGCAAGAGGTCTGACACCCCCACCCCCCCCCCACCCCCAATGTTAGAACTGTTCCAGTACCCCACTCCTGCTGTCAACAGGGAGCATTGCATGGGGGGGGGGTCACCTCTTCAAACCCACCGAGCTTAGGGTCCAGGTGTGATTTCAACTAGATCTAGATTTACAATGGGGGGGGTGAGCTTTCCAGACTATTTCTGGAGCTACCTTTTTGGCCTGACATTGTAGCAGCACCATGAGGACTGTCCACCTAAAATAATTTTTAAAAAAATCCTCATTTGGGATACCCACCTGGATAATGTCGTAAATCAAGCCAACCCAACACCCACCAGCTAAGGGACAGCAGTGCCCCTCTCCCCCCCCCCCCCGCACAGATCACGTCCAGTTCTGAGGGGGTTTAGTCCAAAGCCCCTTTGGAAGCCAACGCTGAAGAGGGCCGAAAGAGCAGGCACCAGGTTGGAAGGGCTTGCAACGGATTGGGCAGTATCCTGCCCTCGGTCCTTCACCACTGCAGTGCCACTCTGCCTTTCAGGCTGGCCACTGTCTTGAATGGGCAGTTAAGAGCCGTTAGCCCGGCAAAAGACCTGCTCCTGGCGGAGGTTTGGGAACCCTGTGGTGCAATGGATCCTTTGCTACAGAGGAACCGGGCTTTGCTCTTTGGGGCAGGACTGTGGGGATCCCACCCCCCCATTTTGCCCCTGATGCCCCTCATGTGCTCCTTATGGGGTCAGATGCTCCCACTTGGTGGTGATGAATGGGGAACATCTTTCCTACACCGCTTCACACTCACACACACCGTCTCCCAGTTTTAGAGGCCAAAGGCTTTTGTCTTTGGTAGCCACAGACCAGGTGAGAAAAGGGTTAACCACCGCACAGAGGTGTGGGGAGGGGAGACCCACGCACAATGGAAAAAATACGGACTTTTTAATTTAATTTAGCTTTACTACCTAAAATTGTTGCTGTTGGCCTGAGGCAGGACAGGAGGGCCAAGAGTAATACCGGGGGGGGGGGGGGAGTCGGAGTCAAGAAGGGCTCCTTTGGAACCCGTGCGCCCCAGACCTCCAGACAGGCATAATGCGTTGGTCTGTTTGCTTGATTGCCTCTATCTATGTATTTGGCACCTGGAGTGGGACGGGGTGGAAGGGAGTCCTTGGTCTACAACCCCACCCCAGAGGGACCCGCTTGCAAAGAGGCCACTCCAGGAACATTGGGGGGAGACGCTTGTGGGTGTGAGTGCAGGAGCCCCTTCCAGGGGGCCGTCGGCTTGTCCCTACGAGCCAAACTTTTGCTGCGGGTGGGTGGAGGACGCGGGCTGGGAAGGGGGTCGTGAGGTGGCCGGGCTGCAGAAGCCAAGAGGCCTGCAGGTAAACAAAGGCTGGGGGTCGCCCCCCCCCCAAGCTTGGAAACCAACTTTTAAAGCATTGCTAGCCAGGGCAGTGTTGGCAAACCGATGGCACAGGTGCCAAAGGTGGCCCTTGGAGCCCTTTCTGTGGGCCCCCGGCATCGCCCCTTCCCAGCCACCTGGATTCAGGTTCAATGCGTGGATTGGCCCTTTGCGAAAAATTAGTGGGCTTTGAATCGCAGTTTGGGCACCCAGGTCTCTAAAAGGTTCGCCATCACTGAACTAAGGTGTTTGGAGAGTGGTGGAGGCAGGCATTTATTTCCCCTGGGGATGGGGGGGGGGGGTCTGCCACCAAAACAAAACCAAGCCAAGCCTTTGTCGCCAGGGGTTGCAAAAAGGAATTCCACCCGGCCAGTGTCGGTCCTGCTGGGGGTCTCTTTTTGACTTCAAGGTTTTAGAAGTAAACCTGTTGACACTGAGAAGGGAAGGGTAACAGGCGTGGCAGCACCCCATCCGAGAGGGCGTGAGGTGGTGGTGGTGGGTGGTGGTCCATCCTCTCTGGCCTGGAGGCTTTGGGGTCTTTTCTTCCCTCCCCTCTCACTCTGAGTGCAGCTTCCAGATCTCAATCTCCCGCCCCCTCCCCAAAGGTGGGCAGGAACGACAGGAGGCTGGCACCGCTTCCCGAATGTCTGCCTTTCGCCCCATTGTCTCCGGGCAGCTACATCCTCTGGGTAATCCCTCTCCCATTGTCCCGCGGCTGACATTCCCAGGGGGATCAGCAGCAGAGCCCCCACGGTCCTCCATCGGCCTCTGCCCTCCCCTCCCCTCCCTCCCTTGCCCCCCCCCATGCCCTTGCTGGGCAGCCAGCCTTTGGAGGAGGAGGAGGAGGGGGGGGCTGGGTTAGGGTTAGGAAGAGAGAGGCTCTCTTTTTAGGACAAAGGCTCCAGGCTGGGCAAAAGGAGGGTGCCTGTCAAGGAGTAAAGGCAACCAGCGCTGGTCAAAAAGGCCACGCGCCTTCCCTTCTGCCCAGCTTCTGGCACGATGTGTGTTTGTGTGCATGTGCGTGCACGTGCGCGCGCACACACACACACACACAAAATATCTGCAAAGGGCCAGGAGGCAACCAAGAACCCTCCTGGGGTGGAAGGGGCAGCCGATGTGGGCAGGGCTACATCTCCGGAGTGGGGTTGCTTATCCCTTTCCTGCCTGGATGAAGGCTGCCAGTGGGCTGGAGGCGGAGGAGGAGGTTGCGGTGCCAGGGAGGAGCCCTGAGCCCTCTTGATCATAGAATCGTAGAATCATATAAAATAGATGTCATTAGCCTGGCCCCCCCCCCCAAGGGAAAGGAAGCCCCCACCCCACCCCAGCCAGCCACACACAGGGAGCCCCCTGGCACCTCCCAAAAGCCCCGGGCTCCCTTCGGCCATCAGCCTGCCCTGAACTAGCCAGGATGGGTCCCGCAGCTGAGGTCAGGATCCTTCCAGTTGCATCCTCCCAAGATAAATTTATCATCTTCTGGAATTTTACAGAAATAGACAGAGCAAAAGGCCTGGCCGGGTGGTGGGGAGGAGGGGGGGTCGGGGGTCGGCTTTCAAAGGCCTGCCCAAGGCAACTGCTGTGGGCGGCAGCAGCGGAGGGCCCAGCGGCTCCCGAGAGGTGACGGCTGGGGGGGGGGTGCTGGGGGAGGGGGGCACTGAAAGCAATGATCCGGGGGGGGGGGAATGCCAGGCCAGGCCCACCCACCTTGGGGGGGATGATCTGCCCCTGCCGGACCTATCCATGCAGAAGCCTTTGGCACGGTGGCTTTTCAGCACGGAGAGGGCAGGGGGTGTCGGACTCCAGGGTAGCTGCGGGCAAAGAAGACCGATTTCTCCCCTGGCCCGTCGGGCGAAAACTCTCCCAGCTGAAGCTGTGAAGATTTTCAGTCCTCCAGGCGAGTTTATTTGGACACTGAGTCGTGGCACTTGGACTTCTTTTCTTCTTGAGAGATGGAAACATTTTGCTGCTCACCCGAACAGCTTCGTCGGGTAGAACCATCAGTCCCAGTACATAAGAACATAAGAAGAGCCCTGCTGGATCAGACCAAAGGCCCATCTAGTCCCACTTCCTGTATCTCACAGTGGCCCCACAAGATGCCTCTGGGAGTGCACGAGACTAGATATCTGTCTCCTTATCCCACTCCCCGGCATCTGGCCCTTGAAGTATCCTGGTTTTAATCCTGGAGATTCCACATCTCCATCATGGTTTGTCACCTGGGATGGACTTTTCCTCCAGGAATCTGTCCTATCCCCTTTCGAAGGCATCCAGGCCAGATGCCGTCACCACCTCCTGTGGCAGGGAGTTCCACAGACTAACAACACGCTGGGTGAAAAAATATTTTCTTTTGTCTGTTCTTACTCTCCCAGCCCTCAGTTTGAGTGGATGTCCCCTAGTTCTGGTATTCTGTGAGAGGGAGAAGAGCTTCCCTCTGTCCACTTGACTCATGCCCTGCGTTATTTTGTACGTCTCAGTCATATCCCCCCTCAGGCGCCTTTTTTCCAGACTAAAGAGTCCCAAATGTTTTAGCCTTTCCTCATAAGGGAGGTGCCCCAGCACCAACATTGCCCGTCAGATGGGTGGGGCTGGATTCGCAGCTGGGTGGGATATTTGTCACTGTTGTGCTGGATGCTGCCTATGGCACCGGGGCGCACATTCCAAGGATCCAGAGGAGGTGACCCCCCCTCTCTCGTGCGGGACTCCCCGAGAGACACCCTGCAACAGGGGGGGGGGGGGAGAGTGAACATGACTGTTGAGAGGAGATGCTTCTGGCCAGCCAGCCTTCTCAGCCTCTCCCTGGACCACACTGGTTCTGACTGGTGTAGAAAATGGGAGGGCGGGGGCGAGTGTGGAGCCGAGGCTGGGACCCCCACCAGAGTGCCAGCTGCTCCCCTGCTTCTCTGGACCACTCCATCCTGCAGAGCTGGGCTCCCACTAGGAGAAGGTTGGCGGGGGTGGGGTGGGGGTGGGGACCCTTGGCAACCACGCCAGCCAACCCAGCCCAGCCGGCGTTATTTTTATATCCGGGCTGTTCTCAGCTGCCTGGCATTTCCTTCAGCACCCTGGCACTGGCAAGGAGGAAACCTGAGCCTGCCGGGAGGGGGGCAGCCCGGGGGGGCATGCCCGGGGGGGAGGGCTCTCCTGGGGTCAGGCTCTCTGCAGGGGACACCAGGACACCAGCTGAGAGGTCACAACCGGACAAAGGGTGCATGGTGAAGCAGGACCGAATAAGAAGGGGGGGCTCATCTCATCTCTTGCCCTGAAGGACAGAGGCCTCTCCAGCACTGACTGACCCCTGGTGGGGGAAGGGCCTGCTTCCCAGACCCCCACCCCCACCCCCGTGAAACCTGGGAGGCTCTGCTCTTTTCTTTCACGAAGCAGGATTTTTTTTAAAAAAAATAACTTCAGCAAAGTCTGGGGAAAAAGGTGTGTGGGGGGTGGATAATTACACTTAAAAGGGTGGGTCTTTTTAAAGGAGCAATGCCTTTGAGTCCAACTGAGGGCGCTTTTACACCACCCCTAAAATCCGAGGCAAAGGGCTCCCAGATGCGGAGCTTAAAATTGTTTTCCCACCAGTTCCGGACTATTAAAAAAATTAAGTATGATCACGCCCACCTAAGCGCGTCCCAGTGCATTTTCCAAGTACCTGGCATCCGAAGGTGAAAAATAATTTCTGATGCGGATTGCAAAGCAGTGAGTGCCAGGCTCTCCTCACCTTCTGTTTGTTTGTTTGTTTGTTTTTTTGCCCCCCGCCCCTTTAAGAGACTGGAATGCTTCGGGGCGGCTCCCAACTGGTCCGAATTTAAGTTGCCAGCGGATCTTAGGGGTCGTGTAAAAACACCCCGAAATGCCTTGGAGTCACCTTTGTCTGGGCTTGATCCTGAATCTTCTCTGGCAGGCCCAATCCTGGCTCCCAAGAAGTCTCGGGAGGGGGGCAGCTAGAGGGGGGAAGGGGGCAGCTGTGAGCCTTGAGTTGGCAAGAGCCGGGCAGGGTGGTGGAAGACCCGGCCGTTTTGGAGACTGCTCCTGCAAGGAGTCGCCCTTAAGTCAGAGGCAACATGAGGGCACATGGCATTGTCTAGAACAGGGCTGTTCAACTTTGAACAGGCCAAGGTCTACTTTTTCCGACCCAAAGTGTCTGAGGGCTACTACACTAAAACCATTACTTACAAATTTTATCCGTTCTGAGCACATGCTCATAAGTTTAAAAATTTGTAAGTAGAGCAGCGGTTTCCCATAGGAATGCATTGAAAAGCAATTGCTCCATTCTGGAGGGAACAGATTTCAATGTGCCCTGGTCCTTGAGACAGTGGGCTGGCAGACCCAGAATTTTGCTGGGGCAGTGGTGGTCCTTGGGATGGGGGAGGGAGGGGTGGAGAACTTGCCCCCTCGCTTTTTAAATTGATGGTCGGCGGGCGACTTTTGAACCCTTCGCGGGCTACCAGTAGCCCACGGTCTACCTGTTGGGCAGGCCTGGTCTAGAACAAGGCCCTTCTGGGGCCTCTCAGGTCCAGGTGATCCAGGACGGCCCCTGATGGAGCTTCCTGGGCAGGGGGCTGGCTCACCTCTCTCGGGGGGGGGGGCTCTCCTTGTTGGCAAAGGGGCGGAGGCACCCAGATCCCCTGCCAGACCCCCCCTTCCTTCCTGCTGTCAGTCTGAAGGTTACGTAGAACAGGTGTGCCTTGACCCTTTGCAGCTGAATCTCAGGCTGGGGGCAGGGGAGAGAGAGAGAGAGAGAGAGACTGCAGTGGCACCTGGCTTCGGGTGCAGAGATGTTTCCACACCGTCTGTGATCAGGGAACCTTGTAGCAAGGCCAACCAAGAAGGCAGGAGGCTGCCTCCTTCCCGTCTGCTGCTGCCGCCACTGGTGACCCATCCTCCTGGCCAGCCCTCCCTGCGCTCAAAGGAGCGCTGCCTCACTCTCTCTCTTCCCCAGCCTGCCTTGTTTTAATTCTCGCCCACCTCCCTGGAAAGTGTGGTGTTTTGCTTTCTCGGCTGTGCATTTCGCACCTGAATGGCTGATTGTGCTCCCGGCCGGGCAGGCGGGGGGGGGGCGGAAAGAAAGGGGGCTGTGCTCCAAACGGAAGACCCAGAGCGAGGAACAGCCGTGGCCATGATGTGTGTGAGTGTGTGGGGGGTGTTGTTGTTTGCTCTCCCTCCGTGGCCGGGCCCAGTGGCCTCCGACAGCCTGGCTCCTTGCTTGGAGGGCCCCCTCCCACACAGGACACAAGGCCTTTTGCCTTCTAGGCTGGGGAGACGTGGAAAGCACGCAGCCCCGCAGATTTGGGCACTTTTTGAACCACGAGCAAAGGATCCGACCCAAAGGCAGAGCCTCAGCCCTGGGTTTTGTTCTCCAACCTACCCACCCCTGGCAGCCAAGCAGTTGACCCCAAAGGAGAGGTCCCCTCGAGCCACGTGGAGGCCCGTGGCTGCTCCCATGCTGGAGGTCAGGTGGAGCCACGCTGACAGAGTGGCCCTTGATCATGGTGGGGGGGGGCTCATAAGACATAACATAAGAAGAGCCCTGCTGGATCAGGCCAAAGGCCCATCTAGTCCAGCTTCCTGTATCTTACAGTGGACCCACCAAATGCGTTTGGGAGCCCACGACACTAGATCTCTGTCTCCTGATCCCACTCCCCTGCATCTGGCCCTTGAAGGACCCCGGTTTTAAGCCTGGAGACGACACATCTCCCTCCCAAAATTTAGCAGAGGAAGGGAGGGCACAGGAGGCTTGTTCACCCTGCAAAAATCACCCCCCCCCAAAGCAGGCACTGCTGCCAATGGACCAAAGGAAAGCCCGAAGAGGAGCCTGGCAGGCCATAAGAACCTAAGAAGAGCCCTGCTGGATCAGGCCAAAGGCCCATCTAGTCCAGCTTCCTGGATCTCACAGTGGCCCCACCAGATGCGTCTGGGAGCACATGAGACTAGATATCTGTCTCCTGATCCCACTCTCCTGCATCTGGCCCTTGAAGGACCCCGGTTGTAAGCCTGGACATCTCCCTCATGGTTTGTCACCTGGGATGGACTTTTCCTCCAGGAATCTGTCCAATCCCCTTTTGAAGGCATCCAGGTCAGATGCCATCACCACATCCTGTGGCAGGGAGTTCCATAGACTAACAATGCGCTGGGTGAAAAAATATTTTCTTTTGTCTGTTCTTACTCTCCCAGCCCTCAATTTGAGTGGATGTCCCCTAGTTCTGGTATTTTGTGAGAGGGAGAAGAGCTTCCCTCTGTCCACTTGACTCATGCCCTGCATTATTTTGTACGTCTCAATCATATCCCCCCTCAGGCGCCTTTTTTCCAGACTAAAGAGGCCCAAATGTTTTAGCCTTTCCTCATGAGGTGCCCCAGCCCAGTAATCATTTTAGTCACTCTCTTCTGCACCTTCTGCTCGTCTCCATCTTTTCATCCGAACCCCTTTGGAAAGCTGCCCAGTGGCCTGGCTAGGGGTGATGGTGATGAGTCTCCCCCCCCCAAAAAAAAGGACCTTCTCTCCCTCCCCTTCTTTACACATCAGCCCTCTTTGTGCCTCTAGAGAAGGGGTCCTCAAAGTTTTCAAACAGCGGGCCGGTCCACTACCCCCCCAGACACCATTGGGGGCCGGACCACAGCCCCCCCCCCAAAAAGGCCGACATTTTAAATTGCCCCACTTGGCTGCAGCCGGTGCCTTGATCATCTGGGTGGTGGGTGGGGGGAGCCGGAGACCTTGCTGTGGCCCTCCCACTTTGAACTGTCCCACTAGCTAGCATGCTGATCATCTGGGCGGTGGGTGGCGGGAGTGGGAGAAGCCACATTGCCCACCACTTTGACCTGCCTCAGCAATAGAAGCAGCTGCAGAGGCTGGCTTGCTTGCAAAGCAGGGGGTAAAGTGTTCTGCTTATATACCGCCCCATACCACTACAAGTAGTCTCTGGGCGGTTTACAATTTTTAATTACAGTGTGCAGGCTACACATAGGTGGTGGTGGGGGGGTCTGCAATTGGTCCCCGGGGCCAGATTCAGGACCCTGGGGGCCCGCATCCGCTGCTCTAGAGGGACACACCAATGGCCTAAACAAGTCTGAGGGCTCCCAGCTTCTCATGAGGCCCAGAAAAGGGTGGAGGAGGGGGGGGATGATGAACCCTCGCGAAGCCTCCCCCCCCCCCCAGGGGCAGTTTCGTTCCTTCCCTGGCCTTCGGCCGCTGGGGGAGGCTGGAGGGTTTTTGCTGGCCTTCAGCACCGATCCTTCTCTCTGTCCCCCGCGCTGCCTTTTGCCTGCCCCCTGCCTGCATTCCGGCTCTTTTTACCACCTCTTCCTCCCACCCCCCCCATACACACACACACTCCAGCCCTCTTCTCCCCCACCCCATACATACACACACACACACACACACACACACCCTGGACGTCCGAGGGCAGTGCTGGCAGCGCGCGGCCCCCCTGGCACAAAGTGCCTCCTTGTTCTTTCAGCTCCTCCGGCCGTGCGGTGCGGAGCATTTCAGGGAATCGGATCCATTTCCTGGCGGGGTTTGATTGCGCTCCCAACAGAAATAATAAATAAACACAGGGAGCGAAGCGAGGCGGGCTCCGTGGAGCCGCTCTTCTCCGAAAGGAAAGCCCGGGTTCGCGGCCGACCAGAAGCTGGCGAGGGGCGGCGGGGGGGGGGGGGGGCAAACCCTCCTGCGATGGTGGAGATGGAGGAGCTGGGGAGGCCGTGGGGGGGTGCAGTTTGTCCTTGTCCCGGGGGCTGGGAACCTTCTCTAAAGCCCCCGCCTTCCCCCCCCCCGGCCACCTTCCCCTCCGGGAGGGGAGCGCAAACCTGGCGGGTCGAAGCGGTGCCTCCTTGTCGCCCCCCCCCTTCAGAAGCCCTTTTTTACTTGGGCGTCCCCCACCACCACCTCCAAGCCCAGTTTGGTGGGGGGGGGGTGTCCGCGAAGGCCTTTTGCAGCGCAAACGTGTTCAACGGAGGGCGGCCGCCCTTGAGGGCATTTTCGGGCATGAGAGGAGGAGGAGGGGGAGGCCTTCCAGCCCTCCAGAGGCTGGGGGGGGCAGGATCCTCCACACCCCCACACCGCTCCGGAAGGCAGGCAGGGAGGGAGGCCAAGGGCGGAAGACCCAGAAGGCCGGGTTTTTTTTGGGGGGGGAGTGTTAAAGTAAACTCTCCCCCCCCCAAAAGTCCCACCCTATTCCTTGGGCCCATGGGAGGTGGGAAAGGCCCTCCCCCCCATCAGAATTTCCCCAGGGCCACGGGGATCGGGCGGCCAATTTCATGGGGCGCTTTTCACTCCCCGCGGGTTCCTTGGAACGCCTTGGTGCCTTTTGGGGAGAAAGGCTGGATAGATAGATAGATAGATAGATAGATAGATAGATAGATAGATAGATATTGATTGATTGATTGATTGATTGATTGATTGATTGATTGATTGATTGATTGATTGATTGATTGATTGATTGATTGATTGGAGGGCAAAGAGAAGGGAAGGAATAGATAGCGTTGTGTCTTGGCCAATGGGAATCTGCCAGGTAAAACAGAGTTATGGGTTATATTTTAGTCCCCCTAATGGGAGAGTTCCCTTTAACAGGAAAATGCGAGGAAGATTGGCTGGGAGTGAACGTTTGTCTCCAGGTGTATTTAGGGTGGGTCTTGTTATGTTGGAATAATCTGCTGTTTTATAGTACCTGGAACTGGCGTTTTTCCTGTTGACCGAGGGCCTTTTTACACGACCCCTAAGATCCGCTGGCCACTTAAATTCGGACTAGAGATCTTAGGGATTCCTCGCTCTTCCTCTGTCCCCACCCCACCCCCCGCACTTCCTGGTTGCTGGCTGCCTGAGGGAGGGAGAAAAAAGAAAGAAAAGAATGCTGGTTTACCTCCGTTTTGTTCCGGGCAGCATTCAGACCTCTTAAAGGGGCGGGGCACAAAAAAAGAACAAACAGAAGCCAGGAGAGCCCCGCACTCACTATCCTTACACTGGATCAAATATTTGCCACCTCCAAAAAGCAGGTACAAGAAAACTGCTGTTTGGTCGCGCTAAAGTGGGCAGGGTCGCACTTAATTGTCTGCAAAGTCCGGAGCTGGTGGGTAAACATTTTTAAGGTCCGGACCTTGCAGCCATTTGCGGCGGAGCTTAGGGGTCGTGTATAAACACCCTTTGTGACCCCATGTCCATGGAGTTTTCTTGGCAGAAATACTGGAGTGGTTTGCCAGTTCCTGCTCCAGGCGCCTACAGCCCCTGGTATTCCCTGGTGGTCTCCCATCCAAGTACTTACCAGGGCCGACCCTGCTTAGCTTCTGAAATCAGGCGAGATCAGATGCGCTTAGGGCATCTTAGATAGATAGATAGATAGATAGATAGATAGATAGATAGATAGATAGATAGATAGATAGATAGATAGATAGATCTGCCGTGTGTGTGGGGGGGGGGGTCATCCAGGCCCCATCTGCCCCAGGGCCCTTTGTCTCTCCCCCCTTCTTTTGAGGGGCCCATGGGGAGGGTCCCACACAGACTTCTGGGCTACTTTGGGGGGGTCCTGTCATACCCCCCTCGGTCTCTGGATGAAGAGCCTAAAGTCAAAGGCGCTTTTCTCTCTGGGCTTCACTTGTCCCACCCCCACCCCCACCCCCACCCCCACCCTTTTCCCTAAGCCTGCTAACTCCTTCAGAGGCGTCCGCACAGCGGAAAAACCTCCGGGTAAGATAAAACCCCAATATTAATTACCTTACTCTTTGCCTTTGGAGGGGAAAATATTGGTTTAGCAGAAGGCGGACGTTTGGGGTTTTTTTTTTTTCTGCCAGGGCTGCCTAAATATAACTCCCGAAAGAGGTGAGAAGGCAGGAACGGGCAGGAAGGAATGTGCCCTCAAACACACGTGCACGCGCGCTCCGTGGGCAGGCTCTGCAGAGGCACGAGGGGGGCTCCTGCCCTCCTGGAAGGGAATGATGGAGCAGGGGAGTGCAGAGAGCCAGGCCTCGGCCACAAAGGGGGCACCTCGTGGGCAGGTGTTCTTTGGAGGGAAAGAGGCCTTCCCACCCCTCTCCTTTCTTCCCCCCCCCCCGCCGCTGCCCACATCCAAAGCATGCCCTGGACAGGGTCCCTTCACGGAGGCTGAGCAGCTCCTTGGCAAGGCTGGGGGCCATGGGGAAGAGCCCCAAACCATGATGGAGATGTGTCATCTCCAGGCTTAAAACCAGGGTCCTTCAAGGACCAGATGCAAGGGAGTGGTATCAGGAGACAGAGATCGAGTCTCGTGCTCTCCCAGAGGCATCTGTTGGGGCCACTGTGAGATGCAGGAAGCTGGACTAGATGGGCCTTTGGCCTGATCCAGCAGGGCTCTTCTTAGGTTCTTATGTTCAACCAGGAAGGACTGGTGGAAGGCTGGTGACAGCCTCCATGCCTGCCAACCCCCCAGGGCCAAGGGGGGAGGGTCGGCAGAGGTACACTTGGGGAAAATTTCCCACCTACCCACCCAAATTCTGTGCACTCCCCGTGCTTGCAGAAAGATGGCGCAGAAACGTGGAGCCCAACGTTGGCCCTCAAAGAGTCTTGGTTGCCATCTTTGGTCTTCAAGAGGGAAGCTGCAAGGCCCTGGGCCCTTGGGGTGGGGCCAGAGGTCAGCCAAAGAAGAGGCACAGGCCCCCTCGTGGGGCCACGGAAGCTGCCCCAGGAGCCAGGCTAGTGGAAAGGAGCAGTGGAAGGACACTGGGATGCCTGATTTCAGAAAGGAGGTGACCCGTGGCCCTTGAGATGTCCTTCTCCCTTCACAAGGGGTCCCTGGCTGTACTGGTTGGGACGGATGGGGGGATGAAGGGACATCTGGACCCCCTTCACCCAGGAAGGAGGGGGCGGTGGGGGCTGCCCCACCGCCCCCTCCTTCCTGGGTGTTGGGGGTGGTGGAATAGTCTGATTGTGCAAAGCAGTGCAAAGCCATGCTCACCAAAGTCCCTCTCGCCCAGCCTTTGACTCATTTCCTGACCTGAAAGAATCAACGTATTCATCCCCACAAAGCAGCCTTTATTTTCTAATTGCTAGCCCCCTGCCCCCCCCCCACGCACACACACACACCCTACCTCTAACAGGGCCCTCATAGCCCCACTCCTCTACCTATGACAGGGCAGTGGCTCAAAGGAGGGTGAAGGCGACCGGCCAGGGCAGCATCCTGCAAATACAGCAAATATGGTCCTTGGAGCACAATTTGAGCCTTTCAAACCTTATGCCTCCCTTAATCAATTGGTTCACATGAGGAGCTCTTATAGGTTGGTTTTGCCACACCAGAATAATTACACCCCGGCTGCCCCTCTGTCCGTTTTGACCTGCAAAATACTTCCCCCTCCCCCACCGCTGCAACCCACCCAGCCTCCACTTCTGTCACCTGCATGGAACACCCAGGCCTGAACTGATCGGGTCTGCAGGTAACAGGAAGCCCTCCCAAACAAACCATGGTTTGTTCACAAGCTGTCACTAGAAGCCTCGGTTTGTTGTGTGCATATACGAATGCTGGCTTGTTCAAGTCCAGGACTGCAGGCAGAACCCAGAATACGTAGGCCCAGGCAGTGCACGTTCCCAAGGCCTCCTTAACGGTTCGTGCTTTGCTTAGTTTTTGCAAATTGTATTTGTCGTCTAAGGGCCTTTTCACACAACCCCTAAGATCCGCTGGCCACTTAAATTCGGACCAGAGATCTTAGGGGTTTGTCGCTGGCTGCTGGCTGCGTGAGGGGAGGGAGAAAAAAAGGAAGAAAAGAATGCCACTCACCTCAGTTCTGCCCTCCCGGCACTGCATTCAGATCTCTTAAAGGGGCGGGGGGCAAAAAAAGAACAAACAGAAGCAAGGAGAGCCGTGCAGTCACTACTGTTATATCCGCATCAGGAATTTTCACCTCCAGAGAGCAGGTACCTGAAAAGTGTGCTGGGACGCGCT
Source organism: Phrynocephalus guinanensis (assembly GCA_037367245.1). NCBI lineage: Eukaryota > Metazoa > Chordata > Lepidosauria > Squamata > Agamidae > Phrynocephalus > Phrynocephalus guinanensis. Next base: position 5,970,509 of record CM074750.1, read on the forward strand.
TAGGTGGGCGTGGTCGCACTTAATTATCTGTAAACTCCGGAGCTGGTGGGGAAACGATTTTAAGCTCCGGAGCTGGCAGCCATTTGCGGCGGAGTTTAGGGGTCGTGTACAAAGGGCCAAAGGCAAGCGCGTCTGGAGCTTCTTGGACCTGACCTGCTTGCCATTGCAAGGCTCGCTCAGCTGAATGCATGTGCTCAGCAAACGTGAGCTTTCAGTGTGCAGGATTCTTTGCTCTTGATTTGTTCCCTGCCATGGACTCTGGGTTTGCATGGCTAACCCTTTCAAAAATCTGTGTAACCTTTTTTTAAAGGACTTTCCAATCCGCGTTGCAATTGCCACCATCACCTCCCCACCCCCCACCGCTGAAGGGGAGGCAGGCAGGCAGGATTTCCTAGGGACATGCAGGGTCAGCAGGAGCCCTAGGTGGGTGGGTGGAAGAATGGTGGAGCCAGAGCAGGGGAAGGGCAGAGACAGGAGCGTGGTAAGAGAGACACACGGTGGCACATGTGCATGAACCCTTGGCTTTGGTTCTCCTCAAGAGAAGGAGAAAGGAAGAAAGGGGTCGGCCCTGTCCATTCCTCCTCCACCAAGGCACATGCCCTTCCACTGCTGCAGTCGCCGCCTATGGAACCAGAGGGCCAACCGTGGCCAGGTTTGAACATAAGAACCTAAGAACCTAAGAAGAGCCATGATGCTGGATCAGGCCAAAGACCCATCCAGTCCAGCTTCCTGTATCTCACAATGGCCCCACCAGATGCGTTTGGGAGCGCATGAGACTAGATCTCTGTCTCCTGATACCACTCCCCTGCATCTGGCCCTTGAAGTACCCCGGTTTTAAGACTGGAGATTACACATCTCCCTCATGGTTTGTAACCTCCAGGAATCTGTCCCATCCACTTTTGAAGGCATCCAGGCCAGATGCCATCACCCCATCCTGTGGCAGGGAGTTCCACGGACTAACAACATGCTGGGTGAAAAAATATTTTCTTTTGTCTGTCCTTACTCTCCCAGCCCTCAATTTGAGTGGATGTCCCCTAGTTCTGGTATTTTGTGAGAGGGAGAAGAGCTTCCCTCGATCCACTTGACTCATGCTTTGCATTATTTTGTACGTCTCAATCCTATTCCCCCCTCAGGTGCCTTTTTTTCCAGAAAGGAAAGCTAGGTGGCCAGCTGCCCTTCGCCCCCCCCCCAGTCGCCTGGGTCCTGCTCCTTGGGCAAGAAAGCCCTGACTGCGTGGCTCACGTCCTCCTGACCCGCTGGCGTCCTGCATCCAGTCCGCAAGTCCCCAGAGCACCACTGCTGCTGCCGCCACTGCCGCCGCTCCTGGTAGCATGAAGGGACTTCTGTGTGTTTTTTTGGAAAAATAAGGAAAGGAGAGGAAAAGAGAGAGGTTGTTTTTAAAGAAGTTTAAAAGAGTTTCTTTCAGTGAATAATGAAGCGAACGGGGGTATTAAGAAGGAAAACATTCAGCATGAGACCTTGCAAGACCGAAACAGAACTCCTTTCATTCCAACCTCTGGCCACAAAACAACCATCACCAGCTTGGTAGGCTCCGTTCCCGGGCTCCTGCCAACACAAACCCAGCCTTGGAAGAACAAATGCCTTCCCTTCCCTGCCGCCCCCATCACCCCCCCCCCTCCATACACACACCAACCAGAAATTTAAAGGGGAGAAGGGGGAAAATATTCTCAAGAAGGCCAGGGTTGGGGGGTGGCCAGGCGAGTGGGTGCCTCAGGGCATGGGAGGGAGCCCTGAGTTGTGGGGGGGGGGGCTGGTCTTGGAGGGGGGGCAGAAGCCCCAATGGAAAACTGGCCCCCTTTCCCACTCCCCCCCTTCCCTTGTTGGGATGAGGAGATCACTCTGTCTCGGGCCAAGAACCAGCCAAACCTGGGGGGAAGGATTAGAGGCACGGCCAAGGATCCTGGGCCATGTAGTTCAGAAATCCAAACATCCTCTTCAGGCCGAAGGGAAGAATGGAGGGTCTGTCTCGAGGAGAATGAAGGGACCGGTTGTGTTTGAGGCAGAGAACGGAGGCTTTTAAGCCTCGCCGGCTGTTAAAACGACCCAAGCCAGAGCCCGCATCACCTCCAGAGGGGAAGCAGAGAGAAAGAGGGGGGTGGGTGGGATTATATTTTGGTTTTGTCAGCATCAGGTTCGGCTCGCCAAGGGAGGGAGTGGCGGGGAAGGGGAAGGGGAACTGAGCCCCCCCCCCATCGGCCACAGTGGCAGGATTCTTAGGCCAAGACACTCTCGGGAGCAGCTGTGGAGGACCCCGGACGCCCTGCTGTTCTTCAGGAACGCCAAGGTGCAACTGAGCTCTGCCTGTGTCAGGAGACTGTTATTTCTCTCTCTCTCTCTCTCTCACACACACACACACACACACACCCAATTCCAGGTCTTGGCCATCACAAAGAGGTGGCCAGAGGCTTCAGATGCATCCTCATTTGCAGTGACCGGTCTTGCAGGAGAGCAGACCTTGTGACAACTGAAGAGAAGAAACCAGTCTGGTGGGTGGTATCACAAAAAGGACACACACACACACACACACACACACACAGAGAGAGAGAGAGAGAGAGAGAGAGAGAGAGAGAGAGAGAGAGAGAGAGAGAGAGAGAGAGAGAGAGAGTTTCCTTGTATTCAAGGAAATCCCCTTAGGGACAGGAGGAGAAAGACCCATTGACTGTGAAGATTCTCAGTCATCCAGGTGAGTTTATCTGGAAGTTGAGTCATGGCTACTGGACTTCTTTTTGAGAGACAGAAACATTTCGTTGCTCATTCAAAAAGCTTCATCAGTCTGAATACAGCTAGTGCGAGTCCTCCATCTTATAGTCAGTCAGCTTTGACCTCTTGTCACCCTGGCCTGAATTAGGCTCATAAAATGAACAATGGCCTGAATAGGCTCATTAGGGGGACAATAGTATCCGTAGCCTTAAGGTGAACATTGGCCTAAGGTGCTGAAACCTATCAAGAATGGGTCGTTAGCTATAGCCTTGGTGGTGAAGGCTTTTTGAATTGTCTGGGTACTTTGGAAAGCACACTCTGATAAGTAGCAGATAGACTATGCCTGAGGCCGCCACATCTAGCTGTATTTCAGACTGATGAAGGGCAGCGAAACATTTCCATCTCTCAAAAAGAAGTCGAGTAGCCATGACTCAACTTCCAGAAAGACCCATTGAGTTCTCTTAAAGGAGAAAAGCGGGAGAAAAGATTTTAAATCAATCAGTTAAACAATAAATATGCCCTGGGGTTGGCTTCTGTGAATATAGTTCTCCTGGCACCTATTTCTGGTTTTCTTAAGCTAGGCTGCTACGAGGAAGAAGCGTGTGGGGCATCCGTCTGCCTCTTGCCCTCATCCCACTGGTACAGATTTCTTGCAAAAGGCCTCCTCTGCTTCCTGCCCTCTCCCTTGGTGAGAGAACCTCCCAGGGCTCCTCAGAAGTTGCATCCTGGCTGTTACTGCTCCATGGAGTTGGGCAGGAAGGGGGGGGGGGGCGCTGAGCAGCCTGCAGTGCCTCCGTTATCCCTCCAGGGGTTGCCAAAGGACAGGAATTCCATCCCGGGAAGCAATGAGGTCATCATCAGCTTGGAAGGCTTTAAAAGAGACATCCTTCCTTTTCCAAGGCTGCTCTCTGGTGGAGAGAGGGTGCCATCGACGGTTGAGGCTTGCCTGTCCTGTCTGTCCGTTTGCTGCACCAGCCATACACTCCCCCCCCAGCCCGATCTCGTCTGATCGTGGAAGCTAAGCAGGGTCAGGCCTGGCTGGTATGTGGAGGGCGGACCTCCAGGGAATAACGCCAGGGGCTCTGGGTGACATAAGAACCTAAGAAGAGCCCTGCTGGATCAGGCCAAAGGCCCATCTAGTCCAGCTTCCTGTATCTCACAGTGGCCCCACCAGATGCGTCTGGGAGCGCTCAAGACTAGATATCTGACTTCTGATAGCACTCCCCTGCATCTGGCCCTTGAAGGACCCAGGTTTTAAGCCTGGAGATGACACATCTCTATCATGGTTTCTAACATGGGATGGACTTTTCCTCCAGGAATCTGTCCAATCCCCCTTTTGAAGGCATCCAGGCCAGATGCCATCACCACCTCCTGTGGCAGGGAGTTCCACAGACTAACAACACGCTGCGTGAAAAAATATTTTCTTTTGTCTGTTCTTCCTCTCCCAGCCCACAATTTGAGTGTATATCCCCTAGTTCTGGTATTTTGTGAGAGGGAGAAGAGTGTTCCTCTATCTACTTTACTCATGTCCTGCATTATTTTGTACGTTTCAATCCTATCCCCCCTCAGGCGCCTTTTTTCCAGACTAAAGAGCCTCAAATGTTTTAGCCTTTCCTCATAAGGGAGGTGCCCCAGCCCTGTAATCATTTCAGTCACTCTCTTTTGCACCTTTTCCAGTTCCACTATGTCTTTCTTGAGATGCGGTGACCAGAATTGTACACAATTCTGAAACGGCTGAACTCCCCAAAGTGGCATCAAGAACAAGGGCTTTGGCTGGGCGGACCCCACCACCAAGTAGGACAAATGCTAAAGATGGGTTATTTGTATTTATTGATTTATTTGGGCACAACAGAATGCATGCACCCTTGTTTTTTAGTGTTCCCAATGATTCTTTTGGCCAGGAAATCCTTGTGAGGTCCAGCAGCCAAAAGGTGCAAACTCTTTAGCTGAGGCAAGTCACCTGGCCCTGGAGCATCACCAGGCCAGGCCACATTGCCTCCGATGTACCTGCTGTGGTTTGTCCACACTGAGGCGTCCTGTGTGACTATGGCCAGCCCAGAAAAGGTTGAGCCCCTCCTATTAGGACTCCGTCAGCAGGCGTAAGGCATCTGACATGTGCCAGACACGGGCTAGTCGCTGGTCGTGGGTGGACTAAAGGCCAGAGGTTGGGGTTGAGAATTTCTGCCCTTGGGTGACCCTGTGTTTTCTCTTTCGGACCCAGGAATTTTTATGGGCGGAGGTAAACAGCAGGTATGGAAGGAGAGTCGTTGACCGGGAAGATCTGCACCTTTTAAGAGAAACTGTATGGCATCACCAGAGCGCAGGTGTATTTGGCGGTGCCCCCCCCCCGCCGGAACCGAATTAGGCTTTTTAATGGCCAGTGGGCAGCTGCAGTGCTCAATCCGCCTGCTGGAGGGGACCCCAAGAATGCAATTTGGGTCTTTTAATGGGCCCTGGCCATTCCTGTGGCAGCACTGATGCCTGTGTGCCAGTGGGTGCCTACCATAGTACATTTCCCCTTGTGATGGGCAGTGATCTGCAGGCTGCCACGCAGGTCTGCCCTGTGCAGATTGGCATTAAAAGGTGCCACTCCTTATGCCAGTTGAATGCGGCCCCGTAAAGAAGGCTGATCGCCGCAGAATCGATGCTTTTGAGCTGTGTTGCTGGAGGAGAGTCTTGAGAGTCCCCTGGACAGGCAAGGAGATCAAACCTATCCATCCTGAAAGAAATCAACCCCGAATGTTCCCTGGAAGGACAGATTTTGAAGCTGAGGCTCCTGTACTTTGGTCACCTCATTGGAAAAGTCCCTGATGTTGGGGAAGATCGAAGGCATAAGGAAAAGAGGACGGCAGAGAATGAGATGGCTGGACGGTGTCATCGATGCAACCAATATGGATTTGACCAAACTCCGGGAGGCAGTGGAAGACAGGAAGGCCTGGCGAGCTCTGGTCCATGGGGTCACGAAGAGTCGGACACGACTGAACGACTGAACAATAACAGCTCCTACACGCAAAGAGCCCCGGGGGGGGGGGGGGTTCCACATGAAGTCCATGCATCGCGGATCTGATCGTCCTCTGCAGCCCTCAGGAAGGGCAGTTTTTCTTTCTATAGGATGGGCCCCCGTCCCCCTGACCGATCTCTTCATGGATCCAACGCTTTCCTGTTCATCCAACCGCTCATGGGGTGGCCTCAGCCGCCCACTGGCCGTTGGGACTTTTCAAGGCCTCGTTCCTTTCGCTGGACCCACTTCTGGCCTCTTCCCTTTGGCGTCGACCGTCTCGGTCGTTTGTCTCTGCATACGATCACGGCAGAAGGTGAAATCTGATTATAACTCTTGTTTTGAGCAACAAAAAAGGGCCTTTTCACACGACCCCTAAGATCCGCTGGTCCCTTAAATTCGGACCAAAGATCTTAGGGGTTCCTTGCTCTTCCTTCCTCCCCACCAGAGAAAGAGGGGAAAAAATGCAGCTCACCTGGAGGAACTTCCCGGTTCTCTTCCGTTTCTCTTCTGCTTGCTTTTTTCCCTCCCACCTCTTCTCTTAAAGGGGCAGGAGGCAAAAAAAACACAAGCAGAAGCCAGGAGAGCCCCGCACTGACCAGATTAAATCCGGACCTGGGGATTTTCACCCACTTCAAGCAGGTACAAGAAAGTGCAGCTGGGTCGCGCTTAGGTGGACGGGGTCGCACTTAATTGTCTGCAAAGTCCGGAGCTGGTGGGAAAACACTTGTAAGGTCCGGACCTTGCAGCCATTTCCTGCGGAGCTTAGGGGTCGTGTATAAAGGCCCAAAGTCATTCGGACCGGCGCAGGGAAGGGCGCCCTGGCCTCCATTCAGATCTCTTTGATGACACAAACACCCTGCCATGCTGAACTGTTTTTATTGTATGCCCTTTCCCCCCCGGGCTATTTTAAAAGGCAACATATTTACACCTGCCAAAGTACTACAGAGCCCATGAAGCTGCTCGCACTGGAAAGGCCCTGCTGGGAGGAACTGGGAAGTTTTACAGAGGGCGTTGGGAAGCACTGGCATCTTTTCAACCCTAACCCTAACCCTCACCACCACCCCCAGTGGCTAAGATGCTAGAAATATGAAAATACAACACCAAACAGGCCACTTGATTCCTGCCCCACTTTTGCCAAAGGGCCAGCCCTCTCGGTCTGTTCCTTGATGGGACGTGCAAACAACTTGGCCTTCTGGTGGGGGAATGTCTGTTCTGAGGAGCACCCCTCTCCCCGCGAGGCAGCCCAGAGGCTGAGCACCTTGGTGGCCACGTGTGGCTAGCATGTCACATGCACCCCCTTGCTCTGGATCTTGGCAGCCATGCTGGTAGCTCAGCCTGGACCGGTCCCGGTTCACCCCCCCCGGCTCCTCCCCACGGTGGCCTCCTCTTTGGCTGGACGAGCGACCTTCCCTGCAATGTCCAAAGGATCCAGCCCCTCGTCTCTGGTTGCATGGCTGCCCCCACCCCCTGGCCTCCCCCACGAGGAGGGTGTGTCTCCCTTGGGGGGCATAGTCATGGCCTGACAGGCGCTCTCCCCCCCCCTTACAATTTGGTGGGCTCCTGGTCGTCCGGGCCCTGCAGCATGCCGGGGGTGGGCAAGATGAGGGGCAGAGTGTTGGTGCCCCGTTCGTGCCAGCACATGTCCAGGACCGGGTAAAGCTTGCCCTGGAATTCCGCCTGGAAGGTGTAGAGGGGGACCAGTTCGTCGGGGCTGTCGGCGTTGTAGAAGGTGAGCTCGCCTTTCTCGTAGTGCAGGAAGACCCCGACGCGCTGGGGGCGGGCGGTGAGGGGCAGCACCACCCGGGGGCTGCCGAAGGCCTCGTACACCTTGCCTTCCTTCAGGCCGATGAGCCAGACGCCCTGCTCGGGGCTCTTCGGCAGCTTCCCTTTGTGCCCCACGGTACCCTTCATCACCCCCAGGCGCCAGTGGCTCTTGGCCCCCACGATCACCTCCCAGTAGTGCTTGCCCCACGAGAAGCCCTTGGTGGCCGTCACACAGTTGCTGTAGTCAAAGCGCTCGGGGTTGCTGCCCCGGCGCTGGAAGAGCAGCCCGCAACGCACCACTGTGTTGCCCTTGGACAGCTCCAGCAGCGGGTGGGCACTCGCCGGGTCCAGCTTCAGCATCTCGGGGGCTGCAAAGAGGGAGGGAGGGAGGGAGGGAAGGAGGGAGGGGAGTCAGGCACGAGGCAGGCCTTTCCAGCCCTTGTGGCCCCCTGCCGCCAAAGGCACCAGCCCCCAGCAACCCATAGCCTCTGCCGCTGGGGATTCTGTTCCCAGAACCCAGGCAAGGAGAGCCAGGGAGAACTGCAAGCCGGAAGCTGCAGTGGGGCAATGCCCTGTTTGGGAGATCAGCCAAGAGGGAAGGGCAGAGCAGCCTCAGCTCTTGCCCATGACTGGGAGATTCGCCGGGACGAGAGGTGCAGAAAGGAAGCGTGCTGGGCGGGGTGAGTGGCGGACGGAGCCAGAGGCGGCGAGTGAGAGGAGCAGCGGCACCTCTGCGGCCACCCTTATGAGCTGGCACAAACTGGGACAAACTGGTTTGGGCCCATTTCTGCTCTCCCTCCCCACCTTCCTGGGCCCCAGTGCCTTCCCCCCCCAAAAAAAACATACGCAAAGCTTGCCGGGGGGGGGCGGGCAAGCCACCCTCCTCTGGCTCTGGCCCCTAGGGAGACTCTACCCCTTGGCCACGGGTGTGCATGTGTGTGCATGTGTGTGTGTGTGTGTGTGTGTGTGTGTGTGTGTGTGTGAGGCGTACCTGGGAGCACCTTCCGCAGGAGTCGCTTCCACACCAGCATCTGGATGTCATCCGGGTGGAAGGTGGGCTTAAAGGAGACGGGGCTGAACGGGGCCACTTCGGCCGGTGGGTGACTGATGAAATCGGACCTAGAGACGACGGGGAGGAAGAATGTGGGTCCCCACCTCGCTTCTCCGGAGACAAAAGGCCGCCTGCATCCCAGGAGCTTCGCTGGCTGCTCCTGAATCCAGCATGGGCCCGATCCACTTTGGGGGCAAAAGGCTTCGAGCAAGACTCGGGTACATTCCTCCCGCTGACGGATCAGCGGGTCCCTCTGTCAGCTTTTGGGAAGGGTGGCCGAGTCCTGTTCCTCCTGGCCTGGGGAGTCTTCTCAGGCCTCCTGGGACCCCACGGGAAGGGCTCCCCACTCCCCTGTGCCCCCCCCCCACTTTCCTCTCTTTACATACCTGGAGGGAAGAGAGCCATATTTCTGCAAAAGAGAAGAGAGGGAAAGAGTCCACCTGTGGCTGGTGCGGCTCCAGGTGGCAAGTAGCCACCCCCGTTGCCCACTCTGTGGACCCACGAACCCACTGCACAGCCACTTCATGTCCCACGGCAGCTCCTTGACCACTGCCCTGGTGGCTGGAGGTCGGGGGGGGGACGGGGGACGGCCGACTTCAGGGACTTCTCCTCCGCAGTGGCAGGCTCTGGGCCAGCCAGGGGACACCGGGGGACACCAGGCGGGCTGACCTACCCGGATGAAACCCAGCTGCCCTTCGCTGTTGAGCGCCTCCAGGGAGTCCCCCAACTGCTTCAGCTTCTGGAGGGTGTCGTCCGTCTGGCTCAGCTGGGCCTCGATGGACGCCACCAGGCAGGCCACCTCGCGCTCAATCAGGGCCAGGAAGCGGGCCTTCTCCTCGTCAAGATACCGGTGGAGCTGCTGGAACTCTTTCCGAACCACCCACTTGAAGACGTCGGACTCGTTCTGGCAAGTGGGGAGGGAGGAGGAGGAGGAGGAGAGGGGGGGTGAGGGTCCAGCACCAGGGTCATGATGGGGACTCCCTCTGGAAGGGGGCGGCCGATGGTTATGTGTGTGTCGGGGGTCAACCCTGTTACCTTCGGGAAGGGGGGCAAGCCCTCCATGGCTCACCTTCACGCCAGCTGCGGCAGCCAGAGGGACCTGGTGGTCATCCTGGTGTCTGGAGCAGCATTTTCCCACTGTCCTTGACAGTGAGGGGAAGGCCACCTTGGGGGGGAATTAAAAAACTGGCCAGCCGCCCACACGGTCAATATTGACAGTGCCTGGAAAGGGGCCGTCCTGGGGCTTTGTGGAGCGCCAACCCCTTTCAGCGTTAACCCCTGAGGACCCTGCAGGGAGCAGGCAGGGCACCTTGCACCAGTGGAATAATATGCTGCCCCAAAGGAGACAACCTCGAGCGGGTGCAGAGGAGGGTGACCAGGATGGTTGAGGGTCTGGAGGAAATGTCTTATATGATATGATAGCTATGTTTAAATATTTGAAAGGATGTCATATTGAAGAGGGAACAGG